>CM048839.1:108347371-109571380 GCA_026545765.1 Plantago major
TGAGTATATTTTTCCGCTGTGAAATACCTTCCATTTCAACATTGAACATGTCAGGCCCAACTGCATCCAAAACCATATCGGTGTACCCCTCTAATCCTCTATCTGGCTCTCTAGCCTGTGTTTCAGGACTAGTACGGGATTCACCATGTGATGTCCACACCTCATAGTCTAGCATAAACCTATTCTTACACAAGTGATACTTAACATCTTCAACAGATAGATAAATCTTGTTATGGCACTTTACATGCCGACAGAGACATTTAATCGTATCCTCATCCATACAACTCGGCTGGTTAGATGCAAACTCAACAAACCTTATAACACCGTCCCTAAACTAAGGTCTTACTAAACCATCAGCACAACGCTTATACATCCAAGTGCGATCCTCACCCATTTCTTTATCAAATCAAATTTAAACTCTCTTTGAAAAAAGAAAGAAAAAAAAACAAAAAAGTGATAAAATGGGATCCTTATTCTCTAGCAAGAATTTTTTTGCCAAAAAAAAGGAAAAAAAAAAAATGATTATTAAAATAAAAATAAATTACAATATTAATCACTCTTCAATTTTTTTTTTTCTCCTACTTTTACCTTTTCGTTTCTCACACATAATACACTCTTTCACATCACACATTTGTTAACTCTTCGCATTTTGGTGAATTTTTTAGAATAATATAAATATATATATATAAAAAAAAACTAGTCATCCAACCATCTAATAAAAAATAAATTAAATATATAAAAAAAAAAAAAAATAAAAATAAAAGAGGAAGAGGAGAATAATATAATATATATAGAAACAGAGATACCTAGATCGAGGAGGAAGAGAGCAAGACTTGATAAGGAGAGGCGCAGTGGTGAGGAGGACCAGCAGACTGTGAGGACCTCGTGAGTGAGGAAGAGGACCAGAGAGAACGGTGAGGAGGAGCGGTGATGTGAGGAGGAGGAGGAGGAGGAGGAGGAGTGGGAGGCGGTGGTGGGGAGGAGGAGGAGGCGGTGGTGGGGAGGAGGCAGTGGGAGGAGGAGGCGGTGGTGGTGAGTACGAGATGAGTGAATGAATGATTTGGGGATTTAGGTTAGGTTTAAGCCATTAATTTTTTATTAATTTTAAATATTAGTGACGGAATATTTCACATCGACAATGTAAGACCATTTAAATGGTGCGATTATTCGATGTAATATTTCCGTCATGATGATAGTGACACTTATTGTAATATTAATTAAAATATGAGGCTGAATATGAGGCCTTGATAGCAGGAATGAAAATGGCAAAGTCGGTCATGGCATGAAAAATTCGAGCATTCTCTGACTCCCAGTTGGTCACAGAACAATTTTCGGGGAAGTTTACTACCAAGAGTGCGGCCATGATCAAATACTTGAAGATAGTCAAAGAGTTGAGAGAAACCTTCGAGGAGTTTTCCTTGTCCAAGATAGACCGAATGAAGAATGGCAGGGCCGACAACCTATCCAAATGGGCAACAGCTTCAGGAGCAATAGATACTTGGATGGTGGTTTTAATGAGTGCAAACACATCTTGCATTGCCAATGCTCCCCCGAATCAACTTGTGGCTGCAATCTCAAATTCGGATACATGGATGAGTCCATTGATTGCCTACTTCACAGAAGGGATCCTACCAACCGACCCGGCCGAGGCTAGAAGAATCCGACGAAGAACTCTTTGTTACTTTTGGAATGGCAACGACCTCTACAAGAAATCATATGACGGCATACATCTACGATGCTTGGCACCTTCTGAAGCACTAACTGTGCTCAAAGAAATCCACCTTGGCAGTTGTGGAATCACTCAGGTGGCCGAGCTCTCTCACAGAAGGTTCGAAGGGCCGTATACTATTGGCCGAACATGAGAAAGGAAGCAGGGCGTTTCGCCCGGTCATGCGCAGAATGCCAAAGATTTGCAAGGATCCCTCGACAGCTGACCATACCCATGATTCCGTCTACCATCACTTGTCCTTTCGATCAGTGGGGAATGGATATCGTTGGACCATTTTCGCCCGGACAAGGGGGAAAGAAGTTTCTCATCGTAGCAGTGGAATACTTTTAAAAATGGGTCGAGGCCGAAGCCACCACCATAATCACCGAGAAAAAGATTATGGATTTCCTTTGGAGGCTAACTTGTCACTTTGGCCTACCTAGGATCCTGATTGCGGATAACGGTCGCCAGTTCTCGGGTGCCAAGCTAAAAGAATGGTGTCAGGAGATGAAGATTGAACAACGCTTCACATCGGTCGGACACCCTCAAGCCAATGGCCAAACCGAAGTCACCAATCGCACCATAGTGGATAACCTTCAAAGAAGACTCGGAGATAGCCAAGAAGATTGGGTTGATGAGCTCGACGGAGTCTTATGGGCATATCGAACGACCGTCCGAACTACAACACAGGAAACACCTTTTGACTTAGTTTATGGTTCTGAAGCTGTGATTCCAGCCGAAATAGCTATTCACACATACCGCATTCAGAATTATACACCTGAGAACAATGTGTCCGAACGCGTATATGATTTAGACATGGTGGAATCCACAAGAAGTGAAGCGTTAGCTCGCACACTCGGATATCAATCCACGATGGCCCGAGCTTATAACAAGCACGTAAAGACAAGGGTCATTCAGGTCGGCGATCTCGTACTAAGAAGAGCCGACATCCTCGGCAAAGTGGGAAAACTTGAACCTAACTGGGAAGGACCTTACAAAGTTGTTCGAGCAAGCGTTAATGGAATCTATGAACTCGCCGACCTCCAAGGCAAGGCTCTAAAACGCACCTGGAATGCCAAGAACCTCCTGAAGTATTATGCTTGAAAAATCATTGTAATGAACGTTCCAAGGAGACAGACTCCCAATCAATGACATCAACATCTTTATTATGCATGAAAAATCATTGTAATGAACGTTCCAAGGAGATAGACTCCCAATCAATGAAATCAACATCTTTTGTCCTATATTCTTCATCTCTCTATCAAGAACATACATAGGAACATCCTAAAATGATACTTCCCTTACGGAAATCTTGGATAAATCCTAAGATCAACAAGGCCAAACCAGACCTCCGGAGTCTTGGTAATGCCTAACTTGATTACATATCGTGGAAAAACGATATAGCCGAATGGCACTACAAAATTATCCATTGAGAATTTCCAAGTTACTCGGAATTTATGAATCCGAAACCAAACTTGACGATTGATAAAAACTAGGCCTGGATGTCATGAAATCCGACCTTAGTCGAAGGGGTACGATTGAATAAATTTTCAAATCATAAGCCGAGCTAACTTATTACTAAGACTCGCATGAAAAATTCAAAGTACCAGCGCTCGACAAAATAAGGTCTTCGAAGGGGTACGATTGAATAAATTTTCAAATTATGAGCCGAGATAACTTATTATTAAGACTCGCATGAAAAATTCAAAGTACTTACACTCGGCAAAATAAGGTCTTCAAATGCTAAATGATAAATCAAGTCGCCATACCAAAGCATAATAAACTCATCCGAGTAGCAAGAGATGAACAAAAACCAAACATCATATAAAGCCCCTACTGTTCGGGAAAGTTACATAGGTGGTCACCCTCGGATCTTGCAAAGTTAATCATTCACAAAAAATAGCAGAGAAACACCAAGATCCGAGCATGACCGACAAAAGAATGGTACCCTCGCAACCCAAGGGCCTAGTTAGCAAAATATGCACCCTAACACTAAGTGTTCGACACTTTACAAAATGTTCCCAAGGGCATACCCTCGGCTCCTACCGACCTTCTACGGATGAGGTATCTGGGACCTCCTCACTCGGCCTACTGGTCTCCCCTTCATCTAGAACGCTCTCGGCTCCTCCCTTTCTAATCTGCCTCCAAAGCCTAGCAATCCTTTTTGTCCCGTCTGGACCAGTGGTTTCTTCCTCCACCACATGCATGCCTGACACGCTATCCAATGCGCCGGATAGTCGGGTCCACTCCCTGTTAAGGGTGCGATGCTCGGTCCCCTCAAGCCGAGTGCTGGCAAAGAGAAGAGGGAACCAGGAGGGATACATCGGCTTCAACTCCCCTCAGAGATCCTCCATATCTTCCGGTGGGGGTCCGCAGGTATCATACCACCACTCCTCTTTTTGGAGATCCTCAATGGGTTGATCCTCGGCATCAACGTACTCCTTCAACTCCCCATCACAGAAGGCATCCAAGCCCTCATGCTCGGAAGTCACCCCCTCAGCTAGGAGCTTTGCTTTCTTCAGTTGTTCAAGGCAAGCCTCCTCCTGGATCTTATAGTGGAAGGAGCCCGAGGCAAGGAAATCACTCACCGCCTCCACTCGGGTAGTCTTTAGCTTCTCCATTAGAAAAGCCTTTAGCTTACCCCGGGACTCTTGGAGTGCCTTAGCCAGAGCAGTTTCCTTCTCCACCCGAGCTCTCAACTCCTCAGCTTCTTTATTCAGCCGCTCGGCCTCAGCCTCGGCTCGACTCTTGGGCTCTTCAGCATCGGCCCTAGCCTTCTTGGCCTCCTCCGACTGGGCAAAAAGGGCAGAATTGTCCTCGACCACCTTCAGATTTTTTAGGGCTTCGGCATGATTGTTAATCTATGCATGAGTGATCAAAATACATTTAGAAGAAAATTAACAGAAAATTACATCCAAGATAAGGTAAACCAACTTACAATGTCGCCCAGCATCCTCAGGCTGCCCGACAAGGCCTCCTGCCCAAATTCCATGAGCTTTTCAGGAGCAAACTCCTGAATGGTGAAAGTCGACCGACTCTTCTTGGCCAACCGATCTTTCTTGTGACCTTCAACCCGGTCCTTCCTCTTTTTTCCAGATTTGATGGCATCGACCATCAATTTCTGCCCAGCTTCCTGTAGGCAAGGAAAATATTGTCAAAACCAACAATCTACCCAGAAGGTACAAGCTAAGCCGAGTTAGGAAACTTACACCTTGGGAGGCTACAGACACAGCCTTATTCGGCTCCAAGTGAGCCGCTGCATTTGTTGGCTACGGAGTAGGGAGCTTCGAAGTATGGAGCTTCATATCCTTCCCGGCCTGGGCAACCCTAACCCGAGCCATCGCCTTCTGTTTACTAAGCTCGGCCGCAGTCACCATAATCCAGTATTCTGCAACAAACAATGCAAGTTTAGAAGACACGAAGCCGATATTAAGCATTAAATGAGCAGAATAAACTTATTTAGGTCGGGTTTGTCATTATAGTAAACGTCCCCTTTAGTTAAACCGGCCAATTTTAATTGGGGTTGGATAGCAAGTGAGTAAGGATAAAAATATTTGGGTCGGACACCCCATCTAGACCAAGGATCTTAAGCCTCTCCAAGGCCATCTCGGGATCCACATCACTACACCCGATAGGAAGTACTTCTTCTCCTTCCTCACCATCATCCTCATCATCCTCCTCGGTATCCATACTTTCAGGAGAACCCTCCTCCCTCTCAACCTCGGCACTCTCAGGTTCCTCCGCCCCCTCGGTTTGACCATCTTCTTCTTCCTCCTCGGAGTCACGGTCAACCACCATATCCACTTGGCACAATTCACCAAGCCAAATCGGCACATGCCTCAATGCGGCCGATTTGAACCTTTTGTGTGTGAAAAACCGAGGAAGACCCCTGTTGGTCCAGATAACGACAAAGTAAAAGACTGGGAGGGGGGGGGGGGTGAATAGTCTTTTAAAACTTTTGTCGATAAACTTCTGTGAAGATATCTAATACTTAATTTCAGAGAGCGGAAGACTTTTATGAGATAAGTGCACGTGCTCAACAAGATAAGTGTAAGTACTTTGCAAGATAAGTAGAACAAGTAATAAACTGCAGAAAGTAAATAACACAAGTCTTTTTATAGTGGTAGCTGAAGGTGGCGTAATCCTTCAACTAATCCACTGCGGCCTTTCTCAGATCTAGAATCCACTAAGACAGATAAATGAGGTAACCTTACAGATATCTTCTCTTGATTCCTAAATACACTAGGTTCCCAACCAAGTGTTCCCCCTGACTTATTCCCTACTTTCACAGACAAGTACTTCCTGTACTCAGAAACCTTTTGAGCTGTTCCTTAATTTCCCAAACTAAGTACTTCATGTGCTCAATAACCTTGGAGTTATTCCTTAGCTTCCCAAACTAAGTACTTCATGTACTCCACGCCGTTTAAGCTGTTGGTTAAGGTAAATTGTCAGGTGAGCTTCTTTAATAACTTGTTCAGTTATTCAAATAGCTCTGTGAATCAAGTATACTTAATACACTTTGCAATGTATGGTATCTTGTTCTCTACTGACCCAAGTCTATGGTAAGTGTACAAGAGAATGAAACTCAGATATGAAATCTTAGTTCAACTCTTTCACAAATAACAATGCTCGTTAAGGATTAGGACACTTAGAACTTTGGTACTACTTAGAATCAAGAGCTTTGGTCGCAACAGAACGCGTGAAGGTAAGTAGTATGCTTGAGAGAGCTTGTGAGAGTATTCAATATAAGTTCAGTGATCTAAGGTGTTCAGTGTGTGTTCTCAAGCAGTCTAAGTGTTGATATTTATAGATGAGTTTGAGTGCCGTTTGAATAGTATCCGTTAGGCTTAAATCAAATTCAAACTATTTATATCTGAGTATAGTACTGTAGCAGGTTTGTCTTCTTTTTCAGAAGCTACCGTTTTTGTTTAGACATTTATGTCCGCGCATTTAATGCACTGTACTATACTTTGTCTTGTAGTGCCAACGGAACAATGTATGCTTTATGAGGCTTTGCACGTCCTTTTCCAGAGATCATCACAGCTCCAGATATCACTTGTTAAGAATATATTGTTTCCCGAAAACATAATCTTTATCCAAGGTATCTGAGTGTAGATATCTGTGGGCACTTTCCTCGTTTCGGAAACCTTTTAATTCTCAGATATCTCTTGTAACACTGTTTATTTAAAAATGCTTGTCTTCAAGATATCTAGTCATAGGTATCTGAAAAACCTTTGTCTTCAGCAATCTTGTGCAATCTTCAAGTCTTCAAAATTTGTTGAACTTTTCCTACCGGATGCCTTCTTCTTGGTCTTCTTCAGAAAATAAAAATTACATTTCGAGACCTAACATCTTATACAAGATTTGCTAGACTATCATACTTAGTGAGTTTCCTCTTTTACAGTGTTCAAGTGAACTAAGAGTACTAATCACCTTTCTGAGTTAAGATAAGTCATTAGGTTGCTGATCAAAATCTAAACAGATATTCCTAACAAATTTCCCCCATTTTGATCAGTCAACGATGACTATCTGACCTATTACAAATCTGGATGAGGAAACAATCTACCACTTAATCATTTCTTATGATCTTTTAATTCATATAATTAAGTGCAGAAAGTAAACATAAACCAAATCACAAGGTGTGATATTTGCTGACAAGTTATCTTTTATAGATTGATATCTGAGAGTAGGTTCATCAGATATGTTACAGAGAAAGTTTACAGATAACTTTAGTACATAATGCAATTTAGCTCAATCAGCAAGATAAAAATACATAGTAAATTAGGACAGCAGGAGTAACCAAGCTCCAAGTGAACATCCTAACAAACTAGTCTTCAAGTCTTCAAAATCTTCAAAACAGTTCCATGGATCAATCTGCAAATTTTCTATCACCAAACCTTTTGATATCATCAGAGTAGTCATAGAGAAGAGTTCTGACAATCATCTCTGTGTCTCTGGCAAATCCACAGACTTCCTTATAGGTTTTGGTGGGATTCTTCTTGGCAAATTGTTTGACCCACATATGCTTTCCCCACTTCCAGGCATGCTCGATTCAGATATCTGATAGATTGAAGTATTCATAAATAATCTTCAGATATCTGATGTCACCCTTGTATTGATCTTCAGTTAAGTAAAAGGACTCATAGGGTTCCACCGCAAGTCTTGCTCTTGTGCCTGTTCCAGTGATGTTGGGAATTCTGTGCACATCATCTGGCTTTCCATAAGGACATTCATCAAAGAGGTCCTTCTTCATGGCTTCTATTCTCTTGATTACTTCAAAATCCAACCAGGCTTTGATGTGGTTGGTATTAATCAAGACTGGCTTGTCTTTTATCCATGCCATGACTTGTTTATGAATTGGTTCTGGAAATTTTGAATTTACCAATAAGTGCTTGAGTTCCAGAATCCAGTAGCCATTCTTCTGATTAATGCACCTGTAGACAGAGGAGTCATTGTTGGTCTTCACATACTCAATCTTAGCTTCTTCAGGCCTGAGTGGTAGTTGTATTGGCCAAAATTCGCTCTTGTCAACTAGACTAACGGATCGGCCCATCAGGGCTACGGCCCAACCCACAATCCATTAATGAGTCCGCCTTGACCTCATACGTGAGTTGGAATCCAAAGGCCAGTTAGCAAGCCCACCTAGCTGAGTCATCCATGCAGCTAATCAGCCCGCATGCCACCTGACTAGCTCACACCTTGCCAACCTTCCAGCTGGTTGATAAGCTGGCTAGCTCACCTAGCTCGCCCGACCTTGCATGACGGACTCTGTCAGTCAGCACCTAACTAACAGACTAACCAACTCCAGTAGCTTGACTAACTTAGTCCGTCAGTAAGCAACCGACTTACGTCCACTCTCCTAACTACTTGAGACACGGTCTAATCCGTTCCAACGACCTCCCCGAGATTCGCGGGCAGACTCCAACGATGGGTGGGTTATATAGAGAAGGCTGAGGAGATGTAGAGATCATGACATTCGAACCGCAACATACCCTAGCAATCAACCTCTGACGCCTCCATCTCTCCCAAGCTCTCCGATCAACATCATCCGTCACCTATCATCACCCACCATCGCTCATCAACCTTCAACCATCCGCCATCATCCATCTCTGTCAGACAACTGCCAGCTAGGTCCTTCTCGTAAGGTCAGCTAGCCCACTGTCGGTGTTCGTCACCCACGTAGCCGAACCGACTCAACCAACAGGATAAGTCGACGCTTGCCACCATCTCTCCCTCTCTATCTCTTTCATTTGATTACTCCTTCTATCAGTCATCTAACTTGAGTGTCGGAGTCCCTTCGGTCGGCACCACACCGGTGTCACCTCGAAATCTCGCGTCTCTGTTTGTTATTGTTGCCTTGCAGGTTGTCGGTGCCCCCAATCTCTAACCCTAATTTTGATTGTAGATTTCTAAGCGTCTACAATTTGGCGCCCACCGTGGGGCCCCGACTATCAAACAAGACAATCCAGTAGCAACAACTGCGATACGCTAAGCAATCATCATGACACACTCAGACGAATACGTTCTGGAAGAGGTAGAGGAGGTGGACGTCGTCACTCAGATCAAAACCTTGGCGGCCCAGATGCAAGAGAACGCCAAGAAGATCAAGCTCCTTGAGGACGAGAACCGCGCTGTCCGCCAGGAGAACTCGCTCTTGAAGGAAAGGGTTAAGTTTGTCGTCCACCAGGAGGCTCCAACATTGGACGCAGCCTCGTCTCGCCGACTGACTCATGTCGCTGGGGGTGGAGAACCCACCACGCAACACGATTGAGGCTTGCCAGCTAACCTTTGAAGAGACGGAAGGGGTGATATCCGTAACTCCAGTCTCTCAAGTGGTGAGCGCTCCGCCAAGGTCATCCCTTGAGATCACTCAGGGTACCACCAGCAGGAGGGTTTCGTTTGAAGGTGCTAACCCAAGGATGAACGATGAATCACCATAACAACGTAACCAAAGGGCAAGCCAGGTAGATCACTTGCTAACCCTCTCTGCAGGTCACGGAAGTAGCAACGAGGAGCTAGCCTCCAAACTGGTGAGCTTGGAAGAGATGATCCAAAGGATCCCTGGAGTGCCAGCACCGATCAAGAAGAGCTTACCCAACAACTTTGCTGACTCTCCCTTCGCCGATGCTATAACCTTGATGGAGATGCCAACCAAGTTCACCTTCCCAAGCATGAAGCTCTATGATGGAACGACGGACCCGGACGACCATGTCTCACAGTACAAGCAGAGGATGTTCACCATAGCTATCCCTAGGGATCTCCGCGAGGCATGCATGTGTAAAGGGTTTGTTCCAGTCTGATCGGACCAGCCCTACAATGGTATACCAACTTACCCAACAATTTCATTTCCTCTTTTGCCCAATTAGTCGACTGCTTTGTGGAACAATTCGCAAGCAGTCGCAAGCTTTTAAAATGTCGGACGACTTGTATAGCGTCCGGCAAAGACCTAACGAATCTCTCAAGGAGTACGTTGCAAGATTCAACAAGGAGAAGGTGTCAATCCCCAATTACAACAAGGACACTGCTATCAACGCCTTCCGCAAAGGGTTGCCACCCAACTCGGGGTTGTACAAAGAGCTGACCATGTACCCCTGCCGAACAATGGAAGACGTGCTCGCCAAAGCATGGGCTCAGATCAAATGGGAGGAGGATGATGCCAACAGACCTTACATGTCAAGGCAAAGTGTTCGCAAGGAGCCGAAGCCTGACAGACGAGTTGAACGAAGGGTTCCAGACTATCGTGCTAGGACATACCCAAATGAGAGAAGACATGGTCCTGTTGTGAATCCACCTCGCCCTCCAATCCAACAGAGGAGGGCAGAAACCCGAGCACCGCCTCCGAGTTACTCCCTCAACATTGAACCAGAGGAGTGTGTAGCAGTTATGAAAAGCATGGGTGACAGAGTTAGATGGCCAGGAAAACTTAGGACACCTCTAGATCAAAGAAACTCTAACAAGTGGTGTGAGTTTCATGGAGACCATGGTCATACGACTGCAGAGTGCATCTCCCTGCGATTGGAGGTAGCCGAGCTCTTGAAGAGAGGGCACTTGACGGAGTACCTCTCTGACAAAGGTAAAAAGACCCTCGCCACTCGGCAGGGCACTGATCTTCCTGAGCCCCCTCAGACCAACAAGGTGATCAACGTAATCTCTGGGGGGTCAGAGATCAGCGGTGTCTCATACTCTGCGGCGAAGCGCCATAGTAGGCAAACGGTAAGGCCTGAGCTTAACGCTCGCAGGGCATCAGACACCTCTTCGCCTGACTTGACTATTAGCTTCTCGGACCAAGAGTCTAAGCAACTAATCAGTCCTCATGGCGATGCTTTAGTTATTTCAATTCTTATTGCAAACTGTCTTACGAAGAGAGTTCTCATTGACAATGGGAGCTCTGCTAACATCATTTTCCTAGATGCTCTGACAGAAATGGGCATAGATGAGGCTACCATCCTTCGTCAGCCGACAACTCTATATGTCTTCAGTGGAAAAAAGAAGTAAACGGTTGGGAGTGTTACCCTTCCTGTCTATGCGGAAGGCATCAACCTACCAACAAAGTTCCTGAGCGTAGACAGTCCCTCAAGCTATAATTCCATCCTTGGTAGGCAATGGATTCACGAGATGAAAGAAGTATCGTCAACCTACCACCAGGTGATTCGCTTCCCTACCAAGTGGGGGGTGAAGGAGATTCTCGGGCAGCAGCGGGATGCGAGGACGTGTTACATGGAAGCCCTGAAGCCCAAGGCAGCAGAGTTATAGCAATTACAACAACTCAACCCCCCAATTGACCCAGACCAGCCAGGGATGGAAGAGCTCGATGATGTTCAGATTCACCCAGACCATCCAGATCACAAAGTTCAGATTGGGGCAAGGTTGAGACCAGAGCTACGAGAGCAACTGATCACATTTCTCAAAGTTCACCACGACTGCTTTGCTTGGTCACATGCAGACATGACAGGAGTTGACCCAGAGGTAATCACTCACAGACTTGAGGTCGACCCAGACTACCCACCAGTCAGACAGAAACGGAGGAAGTTCGCTCCAGAGCGGAACAAGGTTATCAATGAAGAAGTCTAAAAGTTGCTTGATATCGGGTCAGCCGCAAAGTACATTACCCGGATTGGTTAGCCAATGTTGTGGTAGTGAAGAAGAAGAATGGCAAATGGCGAGTGTGCATCGACTTCACCGACCTCAACAAAGCATGGCCGAAGGATTCCTTTCCACTTCCCCACATAGACATGCTAGTGGATGCGCCAAGCAGACATGAGCCGTTAAGCTTCATGGGCGCATTCTCGTGATACAACCAGACATCGATGCACCACAAGATCAAGAGAAGACAACCTTCGTCATAGAGAGAGGAACCTTCTGTTATAAGGTCATGCCATTCGGACTCAAGAATGCAGGAGCCACTTACCAACGACTGGTCAACCGTATGTTCGCTAGCATGCTGGGGGACACGATGGAGGTGTACATCAATGACATGCTGGTCAAGTCCTTGGTTGCTGATCAGCACCTCGACCACCTCCGCCAAGCCTTCTTAGTCCTTCGCAGGTATAATATGAAGTTGAACCCAGCTAAATGCTTGTTTGGAGTCTCCTCTGGGAAATTTCTTGGGTATTTGGTCACGCAAAGAGGTATTAAGCCTAACCCTGATCAAATTCGTTCAATTTATAACATTCCCTCCCCCAAGTGCATTAAAGATGTGAAGAAATTGACTGGGAGGCTAGCAGCCCTCAGCAGGTTCATACCCAAGTCTTCTGAGAGGTGTCGACCATTTTTTGACACCCTACCGAAGGCCAAAGACTTCCAGTGGACAAACGAGTGTGAGGACGCCCTACAACAAATCAAGCGTTACCTTACCACACCTCAAGTACTATCAAAGCCCAAGGCCGGAGAGACTCTGTTTGTTTACCTCGCAGTCTCCGACTCAGCACTAAGCGACGTCCTAGTCAGGGAAGAGGATGGAAACCAACTCCCAGTCTACTACGTGAGCAAGTCCTTACTAGATGCAGAAACCCGGTACAGCCAGCTGGAGAAGCTAGCCCTTGCACTAGTTACCTCAGCAAGGAAGCTACGCCCTTACTTCCAATGTCATCCAATCGTAGTCCTCACAAGCTTTCCACTACGCAACATCCTGCACAAGCCCGAAGTCTCTGGTAGGCTCTCCAAATGGGCGGTCGAGCTCAGCGAGTACAACGTCTCCTTCCAACCCCGCACAATTAACCATCAAATCTCAAGCACTTGCAGACTTCATAGCAGACTTCACCCCAACTGAATTAGGTCAAGCGGAAAAGGAGTTATTTTGCTTACAGGAGAAGGACAACTTATAGTGGAAGCTCTCAGTTGATGGCTCCAGCAATACCAAAGGAAGTGGGCTCGGCATAGTCCTTACCTCGCCAGACGGTGACACAATCCAAAGAGCCATTCGATGTGGATTCAAAGCAACCAACAACGAGTCCGAGTATGAGGCACTTATAGCTGGCCTCAACTTAGCTCGAGACATGGGCATAAATTACATTCATGTACAATCGGACTCACAGTTAGTAGTTAACCAATTGCAAGGCTCTTACCAAACCAGAGACACCAAGATGGCTGCCTATCTCCAGCTAGTCAAGGAGTTGCAGTCCTCCTTCAAGGAGTTCTTTATTTCGCAAGTACCAAGGACGGACAACAACCACGCAGACGCCCTTGCCAACTTGGGAGCAACCTTCCAAACCACAGCACCAATGACTATTCCTGTAGTGTATGTATAATGGCCTGCAACATGGAAGGGTGAGCCCGCCAACCAGACAGTGGCTGATATAACAACTGAGTCAAATTGGATGACTTCATTAATATTGTACTTGTCCAATGGAGAACTTCCAAAAGTCAAAAGCGAGGCAAGGAGGGTAAAGACAAAGGTAGCCCGCTTCATGCTCCTCGACGGACAACTCTATAGGAGATCCTATTCAGGACCCCTACTCAGGTGCGTAACTAATAATGAAGCCAGACATCTTCTGACTGAATTGCATGCAGGAGAATGCGGCAACCATTCCGGAGCCAGAAGTCTTGCCCACCGAGTACTAACAACCGGGTACTATTGGCCAACCATGAGGGATGATGCTCTAGACTTTGTGAGAAGATGTGACTCATGCCAAAGACACTCACATATCAGTCACCTCCCACCAGAGAGGCTACACCCGTCCTTTGCTCCATGGCCTTTTATGAAATGGTTGATGGACATTGTAGGGAAACTACCTACTGCACCAGGCCAATGAGTGTACGTGCTCGCAGTAACCGATTACTTCACCAAGTGGGTGGAAGCAGAAGCCTTCAAGCAAGTCCGTGACATAGAGGTAAAAAATTTCATTTGGAAACATGTGATCTGCAGGTACGAAGTCCCCTACGAAATCGTGACAGACAATGGCTCCCAGTTCATAAGCTATGAGTTTCAAGATTTCTGCAAAGAATGGGGAATCAAGCTTACATTTCCACTCCACGCTATCCCCAAGCGAATGGACAACCGGAGTCGACCAACAAGACTATCATGAACAGTCTATGTTTTGAAACCCGGCGGTTCGACCCGGGCCGACCCGGTTCAACCGCGACTCGGTGACTAGAACGGTCCGAAAACCCCATAGACTCGGAAAAACCCGGTGCCCGGTAAAAAACCGGGTAAATCGGTAAAAAACCGGTATAAACTCGGTAAAAAACCGGGTTTAACCGGTTCAAATTAAAAGAAAATTGTGAACCGACCTAATCTAGCCGCCCCCAATTGTTTATTTTCCTGTCACGAACTGGGTGCCATCTACTTCTTCTAACACCAATTGCTCATTTTTCATTCTGCTGAGACGTCAGATCCATTCATTTTCCATCTTCTTCGGCCATAGCCGCTTGGGAAAAGATCCCATTGGAAACAGATTGGAGCCAATTACAAAAGACACGAAAATGTGTATTAATGTTGCTACTCTTGCTCTCTGTTAGTGTTAGAAGAAGAAAAGACCAAGAAATTGAAGCAGGCGGCTAGAATTGGGAAGCGAGAATTGAAAGTAAGTGAAGAATTGAAATGGGAGCTGCTGTGTAGATGTTTAGGTCAAGTGGCTTTTATACTTATTTGCATTTTATTAATGTAATAATGAGGAACCTTCACACTTTTACACTACATAAGAAAAGAAAGAAAATAACTAGTACTACTAATTAGTTAATAATATGAGATATTTATATTCTTATTAGTGTAATAAATGGTAAAATTATAAAAATAAACAAGTTTAAGGGATGATTAAAATGATAAAATTGGAGAACTTATAAGGAATTGAGGGAGTATATTATCTTTAATTTAAAAATATTATTAGTACGTTAACCCGAGTTGACCCGGGTTGACCCGGTTGAACCTCCCTCAGTAGGTAGGCCGGGTTGAATGCCGGGTCCGAGTTTCAAAACATAGCTTTTCACATTATATTTTTGTTCAATAAACAACAGAACAAGAAACTGGTGTAGCCAACCCTAAGGGTGTTGGCACAGCGGAAGACTTCATCAAAGAGGAGCTGTTGCTCTTTTATTTAATTTCTATGGTTGTATGCCTTTTCAACTTTGTTTGCATTACATACTGCAGATTACATGAATTTATAGTTGAAAGAATGTGTATTTCAATCTTCCACATTGATGATAATCTTGACTAACATTATCTAGAGAGTTCTCCTAACTTACTCATGCATGCATGAAAAGTAAATTACAAATTACTAAGTTCAACAAATGGTGCGTAAAAGATCAAGGTCACTAGTTATTTATAAGTTCTCAATCAATCTTTGTATCTAGAAGCTAATGGAAATAGACCACTAGACAATTTTTATAATGCATCCAAACAATGGAAACTCAAGTTTCCAACTGAAAGTAGCAATACCAATACTAAACAACTGTATGTTATTAAGTTAATTAGGAGTAAGCTACAAAAATTTGTGAAATAAAGTGCAAGTGTTTGGTGGATCTTAGCAAATTGTGTGAAAACATAAAGACAAACTGAAAACGATAGCAAAGTGCAGACGATGAAATCATTTCTCAAAATATGTTACGGTATTGTTCTTACGGTGTTTCGTCACAATTCCACCACAAGACGAACAAAGTTATGGTCGCTTCCAAAGTGATCTGCATTAAGTCAAAAGTCAAAATAAATAAGCAACAAACATCGCCAAACAAATATAAGCACATTTATACAAACTCTTCAAAATTACCATCTTAATTTATGTAATATTGAGACGATAATACATCATGTTTCTCAAGGATGGACTGTTATAATTCGCTCAATTAAATTTAATAAAAAAATTAAATCCATAAATTCCAGTTAAATACATATTACCGATTTAATATCTTTTCAGATATAAACTTTCGAGTTAAATAGATATAGCACATTACCTTGCATATCATAGGCAATATCTATCACCCGTCCATCTTTAATAACTTCACGACTTGCTAACATATAGTCAATTCGGAAGGACCTTGTTACTTTGCCACTCTTACTATCCCTGCACCAATTTAAAAAAAATGATATATAATAAAAATAGTAATATGCTTATTAGATACTTAGATTTACAAACAAAATAATTTATTTATCACGTACCTACTTGCCCAAGAGTAGACTTTATTTTTAATTATTCTGTCATTCTCGCATTGTTCGTGGTGGTAGGCATAGAATAGATCGTACATCTTACTCCTATAATAGAATGGGTAAAAGACAATTTAAGTCATATATCAACAAAATAAACCTTTTATATGTTGTATGCAAAAATCTCATGCTTACCCTTGTAAGATCCTATGCACAAATACTTGATCACGTCGTCCATCATCCGTTGCCCTGATATTTGTAAAAAGTCTGAAGAAAGAATAAAGACACATCAATCTTATTTATAGTAGAATATCTCAAGGTATATTCCTTGGATATTAAGACACTTAAAAGTCACTTACTATTACAAGTTAGTGACACTACTATTACATTTAGTGGCACTTGATATGCACACCATTCTAGAATTTATCACTTCTAGATTATTCTTATTCCCCGTCCCCGAAAAGAGTTGTTATCCGCCATTAATCATTGTCGTCTTCTGGCAGAAACAACTTCGGACACGTATAACTTGTGACCTAGAATGCATCTTTTCATCTTGAACTTCTTGTGTTATAATAATAATAATAATAATAATAATAATAATAATAATAATAATAATAATAATAATAATAATAATAATGTTGTTGCAAAAATATACCTGACATTGAAGTTCGCTGAATTGTCGTTCAATAGGGACTCGTGTTGAAGCAATATGTATTGACTAGCAAAAACGATTGAAATTCAGCAAAAATAATGCGATACGAAAAATATTTATTTTTTCCAGATCAAGTCAGAATGTGGCGCATAACCTTTCAGTCATTTTTTAATTTTTAAATAAATTTTATTATTATTATTTTAATTAATTTATGATATTACAAGGGAAGCCAACAAGCGTCCAACGCGTAAACTAACCTAGTGCATGAAAATCAATTGCCAAATCCGAGAAAAAAACAACTAGAGTTTATGGTTAATATTGAAGTCATTTTTATTTTAATAAAATTCCATTTTATTAAAAAATTGTCCCAAGAAATTACTATCACCGCCCATATTTTTTTCTATTTACCTTAAGTTGGAGGAGGTGATGGTGGTGGATGATGTTTAAATAAAAAGAAAGGTAAGAAGAGGGAAATTAGAAAATCCAAAGGTTTAAATAAGGCCATGTTTGGATGGTAAGTTTTGAAAATAGAAAATTGACCAATCTGTAATTGTTGAAATGTCAGGGCCCGCGATATTATTAGGATGTTTATCAGGGGAGCAGGTGTAATTTTCCCTAATAATAATAATAATAATAATAATAATAATAATAATAATAATAATAATAATAATAATAATAATAATAATAATAATAATGTTGTTCCACAAATATACCTGGCATTGAAGTCGCCGCACCAAATTATTGAAGTGCAACCAGTGTCACGTCTGTAGTCCTCGATATGCATTTTAACTGATCGAAAAAGGGAGTTTGCTGAATTGTTGGTCAATGCTATAAGCCTTTGCTCATCACTTAAATTATAGAGACCCGTGTTGAAGCAATATGTATTGACTAGCAAAATTGATTGGAATTCAGCAAAAATAATGCAGACCTGAAAATTCTGAAGAAGAAAAAAGGAAGAATTAGGGTTATGTCACTACAACAAAAATGATAATTTTTTTGGGAATTTACAATTAATGTGATCAAGTTATTTTTATAGTTTTACATTGTTTCTTGTGGCAGTTACAATCCTAGTGGGCACCAACTTAAGAATGAATATAGCATATTGTTCCCACTTCCGATATTTGGTGGTATGATTAATAGCTGTGATCTTTTAGCTCGCAATTTTACGTTAATAACCATCATCGTAATATTTATAGGCCAAAGTATGTTCTCTGCAGGACGCATTCACCACAACAAAATAACGCAGTTCGGCACTTTTTGTTAGACGAGCTGCATTGCAGCTCGTCAGTAGCTGCTAACGCGCCAGAGACTCACCCGTCACATAGTGACGGGTGAATTGCAATTGGCAGTAGCCATGTGTCGACTTCTTTATTTATTTTTTTTCAAAATTCCGTTTAAATTTCAAATGGTTATAACTTTCAAAATAAAAATGCAAAAAATAAATAAAAATTACCAACGACTTTATTTTTTCGAGATCTATAAAATGAGATCAGTCTTGACTATATTTAGATCATCCCATCTCCAACTCATCTTTCTCTCTTAATTAAACTTAAAACACTCTCTTCACTCCAAAACACCAACCATCTCCACTTCAATTTTCCGGCGACATGGACGGAAACTTGTTTACTCCGGAAACCCTGAGGTGGATGCAAGAAAACACACCCGAAGCCTACGAAGCGTGCATGAAAAAGCTTAACAAAAACACCTCTCCACAACCCCAACCGAGCTTTGTTCGCCCTTTGTTCGAAAGCTCCTACGAAGACCCCTACACTCAAAATTACCATTCTCCAATCTCCCAAACACCAATGTTTTCGCAAGCACCGGAAGTTGTTCCTGAAACGCAGCCTGAAATTTAACCGATCCGGAGGCGTGGGAAAGGGAAAGCCAAAGACACGGAAGGAGGGACGACCAATAAAGGCGAAGGACGTGGCTCACCCTACAACACGAATGAGGACTTGGTTCTCATCTCTTGTTACATGGCCGTTAGTGCAAATCTGATCATTGGCACGAATCAGAGGTATGAAAGTTTGTTCAAGAAAGTCGAGGAGAAGTTCGAGGACGTGCGTAGAGATGGGAGGATGTCCGGTTTGGAAAAAAAGCGGAGTCATGATTCACTTTGTCTCAGATTTAAGCGGATGAGAGATGACATTAATTGGTGGGTGATTTGTGTGGATCGTGCTACTAGGGTTGTCGGCGATCGGAGTGGGTACAATGAAGCCAATGTAACTGAAACAACCCAGGAATTCTACAAAGAGAAGTCCGGTTGTAACGCCGGATTCAACTTATTCAAGTAGTGGGATGCCATGAAATTTGTGTGTTGTGTGTTTGTTGCATTTCCATTTAGTTTTTAAATTCTCAGCGGTTGGTTGTAATATATTCTTGCCCAATAAATTATAAAACGAGTTTAAAAAATGCAATTTTATTAATTTCAACTTCTAAACACTCTTACAATATGTTAAATATGTAAAAAATAAAAAAAATTTGAAATTCCGTGACGGCTCCGTGACGCGTCACCCAATGCAGCAAAATCTCGTCACGGATCTCGTCACAGGCCAGTGACGCGTCACCGAGCCGTCACCCAATGCGGGTAGACCCAATGCGGGTAGTCTTAGGCATTTTACCCAAGTGGCGGCATAAGGTGTAAGTAGATTGACTTTCCTCTGCACTTTTTGAAACGCCCAAGGTTTAGTTGGCTAGATCGGATAGGCTGGAAAATCAGCAAGTTATGCAATGTCTTGATTAAAATCTATATTCTGCTTCAAATTAAAGATTCTACTTCTTTATTAAACAAATAGGCTATTCTCTTCTTCCTTAGGTTTTGATCCTTCTCTTCTATGCATATTCTTGAATGAATAAGTGATGGTCTGATCAGTCAAACATGTAATCTTAATTCCTGTTTTATCTTCAAATTACCAGAATACCGAAAAAATAATTCCATTTCTTAACAAGATTGTTGTGAAAATACTTTCTAATTGGAAGGAACTTTGTAGAGAATTCTAATAAATTAGGATAATGAGTTAAACTGTAGTGTTTAAATTCCAACAAGTTCTGAACTCGCAATAATTTATTTGAGACTAGAACAATCAATTGATAAACGTTCTAGTCTCTTTTCTATAAAGGACTCGTGTGAAATCCCACAAAGTTATTGTAAAGGCTGTCACCGACAACGCAAGCATAGGTAAGAAGGGATATTACTAAATACTTTATTTGGGTTTCGCATTACAAATACCCCATCCAAGACAGCTGTTAAGTCAAGTCTAAAACCAGCTAGTAAACAATATAAGTAACTCCTTATTTAAACTACGCCTACTTTTTGTATTATATTTACCAACTAGGTCTCTTAGAAGAATAGACGTTAACTTAGGATAAACTTTTTAGGAAAAGAACTTTCTCAATGACTACTTTATCTTTTATTTAGTGTGTGCTTCAACGTGTAAACGAAGAAAATATTTATAGGTGCTACGCGTTTTAAGTTTCTCCCTTAGTCGCTTATAATATAATAGTTGTTGTCTCAGAATTGTGTTTCCAATAATTATAATGTATGAAAGATAATATCTAACCAAACAAAGCATTCATAAATAAATCCAATTCATTTATAGTTATAAAGGCAAACTAGGACGGTGACTACTACGTTATTCTCTTACAACACTTAAATTATAATACGTTGCATATATTGTAAACGAAACTGTGTTAGCTGGCAAATAGTTCGTTGTATTTTATATTTTCTGTGCGTTTGCTTCTATCTGCGTAATTCACATAGGCTCGCAGATAAAAACACTATACTACAGGTGTAATCTTCTGCCCATCTCTTCTAAGATATGTCATTGATATAAATGAAAGGCTTCGGACTAATACTAAGTACGTTTCTATATTAAAAAGTAAAGTACCCCAGGAGGAGATCTCTTATAACCCAAACGGAAATATCAGACCATGAAAGAAAGAAGACCCCGCCAGCAGTAGACGCAGTTTTTAGAATAATGAGAGGATTAAAGAAGGATTTCCGAGAACCAGTTCAAAGATAAGACCTACTTGTTGTAATACAAGGACAACAACAACAACTCATAGTAGAATTGTGTAAGAGGGCTGCATTTTTAATTAACAAAACTCCTTTTAGCTGCTCCCTTCTATATTCTATTCTACCAAAACCGATCTTTGGGACGGAAGATACATACTCTTAATGTTTTGGTCACCTTAGCGAAAAGAACAAGTCATGGAAGGATCACACCCATTAATTTTAGAATTATTATGTAACCACGTTATAGAAGCCATTATAGTTACCTTAATTATACTATACTTATTCTTATATTTTATGCATAACAATAAAAAAGTAGGAGAAAGATTCTAAGTCATGAGATCCTATAATCTTTGGAATAACTTTATTTATGAAACGTGTTTTGCTTTATACTATCAATATGTTTAGGTTTACTTCTGTCTATCTGATGATTATAATCCAAGTTGATGTAAATAATTAAAGAAGTAGATTATTTTTTCTCCCGACATAATGCATCTAAACACTGTCCTATTTCACATGTAAATGGGATAGCTCTCTTGCCTAATTTGAGACTTAAACAACAAAAGGCTAAAAAAAAGCTATTTTGGGCATCCAGTTAATTAGAAATAAAAAGGCTAAAACAAAGCAGCAAAGTCTAGGTCAGGCAAACCTGCACTCCTTGTAATTCTGGGTTGACTATACGTCGTTTTTACAAGGATTGCAACTCCATGATTAGCATCGTAACGAAGTGACCAGTAACCTTGGTAGTTCGGAAAAAGGTAATTCTGGATATGTCTTTAATTCCCTGCATTAATCATTACAAACTATTATACACAAATGGTAACATTGTAAACTTGAGTGTTGCTTATCTGTGTATGTTTTATTGTGCATGTTTTAAAAGAGTTTATCACTTAAATTGCTTAAATTGTTGCTAAAACCTCCTCATTCCTCCTTTTTGTTTGGAATTTTAGCACAAAAGTTACGGCTTAATAAAAATTAAGAGGCAACCGCGCAAAAATTAAGTCACAGTAAATATAAGATTTGCAAGCAACATCCGAAAGTGGAAGGAAGGGATCAAAACTAGCAAAAATATATGTCCACAACATAAAAGTATATAAAACAAATGAATAACAAAACCAACCATGCACTTCTTCACATCCCGAGGAATGCAACTTTGTTTTTATGAGTAAGACATTAATTACATTTCGAGGCACATCAAACTCATTTTAATTACATTGTTTATTTCTTGACCGGAGCGGAGGATTGGTTTTCACGGGTATGATTAACCACATATATCACAAGTCACAAAATGGCAGCTAGTGTTGTGGTATTCGCTAATTTAAAGTTTGATTTGGCGATGGATTTAAATAAATTAAGGCATCTATCTAGTGATTATTTGATTATATGGACATCCGTTTAAGAATCTTGATTGTATGCATTTTTAGATTGGTTAGGTTTATCAAACTATATATTTTATCCTACTGGTTCTTAATCTACTAGATTAATATTTCTCATATATAAAAAAAATTTACTCCAGTAGTCATTGAAAATGTTTAGAAATTTTTTCTTCCTTTTCTTCCCTCTCCCCTTTTTAACCTTTCTTTGAGCTTCTGGTGCTATGGTGGTCATTCAAGAGTTAAACGGGGGCATCACGTAATATATACATACTACTATGACTGACTGTCTTAGATATTAAATATTAGACATCTTCCTTAATTACCCCTATTCTTTAATTACTTCTTGAGTTCTTCTATTATAAACAACATCCTTGTTTTGTTAAAAATTAAAAAGATATATTAACCAATTTATAAACATCCTTCATAAGTCATAAGCACTCATAGTTTGGCATTTGACTCATAAGTTAGTAGCTTAGTATGCCTAGAAATTGTTCCATTCCTTTACTGCTAGACAAAGGCTCTGAGCCCTTAGAAAAAATAACTTGGAATTTATAACCTAGTCGTAAAATTCATTTATATACATTTGGTATAGTTTTGTTAAGAAAATTAAGGGGAGAAAGCTTTTTTATTAATTAAAGACTACCTCTGCCTTATCTAGAGTTACTACCACTACAAACAAAAGTTACCGCCATGACTGCACACCCAGAAATTAGTTTTTATTAAGTTAGCTATACGAAAAATTGTCTATTATAGAAAATGAGAAATCAAAAAAAAAAAAAAAAAATCTTCCACGGGCCCGGTTTGCCATCCCTTCCTGTAGGTAATTTTCCTTATTAATATGTGTTCTTCTAAATTTGTACATAATATCATTCTTTTTTTAATGGATCCATTAGTGGAATAGATCAGATCCATACTAGATATGCATTTTAAACCATGAAAGGATGTGTACTAGAGTCTAGCTCGATTAAATTGTAAATCAGTTCATATATGATGAAATAAACGTGGGAAATATACTTCAATCCATATTTTGAGCAAGTGAGATTTTCTATAAATCTCAATTGTATTTTGAGTCTCACCTGTTTTATTTCCTTGTGTTCATTAAGATAATTCTGAAGCATCAAGACCCCATTTGGATCCGCATTGGAAACCTAAAGTATAAACATAACATAAACATTTGATTGATTAAAAAAGAGTAAAAAAAGCATAGATTTGACATAAAAAAAATACCTGATCAAACTTAATTATTTCTTTAACTTCGGAGTCTGTAGTTTTCCTCCTTTTCAACTGAGACTGAGATGAAATTGAAGTAGGCTCTTCAAATTGTGCCAAGAGGTACAAAGGTTCCGCAACTTCCACCTAATTCAAAATTTTATAAAAATGTATTTTATCCAATTTCCTAACATAATAAGATAATATATTAATAAGCAACAATTAATTAATTGAATCATAACATAACTTAATTTAAGATAATATATTGATAAGCAACAATTAATTAATTGAATCATAACATAACTTAATTTACCTCTCCGATAGCTTCCCACATCAAATTATATTTCGAACTGATTTTGTCTCGATTATCTGCATACATAGTATAGAGACCACCCCTACTATCCTGTAAATATATTATTATTAGAAGTGTAACATCTCGAAAGATAGATAACCATATTTATAATCACACAAAACGTACCTGGTATAACACATAAAAGTACTTCTCTCTGTAAAGAATATAAAGACCAACTCCTCTATCTCGCATGTAGCGATCTTTTAGGCTTTGGATACTTTTTAATAGAGATCACAAAAAAAAAAAAAAAAATCAGAATTTGCTAGATCGTCACAGAATTAATAAAAGGGTTATGGTTAAAAGTTTAAATATATTTCAACTTTATAAATTTTGACGCATATGTAGTCGAACTTTAAATTTGACACATATTTTTAAACTTTAATTTCAAGTTACAAGTATATACTTCTTCTGGTTAATTTAAAAGGACAACATGATCACGCGCTCTGTTCATGATCTACTTTAATCCTATTATTTATGAGAGTTGGAAGTTTGAACCATTTATCAAATAAGAATTTGATGAGCAAACTTAATTATACTCCTGTGTTCCAACATTGTCCCATTGTATAATCATCAAATACGGATCTAATCACCTGATCAAGAACAAAAACTACATAGGAGTACATGAAAACAGATTACCGTAAAATTATTCGAACTCCAACCCAGTATAATTTGCGAAAATCCAACCCAACTTTAGATTTGATAAATAAACCACAATATTAATGTTCACCTATCCTGAAAACAAATATGATTTTCTAGTTAAACAAATTTTGATGAGATTTATGAGAGATGGCAGAAGTTATGACCTATTTTTATATTTTTATGGGTACCATAGCGATTGGAAAAATATAAGTTGTGCTTAAAACCCCGTGGTAGAACAGGTTCCTCGCCAAAACTGTTCTCGTTAAAAATCTACCGGAAACATATACATCCTAAGTGAGTTAAAAGTTCAGCAATACATGTGTCAAAATTAAAGTTTGCGCACGTATGTGTCAAAATTTATAAAGTTGAAATACATTTAAACTTTTAACCCTTGATAAAAACAACAACAAATACGTACCCAAGGGCCGTGATCTTTCCATTTTCTTCAACTTTACCCTTTGTCATAACAAGACCAAATATCCGTATCAAAATAGGATTTACAAAGATAAAACAAACAAATGTGACCAACTAAAAAAATTGATGGAGAACAAGTGGATATTATTACAAAACTTGAGAATGAAACACAAGAATTTGGAGCAAAGCTCAATATCGATGTGACAAATAATTGTATGAATGAAAAGTGAATAAACGACTAGACTTTGACCTATCCTAATTCATGAAGAAGTAACCAATTCCTAATTCTGAAAGAACAGAAGTAGGAATCCAAAGGTAGTTGTGACACCAAATCAATTGAATTTGACTAATTCAATTGATTTTGGACCCATTATGTAAAAAACACATTATTGAATTATTTCACTTTAAGCATTCCATGTCAATTTCTTATTCTATAATTTTAACTAGAAGTAATGCACTTCAAGCACATTGCTAAAATATGTATAGTTAATTTTAGCACGTATAACGTTCACAAATATTCTAGTAAATGGTGTATGCAGAAACTGCGTGTTCAAATTAGGTACAAAGTCTTGTAATACAGACGATTATACAGCGAGGTAAAAAGGATAAATTATTATCTTGGCAAAGAACATGAGAAAATCATATCTCCACAAATTTTATAGTTTCAACTTTCAAGCACATTCATACAGTCTTAGGAAATAAAATAATCAAGGAATGGAACTATACTAGGTAATACTCTTGATTGCCATCAAATTTCCATCTCAACCTATACGCTTTTTGTTACTCCATATTATGTTGAAATTGGCAAGGATAACCGTGCTTATAGGAATGTAAACAGGGAAACTTACATCTTTCAGATGACTTGCATGCACCAGGTCGATTCCTAAAATCTGAAGCATGTGTCTAACTTTCTCATCTGAAGGTATAATTTCACCATCACTGGTGATTAAAAAAAAACTCAAAAATTAGTCATTGTCATTTAAATTTGGCTCAGGTTAATGAAAAATAAAATGATGTAATGTAATACCTGAATGTTACGTGAAGAGGTCCACAGAGACTACGAAGGAATTTTTCTTCATCCTTAAAATCCTGATTTAACAAAACCACAAATACCCGTCAATTAAATTAGATAGCACATACTACAGTTTACCATGCGCGCGCGCGCGCGCGGGGGGGAGGGGGGGGGGGGAGTAAAATAAATTTAAGTATACACCTTGTAACGGTTCTCATCACGGTATTGGAGATGCTTGAACAGTATATTTAGAACAGTGTCCAATTTGACGTTTTCAATCTTGATAGATTCATCCAAAAAATAGGGATGTTTCTCTTCATTGTCATGCCTCATAATCATCCAGTTGCCTTCGAACAATAAAATGTGTTCCTTAGTTATAATGAAAAAAAAAAAATGATTTTTTCACATTTGTACCTCCACCTGTTTCTCAAATTATCTCAACAATAATATGTTGTCAAAATATATTATCATCCAAAATTCAACAATTTGAGAAAACAACTTTATCGATCAAATTTATTTTTTTAAATAATTATAACTTCTGGAAAAACTAAATAATTTCAATTTTACAAATAAGTACTTAAACCTATTCTGGAAAAACCAAATAATTTGAACTTTGCATCTCTGTCCCCATTTCACACAAACTAAGTTACACAACACCTCAAACTCAAGTCACAACGACATTAACATAATTGTAAAAATTTCTACAAGCATAAAGAAGTATATATCGAAGCATATATTCCTTGTACTCTACCGGACCAACAACTCTACCAACGCAACGAAACATGATGGGGTTTCTATTAGCTAGAAGCAATGAATGCAAGTGAGACAACTCAACAGGAAACAAGAATTGATGAACACATTCCGAGCCACATACTAAACTAAACCTTGTTCGAAACCTTGCATGATTAAATAATCTTGAATATCTGTTAGCACATTACAGAATCACAAATACTTGTGTCGATTATCCAGAATTATTTCTGATGCTACTAGTTATAAAGCAAATACATTTCGCGCAGGGAGAGACCTCCCAGGTGAATTACAAAGATGAGATTATTTGAGACAACTACATTCCAACTAGGTCCTATTTTCGAAAAGCAACCACTAAGTTTACTCTCTCTGACTAAATTCAAAATGTTTAAGTACAGGAAAAAATGCTAATGCTACTTATCTTGGGTTGTATCATATATATTGATAGAAAAAAACTACATTCTAAACACGTTTACGGATAATGTGATTCCTAATTGCAGATGTTGGCACCTTATAAGCTAAGCAGAAACAAAGAAGTTATGATCTTATTTAAACTATCAGTTGTGTACTATGATGTCATCATGCTTATTATTGAAAATTTTGGGCTTAAAAACACCCCAAACATTCTCGGCATGGCGTTCCCCAAACATTGCCTGCATAACAGCACTAGCTCTATTATAGCATCGTTGCCAACTGAAAATTGCTCGAATGTGATCTTGTAGAATGAGTTAAACTTCAATAATCATACTACACAATAGAGGTTCAAACTAGTAACACTGTCATGTAAAACTAACCGGAGTAAACAATAATATTTTGAGACCAGACATAAACTACTCCAATACACAGAGCCTTCAGATTAAATTGGACCACAATAAATTTGCATGGAAGATAATGTTTACTATTTGGTTATGATTATAATATTTTTATAATAACTTAAATATTGTTTAAAATGATAGAAATATGTTCCATCACCAATTTTAACGGTGTGTGGTAAATACAAAGTAAAAGTACAGAATTTTTATAAGTAGTGAAGAAAGATCGAGATGTTCGATCAAGCATGAAAAAGTGCAGAAGACTTACATATAGAATTAAAAAATGACGGATGACCACGATCTTGGATTATTACATGTCGCATACTGTTTCTAAAATCAAAATGTTTGACCAAGTAAATTTCTCGTGGATTGGTGAGGTGGTCTAGAATTTCACGTTCCCATTTCATGATCCATTGATCAGGAAATCTTTTCATAGTCAATGTTGGTAGGGCATCAAAACTCTCAACATAAGTTGAGCAGGTTAAAATGACATCAGTCAAATCCTGAAAAGAGAATCCATGCAGCTTAGACCAGACAAAGAATTAAACAACGAATCAATATAAGTAATAATTACAACGACTAATATTCATTATCCACTATTTTAATTATTTGACTTTTTATTCAAGTTTATGCAACATGATTTCCTTGATCAAAAATTCAAAATCCTTTCTAAGCCTATTTATTCATGCAGCTCATTTCATCTAATTGTTGTAGGGAAGTGGGCAGGCTCATTAGCAATTTTTAGTTCGGTTTCTAAATTATATATATGGTCTTGCAAATATGATTACGTGTAGCAACAATTTTTTATTGTAAAAATTACATATTATGTTTTATATTTTACAAGTAAACAAAAACATCATCACAATGACATTGCATTTCAAAATTTATCATACTAGCCACAACTAGTCTATATGAGGTTATTTTGGGTTAAGGGGAGAACTAAATTAATAAAAATATTACATTATAATTTATTTAAAAAAAATCAAATTTAGGGGGGGTGAATCGGTACCTAGGTGATTGCATATCTTCGGTGTATGGTCAAAACTTTTGTTGTGCATACAAGCTAGGAAAAGCTTATTCTAGCTTTAACATTAACATTGATGTCCCGGTTTAAACTGTTGTCGGGTTGATATACAAACCTCCCATCTAGGCTCTAGTTTATCCTAAATCCTTTTTTCTCATTGTATTTTGGTTTATATGAAGAGTAAGTACATATTTCAGACAAATTTAACATGATAACCAAACTTACTGGACTAATTATTGCCGAATTTTCTTAAACTAATTTTAAAGGATAACTTATTTTCATGTGTAATTGTGTATATTTTACGCAAGTACGAGAAGGTCATGCCTTATTTAATTGATATATATGAGCAGTTTAGATTACATGAATTAGACTAACTTTGACAATGCTCATGCTATTAAAGGTCTCTAAGTGGCTGATAAAATAATAGAATTCACCTTCAACAATGATTCTTGTTCCTTGTCACATGTCTTTCCTTGAGAGGCCAGATTGACCATTTGTTCTGTAAGATCATCAATAGCATTTTGATGCTCCGACATTGTAAACCCCTGCAAATATATACCTATTAAACAAACAGAAACCAGAAATAGAAAAATAAAAAAAAAGTTGGATACCATATTATATTACAGTCTAGACAGAGATTGTTGAAGAAGATGAACAATTGGAATGTTACATACACAATTAGAACAATAAATATTATCAGACAATCAAATCCACCGGCGAACACAATCTAAACTAAAATCAATCCCAAAACATAAATAGATTACCGGATAAGGATTGCTTGGAAGCAGTAGAGAGAAGAGACGGTCTGCAAATTTATAATATTAATTTATATATAATTTAATATTTATATGCTGCTTTGTTTGACAAGCCAACATCCATAATTCATTGAAAAATATACCCAAAGCAATAATAAATGGGGAATCAGATGAACCAGATCCAAAATTAACCAGAAGACATTAAAAACATAACAATCTTACCGATTCAACAACAGATTCAACAACAAAAGAGAGGAACGAGCTCGAACGGATGACGTATCAGTAAACAGCCGCCTTCAAGTTCAAGATGTAATCCGCAGCAAATCGGCTTGAGATAAAGTAATCACAGCCACATCAACTCAATCGCCGCCTCCACAACTCAATCGCAGCCTTCATCAGCTCGATCCGGTTAGGGTTTATGCGGTGGTTGATTTTTGGGAGAGAAACCGATGAAAATAGGAAAAGAAAATGGTGAAAATCAACGTAAAAATGTAAATGGACCCCTTTAGCGTACCTGGACGAGAAATGCCCGGAAGCATAAGCTTTTTATCGGATCTGGAATCCGAAATTAAAAAATCCGACCCGCAAGAAGATCCGCGAAGTACAAAATGGTAAAAATGGGCAGCCGTTAAATATAGACAACTTTTGTGAAAAATTAAGTGGACTTTTGGACTCTCCAAAATGGCTAGGACTTTTATAAGTCTTAGTAAATATAATTTGTGCACTTTAAATTGTACCGTGTATAAAAAAATACTAAATTGACCACCGTCCAATTTGTGACCACTTATTTAGTTAGTTTTTTAGTTTTATTGGGGGAAGGGGAAAACTGTTATCGGTAGAATATCTGATATCAACTGTGAGAGGATCTTGCAAACCGCACATGAATAACCCTCCCACCTTAATGATACAATTTGTATCTTAAATTCCATTTACTATATTGAGAAAATTATTCAAATAAGTTGTTTATCTCTAGGTATAGGGATAATGGCTGGTCAGGCTCAACCACTCATTTGAAAATCTTGATCCGATTAGAGATATTTGGAGTAGATCAAATCCCAAGCCATGGCCCGTGGCAAGCCTACATTTTTTTTTATGGAGCCCAGACTAATCAAAATCGGGCATAGTATCATACTCGCCTACAAGACAAACTTTTATCGTTTTCTCTTATTATCTGGCAGTTTGTATATTTAACAAACTTTGAGGAGATGGTAATTACATTAACACAACAAACATTTAGAAACACAATGACATAATTTGTGATTGATATATAAGTTGTGAATAAGTTATTAAAATGAGGTAATGTGTTGGTCCAGATAACGGCAAAGTAAAAGACTAGAGGGGGGGGGGTGAATAGTCTTTTAAAACTTTTGTCGAAAAACATGGTTTCTCAGATATCTGTGAAGATTTCTGATACTTAATTTCAGAGAGCGGAAGACTTTTATGTGATAAGTGCACGTGCTCAGCAAGATAGGTGTAAATACTTTGCAAGGTAAATAAAGCAAGTAATAAAATGCAGAAAGTAAATAACACAAGTCTTTTTATAGTGGTATCTGAAGGTGGCGTAATCCTTCCACTAATCCACTTCGGCCTTTCTCAGACCTAGAATCCACTAAGACAGATAATTGATGTAACCTTACAAATATCTTCTCTTGATTCCTAATTACACTAGGTTCCCAACCAAGTTCCCCCTGAGTTATTCCCTGGCTTTCACAGCCAAGTACTTCCTGTACTCAGAAACCTCTTTCCTGGAGTTGTTCCTTAGTTTCCCAAACTAAGTACTTCATGTACTCCACGCCAATTAAGGTGTTGGTTAAGGTAGTTTGTCAGGTGAGCTTCTTTAATAACTTGTTCAGTTATGCAGATATCTCTGAGAATCAAGTATACTTAATACACTTTGCAATGTATGATATCTTGTTCTTTACTGGCCCAAGTCTATGATAAATGTTCAAGAGAATGAATCTTAAATATCAAATCTTAATTCAACTCTTTTACAAATAGCAATGCTTTTTAAAGATCAGGACACTTAGAACTTTTGTGCTACTTAGAATCAAGAGCTTTGGTTGCAACAGAAAGCTTGAAGGTAAGTAGTGTGCTTGAGAGAGCTTGTGAGAGTATTCAATGCAAGTTCATGGTGTGTTCAGTGTTCTAAGGTGTGTTCTCAAGCAGTATAAGGGTTGATATTTATAGATGAATTTGAGTGCCGTTTGAATAGTATCCGTTAGGCTTAAATCAAATTCAAACTATTGATATCTGAGTATAGTACTGTAGTACGTTTGTCTTCTTCTTTAGAAGCTACCGTTTTTGTTCAGACATCTCTGTCCGTGCATTCAATGCATTGTACTATACTTTGTCCTGTAGTGCCAACGGAACTATGCATTGTATCAGAGATCTTATACTATCAGAGTTCTCTGAAGCTTTGCACGTACTTTTCCAGAAATTATCACAACTCCAGATACCACTTGTTGAAACAACTTATTATAACATAGAGTATTTCTTTTCAGAAATATAGTTTATGTCCAAGGTATCTGAGTGTAGATATCTGTGTGCACTTTCCTTATTTTCAGAAACCTTTTATTTCTCAGATATCTTTTGCAACACTGTTTATTTAAAAACGCTTGTCTTTTCAAGATATCTGGTCATAGGTATCTGAAAACCCTTGTCTTCAGCAATCTTGTGCAGTCTTCAAATCTTCAAATCCGTTGAACTTTTCCTGCTGGATGCCTTCTTCTTGGTCTTCTTTAGAGGAATAAAAATTACATTCAGAGACCTAACATCCTATACAAGATTGGCTAGACTATCATACTTAGTGAGTTTCCTCTTTTACAGCGTTCAAGTGAACCAAGACTACTAACCACCTTTCTGAGCTAAGATAAGTCATTAGGTTGCTGATCAAAATCTAAATAGATATTCCTAACAAATTTCCCCATTTTGATCAGTCAACGATGACTATCTGACTTATTACAAATCTTGATGAGGAAACAATCCACCACTTAATCATTTCTTATGATCTTCCAATTCATATAATTAAGTGCAGAAAGTAAACATCAACCAAATCACAAGGTGTGATCTTTGCTGACAAGTTATCTTTTATAGATTGATATCTAAGAGTAGGTTCATCAGATATGTTACAATGAAAGTTCAGATAACTTTTACACGATAAAACAACAATAAGGTACAGTCAGCAAGATACAAAAAAAAAATAAATTACATAGTAAATTAGGACAACAGGAGTAACCAAGCTCCAAGTGAACATCCTAACAAACTAGTCTTCAAGTCTTCAAAATCTTCAAGTCTTCAAAACAGTTCCATGGATCAATCTGCAAATTTCCTATCACCAAACCTTTTGATATCATCAGAGTAGTCATAGAGAAGAGTTCTGACAATCATCTCTGTGTCTCTGGCAAATCCACAGACTTCCTTGTAGGTTTTGGTGGGATTCTTCTTGGCAAATTGTTTGACCCACATATACTTTCCCCATTTCCAGGCATGCTCGATTCTGATATCTGATAGTTTGAAGTATTCATATATGATCTTCAGATATCTGATGTCACCCTTGTATTGGTCTTCAGTCAAGTAGAAGGACTCATAGTCCACAGCCAGTCTTGGCCTTGTGCCTGTTCCAGTGAGGTTTGCGACTCTATGCACATCATCAGGTTTTCGATAAGGACATTCATCATTAAGGTCCTTCCTCATGGCTTCAACTCTCTTGATAACTTCAAAATCCAACCAAGCTTTGACATGATTCGTATTGATAAAGATTGGCTTATCTTTTCTACATGCCATAAGTTGTTGATGGATGGGTACTGGAAATCCCTTTTCATTTACAAGCAAGTGCTTGAGTTCCAGTATCCAGTATCTATTCCTCTGATGAATACACTTGTAGGAGGAGGAGTTGTTGTCAGTCTTCACATACTCAATTCTGGCTTCTTCTGGCCTAAGTGGAAGTTGACCTTTTCTTCTTTCAGCTCTCAATATATACCTCCTTTGCCTTGCGTTTTCCCTAGGGGGATTGCTTGAAGAACCACCCTGGATTGACTTGGTATTTCCAGAGGGTGTTTTAGCTGTCAAAGGCTTTGCAGCTATGGGCTCAGATAGATTGTCAACCTTTCTTCTTTTTCTGTGAAGAGGAGCTTCATCTTCATCCTCATCTTCCAGATTTCTCTTGTTAGGTGATTTGCAGCCTTCTTCATTGCCATGGGATTTGATTTGGCCTTCTTCTTCTTCTTCTTCAGAAGACTCTTCAATCCCTTTTAATTGTCTTCTCCTTGGAGCCTTGGTACTCCTTGGAGGTCTTTTTGCCATGGCCCTTGTTACCATTGTTGTTTCTTCAGTTGGCTGCTGGGAAGTAGCTACTATTTGCAAAACAGCTTGACTTGATGAGGGCTCATTTATTCTGAGTGGTGGCTGGAAAGTTTTCTTGTTTCCTCTTCCTTTCTGAGCAGCACCAACTCTAGATTTTTTCTTTCCTTCCCCCTGATCTTGAGGTCCAAATCCTTCCCCCTTAGTCATTGTTGACTGACTAAGTACCAAAAAGGATTCTGAGAGAGACTCAAAATTCCCTTGCAAGTAATTGTAGGCAGTAACCAACTTCTGAAGTTCAGCCTTGAGCTCCTGATTTTGTTTGATAAGTCCATTTTCCTTATCAGTGAGCTATGCCAATGGGCCCAGTATGGCATCTGCTTTTCCAGCAGTGTAACTTGCCTCATGAAAAGCTTTTTCAGCTAATGACACATCATCGTCCCTTAACATTCCCAGATCCTTCTGAGCAATAACCATACTGGTTGTACTCTGAGTGATGAGCTCAGTGAATTTCTTCATATATTATGGGACGGAGGCAATTACGTCTTTGTTCTATGAAGATAACTCCTTTTTAAGATGTGCCAAAACTTGGTATATATTCATGTATTCTTGGGAGTTGACATTTGGCAGTTTGTTGAAAACTTCAGGAGCAATTAGCTTCCTTTTCAAATGAGAAACCGCTAAGTGTTCATTGCGGTGTTCTGCCAAAGCCTTGTCTTCTTCATCATCTGAGTCATCAGCCTAGTGATCTTCATCCTCTTGGACATTTTCATCAATGTTTTCTATTCCAGCAACCATCTCGGAGATGGGCTTCTTTCCTTTCAGTGAGGAGGATGGTACATCTTTTGGTAATGCAGCCTTAACATCATGCTTGTCTCTAGATACTTGCTCGATTCTAATTCCTCGAATTGCACGAATGAAGTCGGAGTTCTTTCATTTCAACATAAGCTTCCATTTCCTTGATTGTTTGATCTTCAATCTTTTGGAGCTTTGCTTTAGATTCAACTATCTTCTCTTCCAGTTGAAGATTTAGCTGTTGTTCTTCCTCCAACAGTTGTTTGAGTTGAGCAACTCTGGCTTGTGCATCTAATATTTTCTGAGAGTTGTTCTCAGAGTGATCAACTACTTGTTCAGTAGAGTCCTTTTGTTGGGGAGATGGATGGGTAGATTTATGAGGAAATGGAGGGGATTGTTGTGATGTCCTCTCAGTGTACTTTTCAGCAGCTGAGGCATTGTTTCCTTGTGGAATTCCTCCTGTCCCTGGTGCAGGGGCATCATCATCATCTTTTTTGTCATCGTCATCCTTGTGATGGTCAAAAGAAGGTTCTTCAAAATCATTTTCATCAGTCTCCTTCTCTTCCTCATCTTCAGAAACCAGATTGATCACTTCTGGAATAGTGACCATTTGCCCATTTACTTCCTCTTGCTCAGAGGGTATAAATTGGAGTGTCTTGGGCAAGACTGGCTTGAAAGCCATCTGTAATCTGGTCTGACCATCTGTCTTTTTGAAGGCTTGCACCAATTTGTGTGCCACTTCCTTGGAAAAATCCTTATGCATTAAGGTCGCAACCTGATATTGTTCAGTAGGGAACATTGCATGGATGTAGTTTTCCAGGTCAAGAGCTTGTGCTCGTCTTGTTGGTTGATCTGTGATTCTAAGTATTTCAGAGAGATCAGAGCACCTTAACCTCTGCCATTTCTTGAAGCATTGAATATGCTTTGGCAAGGTATGAGTCTTGAAGAAGGGAAGAAGGTTCTCATAGTCATCATTTGACTCCTTCTTGGCACTACTTTGAGCCTGAAAGAGAGAGTTTTGAGTTAGTTTCAAAGCTTGTGTAGATATCTGGTTTTTAGAGTAGTCAAGTATCTGTTACCTGCAATGACAACAGCTCTCGAAGGTTGGACTACTGAGGTTCCAGGTGCCTCAGATATCTTGGTGTGAGGAGGAGACTTCGAAGTCTGATCCTCAACATCCTCTCTTTCTTCTTGAACCTGAGATTAAAAACATAACACTTAGGAAATTTGGTCAAGAAAAATTTTATTTACAAGATCAAATATCTGAGAGGTCAATTACCTCCACTATTGGAGGCTCAGATACTTGTTTCTTAGAGACTTGTGCAGTCTCTGGAAATTTTTCTTGTGATGTAGGTTTTGATGCCTCATCAATTTCCATTTGTTGTGGGGATTGAGCGGGCAATTCCCCAGCAACTTCTACTTCTTTTTGAATCTGTAAGTAGAAAGTGTTGGTTTGAGAAAAATGATCAGAGATTTGTCTTTGAAGAATATAGGTATCTGAATGAAATACCTTCTCTGCAGAAGGTTCAGATACTTGTTTCTCAGAGACCTTGGAAGTCTCTGGATTCTTCTCTGAAGAGATAGATTTTTTAGTCTCTCCATTTTTCTTCTTAGTTGGAGCCTATTAGAAACAAACACTTATTAGTCAAGTGTATAAAGCACATATCTGAGTTATATCTCAAGGAACTATTTTCTACCTGTGAGACAGGCTCCTGTTCTGAAGTGGTGATGCTATGGAAGCCTCCTTCTTAGATTCTGAGGTAAGCTTTGCAGCTTCCTCTTGTTGTTGTGTTTCTAAATCATTCTGTAACAAAGAAATTTCATTAAATAACAAGATTTATCAGACAAAAAATATCACAAGTAAAGAGTTAAACCATTCAGCTACCTGAGCAATGTCAGGCTGATTGGTCTCTGGAACTTGTGAAGTTTCCATGCGTTGGTCTTGTAGTTCTTGGACCACTTCTTTGTTGGAAGTTTCAGGAACTTCAGACCTTTCCTGAGTATGCAACTCAGTTGCCTCCCCTGGTTGATCATTCTGAGTAGATGCCTCAGTTTGATCCCTCTCATTGAGTTGGGGAAACTGCTCTTTTGCAGGATTTTCTTCAGCATCTTGCATTGCTGGTATGTCGAAATGGAGTTCATTGACCATTTCATCAACCACTTGTGGTTGTTGTGGTTGTCTGGAAGCAGAAGTTTGTGCATTTGAGAGCTCTTCCAGATTTTTAAGTGTGGTGTTGACATCAGCGTCTACCAACACTAGGTCACCACTCATCAGGGCTTCTTGAAGTTGTTTATACGTGACTTTCCCTGATGGTGTGTTGGCACCAACAACCTTTGCTATATGTGCTTGCTCAGCAACCTTTGAGCTGGTTGCTTTCTCAGCAACCTTGAACCTTTTGTTCCTCTTTCCCTTGGCCTTGGTCACTTTTTCAGTAACCTTGGGGGCTGGGATCTTCTCCTCGTCCGATTCGTCATCGAAATCTGGAATGGAGTTATCAAAAATCCCTGCTGCTTATGCAGAGAGAGTTTGAAGTTTCTCACTGCTTTTATCAGCATTGATATGCTCATCAGTAGTGGTCTTAGCAGCATTGATGAGTTCATCTGCATTTATGAGTTCGTCAGCAGTGGCGGCAGATTTATGAGATTCAACAGACTTCTTTTGTGAAGTTCTGCGCTTTTTGGTCGCAACGGAACCCTCAGATATCTCATCAGTCTTTCGTTTCTTGAAACCTTTCTGAGATGCAGTAACCTTTTTCATCATGTTTGTATACTCATATTTGTAGAGTAGGTTACTATTGGCAATGTCTGTCGTCTCTCTGAGCTCAATGCCAAGGCATTCCAGTAAGTAACATATTTTCAGTCGATAGCTTACTGTGGCTTTTGGCTCAGCAAGGCCCTTAACGATTTTAGGCTCAAAGCCTTGTATCTTCTTCATAAATTTCATGAAGGCGTACTTCCCCCAATTAAAAGGGTTTTCCAGCCTTTTGTCTTGTTGACTCAACAAGAACATCATCATCCAGCGTTCTTGGCTTATCTGGTCAGCACCTCCTTGTAGACCATTAAAGCATCTATGAAGGATACATGCCAACACATCCCAGTGGACCAAAAGATGTCTGGTCCTTATGTCAGCAAGCTTAAAGTCGATGGGTGTGTCTGGTTTGTCAAGATCACATACATCACTGCATAGTTGCTTCACACCTTCAAGGAAATCTTCATACTTGGTGTCAATTTCAAAATCCTTTCCAATATTTTGAAGTTCAAATAGCTCACAGAAAGCTGTTTCGTCCAACAGGATTTCTTGTCCTTGGACTTTGGTCTTGATAGACACTGTCTCAGTTCCTTCAGAGACTTTGGAAATAATTGTGGAGTTGTTGTAAAACTCCAGGACATCCAGTGAAGAAACTCCACTGGGAAGAGCAGATAGAAAGCCTTTGATTTGTGCCTTTTCAAGCATATCAAGTACCAACTTCCTGTCAGTCTGGTTTTCTATTACAGCTACTAGGTATTCCTTAATCATGGCACCACCCCAAATCATCCTGTGATTTGAAGTCCAATGATCAGGGTTGAACTCTCCAATCAACCGATTGTTTGTTATAACTAGCACTGGTGCTTGCTTTTCAGCAGTACCAGATGTAGTAGCTTGGGATTTCTGAGTAGAAGCACGTTTGGGAGCCATCTCTTTAAATAGTGAAGTTTTTGAAAAACGAGAAGAGATTAAGGTAAGAAATTAGTGATTGTTTGCAGAAAAACTAAGAGGGAATTAGTAGTTGCAGAGAGATTTGAGAGAATTTTGCAGTTTCTGTGCAAGAGCAAATGTAGGATTAGGCGAAAGTAATTTCTTTTGCCAAAATCCTATATATATAGCAGTGTAATTCCAACAGACAAAAATACACAAATTACTTTTGTGCATTTGTATCTGTGTACGTGCAGTAAGGCGTGGGCAAAAATCAGTTTGCATTAAATGCTTAGTGGGCCACGTCTGAGTTTTTATAGTCCACTATTTTACAGAGAATTAATCTCGGCCTTTAAACTGGAACGCCTATTTCATCAATGGTTGGGATTGCTTTTCCAGCAGTGATCACAATCAACCCATGTGATTGTGCCCAATTAATGAATTTTGGCAATTAGCTATCTGAATCACATCTCTTTTGTATGACTAAGGGACATTTTTGTATTTGTGTCTATCTCACACTCTGTATCATGTTTTACACAAAGATATAAATAATATAAATTTCAAGAGAGTAGTTGACTGTAGACAGTTGTACTATTCTCTTTTGTGTTCCCCCTCACTGAGTGATCTGGATATCTGAGTACCCGTCTCAGAAATCTTCAAATAGCCATTTTACCCTTTAGCCTTTGGTTTCTGGATACCCTGTTCCAGATTCCTCTTCTCTGGATAACCGTTCCAGATTCCTCTTCATTGGATACCCGTTCCATATTCCCCTTTTCTCTCCTTTGATATCTTCTTCAGATATCTGAACTTTTTCAGTTCTTTGGTAGCTCCATTAGTGCAAGACTATGTCTTAAAGCTAAGAATCTACTTTCTTGTAGTGGCTTAGTGAAGATATCTGCAAGTTGGTCTTCAGTGCCAATCTTGAGTATCTCTATATTGCCCTTTTCAACATGGTCTCTGATGAAGTGGTGTCTAACATCAATGTGCTTTGTTCTTGCATGAAACTTAGGATTCTAAGTTATGGCAATAGCACTTGTGTTGTCACAGAACATGGGAGTTTTCTCTTCATTGAGTCCATAGTCTCTGAGTTGTTGTTGTATCCACAATATCTGTGAAGCACAACACCCAGCAGCAATATATTCAGCCTCTTGGTAGATGTGGCAATTGAATTTTGTTTCTTGCTGAACCAAGATATCAATCTAGCACCAAGAAATTGACAAGTTCCTGAGGTGCTTTTTCTATCAAGCAATGATCCAGCATAGTCGGCATCTGAATAGCCAACCAAACTCAATCCACTATCTTTTGGATACCACAATCCAAATTCTACAGTACCTTTTACATACCTCAATATTTTCATATCAATGTTGTAGTGTGATTGCATTGGATTTGTCTGAAATCTAGCACACACTCCAACTGCATATTGAATATCAGGTCTACTTGCAGTGAGGTATAGTAGAGACCCAATCAATTTCCTATACTTGTGTTTTTCAACACTCTTGTCAGATTCAGTATAGGTCATTTTGGTTCCAATGCTCATAGGTATCTTAGCATTCTTTTCAAAAGGCTTTAGATAAAACTTGTTGAGCATGTCCTTTGCATACTTTGTTTGACTAATGAATATTCCATCTTTGAGTTGCTTGACTTGCAGCCCTAGGAAGTAATTCAATTCTCCCATCATGCTCATCTCAAATTTACATTTCATGAGTTCAGCAAAGTCTTCACAAAGTTGCTTGTCTTTAGATCCAAATATAATGTCATCAACACATACTTGAACTAAAAGTAGTTTCCCATCATGGTTCAATGTGAAGAGTGTTTTATCAACATCTCCTTTCTTGAAACCACTTTCTAGTAGGTATCTGGACAATGTATCATACCATACCCTTGGAGCTTGTTTCAGTCCATACAGAGCTTTCTGAAGCTTATAGACCATCCTTCTTCCTGAGGAAACTTCAAAGCCTGGTGGTTGCTCAACATAGCCTTCCTCAGCAAGTTCACCATTTAGGAATGCACTCTTGACATCCATTTGATAAACTGTAAAGTCATTATGAGTTGCAAAGGCTAGAAAGAGTCTTATTGCATCCAATCTTGCAACTGGTGCATAAGATTCATCAAAATCTAGTCCTTCAGTCTGGGTGAATCCCTTGGAAACTAACCTAGCTTTGTTTCTGGTTATTTCACCAGACTCATTCATTTTGTTTCTGAAAACCCACTTGGTTCCGATTACAGATATTCCGTCAACAAATGGAACCAGTTTCCAGACTTTGTTTCTCTCAAATTGATCCAACTCTTCTTGCATTGCAGAGATCCAATCTTGATCCTTTAATGCTTCTTCTATAGTTTTAGGTTCAATATTTGATATGAAACATCCATAGAGACAATTTGCATTTTCAGCGATTGCTCTTCTAGTTCTAACTCCTTTATCTATGGGACCAATCAAATACTTTGCAGGATGATTTCTTATCCATTTCATAATGGGTTTTGAACTATTAGGATCAATATCATTTTGATTTGAATGTGAATCAATATGATCTTGATGGGATACTTGTGCAGTATCTGAGATATCTGACACATGGGAAATGTCATGGATATCTGACACTCTTTCAGTGTTGGAGATATCTGGAACTTACATTTCAGCAATCTCATTTTCAGATACCTCTTCATGATGAAGGTTCTCAGTAACCTGTTCCATTTCTGGAATTTTTCATAGGAAATTCTTCATCATGTCTTAGAGTCATCTGGTTGTTACTAAGCATAGATTGCTTTTCATCGTCAGACTCATCCTCTATTTGAATGATAGAATTGTTTCCTTTTGACGATCTTTTTTTAGAATCTTTAATCATCAGTTCTTTGAACCTATCTGAGAGATCATCATTCAAGAGTACTTTCTTGTTTCCTTCATAGAATACTACATGAACAGATTCCTCAATCTTTTGTGTTCTTTTGTTGTGGATTCTATAGGCTTTTCTATTCAGAGAATAACCAAGAAATACTCCTTCATCTGCCTTTGGTTGAAATGTTCTCAAGTATTCTTTTCCATTGTTAAGAACGAAACATCTGCAACCAAACACCCTTAGATGTTTGATACTAGGGGGTCTACCAATGAAAACCTCGTAAGGAGTTTTGTCATGGTGTTTGTTAATCAAACATCTATTTTGAGTGTAGTAGGCTGTGTTTACAGCTTCAACCCAATAGATTTCACTTATTTTAGTGTCAGCGAGCATTGTTCTTGCCGCTTCGTTTAGGGTCCTATTCTTCCTTTCAGCAACACCATTTTGTTGTGGTGTTCTTACTGAAGATAGTTGATGCTGTATACCTTTGCAGGTACAAAACTCTTTTATGTAATGGTTCACAAACTCAGTACCATGGTCTGTTCTGATTACAGAGACCTTGTCATTTTTCATGACTTCGAGCTTATTCAGCAAGTTGGGTATCTCAACCCTTGCATCAGATTTGTGTTTGAGAAAGACAACCCAAGTGAATCTTGAGTAATCATCAACAACAACCAGACCATACTTCTTTCCTGCATAACTAGTTACAGAGGATTCAAAAAGATCCATATGTAACATTTGCAGTGGCCTTCCAATGGAATGTCTAGTTTTAGACTTGAAAGATGTTTTGGATTGTTTTCCCATTAGGCAAGCTGAGCATATACCATCTTTTCTATATGCCATTTTGGGTAAACCAACCACCAACTCTTTCTTGGCTAGCTTGTTCAGAGTTTTGAAATTCAAGTGACTCATTCTTTTATGCCATAGCTAATTTTCTTCAGTGTGGCAAGATTGACTCACCAAGAGACATTCTTCAGTTGTGGCGGATGCCCAATCAGCAACATAAAGATTTCCTTTACGCCTGCAACCAAGACTGTCTGCTTTGACTCATTGTCATCACTTTGCATAGTTTTGACTTGATCTTGACAGTGTACCCTTTGTCTACTAGTTGACTCATGCTTAGGAGATTATATTTTAATCCCTTTACATGTAGTACTTCAGAGATTGTAAGGCTCCAAACTTCAGATTGCCAAATCCTATGGTTGGATTTTCATCTCCTCCAGCAAACCTGATAATTGGTCCATCATTGCACTTTCTGTAGTCAATCAGATTTTCTTTGTCTCCTGACATGTGCTTCCCACATCCACTATCAAAATAACACTTTGGATTAGTCTTTAGAGTGTTCTGCACAAAACAGGAAACAAGAGATTAGGTTCTCATACCAACAATGGAACCATCTGGACTAAAGAATCTTCCAGTTGGAATCCATTTTTGAATGAATTTCTTAGGAACATTCTTTTGTCTAACAGGAACATAAGGAGGAATTTTAGTTAAATGATTAGTATCATTGTTATTAAAAACTATTTTCTTCCTTGGTGTGTTCCTTGGTGCTCCATTTGGTGCTTTCAGATACCTTCCAGGTTTCTGAGTCTGCTTCTCAGCAAACTTAGCTTTCCTAGCCAGATTTCTTCTAGCCCTGGCATTCAAATTTTCAGTGGCTTGATTCACCTTCCACTTCTGATAATTGTTGTGAGCAATTCTAGCTTTTAACCATCGTTCTTAATCTTGTTTGTACTCACGAGCAAGTTGTTTTCCGATGGCTTTATAGCCAATACCATTCCGAGCACCTAGTGCTATCTGAGATCTTTTCTCAGCAGCTTTGCTAGTCTCTGGGTAATCTATTTTCTTTCCAGAAAATGGGACATAGGAGAATTTGTCAGCTCCTGCAATTTTTCCTTTCTGAGAGACATAGCACTGTGGGTGATTACACTTTTCAGTGTTATGTTTCTTTTTAGAAATATTCCCAACAGATTTCTTTTGGACTTGTTTTTCCCACATAGGTTTGGTCGCAACTGCCTTTCCTTTGTCAACAACCTTAGCTTTCTGACCGATATTGTAGGTTATTTGGGAACCACCTTGCTGAGCACTGACAAATGTTCTTCTTTCATCACTCTTATTCAGAGTGGTAGAACTATCTGTCTGTGTGTCCAGCCCAAGTCCTCTCTTTTCTGAAGGATCTCTTAAATAAGATTATACTTCAGTAAGAGTGTCACTAGCTTTGGCATAAGATTGAAAAGATAGTTCTTTCTTTTTGAGTTCTTCATTCTCAGAAAGAAGATCTTCACATTACTTTTGAAGATTGGCCAATGCTTCTTCATGTGACTTTTCAGTCTCAGATATTTGAGCTTTGAGAAATGCAATTTCGGCATCCTTTTCCTCAGATATCTTGAGTAATTTTGAGTTTTCCTTTTCAAGAGAATTCTTTTATTCTTCAAAGATTTCGGCTCTAGCTCGGACCATTAGAAATTCTCTTTCGTAGAGATCAAGCTCTCTTCTATGATGTTCCAGATCTTTGATTCCTTCCTCATCACTTTCATATGTATAACAAAAAGTATGTGTTACCTCATCAGCCATTACAAGGTTCAATGTTGGAGATATCTGGAAAGATTTCTTCAGCCACTCCACACACTTCTTTCTTCTTTTGACCAAAGTCGATCACTTCATGAGAAACACCGCACATTTCTGGAGAAGGCAGTGTGGAATCATCTGAGTCTTCATCCTCAGAATCAGACTCAATGTCTAGAGCATCCAATTGGAGTTGAATATTTTTCCTTTCTTCAGTGAGCATAGCTCTCTGACTTCTCTTGAAGTTTCTTCTATTTTTCTTGTCACTTGTCTTTAGTTTGTTGAAGGCAGGACAATCCTTCTTGAAATGACCAGTTTACGACAATAAAGCAGATATCTTTCGATTTACTTCCTCAAGATTAGATGCTTTTTGAGCCAGCTTGTTCAGCGAGCTTTGCATATTTTTGTACTGGTGATAGTTTGAGCCTAGATGCTTTTTCAGCTTCTCTTTGGCTTTTCTTCTCTCTATTTCCCGACTGACATATTTTCTCATTTGCTTTATAGCAAGAGCATCCTCAGTCACCTCCTTGTCTTCCTTCTTTTCAGAAGTTCCTTGAGCAACTAAAGCATCATTCTGCAACTTTTCAGTTGTTTGTTCTCTTTGAGTTGTCTCGTAGTCAACAGTGGCAAGGTGAGAGAAAAGTACCACTGGAGTGATATCTGGCATTCCTTGGTTAAAGTAGAAAAACTTTGTGTGCTCCCAGTTATGATTTAGACTTCTCACAATAGTCTTAATTAATCTTTTCTGACTGGGTATATCTATTACTTTCACCAAGTGCAGCCATGTCACTCATAAGTGTTGTAAACCGAAAATCTAGTTCTTCAAGAGTCTCTGTGGGACCTTGTTTAAAGTTTTGGAATTTGAGCTTCAAAACTTCGAACTTATTTTCCTTCGTTTTCTCAGTGCCGGCCCAAATTTCTTCAATCAGTTGCCATGCCACTTTCGCCGTTTTTTCACCCCACAGTTTACACTGTATGTGCTCTGGAGTAGAACGTATGATGATATTACGAGCCTGACCATCCAGTCGATTTATCTTGGCATCTTCCGATGTCCAGAGCTCTTTGGGCTTTGGTTCGTAAATAACTTGTCTGGCAGGTCTCCCACTGGTTGACGCATCTGTCTGTGAAGACCCATCGCTTTGTTCTCTGTCTCTACCATTAGAAACATCCATGGCCTGCTTGAGTTGTTGAATGACTATTGGGCCATTCTTTATCACGTTGATCATTTCGTCACTGATGGCTTCTAGGTGGAGCATCATGTTGTTCTTCCATTTCTCATAATTCTCTGGCTTGAGAATTGGGGCGTCACTTAAAGACATCCTGCAGTAAACACACTAAACAAACAAATTGAGTGAAGGTGAAAAGCAGTTATTGGGCACTTATCTGGGATCTAGGTTCAGTGCAGAAGGCTTGGGAACCTCCTGCTCTGATACCACATGTTGGTCCAGATAACGGCAAAGTAAAAGACTAGAGGGGGGGAGGTGAATAGTCTTTTAAAACTTTTGTCGATAAACACGGTTTCTCAGATATCTGTGAAGATTTCTGATACTTAATTTCAGAGAGCGGAAGACTTTTCTGTGATAAGTGCACGTGCTCAGCAAGATAGGTGTAAATACTTTGCAAGGTAAATAAAGCAAGTAATAAAATGCAGAAAGTAAATAACACAAGTCTTTTTTTAGTGGTATCTGAAGGTGGCGTAATCCTTCAACTAATCCACTTCGGCCTTTCTCAGACCTAGAATCCACTAAGACAGATAATTGATGTAACCTTAAAATTATCTTCTCTTGATTCCTAATTACACTAGGTTCCCAACCAAGTGTTCCACCTGAGTTATTCCCCGACTTTCACAGCCAAGTACTTCATGTACTCAAAAACCTCTTTCCTGGAGTTGTTCCTTAGTTTCCCAAACTAAGTACTTCATGTACTCCATGCCAATTAAGGTGTTGGTTAAGGTAGTTTGTCAGGTGAGCTTCTTTAATAACTTGTTCAGTTTTGCAGATAGCTCTGAGAATCAAGTATACTTAATACACTTTGCAATGTATGGTATCTTGTTCTTTACTGACCCAAGTCTATGATAAATGTTCAAGAGAATGAATCTTAGATATCAAATCTTAATTCAACTCTTTTACAAATAGCAATGCTTGTTAAGGATCAGGACACTTAGAAATTTTGTGCTACTTAGAATCAAGAGCTTTGGTCGCAACAGAAAGCTTGAAGGTAAGTAGTGTGCTTGAGAGAGCTTGTGAGAGTATTCAATGCAAGTTCAAGGTGTGTTCAGTGTTCTAAGGTGTGTTCTCAAGCAGTCTAAGTGTTGATATGTATAGATGAATTTGAGTGTCGTTTGAATAGTATCCATTAGGCTTAAATCAAATTCAAACTATTAATATCTAAGTATAGTACTGTAGTACGTTTGTCTTCTTCTTCAGAAGCTACCGTTTTTGTTCAGACATCTCTGTTCGTGCATTCAATGCATTGTACTATACTTTGTCCTGTAGTGCCAACGGAACTATGCATTGTATCAGATATCTTATACTATCAGAGTTCTCTGAAGCTTTGCACGTCCTTTTCCAGAAATTATCACAACTCCAGATACCACTTGTTGAAACAACTTGTTATAACTTATTTCTATTCAGAAACATAGTTTACGTCCAAGGTATCTGAGTGTAGATATCTGTGTGCACTTTCCTTGTTTTTTTGAAACCTTTTATTTCTCAGATATCTTTTGCAACACTGTTTATTTAAAAACGCTTGTCTCTTCAAGATATCTGGTCATAGGTATCTGAAAACCCTTGTCTTTAGCAATCTTGTGCAGTCTTCAAATCTTCAAATCCGTTGAACTTTTCCTGCTGGATGCCTTATTCTTGGTCTTCTTTAGAGGAATAAAAATTACATTCAGAGACCTAACATCCTATACAAGATTGGCTAGACTATCATACTTAGTGAGTTTCCTCTTTACAACGTTCAAGTGAACCAAGAGTACTAACCACCTTTCTGAGTTGAGATAAGTCATTAGGTTGCTGATCAAAATCTAAACAGATATTCCTAACATAATGTTTATCACCGAGTAACTTGATTATAAAAGAGTAAAAGCAAGGAAAAAAGTGAACACACAAACTAATAACTTGGTTATAAATGGCATTCAATATCTTCTTATCTTGACACTTGATCGTGACAATAGATGCGAGTCGGTCAGAGAATGTATATTGCGATGTGAAGAAAATCAAGTAGGAATGAAGAAGGAGAGTGGCAGACAGTGTGGAAAATATTTAAACGAAAACGATAAAGCTTAAATGTAAAAGTAGATTCACAATAAACTTGGAAACTCAATTTCAATGGTCAACTTAACTTAAACCATAATACAATCCCAACTTAAGAAATAAATTTCATAATGTACTAGAAGTTTTCCAACGAAGAGGATAAACCAACTATAAGTGAGATCATTCAAATTCAGGAACTCAATTTAGATGGGATACTAAACTCAAATAATGAGATAATTCCAACTTGAAAACTCAATTCAACGTGTAAACTCAATTTTATTATTTATATGTCCCACAATTAAAACATTTTGACATGGGTCATTTTTAATTGATTAGCTTACCAGGATATGGGTGATCCAACATACCCATGTGGATTTTACGGTGCGCTTATGTGGTTTGATAAGAGGATTAAAAGTACTCCACTGAGCAATCTAGAGTTTGGTTTGTCTTGTAGTCTTGGTAAAATACAACTTCCCCTCCTTAAATAACCTCCACGCCTGCTACGTGATCTTCTGCAAAATAGGCACACCAAGAGTCGTAATTATATTGAGCACATACATGCCTATAATATGATGTACGCCTTTACTTCGATTGGTGGAATCCAAGACCATTCAGTCAACAATGGACATGGTCCATATTCGTATAGGCTTGGTGGAAATAACTATCACCTGAAGGGTAGTTTGTTACCTAAAGAAGGTGAATCTCCTAAGTTTTCACAGTTGTATATGTATTGCGGCGAGGATAAAACTCTAAGATCGGATTGATGTCGTCAGGTATTTTTCTATGTTAATTTATATTAGTATACTAACCATCTTTCATTTGCTAATTAGAATATATACATGTTTTATTCTATATAATGATATTTGTATTTTATTTTTCATAGCTCAAAAACTGCTCCTACGATTGATCCATCTATTGTAGATGATCTAAAGAATATGATAGATGAAGATAATCTAATTGCAAAGAATTTTTCGTATGGCGGTTGAACGCTTCAAGGAAGATCACGATATGAATGTTAAGTTGTGTCTCATTGAAAGGAGATCGCGTGATGGTCGCATGTACAATCTACCAACATGCTGGAAGTAGCTGCATTAATTGTTGGTATGTTTGAATATGAATAATTTGTACCAATACAAATTATATATTTTTAATTACTTTTAATGAATTTCACATTGTCTCATTTATAAATTATTAGGAGATGATGAGTACGACATGGATCCCGTGATATAGTACTGGAGCAAAGAAATGGTGATTTCCATAGAATTTTGGAATTGCATCCATGTTACCTTCAAATGCAGTATCCCCTACTTTTCCCATATGGTGAGGATGGATACCATACGGAGATATGCACTCGGATAAGTCAAAAGGAGTAAGACACATACTTACAATTAGGGGCGGACCAAGGATTTCAACCTCGGGGGTGATAGTATATGTGTCCTAGAGACAATCTTTATTAAGGATAACATGTACTTGATCACATTTAGTTTAATATATGATTGATTGTCCATTCATTGGCACTGCACTACTTGTTTAATTATTTGATTGTTTGTATTAATCTATGTATGTGTTCCCATGAGTTTAATGTTGTCACTAAGATAGTGAGATCTTAATGATATAACATAAGCTCTAAAATGGCCCCAATCAATGATCATCGAGATTGGGATATTGGTGATGCAATTGAGATTGGTATGTGGTCTGCATCATATGCTTAGAGGATGTAGTGGTTCTCACAACTACGATTAACTCGGTTATTCATGATGGGCACATAGACACTTTAGATAGTGCTGGCATACCCTACCGAAAACTAATTGATATACTCTATTTATGTGTCTATGGGAGTATCGGTTTATAGGGTGATGAAGTAGTCCTTCGACTTGAGGTCAATACGGCTTCATATGTGGAATAATGTACTTTGGTCATGACCAACGCTTGCACTCCTGAGGGGGTAGATACGGCATGCGTTGGGTACATTATGAAGCACACGGAAGTCGTAGTTGAGCCAAGAAAGAATTCATTCCTCATAATAGAGTTACGAGAGAATACTTTACTTCTCATATTTAATTGATCAAAGTCATCGGCCGGTGCAAAGAGATAAATATTTGAAATGGTGTTCAAATAATTATCATGGATCAATTAATAAGATTGAGAGATAATAATTAAGTTATTGGAATAGACACACAATCAAGTTCCAGACTTATTTGAGTATTCGTGAATGAATGGACCGTATCATCATAAGCCCTATATCACAGGGAGTTTGTATGAGTCCTCACAAACGTCCTTATGTATCAAGAATGTCTGGTGAATCGTCTAGGAGTTCGTCCAGACCTTAATTGGATTAGTGCTTGCTATACATAAGGGCCTAAGGGTCACACAATAAGTAATTGTAGCACCAATCGTATGTTGGAATTAATTAAATATTAATTAGATTATTTAATTTAATTAAATATCTAATTGGATTAAGGATATTTAATTTATATTATGAAGGATTTTTTCTATTTGATAGAAAATATTTAATTAAGTTAAATTGGATTTATTTGGCTTAATTAAACAATTTATAAGATAGTGCACTTGGACGGATTTGAAATTAAAAGTCCAATGGGCCAAAATGAATAAAAGGAGAAGAAAAGGGTGTTTGGGCCAAAATGTTTTTTTGAATCAGCAAATTCAATTTTGGTTTTGGTTAATTAATTAATTAATCAATAATAAAAAAAAGTAGTGCCATTTAAAGTGGTGCCATAGTGCCATTTATAGTGGTGCCTTTTTAAGTAGTGCAATTTCTTTTGAATTTTTCAAAAATCATTTCTTCTCCATTACCTCTTTATTTTATCTTAAGTTTCCACTTTTAATTCCTATAAATAGGAGCTAAAATCCTTCATAAAAACACACCAAAATAAACATACACTTCATATCATTAAGAAGAAGAAAAATTCTCTAAGAAGAATATCCTAGCAATTCTTCGAAAGAGAAACCGACAAAAATGTGAGATTGTCCTCGTGTGCTTTTGGTGCTCGGTTACTGTGGATCAACTAAGGTCGACGACTCGATCAAACATTCCTGGTCTTTTGTTTGTGGATTAGATCCGAAGAGTTAGTAGTTGTTGTCATAATAAATTCGGAAATCTTAAACTAACATCATAACAAGTAAGCTTCCGATTTATGTTATCGCAATTATAAGTATCTGTATAGCTTATCAGTTAAATCATTGTTGGTGATACAAAATTTTAACCTTCCGCTGCATAACCTTTGAGGTGATTTTCTCACACAAAACCCAACAGTGGTATCAGAGCTCGATTCTGATTAAGCTATACGATCTTAATTTGCGTTTTATTTTTGCGGGTTAATTTATACATAGTTAATTATTTCCATAAATTTATTATAAAATTGGATTTTATAATTAAATTAAAATTGGATTCATTATAAAATTCACCCGACACTATTCACCCGACACTATTCATCGTTACTATTCATTGTCGGAACGAAGCTTCCGAATCACCATTAATGGCAGCCAAGGAAGCTTCGCAGCTTCTTCTTGCCTTGTCTATCGAAGAAACGTGAATGTTTGTATCCGAAGGATCGAATAAACCCGAATCCGAAAATTTCAAATTTTCCGATTCGAACTTTATGATCTTGTTTCGAACAATTCATAATGTTTAACTTCGATTAATGATGTTTAGGAGACTAGGATTCGATCTTAGTTGAGTTTGGAAGCTTGGATGAGTTTAGAAATCGATTTCTAGGATTTCGATTTTCGTTTTGGATTTACAGGGATCTATTTGAGGTTTTTCAAAACTTAAAGCCCTTGATTTTGAGAATTTGATGCTTACAGGGATCTCTGGATGAAATTGACATTTTGAACTATTTCCATATGGGCCCAAATAGTTTCTGGTCCATTCAATTGAGCCCAATAAAATTCTGACTCATTCAATTAAGTTCTGAATCTATTGTTTTGTGCAATTGAATCCCAAACATTTCTGAAATTTTGTAATTAAGTCCATAAATTTTTTTTAGAAAATTTTATTTAAATTCTGCAAAATTATAAATAGACCCCAAAAGTTTTAGAAACTTTAAAATGACCCATAAATGGTTTATGGAAACTTTAAAAAGGGTTGAATTAATCTTTTAAAGATTAATAACTTGTTTGGAAACACTTTAAGGATTTGAAAATCTAACAATTAGATTGTAAACTTATAGTTTGAGTTAGACTCATTAATTATGTAATTTTAACTCGCGATTATAATTTAATACTTTGAGTATTGAACTTGTTTGTTTGAAGTTCGTTGCAATAATCATTATGATTATGTGATCTACTTGTCTACATGATTTTATTTAAAAGTTATGTAGTTGTAGAGTCCGCTTTGAATGCTGGGTAGACGGCGCCCTAATACTTGTCGGACCGCATTTATTATGTAAGGGTAGGCGGCGCCCATTATTTGTCGGACAACTTTGCATAACTGGGTAGACGGCGCCCAGATAATTGTTTATCTGAACCATACATGATAAGATCTTGTTTAAGCAATTAAATACCCCGCTAAATGTTCCCCGTTTTAAAATTAAGCCTTTGTCTTGGACAAATGATGTTCCCATCATAATTGAGTTGTGTAATGAACCTCTTCGTCCGTAAAGCACTTCGCCATAGCGTTTGCTCCGGTCTACGAGTGGAAAACCTTCTCATAGATAATATTGTTATTATCGTGTGATGGTTTGGCTTACTCAAGTCACTACTAAATTGCCATAGCTTTAGAAGTGATTTGGGGCGTCAGACTTATTGGATACAGTCAACGAAGAGTTGTTTTTAGAAAACAATTGGTTTAGAGACCTACCAGTTATGCTATTGCAGTGATCAGCCATAGCAGGGACTGTAATAGTAGGAATGTGGATCTTGAGCCGCTATGACAATATTAGATATTTAGTCCGTACTCTCCAGATGGGGTCGTTGAGTATGTTAAAATAGTGGGAGCTAAATAAATGAAAGGCCATGTTTATTTAGTCGCTAAATGTGATCATTGAAATTATGTAATTTAATTTCCGTTCTATTTACTTCTCTAGGTTGTTGAATTATGTCGAATTTATCCGTTAGAAGCATCTTGGAGAAGCACACATTGACTGGTCCAAACTTTCTCGATTGGATTCGAAATGTTCATTTGGTACTAAAGCAAGAAGAAATTGAGTACGTCTTGGACGAAGCCATTCCTGTAGAACCGAAAGATGCTGAAGGAAAAGCAAAATTTGATCAAGCAAAACAGGACAAGCATCTAAAGGATGCAAGCACTGTGCATTGTATCATGTTGGCTTCCATGAACTTGGAGTTGCAAAGGCAGCATGAGAAAATGATGCCCTATGAAATGCTGGAACACTTGAAGGGGCTCTTTGATTCTGAATCTAAGAGTCTTGAGTTTGATCTCCTAAGAGATCTTCTCAGGTGTAGGCTCCCAGAAGGTGGGAGAGTCTCTGAGCACGTTCTCAAAATGATTGGACTCATTGAGAGACTGGCTGGGGCCGGTATTGCTTTTGAGACCCGCATTTCGGTGTATATCATACTTCAATCGCTGCCAGATTCATATTCAACGTTCATTGTGAACTACAATATGAATGCTAAGGAAGTAACACTATCTGAACTCCACAACATGCTCAAGACTTATGAAAAGTCTACTTCCAAGGGAAAGAGCATCCTCATGGTAAACACTTCAGCTAGATCCAACTTTAAGGGTAAGAACCCTGAAAGGAAGAATAAGCTGAACAACAAAAAGAAACCTAAGGCTGGGCCTAAAGGTAACCATATCAAACCAAGAGGTGGTGTTCAAAAGATACAAAAGGATGTGTGCCTTTACTGTAAGCAGAAAGGGCATTGGAAGAGGGACTGTGAACTGGCCAAAGCCGATGGCGCTTTAGCACAAGGTGCATCCAGCTCCAGTTCAGTTATGTTTGTCATTGAGATAAATATGTCTACTACTAACTCCAAATGTTGGGTGTTGGACACAGCATGTGGCTCACACATTTGTAATTATGTGCAGGGTCTAAATAATTGTAGACCGGTTAGACCAGGGGAAATCGACCTACGCGTGGAAAATGGAGCAAAGGTTTTTCCTTCTCTATTGCTAAAAGAAACTGTTATGTTTTACATAATGGTATTACTTGTGGGATGGCTCCACTCATGAATGGTTTATATTTTCTTGAAAGTAGACACAATATTTATCATGTTCAGAACAAAAGACGCAAACCAAGTAATCCGAGAAACCCCACATACAATTGTAGACTTGGTCACATCAATGAGACAAGAATTGCAAGACTAAGAAAGTTGGACTACTTAGAACCATTTGACCTTGAGTCATATGGGTCTTGTGAATTATGTCTCAAAGGAAAGATGACCAACAAACCCTTTTTAGGATAGGGACTAAGAGCCACAAAGGTACTTGAATTGGTACACACAGATGTGTGCGGCCCTTTTAAAATTCAAGCTAGAGGAGTTTTCTCATACTTCATAACCTTTACTGACGATTTCTCAAGATATGGATATGTGTATCTCATGAAACAAAAATCAGAATCATTCGAGAAAGTTAAGGAGTTTAGAGTTGAAGTAGAGAAACAACTTGATACAAGTATCAAGACTCTTCGGTCTGGCCGAGGGGGCGAGTACTTGAGCCAGGAATTTATGGATTACTTGAAGGAAAATGGAATTCAATCGCAATGGACTCCTCCCGGAACACCTCAATTAAATGGTGTATCCGAAAGGAGAAATCGAACCTTGTTAGACATGGTAAGATCCATGATGAGTTCCTCCACTCTTCCAACATACCTTTGGGGATATGCATTACAACACTCAATTTACATTCTGAATAGAGTTCCATCTAAGTCAGTAGAGAAAACACCGTATGAGTTATGGTTTGGCAAGAAGCCATCTCTATCACATTTGCGAGCCTGGGGTTGCCCTGCATATGTAAAGAAAATGTTAACTGACAAGTTGGAAACTAAAAGTGAGAAATGTTACTTTGTGGGATACCCAAAGGAAACTAAGGGTTATTACTTCTACCATCCCCAAGATCACAAAATAATCCTCTCTAGGAATGCTGCATTCCTTGAGGAAGATTATGTCTTTGAGAATAAAGATCTAAGGGTAATGGAGCTTGAAGAAATTCAAGAACCACAAAATAACATTGAGGGTGATGAATTGTCAAATGGAGTTGACAAAGATTCAGTGGGAGCTTTTGAAGCATCACAAGGTGAGTCTTTTCTAGCGAGTGGGAGCTCTTCCATGAGAGTCTTGCCATTGCTGGAAACCCAAGTTAACCCTACCATGGCAAACTTAGAGAATATCATATCTCCATCTCAGGAAACAAAGCATAGTTCCGTTGGCACTACAGGACAAAAAGTATAGTACAATGCATTTAATGCACGGACAGAGATGTCTGAATAAAAGCCACGGCAGCTTCTAAAGAAGAAGACAAAACTCACATAAGATTATACACAGATATCAATAGTTTGAATTTGAGCCTAACGGATACTATTCAAACGGCACTCAAATTCATCTATAAATATCAACACTTAGACTGCTTGAGAAGACACACAAGACACACGACATACTTTGAAAACGCTGAACATCTTACACTCTCAAAGCAACTTACTTATCCTCAAAGCTTTACATTGCTTTTGATCTTGAAAGCTTTGATCTTGAAGTTCTAAGTGTCCTGATCCTAAACAAGCATAGCTATCTGTGAAAGAGTTGAAACGAAAGATCAAGTATCTGAGATTCATTCTCTTGAACATTTATCTAAGACTTGGGTCAGTAAAAAGAACAAGATACCATACGTTGAAAAGTGTATTAAGTATACTTGATTCACAGAGCTATCTGAATAACTGAATAAGTTATTAAAGAAGCTCATCTGACAACTCAAACCAAAACGAACACCATAATCGGCGTGGATGCAGGAAGTACTTAGTTTGAAAAATCAGGGAATAACTCCAAGGTTACCGGAGTATAGGAAGTACTTGATTTGGGAAACTAAGGAATAACTCCAAGGTTATTGAGTATAGGAAGTACTTAGCTTGGAAAGCTAGGGAATAACTCAAAGGTTTCTGAGTACAGGAAGTACTTGGCTGTGAAAGCCGGGGAACAACTCAGGGGGAACATTTGGTTGGGAACCAATTGTTAAGAATCTTAGAATAGGTTTATTGTAAGGTGAACTCAATTATCTGTTCTAGTGAATTCTAGGTCTCTGGTAGACCGAAGTGGATTAGTTGGAGGATTACGCCACCTCCAGATACCACTATACTTGCTGTGTTATTTACCTTTCTGTATTTACATTTCAGCAACACACACACACACTTTAACTATTTCTGCACTTATCTTTATTAAGTCTTCCGCGCTCTGATTCTAAGTATCAGATATTTATTCAGATATCTGAGAAATAGTTTTTATCGACAAAAGTTTTAAAAGACTATTCACCCCCCCCCCCCTCTAGTCTTTTACTTTGCCGTTATCTGGACCAACAACAACTAGCATAGTCATTGCTCAGAAAGATCTGGGAATGATAAGGGACGATGATGCGTCTTTAGCTGAAAAAGCTTTCCAAGAGGCAAGTTACACTGCTGGAAAAGCAGATGCCATCCTAGGCCCACTGGCAGAGCTCACTGATAAGGACAATGGACTTATCAAGCAAAATCTGGTGCTCAAAGCCGAACTTCAGAAGTTGGTCACTGCCTATAATTATTTACAAGGGCATTTTAACTCTCTCTCAGATTCCTTTATGAGACTGAGTCAACCAACAATGACTAAGGGGGAAAGAATGTACAAATCTGGACCTCAAAGTCAGGGGGAATGGGAAGAAGGAGAAGAAAACAAGAAGAAATGCTGGTAGTGCGGCTCAGAAAGGAAGAAGAAACATGAAAACTTCCCAGCCACCACTCAGAATCAATGAACCCTCCTCAAGCCAAGCTGCTTTGAAAATAGTAGCTGCTTCCCAGAAACCTACTGAAGGAACTAAAATGATAACAAGGGCCATGGCACAGAAACCTCCAAGGAGTACCAAGGCCCCAAGGAGAAGACAAGTTAAAGGGATTGATGAATCTTCTGAAGAAGAGGAAGAAGGTCAAATCAAGTCCCTGGGCAATGAAGAAGGCTGTAAAATTCTCACAAGATCTAATCTTGATGATGATGAGGAAACTGATGAAGATGAAGCTCCTCTTCACAGAAAAAGAAAAATTGAAAGCCTAACTGAGCCCATAGCTGCAAAGCCCCTAGCAGCTAAAACACCCTCTGGAAATACCAAGTCTATCCAGGGTGGTTCTTCAAGCAAGAACCCCAAAGAGAATTCAAGACAAAGAAGGAACATCGAGAGGCGAGCAAAGACAAAGTCAACTTCCACTCAGGCCAGAAGAAGCCAAACTAGAGTATGTGAAGTATGACAATGACTCCTCTGTCTACAGGTGCATCAATCAGAAAAATGGCTATTGGATTCTGGAACTTAAGCATCTATTGGTAAATTCAAGATTTCCAGAACCAATCCATAAACAACTTATGGCATGGAGAAAAGATAAGCCAACCTTGATCAACACCAATCACATTAAAGCCTGGTTGGATTTTGAAGTTGTCAAGAGAACTGAAGCCATGAGAAAGGACCTCTCTGGTGAATGTCCATATGGAAAGCCAGATGATGTGCACAGAATTCTGAATATCACAGGAACAGGCACAAGAGCAAGACTCGCTGTAGAACCCTATGAATCGTTCTATCTAACTGAAGATCAATACAAGGGTGACATCAGATATCTGAGAATTATCTACGAATACTTCAAGCTTTCAGATATCAGAATAGAGCATGCCTGGAAGTGGGGAAAGTACCTATGGGTCAGACATTTTGTCAAGAAAAATCCTACCAAAACCTATAAAGAGGTCTGTGGATTTGCCAGAGACACTGAGATGCTCGTCAGAACACTTCTCTATGATTATTCTGATGACATCAAAAGGTTTGGAGACAGGAAATTTGCGGTGATCCATAGAAATACTGTTGAAGACTTGAAGAGATTGAAGACTTGAAGACTAGTTTATTAGGATGTTTACTTGGAGCTTGGTTACTCCTGTTGTCCTAATTTACTATGTAGTTTTTGTATTTTTGCTGACTGAGCCAAACTTGTTCTATGTATTGAAGTTATCTGTAATCTCTCTTTATAACTTAACTGAAGAACTTACTCTCAGATAGTATTCTATAAAAGATAACTTGTCAGCAAAGATCACACCTTGTGATTTGGTTGATGTTTACTTTCTGCACTTAATTAAATAAATTTGAAGATCTTAAGAAAAGATTAAGTGTTGGATTGTTCACTCATCCAGATTTGTAATAGGTTAGATAGTCATCGTTGACTGATCAAAAAGGGGAAAATTTGTTGGGAAATTTCTTGGGAAATTTGTTAGGAAATTTGTTAGATATTTTGTTAGAAATATCGGTTTAGATTTTGATCAGCAACATGATGACTTATCTTAGTCTCAGAAAGGTGATTAGTACTCTTGGTTCACTTGAACATTGTAAAAGAGGAAACTCACTAAGTATGATAGTCTAGCTAATCTTGTATAGGATGTTAGGTCTCAAAATGTAATTTTTGTTTTATGAAGAGAAGACCAAGAAGAAGACATCCAAGCAGAACAAGCTCAACGACATTGAAGACTTGAAGAAACTGCACAAGATTATCGAAAGCTTTTTCGGATATCTTAGCGGATATCTTGAAGACACGAATAGTTTTATACAAATCCGGTCACAAGAGATATCTGAGAAATAAGAGGCCTATCTGAAAACAAGGAAAGTGTCCACAGATATCTATTCTCAGATACCTTGAGCATTAACCACATTTCTGAAAAAGAAATATATATATTGCAAACCAAGTTGTTTCAATAAAAAGTGGTATCTGAAGATTGAAGATAAGGACGTGCAAAGAATCAGATAACACTAGTCTCTGATACAAAGCATAGTTCCGTTGGTACTACAGGACAAAAAGTATAGTACAATGCATTTAATGCACGGACAGAGATGTCTGAATAAAAGCAACGGCAGCTTCTGAAGAAGAAGACAAAACCTGCTACAGTACTGTACACAGATATCAATAGTTTGAATTTGAGCCTAACGGATACTATTCAAACGGCACTCAAATTCATCTATAAATATCAACACTTAGACTACTTGAAGAGACACACGACACACTTTGAAAACGTTGAACATCTTACTCTCTCAAAGCAACTTACTTATCCTCAAAGCTTTCTGTTGCGACCAAAGCTTTTGATCTTGAGTAACACTGAAGTTCTAAGTGTCCTGATCCTAAACAAGCATAGCTATCTGTGAAAGAGTTGAAAGAAAGATCAAGCATCTGAGATTCATTCTCTTGAACATTTATCTAAGACTTGGGTCAGTAAAAAGAACAAGATACCATACATTGAAAAGTGTATTAAGTATACTTGATTCACATAGCTATCTGAATAACTGAATAAGTTATTAAGGAAGCTCATCTGACAACTCAAACCAAAACCAACACCATAATCGGCGGAGTATGTGAAGTACTTAGTTTGAAAAATCGGGAATAACTCCAAGGTTCTGAGTATAGGAAGTACTTGATTTGGAAAACTAAGGAATAACTCAAGGTTATTGAGTATAGGAAGTACTTAGCTTGGGAAGCTAGGAATAACTCAAAGGTTTCGAGTACAGAAGTACTTGGTGAAAGTCGGGAACAACTCAGGGGGAACATTTGGTTGGGAACCATTTGTTTAAAGGAATCTTAGAATAGGATTTTTGTAAGGAGAACTCAATTATCTATTCTAGTGAATTCTAGGTCTCTGGAAGACCGAAGTGGATTAGTTGGAGGATTACGCCACCTCCAGATACCACTATACTTGCTGTGTTATTTACCTTTCTGTATTTACATTTCAGCAACACACACACACAGATTAATTGTTTCTGCACTTATCTGTATTAAGTCTTCCGCGCTCTGATTCTAAGTATCAGATATCTATTCAGATATCTAAGAAATAGTTTTTATCGACAAAAGTTTTAAAAGACTATTCACCCCCCCCCCCCCCCTAGTCTTTTACTTTGCCGTTATCTGGACCAACATATATGTAACATTGGGTGAATATTTGGAGTTTGTCCTTCGTTGGGCAAGAGCGAGCTAATTTTGTGATAACTTTAGCCACCTATCTTAAATCGATAAGGACCTTTTCGTTTATTGACTTCCTTGTCTATTTTCCATCCATTGAAGTAAATGCGAAGATTTTATTGTATGCACAGATGATAGAACAATTATATGAACTGAGTACCTACTGGATAAACAGCTAATACATGTAGAATATATTTTCAAAATAGTATAGTTTTGAACCTTTCCACTGTCATTCAAATTTATTCCATCTCGTGAAGTATGATCTTGAGACCATAAACATTTATTCGATTTCAAATATAACCAATTCCAAGCAAGAACTATACATGTTTATCAAATAAAATTGTAGACCAAATAGACTCGAATTATATAGCTATATCAAATCTCTACATTTGCCTAAATTAATTAGAATATTAGTTTGACTACTATAATTTCAATGAATCTTCATAGTTGACAAAAGAATTGGAGGGTTGTGTATCGTCTGTAATTTACTTGATGTGTAGTAATATATTTTATCTATGGAAATATCATATTACCATACAAAATCATTGTCGGCTATTAATATGTATAGCAACTTTGTAGAAAATCAATGTATTTACAAAGTATATGAGCATCAAGTTAACAGTAATCAAGTAATTTCCAAACTTAAATGTTTTATTGAATTCACATAATAAATGCGTTAAACAGACCATACACAATCAATATTATAACATCAGCATAATTCAATAGTTTGGACCAATCAGAATCAAAAGATTTGTCAACTATAAATGAAACGGACCAATTGAAGATCTCCATTCTGCCACATATTTGCATGACTTGTACAGTCTAGAATGGCTCAAAAATATTTTTGCTTAATGTATTATATAGATTGATATTTATCCATAATCTAATTTAATAGAGGCTAATTTTAGGAATCAAGATTAAGACGGGGTATTACTTTATTCCGTGCATGTAGATAGACTGGTTTATTCCACTAGTCGTTGGCACGCGAATACCCTCGTAATTAGGGGTGTTCAAAAAAACCGAAAAACCGAACCGAACCGAAAAACCAAACCGAAAAAAATGGTTCGGTTTTTGGTTCAGCATTTTTTAACAATTTGGTTTTCGGTATATTTCGGTACGTTACCCAAAAAACTCAATAACATACCGAAAACCGAAACATGTAATTTTTTTTTATTACATGAACAACATGGGGTAACTTTGCAATTAAATGAAGTTCTTTACTAACCCTTATTGCCAAATATCCCAACCCAATTCACAATCTCACACGCAGAGACTCCCTTCAGCCCCAAATCACCTCTTACTCTTCCATCTGAAATATGAATCGCAATCTTAGTCTAGCAAATCACTTCTTCCTCTTCTATCCGGAATCTGAATCTTAATCTACTAATCTTAGTCTAGCAAATCCCATGACAGCTCCTCCCGAAAAGATGTGGATGAATGCAAATAGTCTAATTCGTGAGATCTGTCCGCAAATTTCAATTGGGCAAGAAGAATTGAAGAAGAAGAAGAAGAAGAAGAAGAAGAAGGCAATAAATTGCTGCTTCCATGGTTTATCATCTCGCGAATCACGAAGGAAGGTCGTATTATTGTATATTTGTATGTATGCTGCTATGTATTTTGATGTTATGCAAAGTGTATGGTCCCTTTTCACGTAATTATTCTTTGTAACTATTTGCCATTTTTACCAGATTGTGTATGCTATAATGAATCATGAAAATTGGATTTAATTTCGATTTTTGGGGACAGAACCGATCCGTTACCGAATTTTTTGGGTTCGTTACCGAACCGAAAACTTTTCGGTTCGGTATTCGGTTTACAAAATTAGTGTTACCGAAATTTTCGGTTTTCGGTACGATTCGGTATACCGTTACCAAATTGAACACCCCTTCTCGTAATACATTTTCCGGAGCGCACTTAATTATCTGATTGGAGAAAGAGCGGACGATATTGGCAGCGAATTAGGAGGCTCTAAGACTAACCTACAAAACCCATCCGACCTATTTTGTTTCTCTGCTGTATTCTCTTCTCGAGTGGGCTGTAGGCTGAAGAAGGAAACCACGGTAAGTGTTTCTCTCTATCCCTTGATGTATATTTGTTGATATCCAATCAATCACATCATTTTTTTTGAAAATTTTTTTGGATCTTGAATGGTTTTCAATCAGTGGAATTGATGAATTGAATGAATAATAGGGTGGTTGCTCTGTTTACTTGTTTTGGATTAGTTTTTTTTTAAATCTTTTCTGTTATACCTGCTCTATCTTCTCATTGCTACTAGTTTGTTTGAGCTCGTTTTGTTTATCTTGAACTGGACTCAAGTAGTAGACTAACTGTTTTGTATCTCTAGTCTATCAGTTTTGTTTGATTATCTTTTTGTTGAATATTTGTTCTTGAATTGAACAGCTTTTTGAAGGCTCCTTTGGGTAGTTGTTAATATCCTTGCACCTCATTCTCATTTGCTATTCACTGCTTACCAGTGTTATCTACCTGTTCTTGCTCATTGCCATTTTTCTCTTTACGATACGAATTTGCTTATTTCCTTGTCCCCGTTCATTCTCAGTAAGGCTCTGATTGGTAAATTTGCATTTGTATTTGCGGTCAATGACTTAAGTTGTGCTAAATTGAGCCCGTCCAAAAATGTTCGCTGGTCCAATTGCAGTTTCGCAGGTTTTTGCGGTGATTGGTAAATTTTAGTCGAAGTTCGAAATCTACATTTCAGAATCGGAATGCATGATTGGTAAAAACTGCAAATGCGACTTTGCAATTGCCAGAGGGGTCCACGGGTCTGTTAACTCTTGACCCATTCAATGACGAGAGTCTTGTACTTCAAAGACTTGATTTTTCTGAAGTATGGAAAATATCATATCATATTAATGTAAATTGGTGAGTGTGACAAACACTTGGTCATATAGGTATGGATGGATTTACCTCATATTATGGGAAAACCTTATTTTTACAAGAATTTCACTTCAACGAGGCACTAAAACATGAAAACTAAATCCTAAATCCTCTGGGTTCTCTTCATCTCGGTTTTGTTAGTGTTTCCCTTTTCTTTATTTTAGTTGACAAGTTTTCTGAATTTCACAAGCATTGTTTTTCTTGTTAAGTTAATTCATATATTCTGTCAGTGGAAATTCAGTTTTGGGTAGAGAGTATGTAAATTATGTTTGTTTACACTTACAAGCACATTGTAGGTTAAAGAGTGTTATATAGATCCTGACAAGTTCTTGTGGCTGGTGATGATCTATAGATGAGTTGTAGCCTTAGGCGCTTGCAGTATTGAGTATATTGTAGCCATGTACTTGTTTCTTGGAATGTTTAAAATATAACATGAACCGTTTACATGCTCCTTAACTCCAAAGAAACATTGAAGCTGAGTTTTCTCTCCTGCAAGTTCGGATTTTGAGATAACAAACCAACCATAATTATGATTTTCTCTATAAGATTCTCTTGATGCATGAAATAAGACCCTGACAATGGAAAAGGCCCTCATTAATCCACTCGAACTATAACGTGGAGGATGAATTTCTGTTAGAAAATGGTAGACAGGCTGTTCGTCTCGAATGATGTTTTCCGAGTGTATGCTGAATGATGTTTAGCGTGTAAAAAAAAAAAAGATTCTGACGTGGTGGTCGTAAAAAAAACAATTCTGACTTTTAAAAAAATTAACTAGTTAAATGATTCTGCAGGATATCCTGAAGCAACCGGGACTAAGTACGCCACTGTTAGATCACCTTATTACTATGTGATATCTATGCTAAAAAAAAGACACTATGTATACATGCTTCCCGGAATGTCTCCATGTATAATCTCTGGGCTTGACAGTGCTAAAATGATAGCTGACTTTCTTTAAATGAACTACCCATGTATATTTTGAGCTTTTAAATCCCATTCACCAAGAACTATCTGGTTCTTATAAAAGAGTCAATTGCTACTTGAAAGAAAGAGTTTAGTCTGCAAGGGTCCAAGTTGTGTTTGTATCATAAGCCTTGATATTCAATTCAGTATGAAATAGGCTGATGTAAAATTGATTTTTTCTTCCGCACAGGTTTTTTTTTCTCTATCAGTGTTCCTGTTTACCTACACGGGTGTTCTTCTACCACCGGCAGAATATTTCAGAACCCTATCTTCTGTTGTGTTGATTGGAGCCAGAAGTTAACACCCAGTTTTAATTGTATTACCAGTAACAAGAGCCAAAAACAGAATGCTTATGCAGCGTTCTATTTCAATACTAAATACCTGCAAAGCATGTTCATTTTCCAAATTTTCTTCTCCTTGTCTAAATAATCGCTCCTCACCGTTACTCACTTTCTCCACTCTCAACAACTGTCAACTCAAGAGAAACAATTTCCGAGCCTTCAGAGCAACCGCCTTGTCCGCCACTGGAGATGGAAGTGATTCCGACACGTTCCTGGCAGACGAAAGTGTTTCATGGGTTTCTCTTGGGGTCACCGAATCCCTTTCACAGGCACTGTCTAATGCTGGCCTACACCGACCTTCTTTATTACAGGTATTATATTTTTTGCCTTTTACTTTCTGACCTCCAGTTGCTTTTCTCCAGGTCACTTGGTTATTGTTTGAACAAAGTTAGGACTACATTTTATTGTTACCCTGGTTTCATATGTTCATGATTTACTTAATTGACTGTGGGATATTTGCCTAACTCATGTGGAATATCATTTTACATGCATCATGTCTTCGCATATCCCTCTTACATCGAATGTGTTGTTCCCTTCATCATAGTTTTCGGGCATGGTTCTCGTATTTCTGAGTTTTGGAACCTTATCTGGACAAGATGGTTTTGTTAAGGGGAGAGGGTTATCCAATTATATACTGTTCCATTACATCTGATATCCTTTATGTTTGTAGCAGGTGCATATGCATGTGTATACTGTATAGTATGTTTCTTAGTCCCTATTTGGTTACTGGGTGATCTAGAAGAAAATGTAATTTGAGCATACGTGGAAATGTTAGAGCTTACCTTTTCTTTTTCTTTTTTTTTCATTCGGACTTGATTTTGTGGATGACAACTATGTGGAGACTGGGAAGTTTGATCTCTTTCCTTTTGTTTTCACCATTTTCTGTGAAACAATTCCGACATGCATTTTCATGGTTTTGTGTTAATATATGCTGCTATTATGATCCTCATGTTATATCCTAAGATACTATTTCCCGTGCATACAGTTGGAGCTCACTTGTAAATTCCGTCTCAGGCAGCATCAATACCTGCCATTTTTGCAGGATCTGACGTTGTGGTCGCTGCAGAGACGGGAAGTGGCAAGACACATGGATACTTGGTTCCTATCATTCAGAAATTATGCAGCGGTGTCGATGTCTCAGAAACTGATGACGTAGCACCAAACAAGCATCACCATGTTTCTCTTGTGTTTTGCCCAAATGTCATGCTTTGTGAGCAAGTGGTTCGCATGGCTAACTCTCTTCATAATAATGATGGTGACCCATTTCTCAGAGCTGTTGCCATCTGTGGCCGTCAGGTATAACTGCACCTTTTAATCCTGGATGTTGGAGTTCTGTATTTTACTCCTTTCTCTTTTTCTCACCTGTACTATTTGAATTGTACCACACTTCTTATTGTGGCCATGTTTAACGCAGGGTTTGCCAATTAAAACACCGGATGTCATAGTATCAACCCCAGTTGCATTTCTAAACTACCTATATGCAATTGACCAGGATAATCATACACGTGACGATTTCATACGTTGTGTCAAATATGTGGTAATTTTTTGTCAAATTACCACATGATATATTCGGCCCATTTTATTGTAACTGGATCAGTTCTAATATCTATCGGAATTTTTTGTTCTAGGTTTTTGATGAAGCAGACCTTCTACTCTGTGGCAGCTTTCAGAACCAAGTGACCCGTCTTATAAACATGCTGCGCTTCGACGAGAAACAGCTGTCTCGGTCTAAAAGAGAAAATATTCAGCCTCAAGAGGTGGAAGCCATTGGAATAGATGATGAGGATGACATGGAGGCAGATGGCTTTCTGGGGGAAGATGAAGATGCTGGGGAAGATGAAGATTCTGATGACAGTTCTGCAGTCGTGGACTTGGAGACCGGATCTGAGGTTAGAAACAAAAGAGACTGGAAAGACTGGAGAAGGATGAGAAAAGTATACGAGCGAAGTAAGCAGTACATATTTGTTGCAGCTACCCTTCCATTGAATGGGAAGAGAACTGCTGGAGGACTTTTGAAACGGGTGTTTCCAGATGCTAATTGGGTTAGTGGAAATCATCTCCATTGCCAAAATCCAAGGTTCTTCCTTTTCAACCACATCATTCTGCATAATTCTTGTCTGTTTCTTGGATATATGATGTAATATGTCCTCCAAGTTATTACCTAAAGTCTTATTTATTCGACTTTGGTCTTTGTGCTGTTGTGTGCGCTTCAGGTTGGAGCAGAAGTGGGTTGAAGTCACCACAGATACCCAAGTGGATGCTCTTATAGATGCGGTTAACAATGGGCTTCAACAAAAAAGAAAGTCGGAGAGTGGAGTAGTACGCACCATGGTGTTTGTAAACACTGTCGAGGCTGCTGAAGCTGTTGCCACAATCTTGATGGGAGCTGGAGTTGAATGTTTGCGGTACCATAGAGATGTATCTCTGGAGGAGCGGACAGACAATATAACTGCCTTTCAGGAAAACGGTGGAGTTTTTGTGTGCACTGATGCTGCTGCTCGTGGACTGGATGTGCCGAATGTTTCACATGTTATCCAGGTAAAAACTTTGTAATTTTCAGAGCAGGCTCGACCAGACATGCGTTCCCATTTTTTACTGTCATCATTTAAATTTGCTCTTCTGTCTTCATGTCCTGTCAGGCGGAGTTTGCAAGTTCTGCTGTTGATTTTTTGCACAGAGTCGGTAGGACAGCCAGGGCTGGGCAACACGGGCTTGTTACAAGTCTTTTCAAAGCATCAAATCGAGATCTTGTAGATGCAGTTCGTCGAGCTGAGGACCAGGGTTTACCTGTGGTAAGCATTTGATATGAATTATACTGAAGCCATAATTAAGTTGTCTTCCTATAGTTATGTCTAAAGTTGAAAGTGCATGGTTTTTTATGTGCACGGAAGGATATTTGTTAGTCTGTTCTCCATTTTCACCACTCCACCTTGCACTTGTAATATTGTATAAATTGCGCTCAATTATAGCGTTGTCTATGCTTTCTTATATACGTTTTTGCAAGTCTGTGTGTGCTTTGTGTTTAGTAAGTTTCATACCGGGGAGGATATTTAACACATGTTCTTCTGGCTGCAGGAAAAAGCATTTAGCAGAAAGAGAGGTTTCAGGAACAAGATTAAGAAGGGTAATACATTCTTCTAGATTGTGTGTGTTCCAAGTTTTGGTTACTTTACGGTTTTCCCTTATCTTAGGAATTATATTCATCCCATCTCAAAGATATTGCGATCCCCCCCCCCCCCCACCGCGGGGCGGTGTGACAAAACAGACGGAAATTCCCAAGTCATTTGTGGAATTTAGTGGTTAAAATATTATGAGCCTATTTTTTCATTCACAGTAAACGTATGAGCCTATCATTTTCATCTATCAGTAATTCGAGCGTACACTCTCTTAGCAGGTCTTGGAAGACAAGAAGACTCGTCGTCACCTAGACTCCAAGTTCCAGCATAGCTACTAGCCTACTAGTGTTTACAAGGTATCATTTACCATGAGTTTGCAAGCTGCGATGTGATTTTACGGCTCGTCCTGCCTACTGCCAATGACGAGAATGACTCTGTCGAATCCACATGTACGGTTTCACACATTGTTCGACTGCCAGTATTGGCACGTACAAAAGTTACTCCAGGATTGATCATCCTGCAACCTCGCGGAGTGGCAGTATGTCATAGAATTAGTCGCTAGTTGACATGAGCTAGGTTTTACTGTGTTACTTGTACTCTTGTGTGTCAACAACAAATTACTACTAGTAGTAGTACTGTATGTTTTATGTATATCCATGGATGTTGAATCATATATGTTCGGAAGAATTGCATTTTTTGTCATCTAGAGCCTAGAGGTCCACTGTGATTAGGTCCTTCCAAAATTTGTTTTCGCAATTTTGGTCCTTGGGATCTATTATGCCCAAATAAGCTATATCTTCTTGAACAACGCATTCCAACTCTAGGAAAATGGGTTCACGTTAGTGTCATTATGTTGGTCCAAGTTTAGCAAAAGTTCAGAGCAATTTGATAACCTCGTTTACAACTAATAAACTGGTTTAAACTGATAAGCAAGTTGAAAATAGAGAATCGTTTTCATCTCTTCCATAGCCCGTTATAGAATTTTCATTCTTTTCACGAGGAGATGAATATCCGTATATCATCAAAGTTCGAAATGATTTGGCATCAAGAAAAAGGAGCACCTACATCTTTGGCTATACTTGTTGATGAAAGTATTTGCAGTAGATCGTCTATATTTAATTTAAAAAGAGACCGACCTATGTTATTAAGAAAAACATGTACAATATGTTGCGGTATCTAGATGACTTATCTAGCGAAGGACCTATATTGTTAATATGAAAAATTTCGGATGATACCCCTTAAATTGGGTCCAATAACTTATTCACCCCTTCTATTCGAAGAATTACAATTAAATATTGATCTGAACAATTTTTGATATTACAAATGGGTCCAAAAGTCAAACTTGAAGATGACATGGACTTGCTTTTTGTTGATGTGTCGGCCACAGTTGGGGCAAAATAACGAAAATGTCATTGCATATTTTGATTTTTGAGTTTCTTTTATTCTCTTTCTCTATTTTCTTTTATTTTTGCTTTTCTTTTTTCCTCTTTTATTTTGACCCAACTGACAGTGGACCTATATGTAATTAAGAGAAACAAATGTAGGGACGTTGATGTAATTGTTGAATTTGAGGTCAATTGAATTGATGTAATTGGTGAATTGGGGTCAAATTGAATGTTCATAAACTAGTTGGACCCAACTAGTTATTATCAAAAAATAAATAAAAGTTCAATTCAATCCCCATAACTTTTTCAATTTTGCAATTAGGTTTTTTAAATTATCAATTGTACGGGTTTCGAGTTTTCAAAACCTTAAATTGAGTCCCTGATACTATGAAACAATCCAAAACGACAATCAAAACATCTTCGAACTCCATGTCCACATCTCCTACTGCGTGGAGCTCCAATTTGGAGCTTTGAAAGCTCCAAATTGGAGCTATTTGCAACTCGTCTGAGCTGCTTGACTCAAACAGAGTTAAATCAAATTACCGGAGTTAATGAATTGTTAACTCTGGTGGGGCTGTGATATATAGCTCCAGTGGAGCTAATAAGAAGAAAAGTGGAAGAAGGGAAGAAAAGAGGAAGGGAAGAGAAGAGGAAGGAGATGGGTTTGCGTTTGTTTTTATTTTATCTTTTCTTTAATTAATAAATAAATTTTAATTTTTTTTTTTTGCTTTCTTTCACATTTCATCAAATAATATCCAACATGACATGAGAGCGAAAAGGAATGGAGGTTTTGGTCAACTATAAGGGGGTTATATGTTATTTTCAAATATAAGGGACCAATATGTTGAGGGGCCAATTTAAGGGGTACCATATGTAATTTTCTGTTGTTAATAAAAAACATCCATGTTATTAACAAAATTTTTGTGTATGGAAGAACACTAATGTTAACAACATTTTGAGTAACATAGATGCTTTTATCAACAATACAAATCCGTCTCATAATAAGTTATCTACATAAGGTGGTGCAGTGGAATGGAACTGGAGCGAAACCCTGGTGGAGACATAAGGTGGTTTAGGAGTAAATTGGTGTTGGTATAGGTGTGGTTGATATAGGAGTAGTGTATGAAGTAGTTGTAATATTTGCCGTTTCAAAAAAAAAAAAAAAAAAAAAAAAAAAAAATTCTATTCCATGAGACTTACTCTTTTATTTATGAAAACTACACATAGTCTCTAGGGATACGGTATTTAGATAATTTATTTAGAGACATAGATATATTATCATGAAATTCAATCATGATATTCATTAAAAATGTCTACGTTGTTAACAATATATGTCATTTGCATATATGAAAAGATATCAATGTTAACAACATAGTTGCTTTGATTAATAACAACGATTATTTTTCTTGACAACATATTGCGTCTATAGATAAGTTATCTAAAAATCGTTTTGTAGGAGAATTACTCAAAAACTTAATCTTAACTAAACACCTTAATGTTTTATCTTTACTGAAGATGGTCTTCGAGGAAACTTAACCAAACGGTAAAGTTAATTTCTAAAGTCAAGGTCGCTAATCGAATTCACAACATGTCACTAAACATATTGGGCTGGCACTAACAAGCCCAACAACATTATCCAGTGTCAAGGCCCAACAGAATTAACGTTTACCGTTAAAAGGCCCAATAAAAATGTCCAGCCCATGAGCCAGAAAGTCCAAATAAGGTTCCAAAACCCTAATATCCATTTCACCATCTTCTTCTGGTCGTCAGAACTCAGAAGCGAGAAGAGCAGCATCTGGAGAAGCAGCAATGGGTGCGTTTCTCTCCAAACCCTAATCTGCCGAATTACTCGCCTGTATACTCATTCATAGGTTTGCTTAACTGCTGTGTATTGACTAATTTCGAAAATGTGATTACACAGGAGCTTACACTTACGTGTCGGAGCTATGGAAGAAGAAGCAATCGGATGTGATGAGGTTTTTGCTTAGGGTGCGTTGCTGGGAGTACCGTCAGCTTCCTTCCGTCGTTCGTGTCACTCACCCGACCCGGCCCGATAAGGCCCGTCGCCTTGGTTACAAGGCCAAGCAGGTGAAATTAAAGCTATCACTCAGCTGATCTGATGTTTACTGGCAGTATTTTTGTAGTGTAGATTCGTTGATTTTTGAATTGTGTGGTGAATGTGTTAGTATTCAGCTTAACAGGATTAGTTTGGAATTGTGTATATGAATCTGAATATGTGACGATTGCTGTATGTTTCGTATGCTAAGTGTTGATTATCAATGGCTGTTTGTGAGAAAAACTAATGTTATTGTGTTATATTGGGAAAATGCTGAAATTGACTCAAAAGGATCTTTTATTAGGAATAGGAGTTGGATTTACAAACACTGTTTTCTGGTGATTCTGGTACAAACAAGCTGTAATTGCTTTTGAATATCCTTTTACCAAGTGTCACCAAGGATCAGGATGTACTGGTATTGAATGGCATGGATAGTCTGTTACTGAGGCACTTTACGTATGTAGCTTTTGCACTTTAACATGTGTCACCAAGGATTCAGTGTATTTGTTTAACAATAACGTGACTGTTCAAAATGATGGTGTAGGGGTATGTGATTTATCGTGTTCGAGTGAAGCGTGGTGGAAGGAAGAGGCCTGTACCTAAGGGTATTGTCTATGGAAAGCCAACAAACCAGGGAGTTACCCAGCTGAAATTCCAGCGCAGCAAGCGCTCGGTTGCTGAGGAGCGTGCTGGGAGGAAACTCGGTGGCCTTAGGGTTCTTAACTCGTACTGGATCAATGAGGTTTGTGACTTTGATTTGCTTACATGTCTTAATTTGTTATGATACCTGTGGTTTAAAGCAGTGTGTCAAGCGTCTGATCCCGGTGATGAATTCATTGTTAAATTAAAGTAGTGGCCTGATTTCCATTGATGATACTATAGTTCTGAGGGATCAGTTGATTATGTTTCAAGTCTGTATTTTTCTTCTTATGTGCGAGCGAACTGTTGAGCCTTGTTCTAGACATTGTTATGTTGCTATTATAGAAACTTATACTAGATTTACTATCCCAGTGAAGAATTCATTTTAAAATTAAAGTAGTGGCCTGATGTCCATTGATGATCATATTATTCCGAGGGATCACTATTCACTTTATTACTCAATTGCCTTTTTATTTATCTCACCTTTGTAGTAAACCTCGTGCTTGAATAAATTGATGCTATTAGATGAACTTATTATTGGTATACCAGTCTATTGATAATTATACTATTCTGTTTAATCGCATGCAAGGATTTAATTTACCGAGTTTCACCTGTTGCATGATAAATAAAGTAATCTCCTGTACACCATCATTAGTCATCTGTAGAGATGACATACTCCATTTTCACCACTCTCTGGAACATCTCTAGAAGCCACTTCCTGACCATAATTTTCGGCACTTCTAACTGCAGTTTGTCTTGATAAAATTTACATGCTTTTCCCGAATATATGTAGGTTTATGAAACCATGACGAGTGCTAAGAAATCTGTATTAAGTGGCACCCTCGCTGTTGGTTTAAAAATTGATCTGTTGTATTATTTGCAATTTACTACTGCTCGGCATCTCTAAATGTATGATAATCTTCACTCGTATGCAAATCCAATGTATTACCTTAGTTTCTTTTACTGAAATATTGAAGTTTTTTAAACTCAACTTGACATGCAGGATTCTACATACAAGTACTTCGAAGTGATATTGGTTGACCCAGCCCACACCACCATCCGCAATGATCCGAGAATCAACTGGCTCTGCAACCCAGTCCACAAACACAGAGAACTCCGAGGATTGACATCTGCCGGAAAGAAATACAGGGGTCTCAGAGGAAAGGGCCACTTGAACCACAAAGCGCGTCCATCACGAAGGGCTACCTGGAAGAGGAACCAGACCCTATCTCTTCGCCGTTACCGTTGATCATCTTGATAGCTGTTTTTGGTACAATATATTACTTGAGTCGGTTGTGAACTTTGTCCATCTCAAAAAGATTTTGTCGACTGTTTGGTAATATTTCATTTCTGCTCTGGTCAGGGTGTCATTTGAATCTGATTAATGAATGTTTCGCCTTTCAATTTTTAGTACTCAGTTCTTTTTTGGCTTATATCAGTTTATGTGAGTACTAGTTTTGTAACTTGTGTTTGGGCTTGGTTCGCATCGTGCAATTGGGCACATAGTCGGGCCATGTTCATTTGCTAATTCTATGATCACACCCTTCTGATTTCTTGGATTTACATCAACTTGTACAAATGTTATTGAGTTATACAAAATCAATCGTACATTGTTGGATCCACTGCCTTGTTGTGTCCTGTAATCGAGCGTAGGTTCTCAATGTTTAGATTTTTAAAAGAAGACACTGGCAATGTAATCATCTCTGCCAAAATTTGTAGCTGGCCAACCAGTTTTTGTTGCTCCAATGACGCTGGAAGGAACACACCATACCCTATTCTTTTGAAGACCTCCGTTTAACCATTGTAGCCTTGAGGCAGCCAAGAGGAAGAAAAGCATTATCAACCTTCCAAAGTCGCAACCTACACGTTGTTACTCTGGCAGTTTAAATCTAGGACATGAACACTTCCAAGACACCAGATTATAGGAATACTTGCACTTGACCACAAAAGCTAGTTGTACTACTTGCACCAGATTCTAATTACTTTGGAGACATGATCTTCAGACCTTGTATTAGAAAATATATCCTCTGAATTGCATTTCTAGTGTCTAGATGTCTGATATCAGAATGATAAATAAGTACACTTTTACCAACGTGTGTTCACCAAGGCTAATTTTCCGTAAGCTGCCAGACTAACTTTTATCAGAACTTAGAACCGTACCTGCATACCTGTAAGCTGCCTGATTAATTTTCATGTTGGTGTATTTTTTGTGATTGAATTCGACCAAGTTCACCTGTTGGACGGATGCATAGATAGGATCACGACACATTAGAGCACAAAGAAAGAAAGTGTTGCTCCTCTGTTTATACTCTGTATGACAGCAGCTAAATCATTTAGAACAACCCTATCAAGTTCTTGCAAAATCTATGACCAGTTGACGAAAGTGAATTTATTCCAAAAATACGGTCTTGTAAATTATTTCTATTCAAAAATACCTTGAGCAGACTTTTTTTTTTTTTTTTTTTTGCATATATGAAGAAGGTACAATACTAGAAAGATTGCCACAATAATAAGTTGCAAGCAGAGACAGATAATCCAGATCATCACAGATGTAATGTAATGCGCATGTTGACAAAAACATAGAGACAATATTGAGGAGCAAGTCTCCTGAGGTCCAACATTAAAGAGGGACCTAAAAGACCGACAAACATTATGGTTATAGTTAGAAACATACTTAGCTAGATTCTATAGAGAGTTATGCTGGCCTTCCTAGTTATCTTTTCGAAAAAGCAAGCTTCGCGGTCAGACTCCTTCCTTGTTTCCTCTTAATAACAACGATCAAGCATCAAGGATGGAATAGCTTTTTCAAGCGCGTTCATCTTTCCAAACAATACCTTCGAAAGTCCTCCAGTGTTTAACCTTTTATGCTGAACACAGGCTGACATAAAAGTGTCATGTATGTAACATCATCAGGCAAACAGCCACACTTTTCCATTTCCGAAAGGGTGAGTTTTGCACCCACGAAAAGTCCTTCTTCACAGAGTCCACCAATTTTGATGTTAAACGTCCTAACATTAGGCTGCAGACCATATGCATCAAGTTTATAGAAGATTACATAACCAATACATCAATATGTTATACGCCACTATGTTTGGTTTGAAACCGGCATCTTCCATCCTTCCTGAAACGAAAATGCTTCATCAAATTGCTTATTCTTGCATAATCCCTCTAACACGGTAGTGTAAATTTCCATATCAGGAGTTACATGGCGAGCTTGCATGTCATAAAAAAGGTTCCAACCTTCAACACACCTCCCTGCAGAAAACAATGCATGTAACATTGTGGTGTAGTTAGACGTGTCATTTTGTAACCCTACACGATGAACTAGATGGAAAACTCCCAAAGCGTCATCAACATCACCGATCCTGCAGGAATTCCTCAACCAACATTTGTATAAGATGGTATCGGTCTCATGCTTTTCATGCAATAATTTCCTTGCGTGATATAGCTTTCCAAATAGATCATCACACGGAACCTCGAAAATAACCATGCGATTCTTGAAAAAAGCATAGAGAATAGGCTTCAAGGGTTTAGTAGGCGACTCTAACACAGCAATATCTCCTAGATGATGGAATAGAGGGGAATTTTGTGCCAAGAGCATTTGATAGAGTAATTCAGCCTGTTTTGGCTTGTTCTCCAGGATGAGAGGCCTCTAAAGAGCCTGGCGAACTCGAAGATAGTTGGTTCGAAACCGGATTTAAGCATGAGACCCAAAGTAGCAAAGCCAAAATCAACAAGATTGAGATCGACATAGCAATAAATGACTGAAGTGAGCATCCTATATGATCGGCTAGATGATGGGGAGGTAGAGCTAAATGACGTAGTTTTTGGAACATGGAGGGCAGCTGAGTACTCTTCCAGGCCGGTAACTACCTCGAGTAACATGGAGAGAGTGATAGCGCAGGGAGGAGGTTTCATTGTCACCGTAATATTGAACAAGGAGAAAGCTTCACTGACAGTTTCATTCTTCTGGAGATTTTGCTTTGATGATATCTCATCATCAAAGGAATTGTAAGATTATAAGAATATATTTCTTATCTATTGAGTCAATGATGAGTACATGTATTTATACAATGTGATAACTTGATCACCAAGTATTCTAATCTAATTAGGTAATCTAATTTAACTCTAATCTAACTATGATTACAGTTCTAGATATATACATATTCTAACACACCCCCGCAGTCGAAGCGGGAAGCTTGCGAATGCTTAGACTGTCACGAAAATCATCAAAGAGAATCTTCGGAAGTCCCTTAGTGAAAATGTCAGCAATCTGATAACGAGTTGGGACATGTAAGACTCGAACTTCACCTCTTGCAACCTTTTCGCGGACGAAGTGTATATCCATCTCTATGTGCTTCGTGCGTTGATGTTGGACTGGATTACCGGACAAGTAAATAGCACTAACATTGTCACAGTAAACTAGTGTTGCTTTATGAACCGGAAAGTGCAGTTCGAGAAGTAAATTTCGAAGCCAACAAGATTCGGAAACAACATTAGCAACACCGCGATATTCTGCTTCGGCACTGGAGCAAGAAAGAGTGGGTTGTCGCTTAGAAGACCAAGAGATGAGATTATCACCAAGAAAAACACAATAACCGGAAGTGGATCGCCTAGTATCTGGACAACCACCCTAGTCAGCATCCGTGTAGGAAGTCAAGGTGTCCACTCGCGATTTATATAATTGCAATCCAAAGTCCTTGGTTCCTTGAATGTAGCGTATAATACGCTTGAGAGCATTCATATGATCAACCCGAGGATCGTGCATGTGAAGACACACTTGTTGAACCGCATAAGAGATATCCGGACGAGTGAATGTGAGATACTGAAGAACACCAGCAAGTTGACGATATGCGGTGGGATCTGCGAATGGAGGAGCGGTAGAGCCGAAGTTTACATTTAGTGTCGACCGGTGTTTGCGATGGAGAGCAGGTTGACATGCCAGCTCTATCAAGAATCTCGTCTGCATATTGTTTCTGTGAGAGAAATAAACCGTCCTTGTTCCGTGTTACAGCGATACCCAAGAAGTAATTGAGAGGACCAAGGTCCTTCATAGCAAATTCGGCACTTAAGAAGGCCATAATCGAGCTGCGAAGAGTGTCAGTGGATGCAGTGAGAATAATATCGTCAACATAGAGAAGAATATAGGCAATGTCAGAACCACGCCGGTAGATAAACAATGAATGGTCAACTGTGCTATGAGAGAAACCAACAGTCGCAATATGGTCAGCAAATCACTGGTACCAAGCCCTAGGTGCTTGCTTCAATTCGTAGAGAGATTTCTTCAGTAAACAAACATGGTAAGGAAATTTCGAGTCTCGGAACCACAAAGGCTGATGCATGTAGACGGTTTCTGTAAGTTTACCGTGAAGAAACGCATTCTTGACGTCAAGTTGGTGAATTGGCCAAGATCGAGATACTGCAATGCTAAGTACGGTGCGAATAGAGGCTGGCTTGACTACAGGACTGAATGTCTCATCACAATCAACACCTTTCTGCTGAGATCGACCATCACCTACAAGACGAGCCTTATGTCGCTCAAAAGAACCGTCAGATTTCTTTTTATGACGAAAAATCCACATAGATCGAATAATATTTGCATTCTGTGGCCTAGGAACTAACTTCCAAGTCTTATTATCAATAAGAGCATTATATTCATCAAGCATTGCAGATTTTCAATTCGGGTCGGTTAAAGCATGGACGGGATTACGAGGAAGAGGTGAAAACTCGCAGGAGGAGGCAAAGTTCACAAAATTTGGACCATAGTATTTCGGATTCAATACGCGAGTCCGGGTGGAGGTCACGGTTGGCCTGGACTGGTCCAAACCAGTTTGGGGGAGGAGTGCGATCTGCCCAGTAGGGGCAGAACCGACTGGAGGGTCGGTGCGCTCGGGTGGAGCAGAACCGGAAGGAGGGCCGGGTTGTGCAGATTGGGCAGAACCGGCGGGTAAGGGAGAGGCGGTTTGCCCAGTAGGGGCAGAACCGGTTGGTCGAATGACCGGATCAAGCATATGATGAAGAATGGCGGGGTCGATTCCCGAATCCAAATACTCGTATGAGTTCGAGTTTGGCGTGTGCAGTGTGGAAAAAGGGAAAGTTGTTTCGTAAAAAATGACATGTCGAGAGACAAATATCTTACGACTAGAGATCTCATAACACTTGTATCCCCGATGGTCGGAAGGATACCCCAGAAATACACACGGGACCGAGCAGGAGTTTGTTTATAGTGGGGGATGGGAAGAGGGGAAAACAAAGACAACCAAAAACACGAAGATGGTTATAGCTTGGAAGTTTGTTGTAGAGAATTTGAGTAGGGGAGGAAGACTCAAGCACCTTCGAGGGAAGGATGTTGAGAAGATAAGTTGCTATGGCAAGTGCATGATGCCAAAAGGTAGGTGGCATGGATGCGTGAGCAAGAAGTGTCCGTATTATATTGTTTAGGGAACGAATATGCCTTTCGGCTTTGCCGTTTTGAGATGAAGAGTGAGGACAAGAAAAACGGAAGTGAATACCGTTAGATTGGGCAAAGGAGTGAAATAGACCATTGTCAAATTCCTTACCATTATCGCATTGTATATTTTTAATAGAAGTATTGAAATGGGTGCGAACAAAGGCATGAAACATAGTGAAAATAGCATACACTTGAGATTTCTTAGAGATAGGAAAGGTCCATAAAAACTTAGAAAAATCATCAATAAAAAGCACATAATAGCGGTGTCCGCTTGAGCTAGCTATAGGAGAAGTCCAGAGATCACTATGCACAATATCAAAGGGAGAAGTAGTGTTTGACAATGAGTTATGAAACGGCAATTTTATTTGTTTCCCCAAAGAACATGAGGGACAAAACTGATGTTTAAGAGCATTACAATGAATATAATTATTGCTAGAGAGAGATCTAAGAATAGTCTCTCCCGGATGCCCTAAACGACTATGCCATAAAGCAGGAGAAAAAATTGAAAAAGCAAAATTGAAGTGGGTGGCTTGCGTGTTGGGGTGGACTGGATAGAGGTCACCGGTGCTATCACATCTCATGATTCGTTTCCCCGTATGTAAATCCTTGACAGAAAAGCCAGACGGGTCAAATTCAATAGAAACAGAGTTATCTGTGGTAAATTTACGAACAGAGATGAGGTTTTTGACAAGGTTAGGGGTATGTAACACGTTTTTCAAGAGAAGAGGAGGGTTGGGCTGAGAGAAAGAAGTGTTACCATAACCTTTAATCGGAATCATATGACCATTACCAACAACAACTTGATGATTATAAGTGCTCGAATTGAAATAAGAAGAGAGAGTACCTTTGTCGGGTGTCATATGGGAAGAAGCACCGGTATCCATGTACCAGTTAGCATCCGGAGGAGTAAGTCCCAAGGTATGCATGGCTGCCTCGACATTAGTTGGTGATGCACCGGAGAAGAATGCCTGTTGGTTAGGCGGACGAGGACCGAGAGGTCCCTGCTGGCCGGGAGGGCGAGCAGGATGCTGCCAAGGAGCCGTAGGATATGGGCAAGAGGGCGGAGACCACGGCTGCCAAGGCCATCCATATGATTTCCATGGCGCGGTAGGCTGGGGAGGCTGCCAAGGTTGGGAAGAGGTCCTGTTTGGCTGTCCGGAGTTGCTGCCACGGTTTTGGCGGTTTTGACCTCCTTTGGTGTTGTTCTTCTTCCTGTTTTTGGAGTTATTGTACCTGCCAGAAGGAACAGAAGAAGAAGGAGAGATAACAGGGTTTGAATTATCGCCAGAAGTGATGCTACCAGAAGAGATCAAAAGAGCCGAGCCACCGGCTTCTTTGTTGGCACGATGCTTGAGTGTGCGTTCCGCTAATTTGATGTGAGAACGAACACTTTCAAAGGAAGGGAGAGGATCCTGATTTTGCACATAGTCCACGGTGCCAGAATATGCCTCAGTTAAACCACTGAGAAGACGTAGAACAAGACGGCTATCAGAGACCTCAATACCCACGTCAGCATGCCTATCGGCTAATGACTTGACATGATTGCAATAAGCCTCAGCAGAAGGGAAGTTGTCGAGGCGGATGTCAGCGAGTTCCTCTTCAAGATGAGTAGCTCGAGAACCTTTGTTATCCATGAATATATGTTCAAGACGGGACCAAGCAGCAGCAGCCGTATCATTCTTGACAAGAATGGCATGAAGAATGTCAGAAGAGACTGTTGCATAGATCCACTGTAATACGACGGCATCAAGTCGATCATAGAGATCAACATCGACTTCTTTGAGAGCCTTGATTTTGGCGATGGCGGCCTCTTCCGTCGGAGGGATGATGTGATGCATAAGGTTATGCACCCATGCTTGAACCTGGAATAACGTGACCCAAGAATGATACAGACCGGTCTCATGATCCAACGTGATGGGAATCAGGGAGCGAACGTTGGTGATAGAGAGAGCGGGATGAAACTTGGGTGATTGATCAGACATGGTGGGGGCCGGAAAACTGTTCAGAGGAGAGGGGAGAATTTATCGATTTAGCGTGAGGCCAAGTCGATGTTGTGTGTAGGCGTGAGGCCGAAGCAGAGCAGGCGGTTGTTTTGGGCGTGGTGGAACACAAAGAGGGAGAAGGCATTTAGCGCGTGAGGCCTAAGCGGGAAAGATGCTGAGCGACAGAGCAGCAGGAAGAAGAAAAAAGGATCGAACAGAGGCGGCTAGTTTAGCAGCGGAAGAGAGGGACCGATGGTTGGCGTGATACCATGTAAGATTATAAGAATATATTTCTTATCTATTGAGTCAATGATGAGTACATGTATTTATACAATGTGATAACTTGACCACCAAGTATTCTAATCTAATTAGGTAATCTAATCTAACCCTAATCTAACTATGATTACAGTTCTAAATATATACATATTCTAATAGGAATGACTCTTGCAATCCTCATTGCTTCACTACCTTATTTCTCTCTGTTTGAGGCACAAAATCAAGGTGTAAGACTACTAGCAAAAAAAAAATTAAAAAATTTGTTTTCCCAAGAATTATGATAGACGATTTTATGGAGAGACTAAAAGAGACGGACAAACATTACAGTTATGTCTAAAAACATTAGAGGTTTAACTGAGAACATCGGTGGTATACATATACATAAAAAAATGATATAATATGTTCACTCATAAAACATTACTCATATTGTTTAAAACATTATGTATATACTTAAAAACATCACTTCGTCTCTCAGATCTCTCACTAATACACGTCTCTTCAAGACTTTGTGTTATTATTTTATGTTTTAGAATCCTTTTCATTTTTCATCCTTCTCTCTTATAATTTCACCCAATTATGTAAGATGCTACTACATGGTTTACTAAGTTCCCATTTTGTTTTGTTAATTCACTACAAAAAAATCCTGTTTTAGCGACAGAACTATCCGTCGCTCAAACAGTGCCGATCCGTCGCTAAATCCGTAGCGACGGATAAGTCCCCCGTCCCCAAACCATGGGTCACAAATTTTTTGGCGACGGATAATTATTCCGTCGCCAAATAACGACGAACTGGCGACGGATTAATCCGTTGACCAGTCCGTCCGAATTGGTGACGGATTACTTATCCGTCGCCAATTAGTTACGGAATTTAGCGACGGATTAATATCCGTCGCTAAATTCCACCACTAATCCGCCCTTAATTCGTATGATATTAAAATTCGTCGCTAAATTCCATGGGCTAATTCGCCGTTAGTTCGTGAATTTAGCGACGGATTTGATTCCGTCACTAAATTCACTGTTTTTTTAATTTTTTTAATTTTTTTTTAATTTTAAATTCCTGTTTCACATTTCACCTGTTTTTTCACATAATATAATCATACATAATATACCCGAAATAATTAAATTGCATTAATATACCCGAAACAATATAAATTATCCATACCGAAGTCTAAAGTATGCAAGCACAAGTAGCTAGAAGATGAGATAGTGTTAAAGTATATATGCAGCATAAACAACATAAGTCCGATGTAACTAAGAATCGGGAGGAGGCCACTTGCTGGTAAGCTGCCTTGGTCGCAGCTATTTCCTCGTGGAGAGGAGTCATCATCTCATGAACCTGGTCCTGTATGAAGACATTAGATCGTGATCCTCCCTGGGACACTGAGAAGCTACTAGAGCTCATAGCAGGACCCAAACTTTCCAATCCATATGTTCGACCCTTGATGTCCACTGGGTTGACGTCAAAGAAGATCTGGTCTTCCTCTTCAATTGACAGCTCATGACCGTCGATCATCCTCTCATCCATCCTCCTCTCCACCTCACTTTGCAATAGTAAAGTGCATACGAAATGAGATGCAATTTTAGGAATCGCTTTAAAATACACAAATACAAATGTTAACCTTAAGAAAGAAACGTACCGCAATACGCTCGGCCCTCACTTCAGTCCAAATGCCATTCTTCAGCTTAGCCTTCTTGAAGTGGTATAGAGCACTCTTCGGCTGTCCTCTATTGGCCTAAAAAACATATGTGCAAACAAGTAGTTAGTTAATTGAAATGAAAGCAAAAAATATGTTATGTATCATATTCCAAGTCATAAACAACATATTTACTAACCTCCATCACGTGATCTGTAACAATAGCTCGCGACCCATAATGATGTCTGGCAGTGCCCGTACCATCTCGTGGCTCAGTCAAACGGTTTTGTCTGTTCTTGAAATCTTGATCCTGGACAAAGGGATCCTTCCAGTACTCCGCCCAAAGTGCCCACTCCTCATCCCCCACCCAAGTTGGTTGTCTACGTGTCTCCTTCATTTTGTAAAGCATTTTCCTATAGATGTCTGATCCTAAAGTCTCGAAAACAAAGTACAACTGGGGCACCAGGGCATTGGGAATGTAGTAGTCTTTCTACAACAATTCCATTCAAAGTAAAAATTACACAAGTTTAAAGAAAGATAACAATTTAAATATAACACCAAGTTTAGTGGCTAACATACCACTCAAATGACACAACAAGTTCATGAATGGTAACTAACATATCAAACCAAGTTTAGTGGCTAACACTCAAATTGTCCTAAAATTGACTAACACAATGGTGACTAACATATCACCCAAGTTCAGTGGCTAACATACCACTCACAGATATAGTGGCTAACATACCACACACATTAACACAACGATTAAAAGATCAAATAAAGCATTCATTGTAACATTTAAGCTTACCCGCAACTCATCAAAGTAAAAGTGCTTCATCCGGTCCGAAATGTTTGTCCACTTCTCGCCTCCATGTCCCGGCATCTCCCTCTTGCCCCTAAAGATTTTGCCGAGTTTATCCGAAGTAGCTGGTGGCCAAAACCTGTTATCAATGAGACAAACAAGAAATGAATATTCATTAGTAAAATCATGTAACATATATTTATCTTAAGTGTATGTTCTACAAATGCATAATACTTACTTGCTCTTGCCGTTGAGGAACAACACCGACTTCCCCTGAAATGTAGCACCGTCAGTCAACGTGAGATAGGGACACCCGTCAGAGGGGTAGTCACCAGGAGCATGTGACATAGAGGCCGGTGGAGTCTCTGGAACCTCAGACTAGCTGCTGCTCCCACCAATATCATATCCGACCAGAGGACTAGTAGCTCCACTCGCTGGTGTACTGCCCGCACCAGAACCCGATGGACTCCCCCTAGTACCCCTACACCCGGGAGGAAGGTATGTGGACTTCCTTTGGCGCGGCATCTACAAGAGCATATAAGAAATTGCAGGAAATAATGTGTTAGTAAAGAATACATGAATAGGCATGTAAAACATATACATTTGACATATATTAAAGCACAAAAGGTTGGGATAATCAACAACTAAGCATACAATACACACATACCCTCGTCCTCCTCGGCTATTGTTAAGTCTATAAATTAGTCTTCATCCAGGTCTATGAACTCATCATCATCATGTACAGGCTTTCTCGCTGTTTGATCGACGACCTCTTCTTGGTACGAGTTGGTAATTGAGTCGTCCTTATCAATGTACTCTACTCTGGAGCGGGCCTGTATATGCATCGCATCTAACCAGTTCGCCTTATCGCGTTTGAGGCTTGGATATTCAATAAACACCACCTGACGTGCTTGAGTCGCCAAGTTAAACGGTTCATACTTAGTACGATACCTCTTCCTATGGTTAATTTCTACCATCTGATAGAGCTCGTGTTTCCTCGTACCACTTGGAGTAGGATCATACCAGTTAACATCAAACAGAAAGGTTCTTTTCAAAGGAAACCCCGGATATTCAAGCCGCACAATTCGTCTCAGGTTCCCGTAGAAATCATACAAATCATCAGTTGCATCTTGATCTTGTCCCCTGACACACACCCCAGAATTGCTTGTGGCCATGGCGGTGTTAGACTCAATTGTGTGAAACCTAAGGCCATTTACTATGTACGATGAGAATGTGGAGACCTTTCTATTTGGTCCCTCTGCTAGAGATTCTAAGTAAGGACATGTGACTTTGTTGACAGGATTTCGCACATACTCCTTGAACCAATCTGCAAATTCTGTTTCCAACTTCTCTTGAATTAGTTCTTCAATTACGTCATCTGCCATTGTTGGATTCTTCTCTTTGAAAAGGCTGTGGACACGATTACATGATTAGATATATATATATAGTAGTTAGAAGTTAAAATCCATGTGTTAGCGTAAGAAAGCTACTCACCTAGCATAAATCTCCATAAATTTGTCAACTTCAGCACAGTTCGAGAGGACATAATATGTGGCCGCTTGACTCCTTATCCGTCGACCATTCATCTTTTCTTCGCAATAGGTCTCCACGAGACCTAAAATTGAAATGGCAACGTCATCATCCTCTTGAGCTTCAAATGTGTCTGCGTTTCTGGACGGCCTAGATGCCTTCGTCGGGACATGGTCCCCAAAGTAATAGGAGCAGAAGGTTGGAGCTTCCTCTCGCACGTATGCATTGGCCATCGATCCCTCAGGCTTGCCTTTGTTGCTGACATACCTCTTCAATTTCCCCAAGTATCTGTAATATATATATATTGAGGTAAGACAATGTAACTTGGGAAAATTCAGACTTTATAAGTAAATGATTGCCTTGATTACATACCTCTCGAATGGATACATCCATCGATACTGAACCGGTCCAGCAAGCCTCGCTTCATGTGGGAGGTGAACCGGCAAGTGCTCCATAGAATCAAAGAAGCTCAGTGGAAAGATACGCTCGAGCTTGCATAGAATCAATGGTATGTTGCTTTCAAGATTTGCCAACACTTCATCGTCAAGCACCCTTGAGCATAAATTCTTGAAAAATAAGTTCAGCTCGTTGAGAGCAATCCATACAGGTTTAGGTAGCATTTCTCGAAATGCAACAGGGAGAAGCCTCTCCATGAACACATGACAATCGTGGCTCTTCATCCGATACATCTTTGTCCTCTTCACATCCACACACCGCCCCAACTTCGAGGCGTAATTGTCGGGGAATTTCAATCCCCTCACCCAATCAAATAGTTTGTTCCTAGATTCAGTGTCAATTGTGTAGCATGCTTTGGGCCACTGCCCCTTATCATTCTGCTTTGTCAACTCGGGCCTTTTACACAATGTATCCAACTCGGCTCTAGATTTAGGGGTATCCTTTGTTTTTTCCGGGAATGTTGCAAATCGTGTTGAATAAGTTCTCGAACACATTCTTCTCAATGTGCATGAAATCCAAGTTGTGCGTATAAGAAGACTGCTCCAATAAGGCAAGTCTCAGAAGATGCTTCTCTTCTTCCATCCACAATTTTTGCTAATTTTCTCGTTATGCTTCTCCGACCCAACTTCAGTCACTTTCATAAAACTCAGCCTATCTATCTCCGCAAGTATTTACACTGATAAGTTGTCTCGGTAGCGTTTGTTCACTACTTTGTATTTCAAGAATTGCGTCTTGTTCTTCCTGGACGTATGGTCCTTTGGTAGAAACCTACGATGACAGTCAAACCAACATTCCTTTCCGCTCTCCTTCAGTCTAAATGCATCAGTGTCTTCCATACAATGTAGACAAGCATTAAAGCCCGCGGTTTTCCTTCCAGATAGCATGGAGTACGCAGAAAAATCACTCACGGTCCACAATAGTGCTGTTCTCAAGGTAAAGTTCTTCTTCGTTGACACATCATATGTCGGGATACCATTTTCCCACAACTCAATCAGCTCCTTGATTAGGGGCTGCAAAAACACATCCAGCTTCTGTGACGGATCATCGGGCCCGGGCACCAACACAATCAAGAATATGAATGGTTCCTTCATGCACTCACCGGGGGGCAGGTTGTACGGTGCCAGCATGACTAGCCAACAAGAGTACTTCCGGTCATTTCCAAACGGGTTAAAACCATCCGTACAAAGCCCCAAGCGTACATTTCTAGGCTGGGCTGCAAACTCCGGGTAGGTCTTATCGAACTGTTTCCATGCGGGTGAGTCTGATGGATGCTCCATTCTACCCTCTTCCGGGATTACTCACTTCTTGTGCCACCGCATTTTATCGGCACAAGCACTTGAAGCGTACAACCTCTTCAAACGAGGTGCTAGAGGGAAATACCACATTTTCTTATGTGAGAGATTTTTATTCTGACGTTTCTTTGCAGCCCCCTCCTTGTAACGCTTGTACCGGTCCTTACCACAGAACTTGCACTTCAGTAGATCTTTATCCTCCCCCCAATAGATCATGCACATATCCTCACAACAATCTATGGTTTCCATGGGCAACCCCATCCCCCACATCTTTTTCTTCGCCTGGTAAAAGTTGGTGGGAACTAGGTTTTCTTCAGGACAAAGATCCGACATTACTTGTACCCATTCATTGAAGCTCGCTTCAGATTGCTGGCCATTAGCCTTACAACTCATTAGACGAGCCAACAAAGACAGCTCGCTGAGCCTACACCCCGGATAAATCGGCTTCTTTGCTGATTCAAAGTTAACTAGCTAGTATACTATAGTTCTCATAAACATATAATTGATCAAATTAGTCGAAATTAATAAAATTTCCAAATTTGTCAACAAGTAAGGGTTTCAAAACACTCAACTAAATCTTCCTAATCCTACTATCACTACAAGAAATCCGTCAAATAGCGAAATCCGTCGCTACCTAGCGACGAATCGCTAGGTTTAGCGACGGATTTGAGACGGATTGAGCGAATTGCTCAATCTGTCTCAAATCCGTCGCTATTTGGCGACGGATATTTTCCTGTCGCTATTTGGCGATGGATACAAAATATCCGTCGTTATTTAGGGACGGATATTATATCCGTCCCTAAATAAGTTGACCAAAAAAAAATCAATTTTAGCGACGGATAGAATTATCCGTCGTTAAATAGCGACAGATATCAATATCCGTCGCTAAAGAAACCCTAAAATTTCGGCAGCCACCATTCTTCCACCACAATCTTCTTCTTCCATCTTCCATCTTCCATCTCCACCACAATCTTCTTCTTCCATCTCCTTCCACCACCACCACCACCACTTCCACCACGCCACCTCCACCACCATCCTCCACCTCACCACCACCCTCCTTCCACCGCAGCACTGCCTCCACCACCATCCTCCACCCTCCTTCGACTGCGCACCACTGCCTCCACCACCATCCTCCTCCTTCCACCACTGCCTCCACCCTTCCACCACCACTCTGCCACCCTTCTTCCACCGCCATCCAGGCCGCACCGCCTTCCACTGTCCTTCCACCACCACGCCACACACTGCCCAGATTCACTACCTTCACCATCGGCCCAGATCCACCACCACCATCAAGATCCGATCAAGATCTTGCAAGCTCGGTCGGTCAAGATCCGTATTGTATTGTATCCGTATTATTAAATATTGTATTGTATTGTATATCCGTATTATTAAATTTAGTCCAGATCCGATTTATTGTATCATTGTCGGTTTATCAGTGTTTAATAAAATTGTCGATTTATCCGTATTGAATATTTGTATAAAACTGTCGATTAATTGTATCATCGTCGGTTTATCCGATTCGTCCCCAAACGTCTGCAAATTAATTTTAAAAAAAAAACCCACCTATTTAGCGACGGATAGTTACCCGTCGCTAAAGACAACCAGAATTTGGATTTAAAAAAAAGAGAAAAATCAGCTTTTTAGCGATCCGTCGCTAAAAAGTCAACACTCTACCCGTCGCTAAATCCGTCGTTATTTAGCGACGGATAGGTTATCCGTCGTTAGAAGATTTGTGACGCCAAAAATGACGACAGCATTTTTATCCGTCGCCATTTCCGTCGCTAAACCCTTAGCGACGGATCGGCCACTGTTTAGTGACGGATAGCGAATTTTTTGTAGTGTATATCTCCCACCAATATCAAATTAAAAGCCCTACATACTTACAAACATTCTAACATTATACTAAAAATCCAAATTCACAATTAATATATCAATTGCACATCTCAAATGTAACATACTACGTAATATAAGCTAAACTAACTACTACATACTTACAATAAACATGCAATTGCTCAAATTAATCGAAATTAACAAAATCCCCAAATTTGGCAAAGTAAGGGTTTTAGCCAAAATACCTTCGATTAAGCTGAAAAAAGATGAAATTGATTGACCACACGAGCTCCTTGTCCCACGAGCTTCAAGAAGACTCCAAAATTGGCCGGAATGGTGGAGTTTTGGTCAGAAATTGGAAATAGCGAAATGAAGAAGAAAGGAGGAAGAAAGAAGCTGAAACGGAAATGGAGAAGAAGGGGTTCTGCCCCGATTCTATATCCATTTAACGACGGATCGGTATCCGTCGCTAAAATTGATTTTCTTTTTTTTTTAATTTGGTCAACTTATTTAGGGACGGATATAATATCCGTCCCTAAATAACGACGGATAAAAATATACGTCGCCAAATAGCGACGGATATGTTTCCGTCGCTAATTTGGCGACGGATTAGCGACGGATTTGAGACGGATTGAGCGAATTCGCTCAATCCGTCGCTAAACCTAGCGATTCGTCGCTAGGTTAGCAACAGATTTTGTTCGTCGCTATCCCCGTCGCTAAACGGGTGATTTCTTGTAGTGGTTGCTTGTTACATTTGTTTCACCACAAGTTAGTTCGAAATTATATCATAATTGTTAGACTGTTAACATACAATTTAATCATCATATTATATGTATTATTTATACAATTGACAAAGGAAAAGGAAGAATAAAATTAAAAGAGATGCAATGTAGTGAAAAAGTACACTACAACACAAGCTTCATAATTTTCATACATATACTTTTGAATTTTTGATAAGCAAATCAATCAAACAGGAGCAAGACAAGAAAATATATAAAGGAATGGAAACGAAGAAACCTCAAGATTTAGCGTGCTGCTGTTCTTGTTCCTTCAGATGGTAAAGTATCAAAGATTTTTGTACCATTCAATTTCTACCCATGACTTGATGAACAAGTACCGGTTAACCCAGTGGCGAATCTAGAGGCATATTTTAGGGGGGGATCGGAATTTAATTGTATGATATTCCATGAAATTTTTACATCTGATTATATATTTAATTTTGAATTAATAAATAATATTTTAAAATAGAAATATGAACAAAGAAGAAGGAAGTATAAACCAAGAATGTAAATATAATTACACATGATAGAGAGATAAAATTAAAAGAAAGTTAAAAGAACACATCCATAAAAAATATATAAAGATCAAAGAGCATGATAATGGGTTTATGAGGATTAGTGTAAATGGTGATGAAAAAGTATAAAAAATATATAAAGATCAAAGAGCATGATAATGGGTTTATGAGGATTAGTGTAAATGGTGATGAAAAAGTATAAAATGATGATATATGAGTATAGATATATTTATGAAAGAGGTCTAAAAGAAGTGATGAAGAAAAGGAAGATAGAGTACAAAGAAAAATTAATGGGTGGAAAAATGAAATAATGAAAAAGAGTAAGCAAGAAATACAAAGTAGAAAAATAAAAGGGTAAAACTGAAGAGTAGAGAAAGCAATTAACCAGAAAAATAACAAAATTAGATATTGTGTTCATAGCAGCAATCGAACACATGACCATCTACTTGAAATCCATGGAACCAAACCACTCGAACAGATCAAATAATAATAATTATATAGTAATGTTATCTAATTATCTGAAATCTAGGGGGGTCAGCTGACCCTGCTTGACCCCCATGGATCCGCCACTGGGTTAACCCATGACTTGATGAACAAGTCGACCTTTTCATTGTCTGTCTGCTTTGTTTGGGGTTTAATTTCAGTTACAGATCCCAACCCATACTCTTCACCCGCTACTGGCCTGGCCCATCGTCGATTTCAGTACCAGTTTACTACACTCCATCCTAATCCAAACTCCTGCCCAAATGTATCTGACCAAACCATAATTCTAGCTGATTTGATAAATTTGTTCAGGAAGCTTATCAAAAAAAGTAAGTTAGCTACTTTGTTTTTACATACCATATTCAGTTTATTACCTAATTAAATCGCTAAATATTTTTATAAAAATCAGCTACTTAATCAGCTGACTTATCAACTAATTTTGCTAAGCATAACATAACTCTTGAATCGAGACGCTCCAACCTAGTCGTGGCAAACTGATGATTTGGATCAGATTGTTCGGATGTGTGATTTAGTTCGGATTGAGATTCAGATGTGTTTCGGATTCGGATCATGTTCGGATGATAAAACTTCATGTCATTTCGGATCGGATCAACTTCGAATCGGATCATTTCGGATTCAATTGTTGTTTGGATTTGGGTCTTATTCGAATTATTATAATAGTTCATACTATTTCTTTTCAGAATTGAATCCATCCGACGGATATGATTTTGATTTTACCAATTCTCCATATAAAATTGATAATCTTGAGAAATCACTTATGTACTAGAAATCTGTTTAGTATCAATTAATCATAATTTCAAAATTTACATCAATAATATGTGTATCCAAACGAAGCCAAAAGAGAGCATAATCATAAGAATTTAGTTCCTACTTTCCCAGGATGAGTTCAGATCAATTTTATTTCGGATGATTTCGGATCATATTTATTCAGATGATTTCAGATCAATATTTGAATCGTTGACCTGAGTCTTTTCGAATCAAATTCAGATTTCGGACTCGGATCAAATTTGCCAGGACTACTCTAAACTTCACGAAGAAAATGCCCGGGCTGGGCAGTCTCTGTGAGGCCCAGCTTTAGGCCCGATGCTTTCTTAGGTGCTGTTTGGTATGCTCATGCCATCATTCTTGAGCACTTTGGCATCAATTTGGCATGTCAAGAAATGTGTTTAGCCCAAAATATTAAGCAAGCATTGGAAGAGAATTGCCCATGGCATAAACAGCGGGCAGCTCTCTCATTGGTCCGTTGGGCTGAGCTGGCTAATTTTGCCCCATTCATATTGCCGTTGAATTGGCCCGGCCATGATGAATAGTGTCCATCACCATATCAAAGTGAACAACAAGTGGCTCAAGTTATAATATGCATTACCAAAAATAACCCCAATTTAATATTGAATATTATCTTGAATTCTGGAAACTTCCAGCTTGACTATATTGAATTCTTTCCTTTTTTTTGGTGAGTTGTAAATCCATAGCTCAATCACAGCCTGCTTACCACTTTCTGGCTTTCACGTGAAACTACGATGAGCCTTAACTTCTTTAACAAATATTTGGAAAAAGAATAGTCGATGTAGTTTTTTAAGGAGAACACTTATCTTTTTTTATTCCGAAAATATCCCTAACCTATATTAACCTAAATTAGAATAAAGAAAATAAGAAACTCTTTAAAATGCATACATGTAGGATCATTTGTTATACATTTTGTGTACTTTTTTGCAACTACCATAAGGATTAATGTATCCGCACCTCTTTAAAATGCATACATGTAGTACATCAAATCGATTTTTTCATTACTAAGTTAAAATGCTCAACGATTATTTCTTTCAACTTCTGATAATTTTGATGATGTTATTAAAGTGGCAATGTAAAGTATATTAAATATATATTATAATTATTGGACAAAATATGATATATTATTATTTAAAAAACTATAGACTAATAATATGATAAGAAAGGTTAAAGACAAGAAAAATAAGAGTAATGCCCTTTTATTTCATTTTACAAAATACCAGCTAACTTTTCAGCTAATTTGCTAAACATCTACATTTAAAACCAAAATTTAACTACCAATCTGTAAATTTTCCAAATTTACCTAAATTTATCAACTAACTTTCTAGCTAGTTTTGTTAAACAGAGCCTACCACTGTACTAATTATTCACACTTATGTACTAAAAGAACAATCCTAAAATGCTTATCTACAAACAGAGATAAGATGAACAAAAAACGATACACACAAGGTACATGGTTAATCGCTCTTCGTTTATAACCGCAACTAATTCAACATAACAATTCCAAATGTGTATTAATATTTCGAATCTAGTAACCTAGAAATGTAAAGGTTAAATAGCATTATGAATTAGTTATTAAATGAAATAATTGTGGAAGAGTCATTAAAACCATCTCCCGGCACAGCAGTTACAACTCTCTGAGTCCTAAAATCTCTGTCACGTCAGCATTCCACTCACTTTACAACTCTCTGCAATTCTCTATTCAACAGTTGAGGTCCAAATTTATTTTCTTTTAACATTTCTTTCAAACTTAATTTTTCATTTCATTTTCTTTTCTCATTTCCTTTTAAACTTTATTCTTGAATTTATTTTAAATGTCGTTAATTAATTATAACAAAATCACATTTTTTTTAACATATTACTTGAAAATTAAAATTACATTACTTAAAAAAACCACAATACTTAAAATTGAAAATTACAATAATTGAAATTGAAAATCACAACAACTAAAATATTACATTCAAAAAATATATTAATTGAAATTTTAGTTTAAATATTTAAAAAAAATAAAAGAAAACAAAATGAAGAGATTAAAAAAAAACATAAAAGCAAACAAAACCCAAAATAAAAGCAAACAAAGCATTAAACGGCAGAAAGAAAACAGAAAATAAAAAAATCAAAAAAAAAAAAAGTTAAATGGACTATGGGGCGCAGCCCAAATTATGGGGCACACCCTATAGTCCCAAACTTCTAACTCACTTTGAGACTCTGAGGTTTTAAAGTAAGTTCCATCAGAGTCTCAAAATCATTTTGGGGTCAGATTTTGGGACTCTCATGGAGATGGTCTAACCCACTCATTCCAAACTCTGTAAATCCTCACCCGATGAAGAAATGATTTTTTCTGGATTCTAATTATTAGGGGTGTACGTGAGCGGGTGCAGGCGGTTTTTTACCAAATATTCAACCGACCCACCTATAGGGTGAACAATTTATCAAACCACGACGGGTGGGTTGACATTTAAGCGGGTGAATGGCGGGTGGATGGCGGGCGAGTTCAACGTATAAAATAAAATGCTATAATATGTTCGAACAAGATAAATATAAATTTCAATACGAAATAAAACACTCCATAAGCAAGTACAATCACCATACATATGTATATAAGTTCTTTGTTGTGTGAAATTGGAATGAGGTCATATACTCATATTAATTCTTATTTCTTATATTTACTATATAACTATATAATAAAAAATAAATATATATATATATAATTTACATGGGCGGATAATTCGGGTGGGTGGCGGGTGACTTCGTCCGCACCCGCCACCCGCCCGCCCAAAGCGGGTGATTAAATTTTCGACCCACGACGGATATTTTTAAAAATTTCAACCGGCGGGTGCGATTTGCGGTGGGCGGATTGGCGGGCGGAGCGGGCGGTTTTTTTTTTTTTTTTAATGTACAGCACTACTAATTATCCAGTACAAGAATAGACCAGATCTACAACTACGAAATTACCATGGTACTAAGCTGTCTTTGAGGATTTCATATTGAATCGGCAAGGACTGATTTTATACAATATAATAGAGAATAGGAAAATAAACTGGGTCGCGAAACATACCAATCAGAATCAAGATGGCAACCAAAGTTTCGATGAATAGTACTTTCCGGCGCCGACTTTGCCGGAGACTCAATTAAGCCGAAGATTCCGCAGAAGCAAAATTCGCTGGTTCAAGTGGAAAATACGTATGAAATGATTGGGAGGAAGTGACTTTGTTTTAATGCTGGAAGGGTAATATAGCAAATTCAGATGGCAAATTAAGGGTACAAATGTAATTTCAGTTGAATAAAGTTATGGGCCATTGTAACCGAACAAAACAAACACAAGTCCACAAAGTTGGACTGAAACATGCCAAGCCGGTGGAAGGTAGCCCAAACACAAAAATCCATGAATGGGCATGTGATTGGCAAGAACCCTGCCATAACTAGGGGTGTTCATTTCGGTAACGGTATACCGAACCGTACCGAAAACCGAAAATCGAAATTACAAAAATTATAAGAACCTAAAACCGAACCGAAATATAATTTGGGTTCGGTTTTAATACCGAAAATTTCGGTAACGGTTTGGTAAAAACCGAAAATACCGAAAAATTATGTAAAAAATCAAATAAAATAAAATAAAATCCCTAATCCTAATTAATGGCATTCCTTGGCGAATTTTAGAATACTCTTCTAATAAAATATTATCTTCCAACTGTTGTTACTAGATTACTAGTATATATTTGGCTTCTTGATTAAATTATTTATGCTCGAGTTTCTGGCAGTATATAAGAATGATGATAAAACCTTTAATCTGTAATACTATCATTTAAAATTTTCATGCAAACCCTTTAAATATATAAAACTTTATACTACAATGTTTGGTAAATTGTAAATTTATGCTATACTATTGTAGTATTATTTAATAGATATGTATTCATTTTAAAATTTTCGATTTTCGGTACGGTTTCGGTGAAAATTACCGAAAACCGATTTGCTTAAAAATAGCAAACCGAAAACCGAACCATTTCTTATCGGTTCGGTATTTCGGTTCGATTTTTTCGATTTTTTAAACAGAAAAATACCAAATATCATTTTTAATTAAGGTAACTAGTACTAACCCGTGGCGATGCCACGGTATAATTTGCTTTTAATAATAAATTGAAATGTGAGGATTAAATAAATTAATAAAAAAAAAGATAGTCAAAACTCCTTGTAGACAACGTTGATCGTGGTGTCGGTCGGTAGTCATTCTTCATTCAATATTATATCATTGAGTGTTTATTTAAGTTAACTACAGAAAATGTAAAAATAGGGTCCTACCATACCCGACTTGTTAATTAGTAACAGTTACATATTTTTTTACAAAAAAATCTATCTCTCAAACGGAACCAAAATAAAATACAAAATTATACAACACAATCAATAGGGTTGTTCCCAACAATCTTGTGGTGATATATGGTCACCCCACCACACACACACACACAAATATTATACAAACGTAATTTCACATGTCACGGTTGTATTTTCCAACCCACCGGTTCCCACCAACCCCGCGGTGGTATGCGTCACCCCATCAAAGACACAAAAATTATTATTCTACGAACATAATTTCACATGATACGGTTGGCCCGTTATGGATGAAGAAAGTAAAGAGAAGATAGAAGAGAGTTTCCCTGCCTAGAGAGTATACCGGAACACCCCCCCCCCCCCCTCCCCCGGGCCCATCATGGAGATCAAGAAAGTACAAAGAAGATCGAAGACATTTTCCCCCCCCTAGAGAGTACCAGCTGATCCCCACCCTCCCCCGGCTCGTTATGGAGATCAGGAAAGTAGAGAGAAAATCTAATAGAGTTTCCCCACCTAGAGAGTATCAGATCCCCAAGCTCGTTATGGAAATCAGGAAAGTAGAGATAAGATCTAAGAGAGTTTCCCCACCTATAGAGTATCAGATCCCCCAGGCCCGTTATGTATCAAGAAAGTAGAGAGAAGATCGAAGAGAGTTTCCCCGCCTAGAGAGTATATGCAGACCCCCCCCCCCCCCCCCTCCGGTGTCGGAAAAATGTAGTTTTTACTAACTTAATCATAACATGTTGTGGTCGGATCTTGTAACAAAGGTATGGAACGGGTTCGAATATATACCAGGCCGGACCTGAACATCATTATTTCGAACGGGGTTAGAATTCGGGTTAAATAGAACCAGTCCTTCCCGCCAGAGATCGTAGAGAAGAGAAACTTTATACCTCATCCTACCGATCTAATCATATACATAAAGAAAAAGAAATTGAAAGTCTTCACATGTAAAAAGTTGTTAATAGACATGTAAAGATCAACACACCACCAATTAGCTCACGTATGTCTCTTCTATATTCTGGAACTGAAAATAGCACGTTTAGTACACGATTCATAAAACATTTTTAGAAGATTAGTTGAAGTAACTATGTCAAGCATAGATCCAAAGGTACTCCAATCTGGATTCATGCCCATTAAGAAAATTAGTGTGTGGGTGGCGATTTTGATGAAATTATGGGATTTAGAAGATTTGATTGATCACATTTATAAATAGTTGCAAAGGTAGAATATCAATGGCAGAATTATGTAACCAAAATTAGATTAACAGAACCAAATACGAATTAACTTGGCATCAAAAATAAATTTATCCTAATTATAATTGTTTTTTAATATTTTAAACTAAAAAAATGAAATAATTTCTTACATTGATTTGAGGCCAAAATACCATAGCTAGAATTGATAATAAAAATTGGTCTTTATAATATATGGATAGATCACATCTTCACATGCCTAAAAATTGAAAATTAATTTATTACTTTATTCTTTACCTTCTCACGTCTTCTACTTTATTCATTATCTCCTACGACTATTCATTATTTTTCATACATGAGTATTTAGAGAAAAGTCGAAACCTAAATTCAAAAAAAAAAAAAAAAGTAGAGAGTTAATACAACTTATAATGAATTTCTTTTTACTTTAGTTTTGTATTAGAAAATGTCAAAGTAATTAGAAAGCGCTCCAAGTATCACTTATGCACATGCGGATCATGTGTCCTTCAAAGTAAACCAGCAACTTTAGAATATAGTAGAAAAATATACGAAAGTGCGCAAATGGTATGGATATATATATATATATATATATATATATATATATATATATATATATATATATATATATATATATATATATATATATATATATATCAAATTCCTCACTTCTACTGTTTTTAACAGTATCTTTCCTTCTTATCATGTTTATCATGATCATAAAACAGTTCGTGTTAAGACTCAATCTTAAATCATGCCCTTACTGTAAACTGGCTCTGATACCACAAGGCTGTAATGGTCGGGTCACAAAGCTTCTTTGAGTTATTCATATTGGCTACAATATTCAAACTTAAGAATCACTTCATTAATCCAAACTCAGATTACAATATTCAAACTTTAGAATCACTTCATTAATCCAGACTCAGACTACCGACTAAGATAGAGACGACATCAGGACTGATTACTTGTATAAAATCTGTCAATATTAAGATATTTCTCAAGACATAAAAGTAGCACAAAAACAGCCCAGAGACGCCATTTCTTTCGGCTTTAGAGGGGCAAACAGTGCCTTCATATGTCTATCGGAATATATCAACATGCCTGATTAATACAAAACCTTCTCTGGTCTCATTCTTAGTAAGTAATAAAAAATCTTAGATTAATTAATAATTATGCCGTGAATAGTAACCATGAATAGTAGATTAATTCATAATTCCGCCGTGAATAGTAACCATGAATAGTGACTGGAGGAACAGCAAAACATTTTTGCCAGAGTTAAAGTAAATACATAATTTAGACCTGTCTTAACACAAACCAAACGTTTAGCCTATCATGAGGCTAATTTTCATTAATATAAAAATGTATTACAATACAAAAAATAAAAATAAAAAGAGAGTACTTACAGGTTGTACTCCAAGCACAAACTTCAAACTTAATTACAAATACTAAAAAATTTAAAAACTGGAAGGGAGAGTGTTTAGGCTTAGGTGTGTATACAATGGATGGGTATCCAGGTTCTGCCTTCTTCCTTCTTCTTATTTATAGAGGGAATTTGATTCCCTAGGAGCTGATTTCTCTCTCACCATCTTGGAATTTGATTCCTTTTGTGTCGCTATCTCAGGTCTCTTTAAATTTCGCCCGTTGCTTTTGTGATGTTGCTTTCAGCTTTTGTTTGTTGTGGAATAATTTCCACCCCACTTATCAGTGTCTCCATTATCTTTATCCACACATTAGTGCTCTGACTCATCATCTTTGTCATTATTGGGTAGATTTTTCTGCTACCACTATTGCTGTAGAAGATTCTTCCTTATCTTTACTCTTCTGTTTAAGAGTTCCTTTAAGTATTTCAAAAACGTCTTCTATTGAGACTTCTTCCTGATTTGGATCTTGAGTATCTTGATACTCCTGGCTGGCCGATACCATTGATGTATCCGATTTCACAGATTGAGTTTCTCCATCAAAACCTTGTAGAAGATCCTTTTTCATTTCTTCTATATATGCTTCTATTAGCATCTCTCTATTCTTTGTCTTTGACGCATTCAGCTTTTTACGATTTGATCTAAGGTCGACTCCTCCTTTGGTGTCGATAATCTTTTATTTTCTTGATATAATTTTATTCTTTTATCTATAAGATTTAGAGTATCAACGCAATATAATTGCTTGGTTTACGGTCTACTTTATTCATTTTATCCCGAACTTAGTATAAGAAGATCTTTTGATACATGGTATTTCATGTTCGGTATAACCGATATACAGTACCATTTCCAAATCCATGGTATGGAAAATTCCATAAAAAATATAAATCATATCGATCTGAAGGAATATCCTTCTTTGGATTAACATTTATCCAAGCGTAATATAATTCAGAAAATTTTGAGGAGTATTACTAAATTGGTTCCAAAATATTTCCACCATTTAAGAAACCAATTTGGTATCTCTTGCTCATAAGCTTTGCTACTGATTTTTATGAACCAGGAGTGCTTCTTTTTATCATTTTCATATAAAAGCACTTTATTAAATGCTTCAATATAATCCCAATAATTAAATTTTATGGGATTTACATTATTAGGTAATAAAATTCCCTTTCTCGTAATGGAGCAATTCCCATTCCTCGGAAGATATAATCTTCTTAATATAAATTTCTTGAAGTTATAAACTTCTTTTGAATTCTGAGAAATGTGATATTTCACATGACTCAGATCAAAAGAATACTTTCATAAAAGTATCTTGTTTTATAAGTCCCCAAAGCATATGATGCTTTGTCAAGATATCTGGACATCAAAGTCCATGGGTTATTTTCCCATTTCATATCTCTTGTTTCAATCAGAAGTATAACTTCTTGATTTCTGTTTTCTAGATAATCTGATTTATTATCTTCAGACTCTTGTTCTGCTATTATTTTAGCAAGAGAGGGAATTTTTCCCTTATTCTTTTTGTACTCAAGAAATTCTTGGTACTCTTTTGAGCTTTCAGCTTCATGTTTTTGTGATGGCAAATTCATAGCTATAAGCTTTCCTCTGCCAGTTTGAGAGATGATTCTTTCAGATCCCCTTCCTCGACCTCATCTGCCTCTATAAGAGGAAGAGCCTCTTCCTTGCAAGTACATTCCTGCAACAATCATGAAATATATTCTCGTGTCAGAAAATCTGGAAGACTATTGTCTTCTCCTTTTTTATAGACAATTTCAAAATCAAAAGGAGCTAAATGAGCTTGCCATCTTGCAAACATTTGTTTAGAAACATCATGTTTAAAATCTTTGTTAAACATGAACTTTGCGAATTACAATCATCTTTATAATAAATTTTTGATTATATAAATCATCTTGAAATTTTAAGACACATTTGACAATTGAAAGTATCTCTTTAGCAATTGTAGCATAATTTTTCTGACTGTTATTCCATTTGCCAGAATAGAAACGAACAAGATATTCTTGTTTATTATGAGGATCAATCTGTTTAAGAATTCCTCCATAACCTATATCAGAAGCATCTGTTTCAACAGATTTATCCCATGAGGGATTACTCAACATGAGACAAGGCAAGGTTTTCACCTTTTCTTTTAATTTCCTAACAGCCTGAGTATGATGATCAGACCAAGGCTTTGGATCCTTTTTAAGTCTATCATATAAGATAGCAGTATCTTGAGCTATGTCTTTGTAATAAGAAGAGATATAATTCAAACTTCCTAAAAACCTCTGTAACTGGGTTTTATTAGTTATTTCATCAGGAAATTTGTCAGCAAAATCAATGCTTCTATTTATCGGGATAATATTGCTTTTTTCAATATAATGACCCAAAAATCTAATTTTTGTCTGAAACAAAGACATCTTTGGTTTTGATATAACTAAACCATTCTGTATGACTATTTTCTTTAATATATCCAAATGTTTAAAATGGGATTCAATATCCTTTGAGAAAACTAGGATATCATCAATATAGACTAATATAAAATCACTATAAGGAGTGAAGATATCATTCATAATTTTCTGAAATTCAGAAGGAGCATTTTTCAAACCAAATGGTATTACATTCCATTCGTAATGTCCTATTGGAACATTAAAGGCTGTCTTATACCTATCCTTTTGTTCAATTTGAACTTGCCAATAACCTGATTTTAAATCAAATTTTGAAAACAATATTGAATCATAAAGTCTTTCTAAAAGATCTTTTTATTCTAATAGGATGCCTAATCCATTTTAAAACCTTATTAAGGGGTTTATAATTTATAACTAATCTAGGAACTCCTCTTTCTCGCTCACTATGTTTATTAACATAAAAGGTCACAAGACCAAGGAGATTGAGAAGGGCTTATCGGACCCTTTTGTAATAAAGAATCAATTTCTTTTTACTGAGTTCTAAATACTGAATTCATTTGACAAGGTCTTGCCTTTGTCGGAATTCTTTTTTCATCAAAATCTTCCTCATAAGGAAGACTGGCCACATGCTTCTTTCTATTCCAGAAAGCATTAGGATGGTCATTACAGATTTCTAGAGAAAGTTGATTTTCAATCAATCTAATCTTCCCTTGTAATTTGGGATTTTGAAGTTTTTCTTCAATAGTCAAAGAGTTTATTTCTTGTTTTAAGAAATTCATCTGGTTTTTCTTTAAAGTCAGATGATCATACATTTCATGTAACATTCTATGAAATGGTTTTGTAATAAAATTTAAATGAATTTTCCCACCTTGAAAAGTTCGATGTACCAGAATTATCCACATGGGTAAAAGGATAAATCTATGAGATAAAAGGAGTACCAAGTATTACTTGGTTGGAAATATCCTTTGTTAGTAAAAAACTGGTTTGAATACAATTTTTATCAATACAGATATAAGCTTTAGGAAGCTTATACTTTATATTTAATTTTTCTCCTCCAGCATGAGAAAGAGTATGTGTAGTTTTATGAAAATACTTTGTAGGAATTAATCCTTCCTGTATAACATTTAAATCTGCTCCACTGTCAATAAGAGCAGTCAAATCTTTTGAGAAGTAATTATCAATTAATAAGGTAATTTTAACATACCATTTTTGAGATATAACCATCTCTAAAGTTGATAAAAAAATTATCATCTACTTGTGAATCAAAACATTGAGCCTTTTTACTTTGACTCGATTCACTAGTAGTAGGTAGGTAGATCGATCTTTTTTATAATTTTCAAGTTTAGAAACTCGATAGTCTATTAACTTATTTTCTTTTTTCAAAAACTGAATCTCTTTTTTGAGATTTTCAACTTCCATCTCTAAATCATGAGTAGAAGTTGGAGATTCAACTGTCCTTCTCTGTTTTAGAAGTTTATAAACTTCTGTCATAGAGTAAGGTTCATCTTTTTTAAAATCTTCTGGGAGAACCATTGGTTCTGGCACAGAAGTAGAAGTACTTGGAATATTATCCATCTGATCTATTATTTTAGATCGTAAGTCATGATCTTTGATCTGTTTCAGAAACTCGATAATATTATTACCGTCCAAAACATTTAAATCAGTTCCTTGAAACTGAGATAGAATATTGTAAAATTCTTTATTAAAGAATTTACTGTCATCTGTGTTTTCTTGTTTCTTGATACAAGGCTGTCCAAGAATACAAGGTTCAGATTCTGACTCTGAATCAGATATTACCGATTCTTGATCAAGAACTTTTAAGTTCTCTTCTTCAGTACTATTAGTACTATTAGAAATATCTGAATCATCAGAAGAGTTATTACTCTTTTCTTCATCAGAATTTAGAAGAATCTTTGAAAGAGTTTCTTTCAAATCATTATCAGCTTTTAATCTGTTTAATTTCCTCTTGGTCCAACATTGTGTTGCAAAATGACCAAGTTTTCCACAAGCTCGGCAAACTATTAGTTTCTTTCGAATCCGTTTTCTTTCTTCTCTATCTTCTCTTCTTTGTTTACGGATTTCTAATTTTCTAGGAGAGTAATGTCTCTTCTTTTTTGGTTTATAAGTCGACTTCTTTTCCGACTTATGAGGTTTAGAAGTGGATGGAACATCCATCCCAAATTGATCACAGAACTGTCCCAACTGGGCTTTTTCTTTCAAGTTCTGTCTTTTAATTTGTTGATTTAATTTAATCTCATTACATAAGGCTAAACCTTCTTGAATACAAGTTCCAATTAACTTGCCATAAGTATAATTTTCATAAGGGATAGAAACTTTATCTTTTCTAAGATTTTTCCTAACCCTTTCTGCAAATAATGCAGGAAGTCCATCAATGAACTTTGATTTCCAATGAGAGCTATTACACTCAGGTAATTCCATTACCCTGTTTAAAAAGGTATCTTTATACCAACGAAAATCAGTTAAAGTTTTACATCTTAAGTTTTGTAAAACAGTTCGAATATTTTCGCTGTTATCGGAATATCTTTCGGTGAAATGTTCAATAATAGTAACAACAAGAGTATAGACTGCATTTTCTATAGTACTACCATCCTCTTGTTTTACAGTATCAAAAATATGATTTTTTTTTCCTTCTGGTGAAAGATAATTATCCCACCAACCTTTTAATTGTCCAGTAAAACCAGCGACAATCATTTTTGCAACATTTTTATCAGTGTTGCCATTTGTTTTGCAAATAGTGGAATACATAAGCATCCTATGAATCATATTATAAATCTGCCTATCAGCATAAGCATCTAAATTCCATTCATAGATGTTTTTACCATTGTAACTGTTATTTAGTATGTACTCTTGCTCTTCATGCAAGGTATCTATAGGAGAAGGTCTCCTATAATAATACATACGTTGGGTTGGTCTATCAGCCCATTTTCCCAACTTGTTAATTTCATCACTGATCACTTCTTTGTAATCAGGATTTTCTTTTACAACATCATGAAGAGTTGTAAGTTTCATATCTTTAAATTTTTCAGTTAAGAACTTTTCAAGTTCTTTCATAGACTTTAATTTAAAATCTGAAATTTCAGGAGGTGGTTGAATATTAGGACAGGCAGAATCATGTTCCTTCTCCTTTTCTTTTAAAGAAACATTTGAATTTAAAGAAGAATTAGGGTTAATAGTTTTTAAAACTAAATCCACCCTTTCACTCAGAGAAGTTAGATGTTCTCCAAGAACATTTATAAATAGATTAGTATAATTCTGTTGTTCAATCATCCTGTTAATTTGTTTACGATTCTTGGTAGAGTTTCATCTTCCAGATGGTTTCAAAAAGCTAGGAAACTATGATTTCCTTTTTCAATTTGAAAAAGCATTGCGGAGGATAGACTTGTTGTAAATTCCTCCCTGTCGAAAGTTTATAATTCCTTTCTAATACTGAAATATATTGTTCCACATATTTAGAAACAAACCATGGAACAAAAGGAATTGGAGTATTGTGTTTTTCACAATCTTTATAAAATTCATTTTGAATAGAAGTTTTCTCTGTTGAAGAGAAGTTTGTAAAAAACCAATTTTTAAAAGGTTTCCATCTGGGTAAATTGAGTTCGCTTAATCTTTTGCCTAGGAGAGGCTAAAATCAATTTGACTGGAATTCATTAATAACGAAATTCCATTTCTGATGCAGTTATATCTGCTTCAGTTGGAGTATGTGTAACTCCTTTGACAATATTATCAAAATCTTTATTTATTCGAAGTTCATCAATATGATCTTCTGGAATTGTTTCAAAAGATTTTTGTATTCTGCTTTTAGCAGAGGTCGACATCCTTGATGGAGTATCAACTACATAATCAATAGGTGATATAAAAGATCTTAAAGAAGAAGACTTAGTAAGTCTTGAAGAAGATCCTATAAAATCGTTGTTATTTTCAAACTGCATCTTTACCAAACCTTCAGGAGTTTGGATAACATCTATTAAATTATTTTGAATAACAGGTTGTGAGGGTACAGCCTGTTTAATTGTCCAATTTTCAGGAAAATCTATTTCTTCCCATTTAATTGATCTACGAGTAGTAATTTTAGATTTGCTAAAATTAGTCTCGATTAGAATAGTTTCATTAAAGGTTTATCAACCCTTCGGCAATGAGGATTTAAAGTAAACAAAGGTTTATAATAAATCACATGAATCTGATTGTTTACATACGTAAATATAATTATAACCATTAGTTTTAACATTTAATGTTAAAGAATCTAAAATATTAATATCCGATAAAGACAATTGTAAATTCGGATAAACATCAAAATAAACTGGACCATGGGCTAAACTAGACTGTATAATTCCGATTAAGGATTTTTTCCAGTCTAAGTTTCTACCATCTCTAAGAGCAGCTATAAAGCTCTCATGTAGTCCTTCTAATGTTAAAGGTTTAAAAGCAATTTGCACTAAACCAATATGTAAAAATTTGTAAAGGTTTTTATAAACAGAAATATCTTTTTCACTGAGTAGTTTTATTACTAACTCATCATTATCAAGTGAGATAGATTCTTCAGTAGTTTTAACTACCTGTTTTAAACCCAATTTTTCAAAAGTACCTAACTGGTAAATAACCTTAGGCTCGATTCTTGGAATCGTCCATTTATTTAATAAATCTAAATTCTGGGGAATATCAAATTCCTCACTTCTACTGTTTTTAACAGTATCTTTCCTTCTTATCATGTTTATCATGATCATAAAACAGTTCGTGTTAAGAATCAATCTTAAATCATGCCCTTACTGTAAACTGGCTCTGATACCACAAGGCTGTAATGGTCGGGTCACAAAGCTTCTTTGAGTTATTCATATTATATATATATATATATATATATATATATATATATAAAAGGCTAATCAAAATAATCGTATATTTTATTTTGTCCAGAATGTTATATATATATATATATATATATGAGGCTAATTAAAATAATCGTATATTTTAGTTTGTCCAGAATGTTTGATGCTAAACTATTTAAAATGAGTATCTTTTTGAATGCTTAATGCTACGTTAATTATTTATAATGTATTTTAATGAGTCGTTTTTAATTTTTAAAATTTCATCATTTCATTTTGTCTTATTCAATAAATTTATATTTTATTTTAATGAATTAAATAATTTATTTAATTAATAATAGTATTCGAGATTGGTGTCTACAGATTCATTTGAATTCAAATATATGTTAAAAATATTTTTTGGGTTTTTGTAGATAAAATTATATGAGATTAATATTTTATTTTAGTGAATGAAATAATTTATTTAATTAATAATAATAATAATAGTAATAATAATCATATATTAAAAATACTATTCATGGCCTTCCGCATTTTCAGCAACCATAAGACATAAAATTTTGTCACCAAGCAATAACATTGCTCACATGATCTTAGCAACAACACTATTACGTTCCCCTATTCAGACCCTGCTTGACCGTAGAATCAAAATTTCACGTAGGATGGATGGAATTTGAATGAATCTGGTGGGTTTAGCTCATCAACTTTATATATTATATTATATTATATAAGAACACCCAACTGATAATCTAAGTGCTAAAACATTAGCCTCAGTTCCTCACGTTTAACCTAGCAAAACTTTATGCAACAAAATTCTCTCCCCCTACCCGGAATCTGCTCAACCATAGAATCAAAATCTATAATTGAAAATATAAATATCTATATATTAATTGAAAATATAAATATCTATTAATATAAACATCAACATTTTTCGAAGTTTTGTAGATAAATTTATATGAGACTTAATAAAAACTATATATGCAGCCAATATACAAAAAATAAACACTGAAATATATACTGGTTGAAAATGCAACTAATTCCACATAGGATTGAATTAATTTAATAAATTTTCTATTTTTTAAATTTAATTATTTCATTTGATCTTATTTAATAAATTTATATTTTATTTAAATAAATAATATAATTTATTTAATGAATAATAGTATTCAAAATTGGTGTCTATGGATTCGTCTTGTCACGGGAAATTCAAATATATGTTCAATAGATTTTTCGGATTTTTGTAGATAAAGTGATATGAGATTTAATAAAAATTATATATGCAACCAACATACCAAAATAAACTGTGAAATATGTATATATCGGTTGAAAATGCAACTAATTCCACGTAGGATTGAATTAATTTAATAAATACTCTATTTTTATAATTTCAGTATTTCATTTTATCTTATTTAATAAATTTATATTTTATTTTAATAGATAAAATAATATATTTAATTAATAATAGTATTCAAGATTGGTGTCTATGGATTCGTCTTGTCACGACGAATTCAAATATATGTTCCATATATTTTTTGGATTTTTTAAGATAAAGTTATATGAGATTTAATAAAAATTATATATGCACTCAACATACCAAAAATAATATTGAAATATATACTGACTAAAATGTAACAAATTCCACAAAATTCCACGTAGGACTGAATGAATCTGGTGAGGTTTAGACCATTGTGCTTTACATAATATATATATATATATATATATATATATATATGGATGGATGGATGGATTATAAATGAATTGTTTTTTGTTTGGATTTGCCACGTCAGATTTTTACTTGGGTGGCATATCTCTTCTTCTATTCCCATCATCACTTTTTAGTAATCGCAATTTTATTATATTTAAAATGATAGTAATCGCAATTTGACTGAATTTGATGTGTCAACCCAAATACATTGTTGAATACGAAGATGTTTGTTAGTTGTCAATTCTTGGATAATTTTACAATTAGATAAAGTAAATAAATTAAAACTTAGCTAAATAATAATAATTCTGGACAGGTTAGTGGAACCATAACAGAGAATGTTCTATACATAACTATAATAGATTAATGGAATAAATTTTTATCAACTTAAATTCGAAATGAAATACATTAGAATATATGAGGGAAATGAGAGTTTAATAAAGCATAAACGTGTTATGCTCCCATATAAGCGACTTCAAGGTCCCCAACGCATTCGTGACAAAGATTGTACTCCATTCGTCCCGCAGAATTTCATACATTACTGAAAAAGGAAGCTACCCCATATCCAACAAATAATAAACAACCTCAACTTTACACTCAAATTATACAATTTGCCATTAAAAGTACACTTTTTCCCACTTCTTCTATATTCTATCATTACTTTAACTTTTCGCATAAAACTGCGCGCTAACCCTAATGTATGAAGTTCTCCGGGACGGAGGGAGTACTTGAATGGGATCCACGACTCCTTCATGTGCATGTTGTAATTTAACAGTTTTTTCTTACAGAAAGGTGGAACCAACAGATAGTTTGGATTCTTGAGTTTCAGCTTTGAAAGTCTCATCTGTAAAGACCAACGACATGAAGCCACAAATGATACACCATCTTTATCCTCCTTCATTTTGGCTAAACCTTCAAGTCCTTCATCACGAATCTTAACACTACTACTGAAAATTTTCATGTAGTTCAAACAGTATAGGGCAATTCTGGGTGCTTGCATTTGATGGCCATTTCCATCAGACAATATGCCTCATCTTCTTTACCATTTTCGAAGTATTGGACCTGGGTTGAACAGTTGAGAAAACATTTAACAAATACAATGCCAATGTAAAAATCAACAAATAAAGAAAAAATAATACTAACCAATGAATTCCTAAACACTGCCTCAGGAGTCAGGATTCTTTGCATTTGAAAGACTATAGACCATCGATTCTGGAATTTGAAATGAGGCGTCGAGAGGTAAAATCCGCAACACGTTTGGAATGTTACATATATTGTTGAACAACGGGCAACTAAAATGTCAACAATTTAATGTTAGTCTAACTAATCTTAAAATATAAGTAGGCAACGTAAAAAAATGGATAGAAAACCTATTGCTCGCATTTGCCCATGAAGTGGGTGAATCGATAGCAACTCTTTCCATAATATTTATGAGCATATCCATATTGAGTTTCAAGTATAATGGGAAATAGGAACAGGATGAAATCTTCCTTTATCTCTTCATTATTAATTTGCTTGCAAAATGTGGAATGTGCTAGTGCACACAGGGTGAAACACACGCACATATATATTTCCACGTTAGACTCTAATTTGTTGATAAAAGTGTTAGTTCTATTTTCAAGCAACAACCATTCACATATAGTAAATCTAATTAATTAGTTTCTATTTTGATAGATTATAAATTGAACTCGTTGACTACGCTTACGTCCTATTTTAACGCAATAACAACTAATGTAGAACAAACCTAATTAATCACCAAAATAGCACGTAAATGGTTAAGATCAAACTGATTACGAATTTGAATATAATTACGGATTTCGAAATCTCATGATTTTTGGTCTCCACCTAAATATGAATTTAGTTATAATTGATGTATTCTAATTTAAAATTCAAATTTATATAACAGGTAGCACGACTAATATGTACCTGTATATTTGTACGTAAGTATAAAATCTTGAAAATTGGTTAAATAGACGACAAATAGAGTAAATATAAGTATGAGATTAAGAGACGAAGGTGAAGTAACCTGCTGGTAATTTTGCCCATGAATCAGTGGATTGAAATGCAATCTTCTCCATAATGATAGTGAGCAAATCATCCGGCAAACGTTTAATGTGAAACTGGGACGTCCTTGATAATATTGAAGAAGACATCGAAATAACGAAGACAGCAGAATATATGCTTAGGCTTTTACAGAGATGGTGCGTTGGATGAGGATCAAGACTGGCAATTTATAATGATAGGGTTGAGCTAATCGATTTTTTTGCATCATAGAAGGAAGACGCACCTTCACTTCCTTGAATTTTACGCAAAATAAAGACAGTAGAGATGAATGTATTTGTGACAAATGAATCAATAGGTCGATTTCGACAATCGACCACCATTTATTGCACAATTTGGTGTGAATCGAATCTGACTGAATTCCAAAAGCTTTTGCTGTCAATTGGTGGATATATTGTGGGATTGTGCCTCTATATAAATGGCGTTCCGGTAAAATGGCGATGCGGTGGACAATTTAAATAAACCTGTTGGTAGAGATAATTGTAGGATTTTTTGTTTAGAGTGCAGTTTTGTAGAAATTTCAAAGAATCTTTGTGAGATAATATCAAAATATGGTTGTCTTGTTGAGATTTTTCTGGATTTTTTAAAACTATATAACAACTGATTGTTGATGGAACTAATGCATATTGAAATGGCATAATATTAGGAGATTTTATTGGGTTTGTTTTTAATTACGTTAAACATTAAATATAATGACTAAAAATAGTTAATAAATAGATGTAGGTGCTAATCTTCTCTTATTTATTGAGATGAATTATAAATCATTTATTTTTTGCTTGGATTCGCCACCTCAGCTTTTTGCTTATTTGGCATATCTCTTCTTCCATTTCCATCATCACTTTTATCATATATATATATATGATAAAAGTCATATATATATATATATATAGATTCATGTAAAAGGGGTATTGCAATGACTTTGTAAGAATTCCATGGGATTTTACGATTATTTTTAATAACTATGATTTTTTTTTTTTTTTGCATTGATTTGGTGTAAGATAACATAAACAAACATATATAGTCGCACCTAATGAGAGTGTACCTCACACACTTTAAAAATAAAGGGTGGGTGGTTTTGTACCCATTTTTAATAACTCAAGGAGATTTGGTACTAATTCATTAACTCGGAGGGGGGGGGGGGGTTTCGCACACATTATTAATAACTCAGTGGTGTTATACATTTAACTCTTGTTAGGTTCCATCAACTTCGGTTCCAATGCTACCTCCTATAAATATAATATAAGTTATTAATTGAATAAAGTAAAACGCCACGGGGTTAAAATAATCTGACCATTCGGATAGTATAATTTCTTACAATGTTAGCTAAATTGGAGTATTCTCCGAGTATTTTTGTCATCAAATATAAGGTAATCAACACTGAATTCTTTGACACCTTTCTCACTGTTATAATCCTTTGTCAACTGTATCTTGATTAAGAAATCATGGATACTATTGGCTGAAAATCCATAGGAGGTGCTTCTTCATTTCCATCCTGTAATTTTTTTTGACACAGACAAAAAATTTATTAATAACGCAAGGTTTACATGAACATAAGGAATGCTCAATGGCTTACAATCCATACAAAAGTATTAAAATCATAACGTCCAAAACTACTCCCAAACAGCTTTATATCCATCTGCACTTTTGTCCACCTTACAAGCCGGTCCATTACAATCGAGTCTTGATCAAGATAAGACTCCAAACCGAGTTTACCACAGCAGGCCAAACAAACATTATTCAAACCTTCTTCCTTCCTGTTTTTCAGTTCACCTTGTCAGTTTCCTCCATAAAAGAATCCGTCAAATCTTTAAGAAACTTGCATCTATATGAGTCTATATCTCCATCCTGTAAATGAAATAGTTAAAAATAGGAATCGAGTTAAGATATAAATATTTTATGTTTAAACATGAAATAGTGAAACAAAAGATATCTCAATTAGTGATGCACGCATACGATGAGCTTTGCCAATTAGGCTCACCACTATATCCTCAAATAGAACAAAAGAAATTGACTAATTCGAATCTGGACCGGTTGCTATCACCTCGAGTCGAACCTGTGTCATCTGAAATTATAAAGTAACCCATTCATAATTCTTAATTAATATACCTTATGATTGAATTCATCTTAATCCCGCAAGTGGAATTTCGACATGTATCTCCAAGTTTCTGATCTTGCACCTTTTTCTTGCACTTTCCACATGTATCGTAGTACCAAGTGGCTGAAGAAATTTGATTAAGGCTGAACAAATTTGATAGTATCGTAGTACCATGTATCTTAATACCTATGTTGTTGAACTTGACGAAAAGAATATAGGATCCAGGCTGAACAAATTTGATTAAGGAATATTTAGAACGTTTTTCATAAAATTGGGGACAACTAAAAAGACGTTGAGTTAAATTTAGTTAGACATCTGGATAAATGAAATGTTGATATCTCAGTATAATAAAACTTAACAAAATTACCTGCTGGTGATATTTGTCCGTGGAACAATTGATTGAGACGCAATCTTCTCCATTATAATAGTGAGTTAATCAGTTGGCAAACTATCAAAATCGATTCTGCTCGATAAGCACTTAGAGGACATGGCTATGGTAAATGCAGTTCGGATACACGTAGACCGTAAGAATAAATTTTGTTGGATGAAAAAAGTTGATGTATTTATATAGAGAAGATTGGTCAAGTAACAACCGAGTAGATATATATGGATTTTTAAAACTCAATACAGAATCGTAACAATACCATTGTGTTACTATTAATAGTAGATTAATTAATTAAAATTACACTGAGGATATTAGTTGGTTAGACTATCTATATGTAGCTATTTATGAGTCCTTCCAACGGTGAATGATGTAGATTTAATAAACTAACATTCCTAAATAAGCTAAACTAATACATCAAATAAACATCAAATAAAAATGAATTATTTTTTGCTTCGAAATGACACATAGGATTTTGTCCTATGTGGCATATCTCTCCATCAATTTACACCATCAATTTTATCACACACACATATATATATATATATATATATATATATATATATATATATATATATATATATATATATATTGAGAACGACTTGGGCCCGTAAAAATCGGGTCGGATATCCCGGCACACAATGCTGATCTTGACCTAGATTTGTAGATATATTCTCCCTTCACCTGCAATCAAAGCCAATTGGCCGTTCTGATGGGGAATTGGTCCTCTCCGATGGTGAATTGGTGATCAGAGGAATTGCACCAGCTGCAACAACAACGCTATTTCGATTTCAGTAAAGGTGAATAAGGTCAGTGATGCTTTAGCATTCTTCGATTCGATGGTATGTTAAGAATTAAGCCTTCTCCTAATGCTGCTCAATTTACTATTTAACTCAATCTAGTTTTGAAACTGAATAATTGTTGCTCCCTTGCCAATCGTTCAGATCCTGCAGAACTAGTTTTACATATGAGAAGTCGTTGAGTTGAGCCGAATACATTTACCTATACCATAGTAATAGATGCATATGGGAAGGTGGGAAGGGTGGAGTGCTCAATGCCTATTTAGCGCATATGATACGAAGAGAACAGTGTAATTTAGGCTGCATTGGATGAATACTGTTTGGTGGGAAAGATGGAGTTAATCTTCGATCATGTTATGAATTTCAGTCGGAAGCGTTCCGAGATTCCTCTTGTTGGCTTAGTACACACGAGAATTAGCCATACGACCGTTTTAGATGGTTGCATCCAGATGTTATGCGTCCATATATTGGGCAGCAAGAAGGAAATGAGTGGAAGAGATTCATTGCAGTGTTAAATTGTCCATCTTCAAATACTCCTTGAATGAGAGTTGTGTATGTAGTGATGTTGGGAGTAATACCAGGAGAATGATTTCGGTTTTTTATTCTTGCACAAACCATCTATGACCGTCGTGTAAGCTATCACGTCTTGCTCTTGCATTTCGCAGAAAATCTTTCTCCTTTTTACGCATGATAGTGGTGTTACTCCCAACATTACTACATACACATCTCTCATTCAAGGAGTATTTTGAGATGGACAAGGTAACACTGCAATAAATCTCTTCCACTCACTTCCTCTGAAAGGATTGCAGCCCAATATATGGACACATAACATCATTGTCCTCCAACAGTATGTATTACATACGACATGTCAAAGCTTATCTTGAACTAAATGAGTGGGTTAAAGCACTGCAATTACTCGATGTTTCTGCTCTTGAACTAAATAAGTGTGTTAAAGCACTGCAAGTCCGCAATTACTCTGCTTTTGATATGGTTCTTGATCAAATTCAAGTGGAACGTGGAGATGGAATCCCTATTGATATGGTTAAGAAGAAGCTTCACCAGAATACTTAAAACCATTGGGTATTTGTTTCTACTTATACATTTGTACTAGGTATATTAAAAGCTACTCCCTCCGTTTCACTAAAAGTAAAAGTGTTACAATTTTCCGTTTTGGGCGTTTCACTAAAATGTTACATTTCCTTTTATGGAAATTAGTTTTATAATAAAACTCATTTATAACCACACATTTTAGGGCACACATGTACTTTTCCACTCAATTAATATTCCATACTCATTCTCCACCACATATTTTTTTGGACCACACACTTTTCTATACATTTTCCTTAAAAATTGTCTAACACAACTGTTTCACTTAGTGAAATGGAGGGAGTATCTAGTAATGTTAGAGCTTGATAGTGGATAGTCAAAGCAGGATAGTGAAAGAAGTTTTATTTGTAACATTGCAATGCTTGAGCTAATATATGATGTTTTACCGTGGTTTTTTTTTTTTTTAATACAAATGTTTTAACCAGCTTGCTACAAGTTAGACTGAGTTTAATTGTTTGGTTTTCATGGTGTAACCATTCCTGCCTGTTCTGTATATCTTCACTTTTATATTTGTTACTGAACAACAATACTAATATGTATAGCTAGGGAAAAAAAGAATAAAAAAGCAGACAGTTTAAGGGAGTATTTGTTTCTAGTCTACTTGGTACATTTCATTCTCTTAGTGCTGGTTTGTCCTGTTTATGGTTCCATTGGGTAAATATATCTCTGATTGGCGTGGCGCTCAACTTGCATGGAAGACCTGATTCCTTGCATTCCAATGTGACGTTCTCGTTAGCTGCAAGGTTGTCTAATGAATAAATTTGAGTCATGGGAGCCTGTTTCCTGTTGGCAGATCATTAAGGTATATTTATCTGAAGTGAATCTTTCTAAAACCTTGACATTTACAATATATAGTGAGAACTCAGGATTCTCCTGTGTTTCATGCTTGTATTACATTGTGCCATTCAGACCTTATGTTTGTTTTTAGTGTTAATTTTTATCTGGTCTTCTGATGTTCTTGAACTGGATTCTAGAGCAGGTGGCATTTCAACTTTGGTTCCATGTTTCTCTCTTTTATACCAACCACCAGTTTAGTGCATAACGCCTTAACCTGGCGAGTTGTATCCTGATTAATTTGTGTTGCTGTAGACTTCTAGTGTATATCTTCTTGAATGTAGTTTCCTGGCATTTCCAAATTCCAAGTGTATGATAAAGGCAAAATTCTTTAATATTTTTTGAAACTTGAAGCCAGTTCAAGTACAGATTAGGAGTTCGAACTGAATCATGCCAAACTTACAGTCATTTGTTTGTTTTTTGTGCCTTCTTTCTCTTATATTAGGATGATAAAAGAGTTTCTCTGTTAAACCTCTATCTATACATTCTTCATTATGGTCTTGGTTGCATATTAGCATGCTAATTTGTTCAAGCATTCTTCTTTTCATGTATAAAGATTCTGAAAATGTAGCATGTGTTATTACATGCTTGCCTGTTTCATTTTCCAGTTCAATGCATTGTTTCGAGGTGAAAAAGTTTGTGAGCTCATCAACTGTAGAGTACGCTTTTTATGTCTAGATGATGTTTATATTTCAGAACCTAAACTAATTCAAGATATTCTCATCTCCATGCCTGAAATTGTTGAGGGCTCTTGGTTTGTTAGTTTGAGAGAGTTTCTGAAAGAACTTAGCCGCCTATCGGAAGTATCTCTCTGTATCATAGCAGAACGTCAACACTTCATTTGTGTCAATGAACTTCCAGGTTCACCTAATGTACCTGTTGTGGAGAATTTACGATATCCTTCCATCCGCAACCACAAGCACTTTTGTGTGCTTTGTTTGGGTGTTGCCGCCTGACATTTGTTACAGTACTCTGCACCGACGACATGTTGAATTCTGTGATCATAGGCTTCGTGCAAGATCTTCACGAACTATTTGTACATCAGAAGAATGCTGCTAAATGTTTGGTCATGTATCATCATATCAAGAAAATCGATCTTGAAATCTTTTAAAAAAGGGAGTGGCGGACTATTGAATTGAAAAAACTTGTACTGCATCTGACTGATGGTTCAACCTTTAATGGTAGTGCCGATAAGCTTCCAGATCAAATCGAGTGCTTCAACTGTATATGAACCTTACTTGCATGGTATTTAGGTTTTGCTGCTATAATATTGATTTTATATGGAACTGAAAGGATTATTCTCTTTGAATGTACTGAACTGGGTACTATTTATGGTGCTGAACAATTTCCAGTATTTTTTTACGGAGTTATGAGATCTCTGTCCCTTTTCATTGCATTATTATATGCTTCAGTTCTGATTATATCAAGTCATTTGTTCACTTGCGTGTGTTTCTTTTAATTTAGCTACTAGATCAAGCAAAAGTCTATCTTTATTCTGAGTTATACTTCTGCAGAATTTCATACATTTGTCATTTTTAGTCGTACCATAGAACTTCATATGTTACCAAAAAAGTAAATTACCCCCACACCAAACAAATAATAAACAATCTCAACTTTACATTTAAATTATACCTTTTGCCACTAAAAATACACTTTTTCTCACTTTTTCTATATTTTATCATTACTTTAACTTTTCGCATAAAACTGTGCGCTAACCCTAATGTATGAAGTTCTCCGGGACGGAGAGTATGAAATTTATGTTGTACTCTCTCCGTCTCAGAACAAATGTCACATTTGCTTTTGAGCACGGAGATTAATGTGTAGTGTAAATGTTAGGGGGACAAATGCACATGGGTTGTAAATGTTGCTAAAAATGAAAATGTGACATTTGTAATGGATAAATATAAATGGAATATGTGGCATTTGTTATGGGACGGATGGAGTATTCAGGTCAATGTCAAAACATCAAGCCAAATGATGCAACAGTATAGTACATCAGTCTCCTAGTCTGTAGACATGAAGCAAGCAGAAGTTTTGTTTTAGAATGGTAGTAATAGCGAATGCGAAAGAAGATGACGTTTCAGACACTGAAATTATGCCTCAAGTTGGCCTTTCTATATGATCCCCTTCCTGATCCTGTAAAACCCCCTTGATGTCTTAAATTATTGACCAGATTTCCATGTGTTGAGAATTTGACTCTTAAATTTTATCATGGTTATGAAGATACACGAATTCCAAGCGTGTCAGGGGCGGATGTACGTTATGTATGGGTAGGGCAAGTGCTCTAGGCTGAAAATGAGCCAAGTCTCGTTAAGGAAAATTCGTCTGAAGCTCAAACTCGAGCTCGATCAAGCTGCATATCTCAAGCTCAAATGAAAATGTATTTATTCGAGCTTGGTTTGCGAGCTTCATTTTTTCTTTAAATTAATTTTTGAAAACTCGAAGCTCGAATTTAACTCGGCCTGCGAGCTCGAAAACTAACAAAGTTCGAATATAGCTCGACTTCAAACCTTGAAACCTTTCAAAATTAATAAAAAATAAAAATAAATACTATATATATTATTTTTAATTTTTAATTTTTTTCCGAGCAGCTCGTCAAGCCGAGCTTCTCAATATACGAGCTCGGCTGGAATAGGTAATCGAGCTATAATTTAAGCTTGAACTCGAGCGAGTCGAGCTTTTTTCGAGCCGAGCTCGAGCAGCTCGAAAAAAGCTCGACTCGTTTACAACCCCAAAGTACCCTACCCTTTGTTTTAAAAAAAAATTGTTTTATTATGAGGCCACCACTCCTGATTCAAAAAAAAAATGATGAAACAATACTCTTATGGTATGAGGCTTTTTGGGTGATTCCAATCCGTGCGGCTCAGGCTCAAAGAGGACATATCGAGACATATGTGGGACAGTTATGAGTAACATCACCGGTCTAATGGCGGAATCTCGACCCAATATTAGTGGTCGGGTTGTTACAATGCGACTGCTTTGTAATTCACCCTAATTTTAATATGTCAATATACCCGTCACGAGTGGGTCTAATATTCTCTGTGACACGGAAACTATTCTTTGAGGTTAGTATCTACATTCCAGGATAAAAACTTGACGAGCAAGTGGAAATTGGAATGAATGAAGTGATGAGTTGTCCGCCATTGTAGCTAGTATAATCGTGACAAACCATATGAGTGATTGGTAATTATAATCTTTGAAAGCATGGTGTAACTAAAGTGGTATGTCTTATGAGTTATGATTAAAGATCTGGACTCAAGTGTCAATTTTTACAAGAATCCAATTTGGATAAAAGTTAAAAAAACAAAAAAAAGTCACCAATCTTCTAAAACAGAATCATGAGCTTATTGAGTTTTTGCTTAAAAGCCTGGAATCCTTTCTGCATTTCCTTCTGTATTATACTATCCAAGTATCCATCCTTTCTTCAAGATGCAGCAATCATTTTGCTGCCAATAACGCGTTAACAGATGGAGGAACTGAGGCCTGTGTAAACGTAGTTTTCTTAAAACAGATCGACCCCTCTCCTATAGTAGTTGAGGATGAGACCGTCGTCTATCTCCTAGGATACAATGGTGAAATCCTACAAGAAGATGCACCATCATGTTGCTTTTGGCGAACCAAACAAATGGAAGAAGAACAATTGAGAAGTTAGATGTATGCCCGTGTTCCTACAACGGAAGAAGAGACCCGAATTTGTAGTTGGTGGGGTATTTTACAAGAACCGCATGGATCGATGGATAATTAATAGATCGAAGTAAAAAGTAGTTGCTCATTTTCAATGTCGGAAAACAAATATCACTTTAGCCAAGTACATCTCATCATAATTTTGTATGGCGTAAAATTATTTATCATTCTCCCAAAATCCATTCTCGCAAGTATCATATGCATTCTACTCACTAGGTAACATAGTCAAGAATTAGAATATCAAATGGAGAGCTTTAACTCGAAAGGAAGAATCGTAACTCTTAGTTGAAGTTTTTTTTTGAAAGTAAACTTTATTAAAGTAAAAAACAACTAGCCTCGTTTAGAAACTAAGCGAGACGAAACAGAGTATGAGTCTTGAGTTAAGTACAGACAAAGCCACTGAGGGCAAAGATCCCAAACTACAAGGCTAGTTCTAAAAGCTATTATATTAGAAAGATCTTGAGGAATAGCATCACTTCCGCTTCCTAATTTTGACAAAAGATCAGCAACATTGTTCTGTTCCCGATAGACAAAAGTTAGCTTGAACTTCCTTATAGCTTGTGCCAAACTTCTAAGTTTCTCCACTATTCGACGATGATGCCAAGTCGGAGCTTGATACCTATTAACACAGTTGTAAACATAATTAGAATCAGTTTGGATTTCAACACAGTCTAAATTAAGTTGTAAAGCTAGATTAAGGCTTATATAGCAAGCTCTTAATTCAGCTAAATTATTATCAGTGATTCCAATATAAGCAACAGCAGCTCTCATGATCTCCATTTTTCTTTCTAAAAATGATTCCTACTCCAGCATGTCCCGGACAGCCTAGAGCAGAACCATCTATATTGATAGTAGTATCAAAGGAGCCAGAGGCATTCCAGCTTAGCATTCTTATTTCTTTACTCAAATCCTGAGCCACAGGAAAAACCACTTGTAACTCCTTCCTGAACATTTGCCATCTCAATCTTAACTTGTGAGCATTAAAGGTTGCTTTTTTAAAAAGAATTTCATTCATGTGTTGCCAGATTAACTAGGCCATAATAACAAGGTTAATTTGACTAGCAGAATTCATAGGCATATTAAAAATAGCCTCAACAAAAGAATTGCAACCATTATTCCAACTAGCAGGAAGACAAAGCATTCTAATGTTCTGAAGCAAACTGCAACTTTTAAATAGGTGATCAAAGGTTTCAACTTCAGAGTTGCAGAGAGAACATAAAGGAGAACTTATTACACCTTGTTTAAAAAGTCTTTCAGAAGTAGGAAGCCTATTATGAACAACTTCCCAAATAAAAAACTTTATTCTAGGAAAAATATTCAAGTCCCAAATCCTCTTCCAAGGCCAATCAGGATATAACTGATCACTTGTGATAAGAACATTATAAGCTGACTTGATAGAAAAAATCCCGTCCCTACTATGAGGCCAAATCATTTTATCTTCTTTACTTCTGTCAACAAAAATAGGAATGATTTTTAAAACAATCTCATAAGGAAGAACCTCTTGCAGTTTAGAAAAGTTCCAACCAATGTTATCAAGGAAATCCGAGACTTTTAAATTATGATCTTCAATAGTTGTAACAAAGTCTCTAATTTTCCCTCCATAAAACCAATTGTCGTGCCAGAAGTTTATTTTATCTCCCTTGCCAATAATCCATCCCAGTAGGTTTAAAAAAGACTCTTTTCTTTTAAAATATTTTTTCAAATCCAGCTGTGATGCACCTTACTTTCAGCATTCCACAGAGAACAATTAGGAAAATACTTAAGCTTAATTGTGAAAGCCCACAAAGAAGAAGTGTTGTCAATGAGGTTCCATAAAATTTTGAAAGTATAAGCTTTATTAAAAAATTTCCATAAATTTTTTCAGTATAATTCTTAGTTGAAGTTGTTTTCTTGGTAGGTTGGGTAGAATCAATGTCTAGGGTAATAACGTTTTAACTTATCAAGCACATGAAGCAATTATGATTGTGAACAACCTTTCTTTTTTAGGTCTATAGTACTATAGGGCAATTCGATCACTTAAAATTACTTTTACTCTACATAAACTCGCATGATTTGCGTTAATGATCACGTTAGTTTCTTTCATATAATTTTCTTATAACTGAATTGAGCATTTTAAATACTTCGTTACTTTTATGTAACAACTTTCAAATAGTTAATTACGCTATTCATTTAACAATGCACACCTTCTTTTTGAATTTGTTGTTTACTAGTAAAATTGTTATTTTCACGTGCCAAATAAATGAGTCTCATATTACAATTTAAATATGCATGATATAAACATTATAATATATATTTAAACTTATACTTAGTTAAATAAAAATTCAATCATAATATATGTTAATTATATGAGTAAATAATAAAAATATAAATTTTGGTGATTATAATGGTGGAAGTAGTGGGAGATGATGTGCAACTCCCTTCTTTTTTTCTTTTCCTTTTTAGCTTTATTTTTATAGGTGAAATTTGAAGTCAAAATTAATCAATTGGTCAAAATTAAATTGATTGGTGTAATAACTACTTTGGGTAGTTCTCTTTTAGAATAGTAAAGATAGTTGGAGGCTCAAGCATACTCACATGCCACCAGCCAGCATACTCACATGCCACCAGCCACGGGACATCACTTCAACAGTAACTCTAACGGTCTAAAGGGTCGGATATCGATCAATTAATGGTGAAGGCTCATGACGTTACATTTAATTTAATTGTTAAAATTCCTTTTTTTTTCCAACTTTATAATATCTTTAATCATTTCCTCATTCTTTTTTATCAGGTAATTCCAACACTAGTGGACAGTAGTAGGATTTTAATTGGATATGATTAAATAAAATTCATTGTCATACACTAAAGCATCTTTATTCAACAACGAAGAAATGATAGGTCTTGATACGTAATGATATTTATGGGACCTCTATTTATGTGGAAATAAATTCTTTCTTTAAAATTGTTCCTCTAGCTAACTATTGTCTTATATATTGTGGCAGAAAGAAATATTAAATCTATGTAAAAAGGTGCCAATTAAGTGATTTTTTTTTTTTTTTGAAACAGCAAAAAATATTATATTAATCATGAGGAGCATAAGAAATGCTCAATAGTGTAAATACATGGTCAATTGGTCGAAACCATCAACATCGAATGTCCAAACCAATACTACTCTATAACCTCAACAAGGTTTTACACCAAAATCAAAACTCAACATAAACCCTTTCGACTCAAGACCGAGTAGCCATGAATCCAATTAAGTGATTATTAGGTCACATGAATCCATCAATTTTCTCCTTGACCTTTAATTAAGTCACGAAGGTTGAAAGCAATTTAATGAGACACACCCAAATTTAATGAGACACCCATTAGTATTCTCAGTCACACTCACAAATAACTTGATTAGTTGATAGACTAGTTGAACACAAACCAATTAACTTTTTACATGTTAGTAAGTTATCGAAGATGGATCTTTGTTCGGTTTATCATCCCAACCTTTAATTTTGTTCGCAGTAAGTTTAAAATGTAAGAACCATTATCACATTATGTAAGGGCTTGGAATCACAAAATGCACACTTACATGAGAGTCCTAAGAATATCTTCAATCTTCTTAACAGTGTGAAAAGTGAAATCTTTATGCATTGGGCTAACTTTCTCACATGATCGATCCATTAATTCACTTTGGTTTCAAACCCTGATAATTTTGTCTTCCACTAGCTACCTAGTTAGGCCAATATGTATGGATTATGATGTATCACAGTTGCATTTGACCTGATCAAGTAAATTTAATTAATAATCTCTAAGTACCATTCACTGGGAATTTTATTAAAATGGATTAGGTTTAAAGTAATTCTATGTCATCCATTGGTTATATGGGTCTAATTACATTGTAAATAAGTTTTACTTTTTCACGTGTATTTTTATTTGGAATACATTATTCACTAAATCCGTCTGGTGATGAAAGCGTGATTAATACATGTATTGTGTTTGATGAAAGTATGAATAAGTTTAAACATATATGGATAATTGCTCTATTGTATTAAAATATGTGATGGAAGAGGAATGTTATTGGGAAAAAAATGAACCAGTACCAAAGACGAATTTTTTGAACAAATTTAGATAATCATATCATTCAAATATCACCGTACCGTACGAGTAATCACTTCGGTTTAAATTATTTATTTTCCTACGAAATAGTGTGAGTATAATTTTACAAATTGGATTAATCTTACATGCTGTTTGGTATTCATTTAAAACGGACTATTTATCTGTTAAAATATTTCAGGGTATTTGTTTTGTATCTTTTACAGTAAAAAATTTAACTCAATTTTTTTTCCACTAAAAAACAATCATTCTCTTTATACCGTACTCTTATTTCATCTATACTTTTTCTATCAAACTAACAATCATAAACCAATCAAACAACATTTAAACCAATCAAATAACCTTAAAAATATAAAACACATCAATTCCCTCTTACACACATCACTTTATTCATACACACCTTATATAACAATCCTATAAACCCTGTAAGTTTTTAAATCTATTTCAAACACCATTTTTTTATAACTCACCTTTAATTAAGTTACTATTTATCAACTAAAATTTTTCTTTTAACTCACTTTTTTTATCTCTATACCAAACAATCAACAATTCGAGTATAAGAGTAGACTTGTGCATATATAGAATAGTGTGCCAAGGATTCCACCAAGAATCAAAATCAACACTTTGTACTGCTCCACAGCTTAGTGGAAACCCGGACCCTTTTTTGATCCAACGATCGATTAATCTTCCTATTTAACAATAGCTGGAGTCAACTGCAATATCGTTACACTTATGAAATATGAAAATGCTAAATTTCATGGATATATACTGCATTATAACTTAATGAAAAAACCGGGTTAGACCATTTTATTCGGCTTGCCCGAACAAGTCATTAGGTGAATTCAGCAATTTGGGGTTTCAAAGATTCATAGCTCGGACCAGTTAGTAAGCGAATAGTTGACATCATAATCTCTGACACATTGAGAAGTGTGTTATTTGTATACGTGAGAAAGGTGGTCACAAAGCCACAAATGAGTAACCACGTGGAATGTCTTATTATGGGCATATACTCCCCAATCCCATTTCGTTGAAAATTTATAAGTATGATTTATTTATATTAATTATTTTTAATTTTTATTATAAATTACTTTTAATTTGTAATGTAATGATGTAATAGAAAAGCCCAGAAGTACTAATATTTCATTAATTTAATTTTGTCTAAAATTTATTAATTACTCCCTCCATTTCAGAAAAATTGTTACATTTCTTATTTTTGCGTTAACGTATATACGTTTATTGCGATTTCTTCTTAAGCGATATTAATAAATAAATTATTAAAATTATATAATGAAAATTTAGTAATTAAATTTTTATTATATGATTTTATTAAATTATTCTTATTATCGTTTATGTAATTAATAATTCAAACGATTGATCGGTCAAAGTCAAAATGTAACACTTTATCTGAAATGGAGTTAGTATTATTTAAGAGTAATTTATGATCAAATAAAAATGATTAATCGTATAAAATGAAAATGTGGAAAAAGTTTTGATGGTAGGTAAAGTAGTGTTGGACAAAGTTCACGTCAAAATGAGGACCTAAGACCAGATAATCCGACAGTCCACTGTCCACATCTTTGAATTCCCGATCGCGACCACACATCAATAGTTCTGTTTTTCACCTTCTTTTATTTTATTTTACATGTCCCACCACTGAATTTTATCGCTCACTATTCATCAATAATGTTTAACTACTGGTAGCTTATTGATTAGTTAATAGCTAATGAAGTTCTATAAAATTGTTTAGTGGATTACTTAGTTGAATGTTTAATATAGTAGGTAAGAACAAATGAAGTAGGTTACTTTTTGATAAACTTATCATATCAATTAGCTTATTAGCTTTCACATTCACGTAAGATGTTTATTTTGAAAATAAGTGCATCGAGCTGATACGCACCACTTCTCCTGGAAACGAAGAAAAGAAAATTTTATGCAAAATGAAAAAGTTGCCAACATCTCCTATTCATTCGTTTAACAGAACTAGATTAAAGCTGGTACATGATAAATTAGTTGATTTTTATAAAAATATTTAGTAAATTAATTAGTTGACAAGTATTTGCTAAATATGGTATGTAAAAAATAAATGAACTATTTTGTTTATAAACTTTAACAAATTTATTAGATCAGTTAATTTATCAAATATCACATATACGTTCATGTTGTGGTACCAGAGTGCGGAAGCTTATAAATTCCACCAACGATATAGAGAAATTAATAAAGACAGTAAAAATGAACACTGAGAATTTTAAGGTGGAAAAACCCTCCGTAAATAGAGGTAAAAAGCCACCGGCGAGAGAGCCAAAATTTCCACTATAATGGTATTTGGAGTACAAGAAACTCCTCAACTACTTGTAAAACAAATCTCTACGGGTTTATACTCGCACCTAAATGAAAGTAGAGAATACAAGTGAAATGAAAAATGAGGAATATGGGAGAAGTGTTTGTGTAATGGCTTGTGATGATATATGAGAGTGTTATCTTGTATTATCTCATAAGCTAACCTATTTATAGTGCAAGATTTGTGCTTGATCAATGATCTAAGCACTTAGATCATCAAATGTGAACATAAGCTCAAGTAAGATGGAAAATGTGTGAAATGAGTAAAATGGTGAAGAAGCCACTTTGGACCAAAAATGGTCACACAACATGCACCGGCCAACAGTTCACGTAACATTCTTATTAAAAATAAATTTATTTATATATTAAGCTAGTGTTAAAAATCGCCCATGTATAATGTCAATATTGTTGCTCAAATAAAAAACCTGGCGTTTGGCTTTGGCATAGAAAAAAAACTGCCAAGCTTCTTTTTGTTTTTGTTTTTGTTTTTGTCATGAAGTCATTGTCTTGCTGCAGTATCTCTCACCTCAAAACTCAATCGTACAATTATGGTATTCTTTTTCTAGACTACTCTTGATCTCTCTTGAAGTAATTTTTATTCAAACCTTATCAAATTTTAACCAGTGAAACAACCTTTAACTTTGATTGAATAACCCTTAATAAATCAAAATCCATGAATTAATTAGTTATATCACATATCAATTCATTCTTACAAATCCTATAACACTACTAAAAAACTGAAATATAACCAACAACATATAACCAATAGTCATGAATGCTGTTAGATATATTTAATGATAACCAACAGCAAAATTTAGTCTGTTAATTATTACAAGGGTCAGACCCCACACGCAATAACATAATATATATTGAATTTTGAACATTGATCATTAACACACAGCTGTTGGTTATTAGTTGATACTAGCCATGTCCCCCTGTCGTACGCCGTATAATTTGTGGGTCCATTATCTAATCTTACTTTGAATACAATACTCTATTAATATAGTATTACATTTATCTCGTATAAATGCGGTATGTGAGAAAACATTCTTGAAAGTACTAGTATTTACGTAACACATTACGTGTGTTAAGGGTTTTTATATAAACTGACAAATTGGTGATTTTTAAAAATAAGAAATAAAATAGAGAAACTTATGCCAATGAGATTCGATCTCTGTACCTTCTACTTAAACAGCGACCCGTGTATATACAAGATTCAAGTTGAACTATAAACTTAGTGAAACTTTATGAACTATTATACTACTATAAATATGTAGCGGTACAAATTTGATATTTGAAACACCACTTTCATGAGTTTAGGTTATACTCACTTTGTCCCGGACTCAACTTCTCGTTGGTTTAGACATGAATTTTAAGATAAAAATAAACAAAGTAGGAGGATGAAAATAAAGTAGGAAATAAAATGAATTAATTATAAAATAGTGTGAATAGAGTATGAAAAATAATGGGTACAAATTAGTTGAGTCCGAAACGGAGGGGTATAATACTGAATCCAAATATTACTATACATTTTTCAGATAACTTTTTAAACAGTAATGAGATAGCACGTTCTATCAACCTTATAAATTTGTAATTTTTTATTGTGATTAAAATGGTATATTAATCTTTTTGTATATTATGAATTCAAAATTTAAACTAATAACAATGTCTCGCGGGTATCCGCGTGACACGGTTACTAGTGACGGTTCAAATGCGATACACCTAGGATGAGTATAAATACAATATAAATTGAAATACACCACCGTATACACGTACCCATTTAATTTACTTAACTCTGTTGGTTATTGGAATATAACTAAAACAAGTTAAATAAGGGTAATAATGGTTCACACTATTCTGTTAGTTATGTTATAAATTAAATTATGTTGAAATAATAATTTACATTTAACTGTTAGTTATGAGGATTGATGCACGTGGACCCAGTAAGTGGACAAAGATCGGTGGAAAGAAATGCTGGATAATAAAAATTTACATTCTTCTGTTGATTATTAGTTAAAAAGCAAATCTGCCAGCTCCATTGATGATAGAACAGTGTGTTGATAACTCATATGTCAGTATACATTGGTGCTGCGTTTAACAACTCTAATATTTAACTCATATGTCGGTATAATAGTGTGTTGATAACCCATATATCAGTATACAGTCTGTTGATAACCCATATCGTCTTCAACTTCAGTCTATATATACTACTGAATTTGTTTCTCATCTTTCATATTCAACATCCATTATCCTTCTTTAATTGAATTTCAACATTTCAGTAGTAAACACACTCCTAATCCTTTAAGTTATATGTCCGCTGCTGAGTTTGAGTTACACAAATTCGGTCGAAGTTCTTGCAGTATCAGGTATGCTAACTATGTCAATTTAAAAAAACTATGTGATAAAACAACTTATATTGATGTAGTCATTTTATTGCACCAATATGCTATATATTTTTTGGTAAGTATTAATCATTTGTCAGAAATAAATATGTGCTATAAATCTACCTAGCTTGCTTATGTTAAAGATTGTGGTTATTAATATAAAGAATGGATAGCTAACAATCTTATATTGGTTATTCACGCTCTACTCATTTTATAGTATGGTGCACAATATTATGAAAACATGTATTTGTTATTCTGCATCGTCATTTTAATTTATTGATATGAATACGTGGACAATCTTGTACAGGTTATTAACATGAATAACTTTCGGGATTGGATGTATAACAAGTAGAAGTCAGAGGATTAATGCGCCTATTTCACGGGGATTGAGTCATTTTGTGACTGGGCATTTGATAGACAAAACAAAACTCAGATCCCGTGCCCGTGTTCTGCATGCAAAAATGGATGGCCCTATCACGATCGACAAACGGTGACAATGCATTTGTACCGAAACGGCTTCCTGCCAGGATATCACATTTGGAACCGACATGGTGAAACTTACGGGCACAAGGAGTTCACTATGATATTGGAGGGGTCGGGCAATCCACACAGCAACACAATATTGGAGAAGCAGGTCCATCATCAACACCTACTGATCAATATGAGACAAGGTTTCAATCTGACATGGATTTTGTAAATGATTGGTTTCCAAATCTACATCAGAATGATGGCCTTTGCACCGGAACGCCAAATCCAGCTGCAAAAAAATTATACGATTTGATAGCTGCCGCAGACCAGCCTATTTATGAGGGTCATGACACGTCATTGTTAAATTGGGTAACTGACGTGATGGCTTACAAGACGAATCATAACGTGTCAAATGCGGCGGTCGAAGACTATATACGTGGATGCAGAAAAATGGTCCTCCCTAAGATGAGACGTTTCATACCTGACAGCTATTATAAGTTGAAGAAATTGATAATGAAACTTGGGCTTACTGTTAAGAAGTATGATGTTTGCGAAGATAATTGTGTCCTCTACTACAAGCAATTTGAGAACTTGAGAGCTTGTCCAGTTTGCCATAAGCCAAGGTATTTAAGCACTCTTCACTTTGTTATCTACTGAATTAGAGTTTGAAAGTTTACCTCATGAGAAATGAACAACGTATTATATTCATTAGGAATTTTAAAAATTTGTCGTAAGTGTTGAAAATAAAACTTTTGTCGAAAATTAATCATTTGTTGACATTAGGTACATGAAGCGGAATAGTGGAGATGCAAAAGATGTCCCTTGTAAGAAACTCTGGTACTTTCCGATCACCCCACGTCTACAAAGACTATATATGTCAAAAAAGACAGCGGAGCATATGACATGGCATACGAAATGTAGAGGAGGCCCATTAGACATAATGGTTCATCCAGCTCAGGGAGAGGCATGGAAGAGTTTCGACCGACAACATCCGTCATTTGCTGCTGAGACGCGCAATGTACGTGTTAGTCTATGTACTGATGGGTTTTGTCCAAGCAACAACAAAGCATCCGCATATTCTTGTTGGCCAGTGTTCATAACTCCGTATAACTTTCCACCAGATATGTGCATGAGGCAAGAATTCATATTCATGAGCTTGATGATTTCTGGCCCGACGAGTCCGGGGCAAAAAATCGATGTGTTATTGAGACCGCTGGTCGATGAACTACGAACACTTTGGGATGAGGGTGCAGTTACCTGGGATTGTATACGACAAGAGAACTTTTTTATGCGAGTTGCTGTCATGTGGACGGTTAGTGACTTTCCAGCCTATGGAATGCTGTCGGGGTGGAGTACACACGGCAGGTTGTCATGTCCACATTGTCAGGGAGATATTGATGCATTTCGACTAACAAATGGGGGGATACCATGCTGGTTTGACTGTCACAGGGCGTTCCTTCCCCCAGACCATCCATTCAGATATAATTCACGAGATTTTAAAAAAGGGAACGTAGTGCACAAGAGGTGATGAGGGAGCGAAAGACCACTGCAGAAAATTTGATGGCACTAGCCGAGCTGCCTGATGTTCAAATAGTAGCTGGCGAGCAATTTCCCGGGTATGGGGAAGACCACAATTGGACAAAGAAATCCATATTGGCGGAGCTTCTTCCTTATTGGTCAACACTTCATGTGCCGCACAACCTGGATGTCATGCACTGTGAGAAGAACTTTTTCGACAATATATTGCATGTTGTTATGGATGACTACGGGAAAACAAAGGACAACTTGGCAGCACGTCTTGATCTGGAAATTCACACTAGAAGGCGTAGTTTGTTTCTAAAAGACAAACTTTCAACGAAGAAGCCAAAGGCATCATACGCACTCACATCTCAACAAAGGAGAGCCATATGTGAATGGTTGAAAGAGCTACGTTTCCAAATGGCCATGTATCGAACATAGCAAAGAGGGTGAGAACTAACAATCATGTAAGTGGTTTTAAAACCCATGACTGTCATGTCTTTATGTAGCGCTTATTACCGATTGCTTTCAAAAAAATTCTGCCGCTCCCCATATGGGAAGCATTAACCGAGGTCAGTAATGCATTTCGATCGATATGTGCAAGTGAAGTTAGTGCCTCTGAAATGGAGTTGTTGGGAAAAAGTGTTGTTTTAACCATTTGTAAACTTGAAAAGATCTTTCCTCCGGGTTTTTTCGACTGCATGGAGCACCTGCTCATTCATCTACCGTACGAGGCACAAATTTGCAGTCCCGTCTTCTACCGATGGATGTATCCATTTGAGAGGTATAGATAGATATTATTCTAATTTCATAATCATATATGTAAAATATTGGAACTTTTTTTCATCTTATATAAATGTAACTATACATTTGTAGAAAACTAGGCATTTTGAAGAGGATGGCTAGGCAAAAGAACAGGTTGGAGGGATCTATATGTGAAGCATATTTGATTTCTGAAATCACCAACTTTTGTCAATTTTACTTTGGACATGGGGGTGAAAGATTTCGCCAAAACGAGCATTCATGGGCCCCCCAGTTCGAGGGACAACTAAAAATCTTCATCCCGAAAGGCCGACCAATGAAGGCAAAAAGCTGTCAAAAAACTCTAAGCAACACTGCGTATCAACAGGCGCTCCTCTGTATTGTCATGAACTGTTCAGAGTGTAGAAACCTTATTTCGTAAGTGCATTTCTTATGTCTAATAATGTTGCATGCATTTCTTTTGAATCTTACGAGTCTAATCATGTATATTTTTATTTTATATAATGAATCTTAGGTACTTCGAAAATAACATGTGTACAGGGTTCTCTCAGCAAGATCTTGAGTATGCTCGCATACATCATCTCATACCATGGTTGAATGGCTTGCAAAATCTAGAACAACTCGACAGTTGGGAAGTAAATATCATACTTCATGGTGGATCAAGTACAGTGACGGAGTACACCGGTTACTTTGTTAATGGGTTCAAATTCCAAACCGAAAGTTATTGCAAAGACAAGTCAGAACAAACACGTAACAGTGGTATTTGTTTGAAATCGGAGGATGACAACGGTAATGTGCAATATTTCTACGGAATGCTACAAGAGATCATTGAAATGCAATTTCATGCCCCTGGACGCCCGTTTCAATCTATATATCTTTTCAAGTGCGATTGGTATGATAATAGTTACGTTCTTGTTGATAGGTATGGTTTGACTGAACTTAATCCTAATGCTTTATTGCGTACGATGGAGCCGTACATATTGGCCAACATGGCAAGTCAGGTGTACTATTCTACCTACCCATATGCCAGGACAAGTCGTTCTCAGTTAGGTAATAATTTACTACATATTTAATTCCTATTTATTTTTATCATACTAGAAACTCGTGTCAATATTTACTTACATCAAACTTAATACATTCTTTCGTTGTTTTTTTAAATAGTTTGGGCTGTATGCCCAATACGAGCAAGACACATGATTGACGTGTCATCAGTAGAAGATCAAGAACAACGACAATCTAATGATCAAGGACAAGAATACTACCAAGATGAAGCACCGCCTCAAAATTTTAATATTTTCGAAGACTTCACAAATAACGACGCCAATATTCCACTTGGGGATCCAACTGGTGAAGAAGTTGAGTCAAGTTAAACGTGTGTTTGCACTTATTGTGCCAATTTCTAATAATTAACGTATGAATCGATTTGGTGTGTTAGCTTATCATGTTAAATGTGTGTTTGTATTTTTTTATGTCAATTTCTAATAATGTATGAATCGACTTGGTATGTTAGCTTATCATGTTGAACGTATGTTTGTATTTTGTTGTGCCCATTTCTTATTATGTATTAATTAAGATAATTTATATGTAATCAATTAAGGAAATTTATATAGTACTTAATTTAGAAAAAGTTAATTAATATTAAAATACTATATAAAATACGTAGCTATGAAATATATATTTTATATGCATGATATACTCACTAAGATTAAGTTAAATTAGGGTAAGTATACGTGAATTTAGGATGTTGATGGAAGAATTAATTAATATATGGAGATGATCAATAACCAACAAATATATGTAGATTATCCTGTTGGAAATTTTCATTTCCATAAATTTTTTCATGAAATTGCTTGATCCATAAATTTTTTCGCGAAATTAATTTGGATAGCCAGTCCCCGCTTATTTAGTTCATATAGACTTCTATTGCTTATTATAAATCTGAAATTCTTTATAAGCCTGTTCTTGCAGAGACGATTCATTCTCAGTTCACCATACCTTCTTACCCTTCTCTCTTCTCAATCAACACAAATTATCTCACAAATTTGGCACACCACATCCGTCTATATTCCGGCTGAAGGTCAATGCCTCCTCCGTCTCTTCCCTTTCACGAGGTTAGTATTCAAGATCTGTTTTCATTGTTTCTCCTTTTTTATTCAATATACAATTGTAAAATTGTTATGTTCTATCATTTCATCAAGATCTTGTAGTACTTGCGAATTTAGCTCATTTTCTTATCCCATTCAACAATAAATTGCAGGGGGAATCTCTCTAACAAAAGAAAGCTGGACAAAACATTAACAAGCAATTTCGCTTCGAATCAGCTCCATTCAAGGTCTTACAAGAAGGAAGCTATGAAGGGATGAATCTAATTACTAGAAAAGAAAGGAGGACAAAAATAATTTCAAAAATAGATGTAACTTGGAAGTATGAAATTGTATTATTTGGCTCTCTTCAATGAATGAAATTATTAGTTACCACATTGATTTAGCATTTGCAGAGAAATTGGATTTGTACATAATTTGTAATTTGTTAAACTATCCTAGCATTTGCAGAAAAATCAAATTTCCACATAAATGGAATTTCAGGAAAATCGAATTTGTTCTGGAATGGGATTTGCAGAGAACCATTTCTCTGCAAATGCGTTTTTTTTTTTTTAATTTCTTAAATTACAAAATTGGCAACAGAAGTATGTTAGTTATCATTATAATATAATCAACAGATATCTGTAAGTTAAATTTATTTTACATTTATATATTAATGTGGATAAATTAGAGATAACCAACATAAATTGATGTTGGTTATGTGTGATATACAAATACACTAATTGTGTATTTGTACGCAAGTAATGACTAGCAAATGGTTGTTGGTTATATTTCTAATACAAATACGTATATGGTGATCGCCAATAGCTTTTTTCGTTGGCTATATGTGAAATGCAAATACGTGTAATGATGATAACCAACAGGTGATGGCTGTTGATTAATTTTTATTCACGTGAGGTATCGATAACCAACATACAACTGTCAATCGGAACTGTTAGTTATTATTGTATTAACCAACAACACCGTTAGTCATGGTGAATATCTTACACCCACATTACCAACAGACATATTCGACAAATACCTGTAAATTATCATTTATAACCAACATATTTTCCATATAAGTAACAGTAATTGTCTGTTGATTATAACTTGGTTTTTTAGTAGTGTAATTAACATTCAGATACTATGAATCCTAGAAATCCTATAATTAACATTCAAATCAACAATCCTATAAATCTTAGAAATCTTTAATATACCAACCACCCATTTTCCAACTCAATTATCATTCAGATACTATCCATATGTTATAACTCTAGTATAATCCACATCGATTAAATTTATTACAGTATATATAAGTGGACGACTATTAAAGTTATGCAATTGAGTACTTATTTTAAATTAAATTGAATTGATTTGTAATATATATGTAAATTAGACTTTAATTACAAAAAACCAATATGTCTTATTCATTCTAATTCTAAGCATTAATGCAATCCCAACAAAATCAATTCATCCTTAAAAAAAACTCAATTTGTCTTATTCAAATAAATTCCAAACCCTAAATCAACCCCAACATAATCAATTTATCATTAAAAAACTCAAAATATATCTTCTCCAATTAAATTCAAAGACCTAGTCCAACCCCAACAAATCAATTCATCATAAAAACAACAACAACAACAACGATAACAAATATTTCTCCTCCATCTTCTTTAGTTAAATTGAAACAAAAATTCCCATTAACTAAAACTCTAATTCAACTCGAAAAAAGACAATTCATTATCAGAAACAACGATAATAATTACATTCATACACATTTTTTATTATTTGTAGCTAAATGCCACAATAACACGTGTAGCGTGTTCTCACATTCAAGTAAGAAACATCGAGTTTTCTATCGTTAGTCGGTGTGTCGCCCTGACTATTACTCCCTCCATTTCAGAAAAAGTGTTACATTTTACTATTCTGCGGTCAACTGTCTCCGCGTTTGACCACAATTTACTCTTAAACGATATTAATAAATTAATTAATAAAATTATATAATGAAAATTTAGTAATTAAATTTTCATTATATGATTTTATTAAATTATTTACTATTATCGTTTATGAGTAATTTGTGGTCAAACTCGAATATCATTGACCGGTCAAAGTCAAATTGTAACACTTTCTCTGAAATGAAGGGAGTATCAGTCAATATGTCGACACGTGACATGTGGCGTTGCTCTTAGTTGCACTAATCTGCTAATTGTTTACTATATTTATAAATACAAATTCATTTTTCACTTAAAGTGTAACAACCCAAAAATTTGTATTTCGAACTTAGACGTTTTAAAGCGAACCGAAGACAAGAATATGCAAAATCTTTGAGGAATGGGATAGATAAATTTGGGTGCAACATGTCAAGATTTGGAGAATCTGGATTGTGGAAAGAAAACACATCTCTGTCGTTTCGCCTTCGCCTAATTAACAAGGCGACACTGCCTTGTTTCTGCTGTCGTCTAAGGTGTGTCTTGATAAATAATGGACTTTTTATAAGAGCACACCAGGACCTTGAAACACACCTGAATCACACGAGTGATTGCACCGGCAAGCGTGCTAAGATTTCAACCTCCACATCCTCTGGTAATACTACTTGATGTCGTCCATTGTCTACATGATCATTTAACTCTGGTAATACTACTTGGTGCCGTCCATTGTTGACATGATTTAACGGCGTCCAAGTTCTTTCTGCAGGTGTTTCTGCTACATCTTTGAAGATCCTGACGACGGAGAAGAATCTGGTACCGAGGTTTTTCCAGAACTTATTCATCATATGCCCACAATTAAAAGTTTCATGGTTGTGCTGCTTACTCTTTTTGCTTGGCCTGTTTACAGTTTCAGGGTAATTAGCCTTGCCTCTTTTTGTGATTGTCATGGGACCTAGTTAGCTGCAAGCAAAACTATATTGAAATCAAATTACCAGTACTGGACGTACATTCATAATTAAGAACCAGAAACTGCAAATGTCCATGATATTATTTGATGTTTACGCGCACACATAAAATCATGCATTAACTGAATTTAGAGAGCATGCATTTACTTTAAGAAGATGTTAAGTTCAGAATACTGCAAGTTTTAAAGTTAAAGAAAAGTAAGGGCTCGTAAGTACACCGCCCTAAACATTTGTGGCAATTTCAAGAGTATCGGCTAGAGTGCGATTAGTGCCTCTAGTCGTGTTTTAAGAGTTTTAAGAGGCCACCATGGGCTGGGATAGGACCCTGCGATGTCAAGTAAGCTCGCGATCATATTATGTTTTTAAGACGTTTCAAGATAAGTTTCAAGTTCAAGTTAAGAGTTTTCAAGAAGAACAAGTTCAAGAGTTAAGAGTCAAGTTAAGTTGAGTCAAGTTAGGTCATAGGTTGCATTGCATTAAGCAAGACTAAAAGATTAAAAAGACATGAAGATAGAACTTTAGGTCATGACACGTGCATGGAGCTTGTTCAGCCATTGGTCACGGCTGACTCCTTTCTAATTATCAATTTTAGGTACTTGAAGCCGAGCTGATTGGAGTGGCGAGTGTTGCCAAAGCAGTGATCAGTATCAAGAAGATCTTTAATATATTTAAATTTCATGATTTTAAAGACTTTGTAATGTTGCAAGATTTTACAATTTTATAGTTCCGCTGCATATTTTGACTAGTTCACGAATTATATTTAAGAATTTTCATGTCAAGTATAAGGACGCACAAGGCGTCGAACTACGTTTTTATATTTTTAAAAGTCAGCTTAGACGAATTTACAAGCTCACGAACTAGCGCGAGTCATATTTTCGTTAGTTCGTCTTTTTAAAATTCGGGGCGCTACATAAAGATAGCTAAACAATTTTTAATCACAATTAATTAATTATAAACTACTTCAATTATATCTTCAATTAACGAGATGAAAGGCCTGTTCATCGATGTAGCCTTAGTTCATCGGTTCTTCCGGATTCGGAGTATGCTTGCAAACGGTCTTTCATGGGATCTCCTTTTTTTTGTCATTACGACCACGGTTCAAGTGATGAATATCTTGTGAAGCTCTGGGTCTCTGAGCGCCAATGATGGTGGCTACATAGCGATTCGATTCGCTTTACATCCCGTATCTGTCATCTTGGATGGTGAATCATGATAGAACGATGTTTATCGGTGTGTATGATAAGATTTTGAACTCATATTTGCTTCTTGATAGAAAAACTAAGGTTTTGGAAAAAATTTATTCAGTTGCAGGGACCAAATATTAAGTTTAGGAAACATAAAGGACCGATGTTTGAGAATTTGATTCTCTCCAAGGACCTGAGGTGCAAATAGGCAGATTGATTATCACATAAACGGGAAAACACAAGGGACTTGGTTTTGCAATTACACAATCTGATTGCAAATCGCGTTACATGTCCCTAGCCACTTCAAATTCTCAAATGCAGGTTCTTCAAGTTTCTAAAACCTTCAATCAAGTCCCTATAAAGTACAACAATGTTTCTGAAAATTTATTTCTCGACCCTTCCAACAAATTCGGGTTCGAATCTAAACATTAATACTCAACACTCTTTTGCAAATCATGAGATAATCCACCATGAGTGTTTGTTAATAACCCATTGATGGAAATTATGCAATCAAATTATGAATGAGGGTAGACGAAATGAGCTGAGCGTAGAAGGGGAATAGAAGAACGAAGAGTTCTTCTAAGCAGTACTACTATGATTTTTTTTCCCAACTAAGCTTTCGTCAAGTCGTCATCACCGATCGATTTCATTTAGAAAGATTCTTCCTAGTGCCTAATACGTATTTATAGTTATATAAACAGTATTGATTAATCTAATTTATGTAAAACTATTATTGTTATAGAACTTCATATAATATAGGGCAAATTACATATGGACCCCCTGTTAGATTTCGTAATTACAGATAGGTACCCGTTAGTGGAACAATAACATTCAAATCTAGATAGATAAAAATCAATTACATATAAGTCCACGAATTTGACTTTTGGCGATTTAAAAGTTGGAAAGTCCATTTTTGCCCCTGTTCAATTATCAGCTTTTAGAAATTGCCAAACAGCCTTAACTTATCGCTGTCACGTGCATGGCACATGTGGACTTCTATGTAATTAAACCTGAACTTCTATATGCTTACATGTAATTGAATTATGACCGTTATTTAAAAAAAAAAATGATCGTTTGGAAGTTAATTGGAGGCTATTTATACACCAAAACTTGCTATTTTATCATTTTATTTCAAACATTTTCACTATAAGTATATACATGTTAATATATATTACGTTGGCCGAGTGTCGAGCACCATGTAGTACATTTTATATATAAGTATTGTTTCTAAAAATCATTTTGTATAATAGCTTTTTCATGTATTTTGTTAAACAAATGTACCTATTAGCATTTGAAAATCTTATTACTATAGTATGTACTTAATTAAATAACAATAATAAAATAAATATTTTTTATTGATCGGAGCTTCCGCCATGGACTGCCGGTGCTCCGGTGGAAGCTCCGATCTTTTTTTTTTTTTTTTAAATTGAGTTTCCGCCATGGAAGCTCCGATCTTTTTTTTTTTTTTAAATTGATGAAATAGTATATGAATGTAAATAATATCGTTGTTTCTGATAACATATTGTCCTTTTTTTCGAGTTGAATTAGGGTTCAAGTTAGTGCGGGTTGATATGTTTTAATTCAATTGGAGAAGATGGAGAAGAAAGATTGGTTATCCTTGTTATTTTTACGATGAGTTGATTTGATTGGGGTTGAATCAGGGCTTGAAATTTAATTGGAGAAAACATATTGATTTTTTTTTAATTACGAATTGATTTTTGTTAGGGTTGCATAATTAGGGCTTGTAATTTAATTGTATTAAACAGATTGTTTTTGCAACTAAAGTCTAATTTACGTACTTATTACAAATGAGTCCAATTTAACTTAAATTAAGTACTCGATTGCACAATTTTGATAGTTGTCCACTTATGTATATACCGTAATATAATGGACTCTCATAAAATTTTGCAATTAATTATAATTATATTGTATCATATATATATTTATATGGGCGAATTACATAAGGTACCCTTTAAATTTGGGTTGATTACAGATTCAACCCCGGATTGGCAACAATTACATCCAAGTCCAAAACCTATTTTCTGAGTTGACCAACAAAAAATTAAATAGAAAAGAATATTAATTGGACTTAATTGCAATTTACAAGTTTCATTTTACTACACATTGGACACAAATATTTTATAACTTACAAAAATAACCTAAAATATTTTTAAATAACCCCCATAATTTTATAATTCATATAATTAACCCACAAAATATTTTTTATTTTAAAAAAAAAAAAAATTCCTTCCCTCACCACCTCGCCGCCGGAGCTCCGACAGAGTTCACAAAAAGCTCCGATATGGGCTTCCCGGTGATAGAGCTTCCGCCATGGAAGCTCTGTCAGAGCCTCCATTAATGGAAGCTCTGTTAGAGCTTCCCGCTCCAGATTTGGAGCGGGAAGCTCCATACCGGGAATTCCCATGGAATTCTCCGATTCCAAGATGTGGTGTGCGAGTGGTGGTGGTGGTGACGAAGGTTGGAGGTGGTGGGGAAGAAGGTGGTGGTGTGGTGGGGAAGAAGGAGGATGAAGGAGGGTAAGAAGTTAATAAGTAAAACATTTGGGGATTTAGTTATAAGAAATTTAAACTGTTGGGGCTTACTTTGCGATTAAATAAAATTAACATGATTATGAAATTATAAAGACAAGATAAAATAGGAGAAAAAGTTGATTTTTGGGGGTAGATGTAATTCTCAAATTAGACCTTTGTTAATTTTAGACTAATCTGTAATAGTCGTCAATCTAGGGATGAATGTGAAAATAGGACATATTTAAGGGGTGGTTTTTGTAATTTTCCCTATTTATATTGTCTACAATAATAGTATGCATGCGAAATAAGCAGCCGATAAAAAAGATACGAAACCCATGCTTAAAAAGTGGCGTGCACGCGCCAAGATTTTGAATACATACATATAAAGCCAACAATTCTTTTTCTTCTTCTTGTTGTGGGCATACAATTACGCATGTAGTATACGAATTATTTATCATATATATATCATGTTGAGTGAACATTGTGAATCATACTTAACAAACATGCACCTTTCTTCTGTTTGCTTTTCTTTTTCTTATTGCAGCCTTTTTGTTTTGTCTTCCTGATATAATTTCAATTAGCCAGACGATCTGTTATTCTGTAATATGAATAATGGTCCTGTGGCAGCTGGTACGAACTTAAAGAATTTGGGATGTTTGCCTACACTAGTATAATTCGTTGTGATTCTTTTAATACTATTTGTGATATTAGCACTAACATGAATCTAGAGTCTAGACAATTTTATTAATCTGAATTTGGGCTTCTTAAAAGTAAAGTGATGATAATTTCTTTCAATTGAACTTTTGAAAATATGAGTTTTGAAGTTGATAAATAGTAATTTAACTCGAATAGCATAGTGTATAGTGGAGAAACAAACACGAAAATTTGACAAAACTCAACTCGAGTCGATGAGTAAGTAAGTAAGGTATTAAAAAATTACCTTTTATCAATGAATTTGGACTTATAAGATAATTAAAAATAGCCTGATGATAATTTATTTTACTCAATTTATGTAGGGTCTTATTCGGGCCCAACTCATACCATAACATGATGTTGTTAAATACTTCTTCCGTCACAATTTAAATGGAAAATATTTATCTCACTATATATATTCATTCTTTTTTCTGCGTGATTTACTCTCTCACATAACTTATCCACGCCATCTCTCATAGTTTTATAAACTCAACCTACCTTTTTATAAATTATTTTAATTATTTATATAATTTAGTCTTAAAATTTGTGTCTGGAATCAATGAATGTTGAGTTTAGGACGGAGGGAGCATAATACACGAACTCATACCCACACCAACAAGCCACAAGATACCCATGCCATTAAATTGTGCGACCTCAAACTCATCTCGAACCCTGCATATGCACTTTCACACCAAGCTGGTTTTTCTATGCTAGATTGTGTTATAGTAGTTCATGTTGCTTGAATGTGATTGGGATACAATAAAGCATGTAGTATGTCTACATATTGTATAGTTGTGGTACAACATTTAAAGTATTATAAGTCAGGATGCTGTTACGTAACTGTAAACCTTTACCAATTTTGACCCATAAGTTCTCATTATGGCCAAGGGAATCGAGAAACAGATGGTTGGTTATAACCCAACCCAAACAAAAGCAGACCTTTTATTTATTGGAAAAATTGGTGTCATAGACCAATTTTGCACCCAAGTTTGCAAAATAGACCTACAGTGTTTTGGTGTTTTCAAATAAAGGTTCAAATGCTACAGTCAACTGTATTGGTAGAGTCATGTCTGATCCATTGTATTAATAGAGTTAAATGTCTGATCATTTGTATTGGTAGAGTCATAATCTGATCCATTGTATTAATAGAGTTAAATGTCTGATCAGATTGTATTGTGAGTTATAAATTCAGTTGGACTGTATGTAAAATTACATGATATTTTTATGAATAAGATTATTTAGTTGGTCACTCCTTTTTCACTACCCTTATTTATTTTCTTACAACACTGTTACTCTACATTAAAAATGAGCATGATCGATCCATAAGTCAAACTGACATAAAGCGAACAGAGAATTAAATATGATACCATAAAATTTGTTACAACTAAGAGATTGTACTGTTATTAATTAATGTTTCCTTATATACGAGTAAGTCAGTTACTATGTAGGGAGATCCAAGATAAATTATCACTGTAACGATATTAAATCGATCCCAATAAATTTGTTAGTCAGTGTAGTGAGTTCATCGGGTCTATGGTCCCCCAGCACCCAATTTTAGGTTTTTTCAAACTTATTGGAATGTGATAACATGGAATTCGGTAACTTTAAAGTTATTTTATAATATAATTTGATCTCATCTAAAAGTTAGTGTGTTAATTATTAATATATATGAGAGCATCATATAATTTATTTTCATCTAAAAAATTGAACTTGTATAGACTTGTTAAATCTATGCATCAAGTCATTGAATTAATTCTCTAATTTCTCCTTTATGATAATTCATTTTAGGGCATTTTTCTTTAAAATGTAGGAGTTTGTTTGAAATACTAATTAAGGTATGGATCATTATCAACTACATGCTTGTTAGCTAATTTTACAACTCATGTTAAGTGCAAAACACTTCATTATCAAATAACTACTCTATCATTCCATTAAAAAGTTACAAACTTTAATCATAAATTACATAGAAAAAAATATAAAATAAAGTCATATATAGTAGAAAAGGTACACTTAATTTTACTTCCGTAATATACTTTCATTGTACACCAACTTTTATTGTAACTTGAGAATTACCATATAATTACATTTGGTTAGACCATTACAACTTGACAAATGTCAAATACATTTATCAATACCTCGTAATAAGAAGATGCACTTGATAAACATAACACACTTGTCCATAAAAACTCATTGAAAGGGTTTGTTCAGTCAAGTGTCTCTACGCTTGTCAAGTTCTAGAGCTCTGAATATTTCTATATGTAAGTGTCACTGAAAGGTACAAGGGACACAAACTCCAACTCCGATATTCATCCAAACACAGTCGACACACATAAGCACATCCTTTAGTGTAGCATCTCTCTTCCGACAAGGAACTTCCTAGCAGTTTATTGGGAATGGATGTTCTAGCAAGCGAACGCTCCCGTTCCTGGACTGAATTCTCGTGTGAATACCAACGTTGACGAGTACATTGTGATAAACCAATTGTAAGCCATCAATTTATGCGAGTAATACGTACTATATGTATTTCTTTTTTCACTAAATTATCATCTTAGATGAGTTTATTTTTAAAAACCATCTATTAATTGAACAACAATTGATATCTTACAAATTAATTAATTTGATAAACCATTTCATATAACTTATTAAAAAACTAAGTTAGTTGACTTGTTTTATATTCTAAATTGAACAAATAAGCTATATTACTTTCACTAATCATTTTTATAGAACTCAGTTAAATCAACTATCATCTAATTTACCAACTATCTTTTAACTTATAGTATCATATAGTTTTGCTACACAAACAATTTTCATATAATAACTAATTATAGTACATAGAATGATACAGACTTATGTCATGTCCCTTTCTCTAGCACTGCATGCTGAAATTTTTCATGGTCCCTAATGCAACAGAAGAGACCTCAATTTATAATTTCTTTTAGTAAAATATATATTATGCGTAATTACTAATTCCATCTACTAGTAGTACTTGACAATAATTCAGTTGATCATTATAATTCTGATACTTATAGTTAAGTTGCTTATTGTACTAAACAAAGGTTGAGTACAATTTTTCCAATTTAAGTTGGTGGTCCAAGCTCTGCATATATTACAATGAATGAATCATCCACTTTAATTTTACTACTAACAAATAAAGAAAAAAAAGAAGAACTTGTATAAAGAAAAGAGGCCTCTGTTTATTCCAGGAATATAACAGATTTAAAGAGCTGAACTGAACCTCTGGGAAATTGTAATTCCTTTCTTGGATCCTGCAACAGACATTAGAGAACATATTTAATCTCGATTCCATCTACCCTACAACATGTTGTAGTGACTCTTGATAATTAAATGTGTTATACAATGTCACGTATAAAGCAATTGTGACTTATGGTGGTTAAAAGGTTCTACCTTTATATGTACGTTCATTACTGCATTATATGTTACAGTGTACAATCAAGAGTCACTACAACATGGTGTATTCGGAATTCGGATAAACCTTTAAATTTTAATCTCTGTAAAATGTAACTGCTGCTGGCCCAAAGATAAAGGCAACAAGGAATGATGGAAAGTAGGGAAGGGAAAAATAAAACAAAAGAAAAGGTGAGATGCAATAGGACTGTACTCCTTATTAGTAGGATAGATAGCTAACAAATGATGCTACTACATATGTATAATAAAATGTGTAAGGTGCGCCTTCAAATTTGAGACTATGCTCACTGGTGCAGGTGGTTGGCTGAATAACGTCTGGACACGTGTTAAACGATCTTTCTTGTATGTCAATTTGAACTGGGACGGAGGGAGTAACATACATGTACGCGGTTTAGAGCTCTAGCAACTACTAGAATAAACAAAGTAGCAAAAAGCTAAAGCAGTTTGTTACTATGCAGACAGCAGTTTTGTAACCTTGCAAGTGTACATGGAAGTTAGAAGAGATGACAATTGACAAGTATTGGGTGGAGTAAAGAGAATGAGAAGCTTAAATCACTCTTCTCTAATTTCTTGTTGCCTTTCCTTTATCCTTCTCTCTCTCTTCATGCCAAAAAACATACATCCCACTGAGTGAAACCAATCATCATGAAAAACACTCTGCACTCCAAAAAAGCAAACTCCTCAACCATCAAAATCTTCCCCACCTTAAATCCCATACTTCTTCAAACACACCAAATTCACCAGCCAAAACAACAACAGAACATTAACCATGAGAGCTTTCTCTCCAGCATTCTCCATTTTCTTGATCCTTATCACCACCACTACAAGCTCATCTCAGCCACTGCAACTTCTCTCACTCCTCTCCATTAAATCCGCACTCAGAGACCCTTTAAACACACTCCGTGACTGGGATCCGGCTACCGCTTTTTCGACCTCAAACACCTCTAGTCAGAAGCCTGTCTGGTGTACATGGACAGGTATCAGGTGTGACAACAAGACAAACTTTATCACTACATTGGACTTATCAAGTCGAAATCTTTCGGGGAATATCCCAGCAGAGATCAAGTTCTTGTCTCATTTGCATCACTTGAACTTGAGTCGGAATTCACTTGATGGACCTTTCCAGCCAGCCATTTTCGACCTGCGAAACCTTAGGACCCTTGATGTGAACCACAATCTGTTCAATGCAAGCTTTCCAAGTGGAGTGTCGAATCTTCGTGCTCTTACGTTCTTTAATGCTTACAGCAACAACTTCGAAGGGCATTTACCGGAGGATTTTACCGAGTTGGCGAATCTGGAGTACTTGAACCTCGGTGGGAGCTACTTTGGAGGCGAAATACCGAGGAGTTACGGCAAAATTTTGAAGCTGAAATCTTTGTACTTGCATGGGAATTCATTAACAGGTCCTATCCCGGAAGAATTAGGCCTGTTGGGTGAACTGGAGCATGTCGAATTGGGCTACAATGCGTTCTCTGGAGGCATTCCAGCGAAGTTTTCGGGTCTATCAAATTTGGTCTATCTTGATATCTCAACATCTAATCTATCAGGTAATCTTCCATCCGAGCTTAGCAACCTGACGAAAATCAAAATGCTGTACCTATTCAAGAATCGGTTTTCGGGTTCCATTCCCTCGAGCTGGGGTCAAATGAAAACGTTGCAGATGCTTGATTTGTCAGACAACAATCTCACAGGCGTAATTCCAGCGTTTTCGGAACTAAAGCAGTTAACTGTTTTATCATTGATGGACAATTTCTTCATAGGGGAAATTCCACAAACACTTGGTGAGCTTCCTAATTTAGAAATTTTAAATCTCTGGAACAACTCACTTACAGGGAGTTTGCCCCAGAAACTAGGCTCCAATGGCAAGCTACAGAAGCTGGACGTGTCTTCGAATTCACTATCCGGTCCAATCCCGCCTAATCTCTGCCTCGGAAACAAGCTCGTCAAGCTGATCCTGTTTTCGAACCGATTCTCCGGTCCACTCCCTCCTTCATTAACAAACTGTACCGCCTTAACCCGGTTAAGGATCCAGAACAACAACCTGAACGGGTCAATACCTTTTGGTTTTGGGTCCCTGTCGAACCTCTCGTTCTGTGAGATGAGCAAGAACGCATTCTCAGGTCCGTTCCCTGATGATCTTGGCGATGCAGTAAATCTACAGTTCTTGAATGTTTCAGAGAACGCTTTCGATTCTAATCTGCCCCGGAACATATGGAACGCTCCTAGTTTACAGATTTTCTTAGCCAGTTATTCGGGATTGAAGGGAAACATACCCGATTTCGTGGGCTGCAGAAACTTTTACAAGATTGAGTTAGATGGGAACAATCTCACAGGCAACATTCCATGGGATATTGGACATTGTGAGAAGCTGATTAATTTGAATTTGAGGAGGAACGGTTTGACAGGGATCATTCCATGGGAGATTTCGACGCTGCCTTCGATTACAGATGTCGATTTGTCGCATAACTTTCTGACTGGGGCGATCCCGTCGAATTTCAACAACTGCAGTACCTTAGAGAACTTCAATGTGTCTTACAATCAGCTCACGGGAGCAATTCCATCGTCGGGGTTGGTGTTTTCGACGCTTCATCCATCGTCGTTTGATGGAAATGAAGGGCTTTGCGGCGGAATTCTTAAGAAGCCTTGCCAGACAGGGTTGGAAGATGGGGCGGTAGAGACTCGCCAGCAGCCGAAGAAGACTGCCGGAGCCATTGTTTGGATCATGGCAGCAGCATTTGGAGTCGGTTTGTTTATTTTGATCGCGGCCACACGTTGTTTCCAGGTACAGACAATATTATCAAATCATCATGTTATATACTACTATATTGTAATTCTATTTGAATGTTCGAACTTATAAAATGTGACATATTCTAATCTATAGGCAAGATATGGGAAACTCTCCAATCATCACGACGTTGGGCCATGGAAACTAACAGCGTTCCAGAGGTTGAATTTCACGGCGGATGATGTACTAGAGTGTCTTAACATGAGCGATAAGATCCTCGGAATGGGGTCCACGGGGACAGTGTACAAGGCCGATATGCCAGATGGTGAGACCATAGCGGTTAAGAAGCTATGGGGGAAGCACAAGGGAACAATAATGAAGAGAAGAGGAGTATTAGCCGAGGTTGATGTCTTAGGTAATGTTAGACATCGTAACATCGTAAGGTTGCTCGGTTGTTGTAACAACAACCAATGTACGATGTTGTTATATGAGTACATGCCTAATGGGAGCCTCGACGACTTGTTGCACGGAAAGAACAAAGGTGACAATCTGGTAGCCGATTGGGTCATTAGGTATAAGATTGCATTGGGAGTAGCACAAGGAATATGTTACCTTCACCATGACTGTGATCCAGTTATTGTGCATCGTGATTTGAAACCGAGTAACATTCTTTTAGATATAGAAATGGAAGCTAGGGTTGCCGACTTTGGGGTAGCAAAGTTGATCGAGGCGGACGAGTCGATGTCAGTCATAGCTGGATCCTACGGCTACATCGCCCCAGGTAAAATTTCTTTTAACCTTTTTTAACTCATACAGCTTAAAACAACTTTTTTTTATTATCATTTTAACATTTTCTTCTCTTTAGGGTAGGGTGGGGGATATGAATGGTATTGGTGTTGGGTATATGCAAGTCATGGGGTCATATGTTTGTTTAAATTCGTTGTGTAGGGTGACGAAATACGTGCCATTTGCGTGCATAATATGACCTTTCCGGATTAAACTTGTAACTTATAATGGGCTTAGTTTGTCTTGTAGCTCTATAGCTTTGCTTAAACAATTAGCAACTTTCATGTGGTTCAACACTTCAACTTGAACATGCTCACTGACTCTTAATTTTTTTATAAATTAGTTGAGCTAGCACCCAAAAAGTGATTATTTTCTAAATTTGTATTTCTAAGTCAAATCAAATTCCAACTTTTTGGCGCCAAATATTAGTGGAATATCTTGGCTACAATATCACTCAAGTGTGTTTTTAGCACCAACAGATAAGTTATCTAATATAATTTCACCCCATTTGATCAAATGAAGGTGGCTTGACTTATGCAAGTCTTATCTCAAGAATTTTTTTTAATATAAATCAGTTTGGTGAATGTAAATAACGTAATTGATCGGGTGATTCATTTAAAAAGATTATATTTTTAGGTTTTCAAAAATAAGTTGTTTGATAGCTATTAGACATCATATTAGCTAAAAGATAAATTATCGGCTATAAGTTACTTTAGTAAACATCTTTGTATTATGATAAATAATTATTTATGGCGGATTCGACCTTTTAGTGATATTTGTATTTACAATTATATTAGAAAATACTAATAGATAGAAAGTAGATATACAAATTGTGTATCCTTATCAAGAAAGATATGGTGTTGGTTTCTAAAAGTGTATTCTAAGTTATGAACAATATATATTTTAGAAGTACAAGTTAAGATAAGATATTTAAAATTCAAACCACTACTAGTGACAAAGAGAATAAACTTAGAAGCATGGTGGAGCATACACCAAACACTATTTTCATTTCTTTGTCGCCGTGATTTGCTACTCTTTCTTTCACACTTATCATTCTCCACTACTACTACGCATGAACCCACTTTTCTCTTTAATCTTCACTTTTTTCACACACTTTTGGACCCACCAAGATTTTCTCAATAGTTTCCAAACCGACTTTTAAAAACAATTTGTATTTTTTATTTCCGCAGAGTACGCGTACACATTGCAAGTCGATGAGAAGAGTGACATTTACAGCTACGGAGTGGTGTTGATGGAGATTTTGACGGGGAAGAGGTCGGTAGATGCGGAGTTCGGAGACGGGAATAGTATAGTGGATTGGGTTAGGTCTAAACTTAAGACGAAAAATGGGTTGATAGACCTTTTGGATAGGAATGCGGGTGCATCATGTGCTTTAGTGAGGGAGGAAATGACGCTCGTACTTAGGCTTGCATTGTTGTGTACGAGCCGGAATCCGGCTGATAGGCCTTCGATGAGGGACGTTGTGTCGATGTTGCAGGAGGCCAAGCCGAAGAGGAAGCTTCCAGGGAGCGGTGGGGTGGAAGGTGGTGATGTGGTGGTTGAGGTTAGGGATTTTTCAGAGCCCAAGAAGCTAGTGGTGGAATGTTAATATGGTGGGGTTTTTTTTAAATTTCTTTTTATATCTTTTTGGTCTTTTTTTCCTTATGTTTGACTTTGAGATTGTGGGGATTGGTAACATAGTTAAAGTACTAATATCGTTATATAGAAGAAGAGGTTTTTTTTTTTTTTTTTTTTTTTTGTCTTAATTTCATGAGTGAAGTATTCGTGCGTCCTCTTATTGTACCAAGCAATAGTCAAGAATTTGGTAGTTTGATCAAATAGTTTGAATATTTGCTCAAGTGTTATCTTCTTCTTACTATGAGCGGGTAAATACAACACGTTGGCAGCCAGTCCAAAGGGTTGAATTGCGGCCAACATTAAGTCACGTCATTACATTAAGTATCAAAAAATGTATTAATTCTATTAAAAAATAAGAAATTTACTAACGACGACCTTTTGTCCGATACAGATCTTCAAACCATCAATTCATTTGACAAGCTCTGGACAGTTAGAAAAAATAGTTGGTCAGAAGGAGAACGCAATAACGTATATAACATGCTTTCCTAGCGAGTTCTCTCTCTCTTTTTTTTTAACATCAAATACTTTTAATGAAACTTTCTACAGAGTAAGCCAAGGATAAGGGATGCTCCACAAGCGAATACAATACAATACAAACACTCTCAAATCTTGAGCTCTGTTCATAATAACAGGCCTCATAACAGATCAAATTTAGAGCAAAAAAATGCCATACACGTCGTTTAATATATGTCGAGGTAATCAAGATTGCTAATCCAATAATATAGAGTTTGTAACCAAATCCACACAAGAAATAACAAAACCTCAAAAATTTAAGTTGAGTTAAGTTAGTCATATGATGTTCTAGCTAATTGTCTTAATAATCAAGTTAGTCATATGATCATCAAACCAATAGATACAATCAATTTAAATACTTATTATTTAAATTGTTTTGAGTATAGTTATCGTATACATTTTTCAATGATAAGTGGCTATTCGCATCAATAGGTAGTTAGCTACGTGTGAGAGATATCATTGAAGCTGTACTTGAAGTTCTAAAGCTTGGGTCAAATATTGGACGTGAATTCATGAAAATATAATTTCAACTCGGGGTGGTGTAAAACCTTAGTTGAAATGTAGAAACAAATTTTAATCTATGGCCAGCTAACCACAAATAAGATAATGTTACTTGATGACAAAAGTATGTGTTACTACCTCAGTCAGGACTTGGGCGAAATTGGATTGAGTAACTTTTGTGTGAAGGAATATTGATGGTGAATAGAAACGTTTAAATACTAATCACCATAACCATTATAATATTCCAATTAATATTCTAAGTGTCATGTTAACGTACTTTCTTTTCAACGGTTCTTCTGGCTCTGGTGCTCTTGCCAACGATCCTTATGTATACAGTGCTTTAGTTAGACTTTGTAAATGTGTACTTAAGAGGAGTAAGGGGTTATTCCCTTTGGCCGGTTTGCATCAGGCAAGTCGGGATCAGATCAAACTTAACTACCGAATAGGCCTTTAAACTTACTTGATGCGGGTCTTTTTGGATATGGAGGTTGAGAAGTAGTAATGGATACCCATAAACGCAGAAATGAGGGAACTATATGGAAAAGTCTTAGGACAACCTTCCACAATATCCAAAATCCTGTATCCTCTGTACTTTCCAATAACGTGTCACCAATCTCACCACTTTTGGCCCATGGTTCTTCGTATGATACTGCCTAAGGGCTAAGACCACCCACATGGCACTATTGATATCGAAATGTTAAACATAGACGTTGCTAGGTACTTGGGCCACTGCCAAGGCCAATGCAATTGTAAAGATAGTTTGGCTAATTGAGCTATAATCCTGTCATAATTGCATGGTTTTCGTCCAACCGTTCAATTTATGAAGATTTGTATATATAGTATAATATCAACATACTGTATAATAAACCAACACACTGCTCGATCGGAACTTGACCTTTATGCTGTAATGGCATGACCTCGAATCAATCAGAACTTGACCTTTGGGTTGAACTAGATACACTGCCATATGGGAAATATGCCGACCCATAAACCAATCGGCGCACTATATCTTCACTCGTGCAGATCAAAAAAATTCATAATGGGAAATTCATCATAAGATTGTGTTACAACAAGCACGCTCAACTATAAAGTTACACCCCTCCATAAATCGTGTGACATATTCGTTAGTCGCACGTATTGCCCGTGCCAACTAACCACACCCCCTTGATGCAATGTTTTAGATGCTAGGTACAGAAGATTGTCCTCCAAGGACTTCTAAACCCAAACAACCTTAGCATCAAACTTTCCCGCCAGAAAGGCCCATTATTTTATTATTAATTATTTTTAATTTTAACATAGAAAAAGAAAAAGCCCGCAAAACTTTTCCCAATTCCATTTCCTGTTCAAACAAATCGCCATGGCGAATCCTAGGGTTTCTCCTGCTCAACAGTCCGATAATGAAGCTATTGATTCCGGTCACATCACCAAAATTCATCTCGAGAACTTCATGTGCCACAGCAATCTCGACATCGAGTTCGGCCGATTCATCAATTTCATCACCGGCCAAAATGGAAGTCAGTCCACTTCACTCCCCGCTCAATTTAGCTCTTAAATGTTGTTTAATTGTTTATTTATCTACTAAATGTTAATTTCCCTGTCAATTTTATGATCAATTTGTAGGTGGGAAGAGTGCCATTTTGACTGCACTATGTGTGGCGTTTGGGTGTCGAGCCCGTGGCACTCAGAGAGCTAACACGCTGAAGGATTTTATAAAGACTGGATGCAGGTTCGCTAAATTTGTTATAATCCGTTCGAATTTACGGTTTTTATGCTTAGCAAGTAGTTTCTCCATTATGCGTAGTTGTTCGTGTGGTAAGTGTTTATTTGCAACAATGAGACATGGTGGCATCAGTAAGTTATTTGAGGTGATTAAGCAAGAACTGTTAATTGAGATATGATCTAAAGACTGGGTGCAGTGTTGTGAAATATGTGTAATCCGTTTGAAGTTTTGATTTTTATGCTTAGCAAGTAGTTTCTCCGTGCTGTGTTTGTGGTTGTTCGCGTGTTAAGTGTCTGAAGTAAAAAAGAGAGTATGGCTAAAAATTATAATGAAATGGTGATCTGTAATCCACCCAAACCCATCCATAAGGGTAGAGTTAAGGAAGACCCTCCTGGAGAAGGTAGAGAAGAATGAGCATCCAGAGAAGAAGGTAAGAATCCTAGGGAGAAAAAGAAATCTTTCCTTTAATTGTCTTGTAAAAATATTAGATGGCAACTTGTGTGATTTGTGTAAACGTAAATATAAGGTATTCTTGTTCTCAAAGAAAGCATAGAGAAAATATAAATCAAAAGAAAAAGACGTTATATTGCTTCCATCTCCTTTGTCCGAAAAGCCTTTATTTGGAATAATCAGCATGGTGGCATAAGTAAGTTAATTGAGGTGATTAAGCAAGAAATGTTAACCGAGTTATGATCCAAAGACTTGGTGCAGGGGTGTGAAATATGTTATAATGCGTTTGGTTTTTTGATTTTTATGCTTAGCAAGTAGTTTCTCCATGATGTGTATGTGGTTGTTCGTGTGTTAAGTGTTTATCTGCAACAATTAGACACGGTGGCATTAATAAGTTACTTGAGGTGATTAAGCAAGAATTGTTCCAAAGACTGGGTGCAGGGCTATGAAGTGAGTTATAATCCGTTTGAATGTTTGATTGTTATGCTTAGCAAGTAGATGTGGTCGTTTGTACGTTAAATGTCTGTTTACAACTATGAGACATGGTGGCATAATGATGCTAGCTGAGGTGAATAAGCAAGAAAGTTGTTAATCAAGCTATGATTTAAAGTCTGGCATGCTTAGCAAGTAGTTTCTCCATGATGGTTATGTGGTTGTTTGTGTGTTAAGTGTATGTTTACAACAATGACACACAGTGGCGTAAGTAAGTTACTCGAGGTGAATAAGCAAGAAAGTTGTTAATCCAGTGTTGTTGATTGCCCATCGTGACGTGTCGCGCTAGGCCCAAAAAACCGGGATCGCGGGCGGGATAGTGAAGTTAAAAAAAAAAACCAAATCAAAACCCTAACTCAAAATCTCAAATAATGTCCAATTGAAGTATAATAGGTCCACATAACTAATCGCTTACTCCTGCTTTTTTTCTTCCTATTCAATCCATAAGTGGGGGTAAAGTCGTAATTTACCTCCACTAGAGCATCCTAAAGTGTCACGGGCCCGCGATTGCGGGCTTGCAGCCCGCGATATATACTGTCCTGTAGCGGAAACCCATCAATCGGCCGTGATCGCGCGTGATCGACAACACTGTGTTAATTGAGCTATCAGCTATGTTCTAAAGAGTGCAGGTTTGGGAAATTGGTCATAATCCGTTTTGAGTTTATTTTTAATGCATAGCAAGTAGTTTCTGCGTGATGAGCATGTGGTTGTTTGTTTCATTGATGAGACACAGTGCCACGGTGGCATAGTTAAGTTATTTGAGGTGAATAAGCTAGAAAGCTGCTAACCGAGCTATGATCTATTTATGACACAGACACACATCATCGTCCTTAAATGCTAGTTTGTTTTTCACTTAACCAGTGGGTTAACTCCCACCTTAGCACTAAGAAACGTGCACTTGAGTTTTGGTTTATGCTTAGCAAGTAGTGTTTGATAGAAAATGCATTTGAGTTTTGAAAGAAGCTATAATGTTTTAAGTTTCGTAAGTTTTTTTTCTCTGGTTGTGGATCCAGTACTTCATTTTTCCATCAACATTTAGCAACTATTTACTGGTCGGCTTCTTTTGTGTGTAAACCTCTTGATTCTTTTTTGCAGTTATGCACTCGTTCAAGTTGAGATTAAAAATAAAGGACCTGAAGCTTACAAGCCAGAAATCTATGGAGACATCATTGTTGTGGAGCGTAGGATTACGGAATCATCCAGTACTACCACGTTGAAGAACCATCAAGGTTCAGTGAGTTTTGTTTCATTTTTCATTAACTTCTCTCTCAATGCTCACGGAGAACTTGTTATCTACAAAGAAGATACTCAGGGACGTCATCGATAGACATTTGTAGGAAAGTTAGTTTGGTACCCCCCACCCTGCAATTTTAAATATAATATGTTCTTGCATTTTTAAACTCTTGCAAAATATAGTCATTCCAGGTATTCCTCACCTATTTATTCCATTTTTGTCTCTATTCATTTATTTAAAATTCAGCTTTTACTATAATCATTAGGGGTAAATTAAAAAAAAAGTTCCCTTAATTATTGTGCACAAACGTAGGGTGTCTTATATTTAAAACAGGAGGAAGTATATTAAGAGTGTAGAGTTATGTTTTTTGTCGCACACATGATCAGATTACTGATAGTTAATCAATTTTGATATATTTTAATATCCAGGCAAATTAATTGATGAATTCACACGAGGTCTATAGTCAGATACTGGTATTGTACTTTCCAGTCATAAGTTTTACAAAAGGGAAGAGAGACTTGGATGTGTCCTTTTGCCCCAGTATACTTTTATGACACTTATTTTTTTAGAATCCCAAAACATGATAAACTTCTGTTGACATTTGGGAACACAAAGGTATGGCTTTCAGAAAACTTGCATGTGGTTTGTCAGGGATTATGCATGAGTTTCCGAAAGGCATTTTGAATTTGTTCTGCTAAAGTAGTTTACTATTAGATTCTTCCTGGAGATACTAGGTCAGATTTTAAATTGTTGAGACAAAATACTGTTATCATTCTGGAAAATGGACGGTACGTTCTAAATACCAACACCTTCCCTGTTCCCTTTTATTCTCTATTTGTATAATGTCAAACTGACGATTGTAGAATGTGAACGGAGTAATTGCCAACTAATAGTATGATGCTTGTCTCCACATTGAGTGTGGAAATTGGAAATAAAGTGCAAACAATTATTAAATCTTTGGTTTGCTAAATTTCTCGTTAAAATGCACCTGAAATATAAACTTTGTTGCAGAAAACAACTTTTGGTATAGTTATTGATATGCTTCCACGTTTTATTGCTGTCATTTTTCGGCTAATTTTATTGGCATGTTGAATATTTATGAACTTCTGGAAAGTGAGCTCTTTGCAACTTTTTCAGCACTTGAACTGCGTGCAGTCGTAAACCTTCGCCAAAATTTCTGTCGACACCCTTCTATATGTTTTTCGAGCGACTAAAAAAATGGTGTATACCAAGTATTACTTAATATGTGTCACTATTTACACTGCACTCTGAAATCTGAAGTTCATTTCCTGCAAATGGAATATCTGTGATCAAACTGTATTATTTGCAAAAGACTGTTCTCGTTGTGAGCTTGTGATAATTTAATACTGCCAACTTTTAAATTAGAACCTGAGAAAGACATCTTGATTATGAAAAATAGTTGAGATGGAAATACCTGACTGTGAAAAATAGTTGAGATGGCAATGCGATTCTGTGTTCCTGATGTATATGAAATTTTCTTACTTTTGTCTTTCTTAATAAGGATTTTTTTGGTTTCTTTGTGTAGTATTGATTTATTCTTATGCCTACTGACGCTCTTTTTTGTTCCCAGGTAAGAGGGTGTGTTCCAAAAGAGAGGATCTTCGTGAAGTTATAGAGCACTTTAATGTGGGTTTTACTGGTCTCTCCTATTTCTGCATCTATTGATCAAATAAAAGTTCCACCTGACATGTATCTCGAACTTTCCCTTTTGCTATAAAACACTGATAATAGGACGTGTATAGGTTTGCATGATATTTAAAAGAAAGCAATTATGAGCTGCACTTGATATCTCCATATGTCTCTCATTTCATGTAAACTATGCTTTACAGGTTGTCGTTAGTTATCACACAAATCGATTGCGCCATCTTTTTTGTCCTTTTTTTGTTAAATACTTCAGTAAATTCACTGTTATCTGTGGTGTTCATGTATATCATTTCCATAAAGTCGCCTTGTAATGGGGAACTTCCCCCAAACTTATAGTATTGTTTTTGTATTTTTTGGGTTTCTGTTCGTAGTGGCTAACTGGCTATGACACTGGAATAGTGGAATTTATAATTCTTCCCCCAGTATCGTGGTGAGCCTTTCCTCATATCCTTGTGCATACTTGCGTGCAGTATAAGCTTAACTTAATGATACACTGTCTCTTTTAGGAGCTTTAATGGAGAACACTGAAATACTATGTATATATTTGGTTTGCTACTACCCTGAGTTAACTGAGTGTTTATCTTGATGATTGTGTTTTTTCTTCCTGCTTGCACTCACCTCATGAAAGTAAGACATGCTATTAACTTTGCAAAACATATGCCCCCGTTTGTGTTACAGATTGATGTGGAGAATCCATGTATGATCATGAGTCAAGACAAGAGCAGGGAATTTTTAAATTCAGGGAGTGCAAAAGATAAGTTTAAGGTATCAATCCTTTTCCATTTTAGGAATTTAGACCGTGAAATTCAAATGTTCATCTAAGGAGCTATTCTGCACCTTTTTTTTTTTTTTTTTTTTTTTTTTTTTTTTTCTCTCTTTTAGCAAAAAAGTTGATAAGATATTGAAGCCCAATAGGAGTACAAACAATCAGAGGGGCATACCCAATAAAGTGTACAAAGAAATTGAAAAAAATTCCTGCAACAGAAAGTCTCAAACACAGCCGGACCATATTAAAGGCAATGGACTTAAAATTCTGCTCGTCATTCCCTTTTAAGCTGCATTCCTTTGAATTCACCATTTGGTTGGGTGGTTTTGTGCTGTGAATTAATGAACATCTAGCAAAAATTAACACTGCTTTTCAGTTCTTTTACAAGGCAACCCTTCTTCAACGAGTGGATGATTTGCTGAAAGGTATTGATGCGCAACTTAGTGATGCTGCTGCCCAGGTTAATCACTTGGAAGAATCATTGAGACCGGTACTAAAGGAACTAGATGAATTGCATGAAAATATCAAAAGCATGGAAGTTGTTGAGGAGATTTCTCTCAAGATACAGTTGGTACGGAGGAAACTAGCCTGGGCATGGGTGTATGATGTTGAAAGAAAACTTGATGAGAAGAGTAAAGAGATTGAAAAGCTGAAAGGCAGGATACCCCGCTGTAAAATACGAATTGACGAGCAACATGTAAGTGTGTTGATGTGAGATTTACTGCAATTTTTATCTTACATATTGGTACCAGAGTTGAATTGTATTGTTCAACCCACAGTTGAATGCCTGGGGATTTTTTCAATATGAGAGAGACCCTGAAAGTCGTGGCTTTGTTTGAGACCCAGAAAGTCGTAGACCATGTTTAGAAGTTCTGTACAACATGGCTCCGTGGTTGTTCTTTCCCTTGAAATAGAGATGAGGCTAGGGTTTTAGATATGTCTATGTTTTTTTGGTGGTGGGTATAATAACATTATCATCTCCATTATGTTGTTTTATATCTTCCACGGGGCAAAAGTGGGTACAATGGGGAACACCATTTGGCCTCTTTAAAAAATAACTTGTCATGTTCACAGATTGATTGGGAATTTATGGCAGTATCAGATACTTGAGGGGATGCATTTAACATTGTACTAGGGATCATATGCTTTGTGCAAAATGTTATTGGCAAGATAAGTAATATGGGAATTGAGGATCCTGATACAGATGTCTCAATCCCATTCTCGTGTGCTGGCTCCAATTACCCTTGTGCCTAAAAGTTTGAGCATCATGACTTCCAAAAATTGTTTCAAATGCATTCACACTCCCTTTTCAAGTGGCCTAGCTAATTGAGGATTTCAGGATCAATATCTTACCCATATACCTGGGCTATGGAAGAATCTATCTTGATTTGTTGGTTAACTGAACCCCTTATCTAGTGTCTAACTTGTTGGCTTTCCTTCAGTTAATCTCTTGATTTTACATTCCTTGTGTATTTTCTTTCCCATGATAGATTTCCATGATTTACCTATCAAGGACAGAAAGCAAGAAAGCCATGCATCTGAACTAGAAAATTGAATCAAAGTGGGGTCTAACTTCTAACACAATATGACTTATCCTACTGAATTCTTAGAATCTCTGGAATAACAACGCCCATAACTTAAAATTTGCAGAGCAGGTTTGAAGAGCTTCGTGACAAATTGGCAAAGAAGAAAAGTCATATGTCAATTTTGGTCGAAAAGGCATCTGAACTGAAGAGAATGAGGGTTGAACTGCAAAACAGTTACTCTACGGTATGGTGGTTATTAAACATTGTTGAGATGTTTCTAAATCTAAACTATACCTGTGTGTGTGTCTCATGTATTCCTTATGCTGGAAAATTAATCTGTGTCTCAGTTCTCTTAGACTTACAAATAATCTGATGTAATCTATATACAACCTTTCTTCATGCACATTTTCCAGTTTGGCTCTGCAATTGATAACTTATTATTAGGATTCTTATTAAATGCTTGCATTGTAGGCTCGAAAGGAGAAACTTGAGCTAGAAGGTGATCGAGATCGTGAGACAAGGCTAATTCAGAAATCGCGTAAAAGGATTGAATTGCTTGAGCAACAGATTCATCAATTTCATGAGCAGCAGATTAGAGACACACAGGTTCAGTACCCATTCCTTGTTTCGCATGATATATTTAAAATCTGAGTCCTCTGCCTTTTCTAATTATCACCATTGTTGTCTTACATGCTTGAAGTGTCAGTTCTCAATTGAATCTACTCATTAACTAATAACTAACTGTGCTGCACTACATATACCATTACCATGGTTCAGTATCCACTTGAGTTTTATGAAAAAATGATACCACGTTAATTTCTTCTACCTCAGAGATTGTCATATGCTATATGTTGCACGTCATTTAAAACCAGAAGCTGGCCTAACGAATGAGCTCTTTCCCTCTACTTAAACTGGTATTCTATGCTTTAAGCTTGACGAACATGCCAAAAATCCCTTCACTAAAGGTTTGATGCAACAAGTAGCACAGACAAACAAATCTTCAGTTTGAGAGAGAAACATTCTGACGCTGCGTACTTGTTGGCAATCGCTTCCATTCAACTAAAGGATCGAGTAGGTCCATGTCATTAGTCCTGTGGTCATATGTTTGGCATCTTGTCACACAATGTAAATGTACTGACTCCATTTTTAATCCTCAAAACAATATGTTTTCGAACTCAATGTCTAACCACATGGATCTCATGTTAACGAGCAATACAATATCAGTATCAATTCAATACTTGCAAAATGACTAGTGATTTTCATGTATACACTGAAAACATAATGCACAAATGCAATTCGATAGAGAAAAAGGTCATTGAGACTGTTACGTTTAACTCCCTTGATATGTTCATACTTTTCTAGGGTCCACTTTCATACGTCACTGCAGCTGTTTTTAATCTGTGGTTAAATGTAATGGCTATAGTTTGATTTCACTAATTATTTAGTCCATTGTTTATTTTTAATCATTATATGTTCAACTATTTATTCACTGTAAACATTAGCTGACTCTAAACTAGGAGTTCTGGAATTATGGATAAAGGCATAAATGCCATGAGGTCTGATTGCATCCTGTAGGCTGTTGAAAACTAGCAAATCAAATGGTTTGCAGACAGTGAAGAGGTTTTCATATCAATTTTTAATTTCCTTGTGGTCGTAAAACCTTGGATAGGTTCCTGGTTGTATGAGATGTAAATTCCTGTCAGGTTTACTGGACTTGATAGGATTTCCTTGCTGAGCTTCTTTTACTGATGTAGATTTCTTGTTGAGCATGACATAATCATGTTGGTCTTTATAGTTCATATTGATACTTACCTCGCTTTCATTATTTTTTTTCATTTTTATATTAGCTAGTATGATCTTTGATGACCCCAAATCAAGGAGGCAATCGTTATATTGGTTAAGTTAATGAACAAGTGGTCCTAAACCTATTGCCATTCTGATTTTGGGCTGTAGGCTGAAGAAAATGAAATCGAGGAAAAGCTTAAGGAACTCGAAGTTGATATAAATGAAGCGAAAGAGAACTGCCAGAGGTACAATTCAAGATGTTAAATCTAGTCATATGAATATTTATTTTTTTTGTTTGAGCAAAGTTCTTTTGATCTGAGTGCAATTATTGTTCCCAGATTGAAGGCAGAGGAGGATGGCATAGCCGAAAAGGTGGTTTTAATAGAAAATGAAATAAGAGAAAATTCTGAAAAGGTAGGTGGACAAAATTATATGTTGTGTCACTCTCACATCTTTACGAACCTTGAACTTCTTTAATGAACCGTGCACATCATAACACATGAATCTGTTCCTATTGGTGTAAATAAGATTAGTTAAAAGAAACTGGTCATCAATAGGCTTTTGTTGGAAAATTCTACATCAATGTTGCAGAGAAATGTGATGCTGTACAACATATTCTGTGTGCAAATATATTGGCAGTAGTACTTCATAAAACTGTGTAATCATTCTCCCGTCTGGCGATCTTACTCTTTGTTGAATAGCAATGAACTCCTTGGAATAATATAATTTCTATGATGCAGATAAATGAAGCAGAGAGAATACGTAATGGCATCTCTCGTGCCATTCGAGAGACGCGCAACCATCAAAAAAATAAGGTCTGTGTTGTATTTGTTTGAGCATCCTCCCAACGGAACTGTGTTGCTTGACTGTCACAAAAAGGATAAAAAAAGAAGTGCAACGTTGTTTATTTACTTTTTTTGGTACTTCTGTCTATCAATGATACTTTGTATCAGCTGTATCACCAAAATAAGGTTTTGGCCATACTTGCAGATTACTGCATTTGGGGCAGATAAAGTACTCAGTCTTTTGAGGGCAATTGATGATAATAAACATGAATTCCGGAGTCCACCCATTGGTCCCATAGGCTCCCATCTGGTTAAGTATCTATATTTCACTATGTGTTTTATCCTTGATGAATTAGATGATTAGAAGTCTTTTCTTTTTTTTCTTGGTCCATGTCCTTTTATTCTATGACATATTGATCCCATGCTTGCTTGAGTCCGTCTTGCGAGAGAACATTGCTTATGGAGGGCTTAAAAAGTCCAAAATGGAACTTCACAATATCCATTTAGCTCTACTAATTTTTTTTTAATGTTGAAGAGCAGCAGTGGCTGCCAAATCGGCGAGCTTTTGCTCGCTGCTAATTCCGTTCATGGAGGATTCAAGTTAAAAATAAAATAAAATGTAGATTTGATTTTCTACTTCAATTTCTAAGTCAATTGAGTTGATTGAGTTTTTTTAAATATTGTGTATCTTCCATTAGAGAAAATTTGAGCTTGGTTTGGTTTATTATAAACCCTAAATTGTTTTTGGGTTAATTTGGAGAATTTGGTTAAGTGTAGACTATGGGTTTTGAGAATCTGACAACCTATAGGGATGAATTTGCAGTTTTTATGAATTATAAAATAGCCGATGCTATCTTTAAAATTATTGTTGTTATATATACACTACTTATTACTCAGTATGTTGTTTATTCTCTAGTCTCTACAAAAAGTGACTGAGATTTGAGTTAAAATAGTCAATGTTATAATCAAAATCACTGACATTATTTACATATACGACTTATTACTCTTTATGTAGATTTGTTTTCAAAAAAATGGTTGATGTTTGACATAAATAGCCGATGTTTGATGTAAAATAGCTGATGATATCTTCAAAATCATTGATGTTATATATGCACAACTTATTACTCAATATATTGATATTTCTCAAAAAATGAATGATGTCTGACTTAAAATAGTCGATGTTATATTCAAAATCATTGTACCTTTTCTTTCTTGAGATTTTTTTTGACTTCTACCATGTTCACCGTTGCTGTTATTATTGTTGTTATTCTTATTTTCTTCAGGCTTTTTATCATATTTGGAATGTGCTCATTTTTTCAATTAGAGTTGCTATTGCCTAAAGCATGCTAACTCCTTGCGTTTGGTGAATCCTCATGGCAGAAATTAGAGAAGATAGAATGGTCCACTGCTGTTGAATCTGCGGTTGGAAGAATTTTTGATTCTTTCATTGTCACAGATCACAGGGATTCTCTTACTTTAAGAGCACTGGCAAGGAATGTAAGATATAACAACTTGCATATTATCATTCATGATTTCTCTAGAAAAAGGTAATGGACTGGAGTATGCCTATTTGTGTGATTGCATGCCTAATGCACATTTACTAATAACTAAACCATTTTCACCCATAGGCTGGAGATTCCGCAGCACATGCTTCCGCAGACTCATCATCCCACTGTTTTCTCTGTTTTGCATACCGACAATGATGTAGTCCATAATGTTCTCATCGACGTGGTAAAGTTTGTAATTTATTCTGGTGACTCAAGTTATGACACCTTATTCAGTCTAGTTCTAATGAATCTTATCTAGTTGTGGAGCATCCCTAATGGTGAGCCTGGTTTTGCACCAGGCTCACCATTTTGAGTAAAGAGTGGTGACTCAAATCCAAGTCACCGTAGTTGTTGTTTTCTATTTTTCATATTTTTTCCCTTCTGTAGAATTATATATGATAAATAATACTCCCTCCTTCCCAAGTTCAACTTCTCACATTCCATTTTGGAATGTCCCAATTTTAACTTCCCCTCTCTTAAATGGAAATTCTCTCCTATTTTATTCACTCTCTCTCATACTTTATTCACTACCTCGTATTTTATCAACTATCTTTCCTACTTTATTCACCATCTCTCCTACTTTATTCACTCTTCTCATAAAACTTGTGCTCGGGCCCTCAAGAAGTTCAACCTGGGACGGAGGGATTATTATATACTCCCTCTGTTCTTTTACAAGGTTTACATTTTGGTCTGGTGTGAATTTTAAGGAAATGGAATAAAATATTAAGTAAGTGGTAAAAAGTAAGATGTAGAATAGGAAAAGTAAGTGAGAGAATAGATAAAGTATGAAATAGAGTGTTTAAAAAATTAATAAGTAGAGATAGTGGGTTTCCATTAAACTTAAAAAAAAACTTCCTAAATGGCAAAATGCAAACCTTTAAAAAGAACGGAGGGAGTACTATATAATGAATTTTTTTTTTTTTTTTTTTTTTTACATCTTTTAAATTATGGTGTTATGACATTGTGCATAATTAATTGATGGCTACAAACTTCTAGGGAGCATTATTTTGAGTTGGATTTTGGATGTTTTAGGAGTACATATGAAGATTCGAGAAAGATATAAGCAAAGAAACCCCATTGATTAGGGAGTAAGATCAAACCCTTTCGCGGAGGAAATGGGATTCGAACCCCAAAGATTTGTTTTCCGAAGTTATCCATATCTTAAAACACAAAGTCTTGGAAGAGATGTGTATCAGTGAGAGACTTAAGAGACGGATTGATGTTCTTAATTATATGTATAATGTTTTAAACAATATCAGTAATGTTTTATGAGTGGGTTTTTTATATCATTTTTATGTATATGTATGTCACCTATATTCTTAGTAAAACCTCTAATGTTTTTGGATATAACTTTAATGTTTGTCCGTCTCTCTATAAGACCGTCTCTCATAAGACCTATTAATCTTAAAAAAGACAAGATAAAAATATAGGAGGAAGGTGTGTCTTGATAATGTTCAATATTGGACTATATATAGAGAGAAAACACAATATATCTATAGGTGGCTTTTGGTATTTTTCTCAAAGCATTACATTTTTAGCTAAAATGAATTCATACAGGCTGAAAAGCCATTAGAATTAATTCCAAAGGAAAAGTGGGGCAACAACGTGTCACTTCCTCATTGGCCTGCGAATCACATGAGAAGATGTTGCCAGGTGACTCAAAACCCGGTGACATGAGCTTTGAGCATGGATTGGGTCTCCATGGTGACTCAATTTTGAGTCACCATTGCACATGGTCTAAGGCTGTTTCTTTACTAATTTAGAGGAATTCACTACTTCAATACTACTATAAATAGTATGCTGTGAGTTGGTTGATATTATTATTGTAGAATGTGCTGCTAGTTTCAAAGATGTCTTACACTGATGCTATGAACTGTTATTGTGATTCTGATTTGCAGTTGTCAACTTCCTTTTGGTTGAATTAACATTATTTTGAATTCCACATGTTATTAGGGTACTGCTGAGCAACAAGTGCTTGTTAGAGATTATGCTGTTGGTAAAGCAGTTGTCTTTAACCCGAGCATAAAGAATGTGAAGGAAGCTTACACAAATGATGGAACTAGGATGTAAGCTATACCTTGTGCTGCGCCATACTTTATACTTCTCTTCTTTTTATCATTTTAACGATATCCTTCCAAGTCAAAATTTTACTTCTACTATGCATCACTTTTATTGGAAATTCGATGCAGTTCACATGATCTTACATTGCATGGTTTCAAATTTTGTTGATGCTGATAACTTAAAGTTTGCTGCTTTATTTTTCTCCTTGTCCCTCCAAGATGTTAATTTTTTTGTTAGCACCTTGCGTTTGCTAATTCTCTGTCTTCAGATCAAGTTTCTTTGTTTGTTTTTAATTTTAATTTCCTTGAGTTTTCTCTGTTTGATGTTTTTCAAGTTGATGCATACTGAAATTTAGTGTAAGTTATAAAAGTTGCACTTGTCTTCAAAAGATCATAAACAATAAAAAATGTTAGATATGGTATCTACACAAGCGAGTCAGCACTCAGTAAAGAATTATTATTTTTATGCTTGAATGACAAACTACTGACTCTGAGCTTTGTGTTGAGCTCATTCTTCTTCCATGCATGAAACTCAGGTCTATACTGCATTTTTGGTCCTTTTGGTATTCTTGCTAATGATATGTGCATAACAGTGAGGCTGTGCTCTTGGGATTTGAATTTGAACATGCACATATTTAAATATTAATAACATGCAAATGCACATATGTGATACAATATAATGTTACAAATGCGCAAGGACTCTACTGATGGAAATCAGGAAATATTCTTGTATTAGGATATTATATTAGTATGTCAGGCCATTTCGTATCATAGTTGAATTAGTAGAGTTCTTATATTTGGCAGTATATATTTTGGCAGGATTCTAGTTTAATTGGATATCCTTACCAATACAAGTATATAAGCGAAGAGCTAGAGTTGATCAGGCGCTAATTATTGATTATTATTTGATATTGAATATAATTGAGAGTTTCCTCCAATTTACCATTGAGTTTCTTGATCCATAGCCATTTGCTATCATCAACATATCCTGGCATGATTAGATATGCATATACATCATTTCAAGAACAAAAGAAAACAAAGGTCTTAGCTTAATCAGTATTAGAAAAATGAATGGACCACGAGTGAACACTTTCCCTGCTATTACATTGAAAAGTTCAGTATTTCATTGCCTAGATATATACTTCAATTGGTGGCTTATTTATTTATTTATTTATTTATTTGATTTCTATTAATTTAGTGATGTACAGTGCGATGTTTCAGGCTTTGGTGATCTGTGTCTTTTACTTGTTTACTCAATACTTCAATAGTGCCCTCTATTCTTCAGACTTGTAGTGGCTTCACGAAATTGATCATGTTGATCTTCTTTACAGGTTTCAACGTGGTAAAGCTCAGACTGTCCTTCCACCACACCCTAAATTGAGAAGTCGTCTTTGTGCGTCATATGATGAGGAGATTAAGAAACTGGAGAGTGAGGAATCACTCGCAGCTGAGGCAGTTAAAGTAAGCCGGGCACTTCAAGAAGAAAAGTATAGCACGTTGAAAGATCTGCAAAGAACCTTCCATAATAAAAAGGTACTCCACAGAGTTGTAAATCCCGGATCGCATGGCCTCGTGCCCGACCCAAAAATATGGGATAGAGGAATTGCTCTACCGGAATGATCGGGATATTGAAGTTATATATATTTTTTATATAATATACTATCATTCATTATAATATAAACATATACACTTACAAATAACCCAATTAATAATATAAAGTCATAGATTACTCCATTAAGAAATTAAGTATTATTAAGCTAAGAAAACAAGAATTAAATAAATGCCCAATTCAATTTAACAAAACTCTAACTAAAAATTGATCAATTGAAGTTTAAAACCTAAACATATCTTCATTTAATCAACTCGCCGGAACAATTGACTGACATCCGGCCAGAAATGGCCCGGATATCCGCCAATTTTGACTGGTGGGCGGGAGGAAGAGAGAGAAGGCAGAAACTCGAGAAAAACGGCTCTGGAAGAATGCTGGACTGTGGCTAAATTTGCAATCTATAGGTTTTAATTGGGGGTAAATCACCTATTGATTTGCAATCTAAATTTGCATGTCAGGATCCCGGCCTACAACGCGACATGGCTGTCCCGGGAACTTCGAAACCTATTAAACACTGTTATGAAAATTCTAAAATTACCCTATGGGTGCAGAATGTTGTTCCACTGTTTTACTGAACTGAGTCGCCTAAGCAGACAGGTGAAATAATAAGGATGGAGTGCAGTGTTGGTAATCCCGGCAGGATCCATCCTGGTACGTTTTGGCACCTGGGCGGGCATTGCTGTCCCAGGACGCTTAGGCGACACAGTTTAGTATAACAGTGAACAACATTCTGCACCCATAGGGTAATTTTAGAATTTTCATAACAGTGTTTAATAGGGTTTGAAGTTACAGGTTAGATATTAGGGAATAACCAGAAATTTAATTGAGGAGAGATTCACGTGGATAATATTGATTGCTGCACCTGACCCAACATCACTCTGTTATTGGTTCATGTAGCCTACCCCCATTTTTATTGGGATGAAATGCTTGGTTTAGTTTGGTTTTTGTAATGTGTTAACATCCATATGTCTGTGAGAAAAGATATGAGTTGCAAATAGTTTCAGAAAGCAGAATGTTTCAAGATGATCGTTGCCTGGTGCTTCAAATATTTTCTTCAGATCAGTTTTAAAAGCTGTACCAGTTGAAAGGATTTACATTCTAGTTGGGGCTTAGGAACTCTTAAATCCTTGATAGAAGTTGTCCTGAAAAGAAGCTTTTTAATCTTAAATCACTTTATTGTAATTGACCCTGAATTGTCTCAACCATTCCAGTATGCGTAGTCTTATTGACATGTTTAAACTCTGATCAAGCATTCATTTTCTCATTGGAGATTGTCTGATGTTATCCTTTCTTTCCTTCCAGAGAAAGCGCAAGGATGAGGAGCAGAAAATGATGCCCAAGGAATATGAGCTGCAGGATTTAAGAATTTCTCTGGCTGCCGTAGCTGGCGCGGCACCTGCTTCTGATGCTGATGAGCTTCGTCAAGAGATATATGTCTGTCTCTTGAATATGAGATCCTATTTTCTAGATCTATATTGGTTATACATGCTTTTAGTTGTGCTTCATCAATGTGTTATGTTACTAAGCTTTTCCTCTGAAACAATATGCAGAAACTGCAGGAAGAGATAAAAGAACAGCAAACTTTGCTGGAGAAGCTTGAGATAAGGGTCGATGAAGCAGGAGTTAAAGCGGAAGATCTTAATGTCTCATTCAAGAACATTTCTGGTTGGTTAATTTCATTCTCTCATGCTATGTTGAGTAGATGTGATTAATAATAAATAAATACTTCTTATTCCAGAGTCAATAAAACTGGAGTTGGAAGTACTATCAGCAGCAGAGGAGGAAATGGTGATGATTGAGAAAGATCTTCGCAGTGCAGAAGCGGTCCGCCTTCTTATCTGTTTGCTTGAAGTTTATTTTTTGTGCTACATGTTTTAAACTAGGTATTTGCAATTATTATCCAGACGAAGAAGCACTACCAGGAGTTGATGGATGATAAAGTTGTTCCGGAGTTAAAAAAAGCGGAGACAGAGTATGCAGAACTTGAGCATGTGCTTAAGGTGATTTTCGGTCCCATTGAGGAAACCAAGATGTGTTGTGTCTAGAATAGACCTACATCGGTTTGCTTATTTCATCCTTTGGAATACATACATTCCTTGAACACCTGTTTGGAACATCCCGTAATTAAACTTATCTCTGATTGAAATGATCTCAAGTATAAGCATCCCATGTGGAATAGACCTTCCCCAAATGGCAATTTTTGGACCCCATGTGACTAAATAAATACCTGTCATGCTTAAACAATTTACTTGGATCGTCACCCACTATTCCACTTTGTTCTCGTCCTTTATTTTAATGCACTCTACTCAGAATTGTATATTCATTCTTTATTAAAAAGAAAAAAACTCCAGTTACAACATTTATCTCTTTTACATTCTCATTTCCTTAATACATGCGCCTAAAAGTAAGGGCTCGTTCTAATTTGGACTGGGGGAGTAATATTCTTGGGAAAAGAAAGATCTTTGTCTGCTTTAGCTTCCTAACTCACCTTTTATAGTTAGGTCACAGTTGACAGTACTCTTCTACCCATAAGTCTTACCCTCCCGACCACCATCTCCCCCAACCCACTTCACCCCACCCCTTCCCCATCATTTTACTTGTCATATGTCGTTCTCTGTTCTAGTTAGTGGGTCCCGAGTGAATTCGACTTATATGTTGAAATTATAGGAGAATCACCGGAAGGCATCGATCATCGCTCCTCAGAGTGAGATTGAAGAATTAGGCGTTAAGGAAAGCAACCCTGAGCAACTAAGTGCTGAACTTAATAAATGGAAGGACAGACTTGCGCGTGAGAGTCACAGGTAAAAGTTTCTATCATTGAATATCACAAAGATGCTACCCCCTCTTCCCTGATCTTATCTCCCCACTTGCTATATATGCTATTCAAATGATTTATATATATATGTGTGTGTGTGTGTGTGTGTTTTAAATCATATAAAACTCAGGAAAATTTCAGTGAATGTTACTTATGAGAAGAATGAATTAAATAGCAATCTAAATTTGCCGGGTTAATTTTATATATATATATATATATAACTGGAAGTAGTTATTGGATCATCCTAAAAGCAAATCGTGATAATAAGTTCTGCACGGAGCGAGCGTCTATTTTTTCTTCCTGGTTCTTTTGAGTTCAGGTATGAAAATTTTGTGCAGATTTCCGGACTCTATCGAGGATCTCAGAATGATGTTTGAGAAGAAACAGCGTAAAATCTCGAGGAAACAGCAAACCTACAAAGCCTTTAAAGAGAAGCTGGAAGTGAGTAATTTCCTCAATTTTCTTCTGTGATGCAGCAAAAAGTTGATGATTCTGCTCTTCTAGCTTTATCTTATAAAGTTATAAATGAATTGGTCCTCCAGGCCTGTGACATATGTTCTCCTTCAATTTGCCTATGTTGGCTGTTTCTTAGTATGTAAAATTGTTTTATTAACTCTTCTCAACTTCAATTACCCTAGCTTAAGTTGCCCCTGGCATGTAACAGTTTAGGATTCTCACTAGTGACGCTTATGACAAAACAAATATGGTATTAGTAAAGTTACCCGTTGGAGTGCCTGTTGCTTGGCTTTATTTCTATGCTCATGATTTTAACTGGGAAACTAAGTGTAGTAAATCCTGTCATTCATTCTACTACTTGGTACTGGCGGACGTTGCTTGGATTTTCATTTATAATCCTCCTTAAATTACTTAAACATGTTACTAATGAGTATTATCTCAGGTATTGGAGAAAGCTTTAGAAATGCGGTGGGTCAAGTTCCACCGGAATGCAGAGCTACTGATTAGAGAGCTAACATGGAGGTAGGACCTTTTCAATCTAGATTTCTTTATTTGATAGTGACTTCTTTTTTAATTTTCCCAGAAAAGTTCAATGACATTTGATCAATTGATCTGAACCTGTACAGTACCTAATTGATGATTCAATCTGATAGGTTTAATGGTCATTTGTTGAAGAAAGGAATCAGAGGGGAAATCAAAGTTAACGCTAAAGAGCAGACTCTCTCAATTGAGGTAAGGTGACTGAATGATAATTTCTAGTTAGCATGCATCACTTACTTTGGGTAGAGCTGTGGTTTCCAGCCAATGACTATGCCGCCCACTTTATTCGATACATTTCCAATTTATCAGGTGACAATGCCTCAAGACGCATCAAATAGTACTGTTCGCGACACTAGAGGACTTTCAGGTTTGTGTTGTTTGCTTATTGATCTATGTGCATGACTGCAATCAAGTACCAAATAGTATGTCAATCTATATATGGTCCCTGAAGTGTTGCCGAAATCAAATGATAATATCTATTATCTGTTATACAGTTCTTGTACTTCTCAATTTGGTTAAAATGATTAACTAGAAGCATGTTGTTGGTGTTTGAGCATGGAATGAGGAATATGTAAATAAAAGTGAAAGCATAAAATGAATCACGGAGTTGCCAAACCCATAATTTAACTCACCTATGTTATTTAATGACTATCTCACTGTGACACTTTTACTTCTGAAGGAAGGAAAAAACCAATCACTTTTGCATTGATATTGTCGAGTGCCTTCCTTCTGACAGATTGTAGCCATATTTTTTAGAGGAAAATTATATCTTATTAAAGTTCTCGCTCATGCGGGTGTGTCAGTTTGTATTTGGTTTTAGACCTGTATATATATTCTATATAAGCATTTTTTATGTAATAAAACCCAGGTGGAGAACGTTCCTTTTCAACTCTGTGTTTTGCTCTCACGATTCATGGGATGGCAGAAGCCCCGTTCCGTGCAATGGATGAGTTTGATGTATTTATGGTTCGTTCTCTCACTGTACTCTTTTGCATTCCAAGTATGTGTAAGTGGTCTAATTCATCTTCACTCTATATAGGTGCCTATCATTCCACACTATGGGAATATTTGCATTTGCTTTTGTCTAGTAGAAGGCTAGAAGCTATAGATTGTCTAAAGGAAAGGACATGTTACCTCAATGGTGAATGTTTGGACATGTTTGTAAAGCTCTCAACAACATATCAGTCAAGTGTGGGTTTGTAGAAATAAGATGGGCTTTCTTTTTAGTTCTGATTTTTGGCAGATAAACTTAGAGCAGCCGTAACAGAATTTTAACTGAAAATGGCTGTCGGGAGTTTTTTGTTCCCCTACCCCCATTAGAATTCAAAAAAGCAAGATGCTGAGTTCAGGATTTATCACTAGCTCTGTTACTTTATTTCTAAAAAGGTGGAGGGGGTGGACTTAACTTTACGGTATATGTATGATGTAATGAAGAAACCATAGCTTCAATACATGATAAATTGGGTCTAGTTAAGGCGCTCTCCGCTCTATCAACAAAGAGGTCCTTTCGGCCTATTTTCGGTCTAGTTAGGCATTGAAAGAAACACTAAAGTGAAATCTATCTGAAGCCAGGATACTTGGTAAGTCATTCCCTTTTTCAATCCATAGAATATTAGGTTTTAGCAATTTAACAGTAATGTAAATTTCTGATCCAAGGAGATGTTGGTGCAACCGATTGTTGCTTACATTGCTATATGTGCCCATCTTGGTAATCTGGGTTGATTGATATGGACTTGGATCAAGGTAGTCTCAAGTCAAAGCTGGCCTAGTTCTTGTTTCTTGGTAGTAGGGGTGTACGCGGGCGGGTACGGGCGGTTTTTTACCAAAATTCTAACCGACCCGCCTATGGAGGGTTGTCCTAATCGATAACCATGGTGGGTGTATTTTTTCGCAAACCGGGGCGTGTCGGTTGACACTTATCACGGGCGGATTGGCGGGTTTATAACATACAAAAATAAACGTTCCTTTAAAATTATTACCAAGTAAAATTATACCCAAAGTAGAATAAAACACAAGTAATGCAATGTATAAAACATAATAGAAGATGTGTGGAGAATTAAAGAAATACTAGTAGGGAAAAAAAGTGTGCTGCAACTCTAAACCAGTGAACTACTAGGAAATAATAAGAAGATACATATCAACATAATTACTAACCACTTATTAATAATAAAACAAAATAATTCTACACAACAGAACATAAAGAATAAGAACACAACACCATATATTATATACTCTTTACATATTAATTATTTTTCAGAATATAAATATATATAATTAGGTGGGTGGGGCGGGCGGGTGGCGGGTGACACCCGTCCAAACCGCCACCCACCCGCTATGAGCGGGTGAAAAAGAATTCTAACCATGGCGGTTTTTGTCTAAAATTTTAACCGGCGGGTGCGGTTATACGACGGGCGGTGCGGGCGGTTTTTATTTATGTACACCCCTACTTGGTAGATTACCATTAGACCGAATAAATCTATTGATTTTTCACATTTGAAGTTTGCATGCCTATTAGCAGGATGAGAAATGGGTGAAACTGTGATCTTTTCCTTCTGTGTTGAATTTAATTGAAGCCTTCAGGAAATTTTGAAAATGATTTTTAGCAAGCATCAGTATACTCGGACCTTCATGGGGACATTCAGAAAGTTGCAAGTCACTATTTAATCTGAGTTGCATTTGTGTTATCTTTATATCTCCAGGATGCAGTCAGCAGGAAAATCAGCCTGGATGCCCTTGTGGATTTCGCTCTGGAGCAAAATTCCCAGTGGATATTTATCACCCCTCATGACATTAGGTAACAGTTTTATATAAATTACTCCCTTTAAGTTCATAGGAACTTTCTAACTGTTACTGGCTACAGCTTTATTTTAGATTTGGGTTTTTCTCTAAATCTTATTAATGAAAGAACAGGGTAATGATAATGCATTTGCTCACATGACTTTACCCTTCTAAGGCTGTTCAATTTTCTCAACAAATTTGTAAACAATTCATTTCGAGGAAAGCTGAATTTTGGCTATATCTTTCAGCAGTATAAGTAAAAGAAGTAAAGAACAACCAGAAAAATTGCAATTAATCCCGTTCCTGTTGATTTGACTTGAAATGAGTCTGCTCAATGAAATTAAAATTTTAAAATCTTCCAAGCAGTTTGCTCTAAAGTGAAAGTAAGCATGTGTAGAATTTGCTCAAACAAAGTGTTCCTCTTATAACGATATTTTCTGATCAATCAACACAAGTGAAACATTAAAGATAATTATGATGCCATCAGCTGCTTGAAAGGCACAATCTCTTATATTGGCTATTAAATGTACTTTGTGCAAATTGCCTATGGTTTATGTTTTTGGTTTTCTAAATATTACGGAAAGCCATGTCTTATGGTGCTTTGAATAACAATATCAATTGTGTGATTTTGTGATTCAGCATGGTGAAAAATCACGAGAGGATTAAGAAGCAGCAAATGGCAGCTCCTCGTGGATAATTATTCATGCTCAGCTTTAGCCTTTTTGGGCGGTAAGCCTTCTGTAGACTTGACATGGGGTAAGTTGCCAACATCGGCTGTTTTAGAAGGAGACTTGACTTGTAGTAAAGGTATTTATTGAGGGTTTTGTCCCGTAATGATGCTCGTTGCAACTGAGCTCGTTAGTAATTTATTCATCATTAGGGTTAGTGTCTGTACAGTTCTAGTATTTAGGACACTCAAGAGTCAAGACCTAGGCATGTAGAATATATCTACTCTTGATATCATTTCTGGTGAACTTCAGAAGTAGTTGCCGGAAGTATTTTCAGTGTAAAGTTTTGCAAGAATTTTTAGAATGTTTGCCAACAATTGTTCACAATGTAAATTGAATCTGTATGTAATCGAACATTGCTTTTGTTATGGAGATTGGTTCGAGGACCGTGATGAACTTGAATCGTAATTCTGTCTCCTTACTGATGTGAAATTTGAATCTGTGCAATTGCCCACTGATGAACAATGTTTGTGGGACAAAGTAAATTGGTCTTATAGCCCGATAAGCTAATTTTCAAATTAAACTTCTTACTTTATGTCTTATAAGCTTTAAACATATTTGTTTGATTGGCAAGCTATTAAAATCACAAAAAATTCTTGTTAAAACATCTAAAAACATTTATTTTTACTTGATTTTTTAAAAATATTTTTATCGCTCGTCAAACAGTCTGATTTGTTATAAAATGTCGATTATACAATCATTTAATTTGCTAATGGTGAAATGATCATGTATGTTACTACAACCTAAGTTAACATGATTCTAGAATTTTGATTCTATACCTTCGAAGCAATTCATGTACGCACTAAAACTTGTAAAGCGATAGAAGTGAGAATCGATATATATATATACAGTATAAAATTAGGAAGAAAAGTACCATGAAACCAATAAATTAATACTCCGTACTGTATAATTTTACTACTATTAGACGTTAACAAAAGTTCATTCTTTTATATCAATTCCGGAAAAGATAACTACGATTGAAAAATAATATTAATAAAGTTCGTATTTGTTGACACACCCAAAATCACAATCTAACAATAGACGGTTTGACATGTCACTTAACCTTCATTAAAATCAAGTTGCACGTTAAATTGGCATGAAACCAAATAAATAATTTTTAATTAATACTTATTACATACATCATATAAAATCGAATTATCATTCATCTATTAGATATAAAAAAATTCAATACTATCGTATGTGACGTCACGTTATTGGTTACCACCAGTGGTACTAAGAGTCAGACTCGTGCAAGTTACACGCCTTGCCTTAACAGAGAGCCGAGCGAATAACTAATTTATTTCGTCAGTAAAACATACTAGTCTGAATCATTACACTCAGCAAAATTGTTGGAATCAATCAAATCAATGAAGAAAGACAAAGGAATCGCAATCGATACCTTCACCACTGCAAACGAAGACGAAGACGAAGAAGAAGAAGAAGAAGCCAAACGCTATTACGCACACCAACAATCCTTCTCCACTCGCAACGCTTCTTCCAAATACGATTTCGTCAAGGTCATCATCTCCTTAATTTCCTCTGCAATTTCTCTCCTGTAACTAAACCTAATTTCGCTTCTCTCAATTTTCTGCGCAGGTCAAAGTTTGGCTCGGCGATAATGCCGATCATTACTACGTGCTTTCTCGCTTTCTGCTTAGCAGAATGCTTACTGTCACTAAGGTTCTCATATCGTCGTTTTTTATTTGTTATGTTTTGCTATTGAATTTCTGTGAGTGATTCGATGCTGAGTGTGAGTTTGTTGATTGTAGATTCCGAATCATGTGGCTATTAAGATTGCTTTGGACCTTAAGAAGCTGCTTATTGATAACAGTCTTCTGGATGTGTATGTTTCCACTACTGTTTCCGCTTATTGTTTAGCTTAATTGTGATTTGTGAGATGTTGTTTGATTTCATTTGATTGTTTCGCAGCTCACAGTCGGATCTCGAAGCTAATTTATTCAAGGTGTGGTTTCTTTCGCTGTCCTTGAGTATTTATAGTTAGGAAAGTTGATAGATCGTTTTGGATTTTCGATACGTTTGTTCAGTAATGTGGGATTGAGGCGCGATGGTGTAAATGCATGCATGAGTTCACAAGGAATGCTGAAGTTTGGTTAGAATTATGCATTAACCTTCGTTAACATGTGTTTCAAGATTAAGATACCTGGCTGTCTTGTTTGTTGGATAGAAAAGTCTGGTTGATATCTAAATCTCTTCGCGATGTTCAGTCTGATTTGTTAGTTAATGAATCAATCACTCAACTGGACTGGGATTTAATGTGCCTGGACTGCTGACATGTATGGTTCTATATAAAAATTTCTGTTTGATTTATGTTCAGCTTTAAAGTGAAGTTATATATCTTAATAAGTATAATATGGATACACAAAGTTGGGATTTGAGAAAAAATTTTGACCATGCAATATGATACCGAGGTTTATAGAATGCGTACCATGTATGGAAATACTCTTTCTGTTTGCTACGTCTGTCTCCTGTCTTTATCTATTTTGTTTATGAACCAGAAGTTTTCGCTGTTTGGCAATTTGTGCTTTCTTTACTATTTTTGGTTTGAAAAACCTTTTAAATGCTTTCCTTACACCTGTAGCTCATGGAGCGGCGAGGTTACGGACAAGAGTATATCAACAGATATAAAATGATGACAAGGTCAGTTACATTTCATTCTTCTTTTAGTATTGATGTGAGAGAGTATTGCCCAATCTGATATTTGAAAGCTTACAGCCTGCATGCCTCTCATTCTGATGTTTGTCATGGTTTTTGTTTCACGGATTGGGATAAGAGATTAAAATAAATTCTGTTTATTCATACAACTAATCTTATGTGTATTTATTTATTTCGTTTCAATTTTATTTGTTCTTAGGTTTCACCATCAAAGAGTTCCACTAGTTATTCTTGTCTGTGGTACTGCATGTGTTGGAAAGTCTACTATTGCTACCCAGCTTGCCCAAAGACTAAACTTGCCAAATGTTCTGCAGGTAAGCCTCGACTGTATATTGAGCAATTTTTGCCTGCATCTTTTTCCGTACTCCAAGACAAACTGCATAAATCTTTCTTATCCTGTACTGATAGACTGTACATTTTCTTGATGTCGCAGACAGATATGGTGTACGAATTGTTGAGGACAGCAACAGAGTAGGTGACTCTTTGACACATCTATGTAGTAGAGATTCTCATGAAAAGATACTGGATTTTTTTTTTTTTTTCATTTGATTATCTGAGAACCTGTGAATCTATATCATGGCATACTTATATGGTGGTATATTATGCGTGAGTAAGTGCAGTATGTGCTCTTGCTATTACACTCTTCCATGCCCCTATCTACCCACCCCCATTTTTAAAAAACTTTTTAGTATTATGGAATTTATTTGTTTGCAGTTCCTTGGATAGTTGTAGATTTTACAGATATCTCTCGCATCCATATGCATTTTGAATATTAAACTATTGAAGAATCGTGTGAAATGCTTCACTCTATTGAATCTCTAATGCATGCATAATTTATCTCAGTGCGCCATTAAAATCTTCTCCTGTATGGACAAGAGATTTCAGCTCCTGTGAGGAATTAATAACAGAATTTTGTAGAGAATGCCGGATTGTTCGTAAAGGTATAAAACAAGGTCTATATGTACCAAACTATATGTGTTTCAGTGTTTGTACGATTTCATGGGTCTAATTACTTTGTATGTCATACAGGTTTGGCTGGTGATCTGAAGAAAGCAATGAAGGATGGAAAACCAATTATAATTGAGGTAAATTCGCCCTGCTGAATCACAAGTGTACAATATAGAGACTATTAATCTATTTTTCTAATGACAGAAGGGAAGGGGATGAAAACTAAATCTGAACAATGACTTTCCATCAAGCATAAAGAGTTCAAATGTTTATTTGCTCTGGTCTGATCAAAAGAGTTCGTAAAACCTACTGGCTATGCTCACAAATCATAAGAAACATAACATAAATTTAAATGCTTTAGCTTTCATAAATGGAATGGTTCATATTAAATATCAATGTCCTTGAGACTATTTTATGTTTTGTGAATAAAAAGGGGTTGGGAATAATTTTCTTCAATGCTAAAGTCGCTCAAGGGGATTTCTGTTGCTCAATAATATTCCTCACAATCTTATAGTGCCTGAGGAAATTTAAAAGATTTGATGTTTTTCGAAGCCAATTAGCTGTCTCGTTCCTTTTTTTTTTAAACCTGAACTTATTGCAATGGACCTACAACACTATGCAATAAACTTTTTAGTTTATATTCTGGTATTTAAGTTCCTGAGAAAATTGACAGGGAATGCATTTGGATCCGAGTATCTATTTGATGGATGATGAAAATAAAACATCATCCCCCGTGGCTCCAAAAGATGAAGAGAAGTCTCTGGGGGGAAATGAAAAGGAAAGATCAGCTGGAAATGATGACCCTGCTCCGTCCAGTAATCAGGATGATGGCAATTCCTGTACTCAGATAGCGACATCAGTAGAAACATCTGATGAGATAACAGGTGCTCTAAAAGCCACGGACATTAATGGCAGTTTACCTGATAATAAAGGTGTGTTTTTTTCTTTTTCTTTCCCCGTTGCAGTAATAAACTGAATTAATTTGTATTGATCCAGTGTTTGCTTTTCTTTTCATATTATTAATTTATTATTATTGTTGTTTTACTTGTTTTTATCTCTTAAAATTCCTCACAGGTGAAGTGGTAAAAGATTCCAACCCAGTTAAAAGTCCTGTTGGTAAAAAAGGGAAGTCTGGTCCTGAACCAATCATTATTCCTATAGTCTTACAGATGGCTGAGTTTGATCACAAGGTTGGTTGCGTACTTGCTTTATTATTAATTTTCCTTGGGTGAAGTGAAAAGCTTAAGTATCCGTAGCAAAAATATTTACATAACGGCATAATATTCTGGAATATACTATCAAATCGATTCTGAAACTGTGACTACCATGGTTCAGTATTTGTTTGCCTACTTTGTTTCTTATAAAACGATCAGAGAAGTCTATGTAAGAAGTAAGTTCATGAGCAAATTATAAGAAAACTTTTGGGTTCAAGAGAACCGAGTGAAATCTGGTTAATGATAGTTTGTAGTGGAACATAATGTCATGCCGAAGCCATCCAGTAATTAAGTCATTTTGTTAACTGAAACTGTTGAAGATACTGAAAGGCGGGGGAGATCATTTTGAGTTCTAGCTGTTTTTTTTTTAAAAAATATTATTGAAGATAGAGGAAGGAAATTCACGGGGATTTATAAGAACCCGTTTACAACTCAATATCTTTTTACTACTAAAGAACCATAAAACAACAAAGACTAGTACTACTAGAATCCATATAAGACCAAATAAGCTAAGTAGCTTGACATTTCAACATTCTGATGATTGATGAAGACTTACTACTAGTAAAGATATCTATACTACTATTAGACCATAAAACAACAAAGACTAGTACTACTAGAATCCACAAGACAAGATAAACTAAGTAGCTTGAGTTCTAGCTGCTTGCTATCTCTTGGATACTTTTATCTTTTCAGTTTTTATTAAAAAAGAATTGTTGAATATTTACAGGCTTTGCTAGAGGAGTGGATAGCTACTCATACCAGTGAAAAATTTCCGATACAGGTATGAAGAATGTGTTCAGGCTTTAATCTTCCTTTCCACACGAAAACTTCACGATGATTACTCCTGAGTATAATTACGAGACTTATGACAAATGCCAAGTCCATTTAGTTTCTGTTATCATGCTCCTTTGTAATAATTACATGGATTTACTCGATCAGATTTTGTCATACTGCACTTAATATCAGTCCCGGCGGTGGAGATTTAGAGTCTGATCCTTCAAGTAATTCTCTGTTACACATTTTTTTTGTAGTTTGGATAGAGTATGGATCCACCTCGTATATGTGCGGCAGGTATTACCGTATTAAGCTGATAGTAGTTCACTTAACTAAGATCTAGTATTCCCTATTGAGTCAATTTTTTTTTACTCCAAAATTAGCAGCAAAATTGGCATTCGGTTGAGAGGTTTATCTGGTGATAACTATGTTAGGTCTATGAATTTGTAGTTTAGTCATACACGACCATTTTAAATTGCATATTTTAAACTAAGTGATACTCAATTTGGCATATTTGCTTGTTCCAATCTGTCAGCAGTTAATAACATACTATTTCGACTTTATTGAATGAGTTGCATCTGTCCTGGATAAACATTGACGATGGACATTCATTTACAGGACAAGGATAAGCTCATTAGCAATTTAAAAACCCTCCAGGACTATCTCTGTTCATTCACTTCGCAGGTATATCTTTCCAAATAACCTCTGCTTAAACATAGAAGGGTGTTTATTTTTCATGAGACGTATTTTCTCGATTTGAGTTTGTGGAGCCATCAGGTCTATAAGCCTGTAAGGATACTAGAGCTCCCATTTACGGTTTTATTATACCACAATACTTTTTAAATGACAATTACTGAGGAATGGTGTTTATCTTGATCAATTTCCAAGGAATGATCTATGTATTCATTTCTACTTACGGAAAGGCACCGGACAGTGAAACATCAGCTCACCTTTGTCCATCCCCGGTGTTAACACTAGCAATTTGAATACTCGAATTTGGTTGCTTTTGGAATTGTACCGTGATCCAGTGTGTTTGTAATATATATCACTATCTTTACCTGAAGAATGAGAAAAGGGGAATGCATGGGTATCATTGTGTTCATAAACTGACAAACATAGATTATGTGTTTCATTGCATGTGGAGGAAGCATATAGTGTTCTCTCAGATACTCATGTTTTGTATCCAACAATTTGAGCAGGGTGTAGCAGTTGTTAATATATCAGCAACGACCTTCCCACAAACACTGGATTGGCTTCATAATTACCTGCTTCAGGTAAATGCCAAAAAGTAACATATTATATCAGTTATATGCTTGTCATTAATTTTCACCAGAGAAAAGAGAATTAGGTAAATCGATGAGCACTTTTGCTGCAACTAGGTATATATAAACCTCTCTTAACTCTTGGGCTGAGAATTGCAAAGTAGTGATCTATGAAGCCATTCTGAACCCAAGGGAAGTTGCCAGTAAGATCATGAAGCCAAAAATCAACAATATATAGGTGCCATAGGGAGAACTCGCATTTAATTGTTTATTCTTTAACCTGAAAAAATGCTGCAGAGAATTGTTACACACGTATAGCTATAAAGTCTTCTTTCAAATGGGCTATATTATTTAGCATACTCTCTTCCTAGTCAAGGTATGATTACTTCAAATGTTCTAATTCTTCATTTCCTCAGTGTATCGAACAGGGGACATCATCTGTTACCATGGGGACCGACATTCAAGCAGTTAAAATCTAGGTCATTGAAGAATCTTGTGATCCGAGGTATTCCTTACATGACTCCTTGCAAAATTATGCATCTTATCTTCTGTCATTGACATGTTGATCATGTAAGACAAATTTGTAGGATAGTTTGTATACAGACTATAAAGAGAATACATGAAGTTGTAGTGGATTGAATAACAAGTGGTGTACAAACTATATCTCGGTTATGGGTGTGGGATAATTACAAGATTATATTTCACATATAGATTTATTACTCGGCCTAGTATCACTATTTGAGGTAAAAGTATATGCTGTGAGGTTATACACTGCATTTAGGACTTCCTTTGCCATTCTGAGATTCAACTTCGGACTCTGTATTTTTTTTAACCTTAGTTTAAATAATCTTCATAGCAGAAGTATTGGAGCTGCAATTCTGGGTATGGTATTCAAGACAGGGTTAGTGGTGGTTATGCTCCTTGTGAACTGCCAAATTTTAACATGCCGAAGACTTGAGATTTTGATGATTGGAAGGAAGTCTCGAAGAATAATCTTGCTTACCCATTCCGTCCAACTTGTCGTGTCAAAATTAGGAGTAGCTGCTTCTCAAATGATGTTGTATTTTGCTAGGTAACTTGCTACCGCATCACTGAATAATTAACTTATGCGGGTAAGTTTATTAGCAATGATTATTCATTCTATTTTTTTTTTTTTTTTTGCTAAATGTGTCCCAGTATATAATGTTTGTAGCTTTAATTTAATAATAATCTTGGCCATTGTTTCTTAAATAAGTTTCTTCTCTGCCATTTTTTTCTTGAATAAAACTGGTGATTTACACCTTTTCAATGTTAAAGACAGTACTGAAAAGTGAAAACACTCTTTGATCTGATCTGAAGTTTCGCAAAGCAAGCACTTAATTACTGTAAGTGTGGAGATTGGAAGGAGCTCATCGAAATTAAAGCAGAGCATATATAATTGTAACATGGGCGTGAAATTATCGTAAAAATCATTTTTTTCCCATGAATATGAGAAACGATTATCACAAAGTCTTGGAATAGACCTGCATTAGTGAGGAACCTGAAAAACGTACTGAAGTTCTTAAATATATGTATAATGTTTTAAACAATACTAGTATCAATAATTTGTATAAGTGAACATCCCATGTCATTTTTTATGTATATGCATATAACCAGTAACCTTTAGTGTTTTTGGATATAACTATAATGTCTCTTTAGTCTCTATATAAATACGGTCTCTCAGATACTTACTCTCGATTATTTAGGAAAATAAGTATTGTGACATTATTTAGGAGTAATTTCTTTCGTCATAAGCCAAATAATTAGCAATTGCAAGAGTCCAACCAAAATACTTTTGGAAATTCGTTGTAATGACTCGTTTTGCTCTAAAGAAGTTAGGAAAATAGTAGTAATAGAAAACTTCTGACTTTTCTATTTGTATTCAATATAAATATATACAAAGAAAGTAGAGCACGAAAACACTGCGTTTCTTGACAAGAGCTGTACTACCATGAACCATCGTTCCAGACCAAATCTCACATGAATACATACAACGCAAGGATGGCTGTGTGTTAAAAATAAGAGATCGACAAACAGAAAACTATGAAGATTGATGATACAAATGTAACCAAGTTCTTTAGTTCCAATATTGCCTCAAGAGAAAATGGAAGATTCATTGGACCTTTGCACTCATATATTGAATTATTGGTCCTTGTTTTGGTTTTGTGTGCCGGTTAAATCTCCTTCAAATATACGAAAGTGGTACACTTAAACATTCAAACCCTTTTTTTGTGTGAGGAGATGGCTAAAAGGGAGGGGAATATCCTCTTGGTCACAGGTTTAAACCCCATGGGGAGTAAATTTCTGTGATTTATGACTTCTGAGTCTATTGCGCTTTAACTTGGCTTCCGTGATTTGTAGGCTATTACGTGAGCCCGTGGGGTTTACTCAGCGCGCACCCGAAGGGTAGCGGCTGTGGGTTCCCAACATCATCCAAAAAAAGAAAAGAAAAATATCCTTTTTTTCCCTCTAATATGCATCTAAAGGGTAGCGGTTGCGAGTTTGCAACGTCATATAAAAACGAAGTTAAAGTCTGGGTCATGAAATAATCACTCGATCTGATCCTGGTGTATTATGAAGTTATGACAAATATATATATTCAGAATCTTGAAATAAAACTATACATATCTTTGGTCTTCAATCATATGAGATGAGACTCCTGGCCACTTCTATATATTTTTCTTTTCTTAATTTTGATTTTTTTTTTTTTTGTGTGTGTGTATAGAAATACTTAAAATCACAATTGATTAAATTTTGTTTAGAAAGGTTGTGTATATATATCTAAATTTCATCATCCCATAAATCTTGGATGGTCTTGTAAGGGCTAGTTGTCTGATTAACATAGCAATCTCCCCTCATGATCTTTATCTGCTCCATTTTGTCTATTTCATGCAAATCATTTTCATCCAATTTGATATCAAGTGCTCCAATGTTCTCCTTTAACCTCTTCTCCCTAAAACTCTTCACAATCACACTTGACCCTCTTGACATTCCCCATCCTAGAGCAACCTACATTTTCACAAACACAATGTCAAATATTTCGAATGATTGTGAAGTGTGCAATTAAACCAAGAATATAGCAAATCATGAATAGTACCTGAGCTGGAGTTGCTTGGTGTTTAAGAGCAATGGATTTGATGATCGGATCTTCAACCACAGCTGTTGAACCCCAGAAGTTCCCTGGAGCTCCAAGAGCCGAATACGCGCTGACGTGGATATTCTCTCCTTTGCAATATTCCCTTAGCTTCTTTTGCCTCCACATAGGATGCATCTCCACCTGCACCACACCAGATTACTAGCTACTTAGTCTATAAATATCATTTGACTTTGCTTATCAAATCTTTCTAAAGATTCTCCAGATACTTCGACTTTTTTGCTTTAAAAACTTTTTATGTTTTACTTCAAAGTCTGAATGTACTATTTGCAAATCATGTTTTGAGTTAATAAATTCGAATCGAATGAGCATATATAATCGTATGAACGTATCAAATCCATATACGTTGGTACGTACCTGATTGACAGCAGGAGTAACCGATGCAAAATCCAAGAGACTCTGAATCTTCTTGCAAGAGAAATTACTAACACCAATGCCTTTACACAAGCCAAGTTCCATGCACCTTTCCATGCCAGCCCATGTCGTCTCCATGTCCAACTTCTCAAACTCTTCTTCATTTGGCAACGGGTCGGAAACCCATGGCTTCAGACTCACTGGCCAGTGCACCAAGTACATGTCCAAATATTCCATTCCAAGATTCCTAAAACAGAGAGAACATAGATTAATTCTCCATTCCATAACATTCTTTTGACACATACGCGTGTATTACTAATAAGTGAAGTCCTATAAAGTTACCGTAGAGTTTGCTTTAGTGCAGAAACCGGGTCATGGTGATGACTTCCCCATAGTTTAGATGTCACAAATATGTCTTCCCTTTCAATTAGTCCATTGCAGATTGCTTCTCCTAATGCATTCCCTAGAGCCGGCTCTGAGCCATACACTTGTGCAGTGTCAAAGTGCCCGTATCCCATCTGTTACAAAGAAAGTAAATGTTACGAAGTTAGATATCGACTATCCACATTCCTTCACGCATTCAATCTATCTCCGAGAACACATTGCTATGTTTGTATTCAAAAAAAAAAAAAAAAAGCTCGAATGTACTTTTCATACCTTGAGGGCCATTTTGACAGCTTGCTCAGTAGCTTTAACATCATTCTCAAAGGTGTAAGTGCCCATACCAATTATAGGAATGGTCATGCCATTGTTCAATCTCACTTGATTGCTTCTCATTTTCTTCTTTGGATCTTAAAATTCTCTCTGTTTCTTTGAATTGATTGTTATTGTGTATAGTGCATGAGATGGTTTGATTTCATGTATGGGTTGGGCTTATATATATACGATGATCAAAAGTCAACCTTAATGACTTTTTCTAAAGGTACAATGAAGCCAATAAAGAAATGGCATGTTAGCAAGATTATATCATGATCTTGGAAGAAGTTAAGAAACAAGCTAGTTTGTGTTGTTAAGTACTACAGGGTTAAAATATGGATCTGATTTTCCATGTCTTAAGGGATCCCCATAAAGTATAAGTATTCCCTTAATCATATACTATAATGATATCAGGTTGGCATCTGCATACTCTTAATTATCAATTAACCTACTATCTTGCTTTGTCATATACAATTAACACTCATGCGCATGTTTGTGGCATATTAGGTAACTTCAATGTATTATACTCCGATATTATCACAATTAAACTAATTTCAAGATTTTCAAGAATAAATATCGCCGAATCCCACATTGATTAAGAGAACACCACACACATAGCATAGTATGAAATTTTTTTGGGTGACTTCAAAAGCAAATTTGTGAGGTATCTGACCGAACTTGACAATATCATACTAGACTTGTGTGTGTGGCCCGGGTCATAAACTGACCAAGCCCTTAGTCCCAATCGATTGGTCGGATCCTTACAAATGGTATCGGAATATGAGCAATTGCCAAACCCACAAGGGGTGTTGATAGTTGGTTTCGAAACATCACAACCTATCCAGAAATTCGACAAGGATATTGAAAATTCAAAAGGTAGAATGTAATAGTCCATATTTGACATGAGTTAAGAGCGTGTGGGACAAAATGGTACATAAGAAAACCCGCACTTTACAAATTAGTATGGATTAACAAACGTTATCTCACCCTCCCCGAATATCTGATCTCTATGTTCTCTGAATTTCCTATTGTGGCACTGTCACATAGGATCATTACCGGACTCTTCGTTAAAACAATAATGCCGTAAGGACTTCTATGTAAGGAGTCACGTAATCCCATATTTGATTCGGACCCTATAGAAACATATAAGCAATTGAACATACCTAAAAACATACAATATTTTTCCAATATTTTAAAGAAACCAAGTCCAATTTTAAGAACTAAGAATGTTTCCTACATTTGATTACTGATTCTCATCATTTTGCAACATAACAATATAAAATTAATGCTTTTTATTAATAATTTAACATGGTATTATCAATACTTAATATAGTATAAACTTACAAAAACATTTAATATTCTAATCCATTTAACTTGACACAATGTTGTCACAGTCTAAATATTTGACTTATATAATTATAATAATCTAATTAACAATCAAGATAATAATTCATTTAAATCTACATCCTTTGTGGCTTGTGCCCTTTGGGTCGTTGATACTGCCGTCAGTGATACTCCACGTGGCGCATGCTTATATAAATCTTGCTTGATTATATTAGCAAATTATTACTTTACATACCATACCGTTTTGGATGAGGGCCATTTATCAGAGCGATTAAATCAACGTTAAATATTTACCTAAAAATATCATATTATATTTTAACTTGAACCATCTGTGTTTGATAAACCTACATTGCACTTGCATTATATGCTAAATATGTAATGTTGATTTCGTATATGTGAGACGCATGATTTCTGGCAACTCATAATTAAATATATAGTTTAAAACTAAAGGGAAGAGTATGTCGAAGAGGTTGACTTAATTCATTTTAAGAGAAATCTCAATTGCTTGAATGTTCTATAACTGTAAAGTCAATCAACCAACAAAGTCAAAATATTTGATGTGGACTTAACTGAAACTAACACACAATTAATTATTTCCGTTCACTACCCTTGGACTTTCTTTTTCCATTAAAAAATATTTGAAAAAATAAACAAGTTTTAGTTCCTAGATCAAGGTTACAAAATGCAGGTTGATCTAAAAAAAAAAAAGCAAAGAAGGTTCAGCCCAAGTACAAAGGAACCAAGACAAAATACCCAGCTTCACGTTACAAGACTAGTAATCAACGTTTTGATAACCTTTCCTATTTTTTTTTATCTTTCTTTTGTGGTTCAACAAGGTAGATCTAACCCAAAATTGACGTTAAACATGTGATATTTTAAGATAAATAAAAGTTCGCTACTAATCTATCACAAAAGTTTGACTTCAATCTTTAAAAATCTTTTAGAATCCTCGAAACCTCCTAGTGAAATCATCATAAGCTATATTCAGTAAAACCATCTGAGAATCTAGTCAGTAAGTGATAGGGTGGTTGATATCGTGACTTAAGATATAAACCACTTGATTTATTGTTACAAGACTAGTAATAAAGGGAGGGAGTTAGAAGGTGTAGGCGGGACGACCCCCTTGAATTTCAAAGTGGCATATTTTCTCTTAAACTTTTTAAATTTTTTAGCATTTTGTCCCACTTAAATTTCTAAAATGGTATTTTCTCACCCCAAGTTTCTATTATCCTCAAATAGTTACTAAAATAATTATATTTAATCTAGTAAGGTAAAAAAAAAAGTTTAAACTATTATCTTTGCTTGGTCGTCTTCTCCGTTCTTCTAAAAGGATTTTGTGTTTAATTCGTAAAAGAAGTGGGAGGAAAGAAAATGGTGGCTAAATGTCTTCTATGTTAGGCTGTTTGAGATAATGTTCGTCGTTAGTTTCGAATATTTGGAACAAAGAAGATGATACCGATGGAGTTGTTGATGTTCATCATCGATAGTTCTTGTTGTTGTTACCATGCATGTTTAGATTAGGAATTTCGTTTAGATCAATAGTCTCATTCATCGTTTTGTTTTTGCCCCTTTGTAATTATAGGAAATGGCATTTAAGGACCACTTTGTGGGTTGGACTTGCATATAAAGACCACTAAAAAAAAGGCTTGCAAAAAAGGTCATTCTATTTTATTTGAGCCCTAATTTCTTCCTCTAGAACTTGTCTTTCCATTAATGCCCCTCCTTCCTTTCTTTCTCTCCAAGTCTACTGTACGAAATTCATTTTGTGATTTGTTCGTCATCTCGTTTCCAGGTTTCTCTGTTTTTCTCTCTCGTTTTTGCTCTCTTGATCCGATTTTATCCTGTTTTCCACTGTTTTTTTCTTCAATTTCGACATGGATTTCCTTTCCCCTCTCACTTTCAATGGCTTTAGCCATGCTTTTGGCATAAAACCTGGTTTTAAGTTTTCTGATCTTCTAGATGTTGCAATTTTGAAATTTAATCTGAAGGATTTGGATTTGACTCGATTTGTTTATCTTATTGAGAAGAAAACGTTCATGCTTTTCACTGATGATGATATTGCTGCGATGATTGGTTTATGTTTTGCTCACGGTTTAAAATATGTTGATATTACTATCCTTGTCGGATATCTTTGAGGTTGATCTTGCTTACATTAATTGTGTTAATGGTAAGAGGATGTTTATTGGTGAGAGCAGTGGGAGTGGTGGTTCTGGATTGGCTACTGAAACCAACTCCTCGGTGCATGAAACTAACAGAGTAGCTGCTGAAACCAACTTAGTTGGTCATGAAACCAACAATGTAGTGGGTAGGATAGAATATGGTGGGCGTAGTAGGTTTAGTGGTGATGGTGGTCCTGGGCTATTGGTTTCAGGTAGGGTTTCGAGCCAAAACTCGTTGGTTTCGGGCCCTAGTACAATAGTTTCAGGCACCCTTCCATTTACTCAAGGGGTTGGTGGTGAGGCTACATTGTACGGTGGGGTACATCTAGGAAGAGGAAGGACCTTGTTGTCTCAAGGTTGGCATAATGAAATAAGGGAAATTGGTCAATCTTTTGCGGGTGGTGTTAAGGATTTTGGGAATCATCCCTCCGATTACTAGGAGGCCGCCTGGTCGTCCCAAGAAGAAGAGGGTCCGTTCGAGGGGTGAAGTTTTCCAGGTTCTACACCGTTGTGGTCGGTTCCGTCAGAGTGGACATAACAAGGCTACGTGCACTGCTCCTATCGGTCGAAGTATTTCATTATGAGCACTCCCCTGCTTTTATGCGTTTAGAGACATATTTGAATTTCATTGGATCTGTAATTGACTAATTTTATATTCTTGCTTCGTATTTTTATTTCGAATGAGACATTATGTTATTCCTTTTCTGTGTTCTATTTTGTGAATCTGCATTTCTGTTGCTCCTGAAACTAACAGACTATATCATGAAACTAAGTCTGTGGTGATCTGAAACCAATTATGTGTCTTGAAACTAACTATTTTTGTGTTATGATGCTGAAACTAATACTTATGTATTCCATACCATTGTTTTACAAATTCATTTGATTTACGGTCTTAATTTAGTTCTTCATTGCCCCGACAATCGCTTAATTAGGGTTTAGCTGGACCCGTCCTAAACCCTAATTAAGACCGTAGCTCCCGGATAATGTTTTCTAATTCAGTTGATTTAGGGGTTCACCATTCCCCTTAGGGTTTTAGAATTTTACGGTGAGTTTCTGAAACTAACTTTTTGTGTTATGAAACTAAGTTATGTGTCCTGAAACTAATTATGAAACTAACTTATGTGTCTTGAAACTAACTTATGAAACTAACTTATGTGTACTGAAACTAATATTTGTGTTATGAAACTAATGCTAATGTATGACATACCATTGTTTTCAGATTCAATTGATTTAGGGGTTCACCATTCCCCTTAGGGTTTTAGAATTTTACAGTCTTAATTTAGGTCTTCATTGCCCCGACAATCGCTTAATTAGGGTTTACCGCCCCGGACCCGTCCTAAACCCTAAACCCTAATTAAGACCGTAGCTCCCGGAGGGTGTTTTCAAATTCAGTTGATTTAGGGGTTCACCATTCCCCTTAGGGTTTTAGAATTTTACAGTCTTAATTTAGGTCTTCATTGCCCCGACAATCGCTTAATTAGGGTTTAGGGTTTAGGGCCGGTCAGGCGGTAATCGGACCTAAACCCTAAACCCTAATTAAGACCGTAGCTCCCGGAGGGTGTTTTCAAATTCAGTTGATTTAGGGGTTCACCATTCCTATGAAACTAACTTTTTGTGTTGTGAAACTATTTATGTGTCATGAAACTAACATTTTTATGTCATGATACTCACATTTTTGTTATGAAACTAAGTTATGTGTCTTGAAACTAACTTTTTTGTGTTATGAAACTAATGCTATATTTTCTGAAACTATCCTTTTTGTTTTTTGAAACTAACATGTGTCCTGAAACTAACTTATGAAACTAATTTATATGTCATCTTATGTGAAAACTATGGACTTAGATCCCAGATTTAGTGTTTTTGTTTTGTTGTTGAATGCCGGCAACACCTTCTTTATATCATCAACGTTCTTCATAAAGAACTTTGCATCTATATTCCCATCTATTATCTTATGGAACAAAACCCTGAATGGTGTTTTATAGAGGCTTTTGGATGTTTTTTCATGTTTAGAGATTGTAGTAACTCGACACACGAGTCTAATCCCCCACGGTTAAATAATGTTTCCGTGATCTTTTGCTTTCCTGAAACCAACAGAAAAGAGTCATGAAACCAACATTAAAGAATCCTGAAACTAACTCAAATACTCTTGAAACCAACAGAAAAGAGTCACGAAACCAACAGAAAAGAGTCACGAAACCAACATTAAAGAATCCTGAAACTAACTCAAATACTCTTGAAACCAACAGAAAAGAGTCATGAAACAAACATAAAAGAATCCTGAAACTAACTCAAATACTCTTGAAACCAACAGAAAAGAGTCATGAAACCAACATTAAAATCCTGAAACTAACTCAAATACTATTGAAACCAACAGAAAAGAGTCATGAAACTAACATAACAGACTCTTAAAACCAACAAAACAGACTCATGAAACCAACATAAGATTGATTAAACTCATATACACATGAAACCAACATTCTAGCAACATCCAGATCGTATCTAATCGATCGTTTTCTCTGAAACTAACATACCAAGTACATAACTGTAATGAAACTAACTCTCTAGTTTGTAGAATTCAAAACACACAAGTGAATAAACTCATGTACCCATGAAACCAACATTCTAGCAGCATCCAGATCGTATCTAATCGATCGTTTTCTCTGAAACTAACATACCAAGCACATAACTGTAATGAAACTAACTCTCTAGTTTGTAGAATTCAAAACCCAACAACGAATCAACTCATATACCCATGAAACCAACATTCTAGCAGCATCCAGATCGTATCTAATCGATCATTTTCTCTGAAACTAACATACCAAGCACAGAACTGTAATGAAACTAACTCTCTAGTTTGTAGAATTCAAAGCCCAGCAACGAATCAACTCATATACCCATGAAACCAACATTCTAAGCATTTATATACTGAAACTAACCAATATTCGTCGGAATCGAAGTTCATAATTCTCATATTCGAGTAGATAATGAAGAAAAATTGAGGGTTTTCATACCTTTCACCATTTTCGATTTTGCTTTGCTCGATTCCGCCATTTTCTGATATCGATGGCTTGATTCGAGTAGAAATTGAAGAAAATTGACAGAGAAATTGGGGGTTTTCAGGGTTTTTTTCGCGAGAGAGAGGGTGAGTGATGGAAGAGTGATGTATAGACAGTTGATTGATGGAAGAGTGAGGACAATTATGGTGGTGTGGAAGGACGACTCAGTTTGTTCAAATAATAGGGGCATAATTGTCCAGTCAAGTGTGGAGTAAGTTAGAATGACTTTAGTTGATAGACTTTTAACGAATGGACTTAATTTGCACTACTTTCTTTATATTGATTTATATTGGTAATTTCCCCTTGTAATTACTATAAAAATCAAATTGTACATATAATCAAGAGAAGGAGGATAAAAGAAAAGAGAAAAGAAAAGAAAAGAAAAGGAAAAAAAAACAGTTAAAGAAAGTTAAAAAATCAATAATATGGATGTCATTTTTGTGAATAATGCTACCTTTCCCCTCCACTTAGCAAAATGACAACATGCACGTGGATTGACTTTTAGGGCTATTTGTAATTGTTGACATTATTATCATGTGTAAATTTATGTGTAAATTTTGGACTACCTGTAATACTTTTAATAAAATTGACTAATTAGTAAAAATGGAAAGATTTCTTTGGAACGGTGAGTAATTAAAGTAATCAGAAAATAAAGATAACTGAAAGATATACTAATTACCGACGAATTTTGTTCCAGTGAGTTATCTAATCACAAGTCAAATGCCTTAAGCTTTAGTTTAATTAATTAACACAAGACGTCAACTTAGCAATTAGCATGACAAATCTAGTAATTAATTAATCAATCCTCTCCAAAAGTCCACCAAGTTGGTTAACAATATACTACCTGTCCTCAAAATCTGAGGTAATCTTGTAACAGCTTTTTGGTTGATCAGAAATATTTTGTAATAATGCTAAGTACAATGCTTAACCTTTGGGTTGCCTGTGGGTTAAGCACCCTAATAATAAGATATATAGACATGGTTAAGGCCGTGTATTTGTCAATGCTTAATCATATACTTTGTGGATTATGACAGTTAAAACACGTCATACTTGAAATCTTAACTCATTCAACTAATTAGTTTTTGAAATTTTAGTACTGTATTATATTTAGTATATTTAAATAATTTGTGTTAGGTTGCCCAAGTTTTATAAACTGACGTAGATGGGAGGGATTCGGCTAACACTTGAAAGAGTAGTGGCATGGTTCCTTAATATTGAAGGTTTTTAACTTTATCTAACTAGTAAATAACCCGTCGATACTCGACGGGTATAGTGAAAAATAATGTCATTTGTAAAAATTCAGGTTCAAAGGCTTGCAATGTTTCGATGAATAGAGAAACGCTCTATCCGTCACTAATCCTTAGCGATTCGTCGCTATTTAGCAACAGATAGAATCCGTCGCTAATATCCGTCTTTATTTGCCAGTATTCTTGTAGTGGTACCGTAGCTTTTTATGCAACCTCCAGTGCATTTGAGTTTTGAACTCGTTTAGTACCCGAGACCGTTATTAACATTTATTGGTGGGTATGGTCTGAGAAAGTAGAATATGAATCCAAACCATTTAGTCTTCTAAAAATACAAAGTGAGATTAAATAATCTGCTAACTCATAACACATCATAAAAATAAAAATGTTTTGACGAATCAGAATTCAAGAATTGGACATCAAGGAAACAAATGGACCAATAAGAGCTCTCTATTTTGCCAAATAATTGTTTGAGTTGAACACTCTAGAATGACTCTAAATATTTCTTTATTAATGTATTATATAGATTTCACTATTATGATTCTTTACATGTTTCGGTAGAAATATTTTTGGGTGGTCCCCAAAATTTTTCACTAATACTCCCTCCGTCCCAGTTTCATCTTCCCGCATTCCGTTTTGGGTTGTCCCAACTTCATTTTCTCATCCCTTAAATTGGAAAATCTATTACTACTTTATTCACTATTTGTCATACTTTATCCACTCTCTTTCTTACTTTATCACCATCTCTCCTACTTTATTCAATTTTCTCTTAAAATTTGTGTCCGGACCCGCGGAAAGATGAAACCGGGACGGAGGGAGTATTATTCCTGACATGTTTTGGTGAAAAAAAATTCGGGCGGTTGAGAGGGCACCAAAAAATTATTATATAAACTAACATAAACTATTACGGCCCGATCGATGTAGTGTCTTGGTCTTGTTACATGGATATGACACAGTTTCCAGCAGATACCCTAAACCGGACATAATTATTTTAAACGGGATTGTGCACGTTGGTACGAACAAAGTAGAACCCGTCCTGATTGAAATACTGTGTTTTTTTTAGGATTTTGTAATGTGTTTCATAATAATTTGTGCATCCAAGAAAGAAGTATGATTCTACTAAAAAATCTAACAACGGATCTCGAACTCTCGATTCGACCCATTCCTAAAATCTTGGTCGAAGTCTGGTTTTACATTTTCGAATCTAGTACGGACCATGTTCAACTAAAAGGTTCTAGATAGGATCTGGGTGCCCATTATGACCAGTAAGTTGTCAATTCGTGATAGTGAATCTAGAAAATACAACATATAAGTAACATTGGGTGAATACAGGTGAGGATGGTGGATCTCGACGTGAAAGTGAGATACTGTGACTGGCTCTTCTTTATTGTCATAGCAAATTAGACCAATATATGGGTGGTCTTGTAATGCTTCATCCTATTGTTGGCTAGAGCGGTTACCCATGTACTGCTCTTCGGGTGATATTCTAACCCCATAAATCCACACATTTCATTTTTTGCACACTGGGAGAACATATGAATGCCTCATCCAAGATTTATAATATTGTTCCAACGAAAGCATGCTTTTATGGATTTCTTATGTATGAATTCTCAAAAAGAAAACTACACCATACTGGTATGCTAGCGATCTATCAATTTAATTTTTTTTAAAATTTGAGACATTACATTCACCCCCTCTTAAATTATAAACATCCCCGTCGTGCAATGCCTAACCAAGTGTCTACCCTTATACGTTAACGATTTGTTCGGTCCTAATACCATTTATAACACCCATCCCCATGTGGGTCAAGCCCGACACTGTTACTCCTAATATGCTTTTCCCATGATATGTTGTCCCAAAAACCAACATGTGCATATTCTTTCCCGCGCACCCTGTTGTCACTCGTGCGCGCAAAGATAAACTTCTTATATAGTGGATCACCTACCCATACTATGATTGCTTTAGAGCAAGCACGCCTAACTTTGAGTCCTTCTGGGTGGTTCCCGAGAATAAGGGTGCACCTCTATGGTATAGGTAACATTCTCAATACTTTTAAACTCTCTGAAACTTTATGATGTTACATTTATCAAAATTGAATGGGGACTTGGTCTCCTGAGATTGGATCATCATCATAAGAATTAAAAAAAAATTCCTTACATTAATTTTACATATCATTTTGCCTCGATGATATGTTTTTGCATCATCATGATCATACATGCATCCATCGAACCTTGAGCTCTCAAGAACTACTGTGAAAACATCCCCGTGACAATTCTCAACACCATTCACCTTTGTAATGATATCCCTACTTGAGTACTTGACACATTCATCGAGCATTTTCGACATAACAAATTAATTATTAATCTCATCAACTACAACATTAGTCGATGCAAGAGAAAAATCGATGATCAGAAATATTCTGAGTCAAGTGATGGATCGATTAAATGCTCCAATAATGACATATATTTACAATCATAATGGTTGAAATAGAATTACTCATTTCTTAAATAAGTATAGCACCGAGAATCTTGATATCAACATTGTCACTGACATGAAATATCCACTTAGCAAATTCTCTCGACATATGGCAAACCAGATTGGAATAATTTTAACATGAAATTAGAAAGAAAAAAAATACATATTGAATATAAAATAAATCTAATTAATAAAGTTATCGGTAATAATGTTATTGTTTGTTCGTTTTTTTTATATTTACTATATACAATATTGCATGAGAATTACTCTAACTTAATAAATACTCCCTTCGTACCACAACAAATGTTATGTATTGCATTTATATACTATGCAAGCCTCCCCCCCCCCCCCCCCCCATGTCTCATTTTCTGGCAAGAATTTATCCCTCAAACTTACTTTTATTTACATTAAATATCATTACTTAGTTCATTTAATTAATCTAATTAATAAATTAAGCACCCAAATATTATAATCAATATAAATACAATTATAGACTCAAATCAAGATTTATTACTATGTTTCCAACTTCTTCTCAATCTCTGGTGTACAGAACGAACACGACATTGACATTTGTTCTGTAACGGGAATAAGAAAATGCAACCAAACAAATGGCACAAAGTATAGATTATTTAAAGACCGACCTACGTTGTTAATAAAATTATTAATATTATTATTAAAAACGTGTATGTTGTCAACATTGGTGTTTTATACCAAAAATTCATTTTATTTACAACATAGACGTTTTTATCTATAACATCAATAATTTTAGTGACAACATAGGTGAATCCATAGATAACTTATGAATAGATGTTCTGTTAGGAAGCTTACTCAGCAAAATAATTTTAAAATAAAATAGAGGCATTATGAAAATCATGCATGAGGGACTTAAGGAGAATTAACCGGCTGTTTGGCACGCCATTAAGCGTCCACTAAAATTTAGTCTTCAGTTCATTCTTGTTTGAATTGTCATTTTTTTAGTTGGACTCTTACCAATTTTGATTTAACGAACTCAATTAAAATCTCCACATGATCTCCCAGACACAATTTTTATAGCTTTCACCTATAAAGTTTGAGTAAGTCTCCTGATCAGAAACGGTCTCATGGAGTTATGGACAATCTAAAAGGGACGGACAAACATTATTATTATATAAAAAAAATATTAGAGAATTTATTAAGAACATCGGTGATATACATATACATAAAAAATGATATAAAATGTTCACTCATAAAACATTACTGATATTGTATAAAACATTATACATATGCATAAGAATATGAATCCGTCTCTCATGTCTCTCATTAATACACGTCTATTTCAAACTTTAAGATAACGTTTTGACACTTTACTAAACATAAATTTTTACAACTCAATTAAAATTTAATTACTATTCATCAGTTAAAACTCACTTAAAATCCGGTCAATTAAATTTGCACAACTCAATTAAACCAATTACTACTGAAATTATCAAAATCTAGAATGACCCTTCACCACTCATATTTTCCCAAAATTGAAGTTGGACTCATTATCATTAACAATTGATCATCAGTCAACAATCGACTTGTAATATATGAGTAAACAATTGCCTTTCCGAACTCTACAGTCTACACTTCTCTTCCTGCAGGCTGCAGATATGAGTGAATGAATGAAACATGGGGATTACCGAATGTGATATTTAGGAGATATTCAAATGTAAAATGTTGAATTTTTGGACGTGGTGATTAGAATGGTTTAAACTAATTTAGACCCTCATTAATACAGTATTTTTTAAGATCTGAATTTGTCAACTTTCCTTAAAAATTCTCACAACACAGAGAATTAAATTTATAGAATTGAGTTATTATGGTCTATTAAAATTTCCACGTTTAGCACAAAACAGAGAATTAAATTTGTACTTAGAATGTTTGCTTAATTGCACTTTTGTGCATATCATAACACATCACCAGGATTTAAAATCTTGACCAATCAGAACAAAAGAATCTAACAGTCAGCTAAATAATGGACCAATCACAATATAAGAATTTGCCACATAATTGTTTGAGGTGGACATTTTAAAATGGCTCAAGTTGTCCAATTTAATTAAACTCTGCATGTATGATGACCAAATTTGAGTGAATTTAAAAACCAACTCGATCTTCTCAGTTATGATACATGGCAAATTTGAGTGCATGATACACGACAAATTTATAGGAGACGTCCCTCCTAGAATTTCTAAAGTCGAAATTGCAATTTCACAATTCAAATATAATGCAATATTTTTTGACATGATTATGTAGGACACCTTAACCAAGTCTAGAACATCGCATAAATATTTCATTTTTTATCAGATTGCATCACCTTACCTTTAATACGTGAGAAGTAACACAAAATATTGTCTTTATGGTTAAAAATCTATTTTCCATGTTTAAGACAATTAAACAAATGAATGACCTGTTGAAATGCTACCTTCCAAAATAGAGAACCGTTTTCTACATAAAACGTAGTTTGAAGGCTCTGACTTTGTCCAGATCATACCACATCAGCAAAATTAGACCAGTCAAAACAAAATAATTTAACAACCAAGCAAATGAATTGACCAATCAAAGAATAGGATTTTGACAACTAATTAAATGATGTGGATAGCCTAGAATGGCTCAAATCCTTTTTGGCTTAATATATGATATAGATACAAATGGTTTATCTCTACTTCCCATTAAAGTTTGCAACATACGCCCCTAATATTTGCTAAGTTACAATTTTACCCCTAAAGTTTTGAATTTTAATACTCCCACCATTTCAGAGAAAGTGTTACATTTTAACTTTGACCGGTCAACTGTCTTCGAGTTTGACCACAAATTACTCATAAACGATAATAGTAAATAATTTAATAAAATCATATAATAAAAATTTAATTACTAAATTTTCATTATATAATTTTAATAATATATTTATTAATATCGTTTAAGAGTAAATCAAGACAATAACAACAGTATCAAGAAATGTAACACTTTTCTCAAATTAAGAAATCTTTTACATTGTCAAATCTACATTTTAAAACTTCAGGTGGTAATTGCAGCTATGCAAACTGTAAAGGGCGAATCACATATGTACAAATAGCTCACTTTAAATGGTTCAAATGGCAACATTATATTGTAATATTGATCTCCATACCTCTCGAGATACTGTGCATCACAACAGTTTGTGTTGTTTTTACTATTGAGATTATCAAAATTCAAAAGACATGTGAGCTAAGATCTTCGTAGGCAACTTGAATGATTGAGCAAAGATGCATGAAAATAGAATTCAAGTGGATAATAGGATCTCATCATGTGCCTTCCAAGATAGATAATAAATTCATAATAATATCCTTTGAATCACCACCATATCCACTATGCATGCTTTCAAGTGATGCAACATATCTTACATCTAACTACCCAGAATTTCAAGATACATCAACTACTTTTCTGTATGTTCAACTGCTTCTATATTCAACTCATGTCTTGCATTGCCATCTGTTCATGGAGCGTGCGTATCATGCGCGATTTAGAAGTACCATTTTGGCCTTCCTGTTCCGATTCAGTCAGGTCTCTGTACTCGTACCATTCTGCTCCAGCATTGCCGACTGGTAGAGGAGGCCGGATAAAAATTTCAACTGGCTCCGGAACATGGACAGTTCAACTAATCTCTCCACAAGATTCTGTGGTAGTGGACTCGGGTGATCTAAGAGATTGGCTGAATGGTTCGACGGATATCACATACAGGCCTAAACATAAAGCAGCAGGAAGCATTTTGTTGTCCTGTAGCACTTGAATTTGGTGCAGGCATAGTTAAAACCCAATAGCCAAGTCAGTTATTCGATGCTTACCCCTCCACCTAGAAAGGCGTCGATCTGGATAGGGCCTAAAGTAGTTCCAGGAACAGCAAATTGAATTTTCTGTCTGTACACAGATCGAGGTTCACTACAATTTGACACTGTTTTTCAGAATGATGCCAAAAGTGCAATCGGTATGCTCTTAGACATATGAACTGAATTGAATTGATACCTGGCTAAGTATCCCAAATGGCACCGTGGTATCCGATTAACAGTGTGACACAGAGGCCTAAGTCATTGCAGAAGTTATTCACGGGCCATTAAACATCAGAAGTCGAACTGCAGGTTTACTAGCATACATCAAAATTTGTAGAAGACTTCCTCATCAAATAAGTTTATGGTAAGTAAGATGATTGTATATCATGTTTTAGCTTTTCAGATGATTGTAAGGTATGAACACTCAACTTTTGTTAAATTTCCGTTGTTCTGTTCAAGAGTTACTCTTGTTGAGTTCATTTTGTCCATCGGATAATGATGTCGAATCTTTTAGGTATGTGTGTTTTGCTAGCTACAGCGTTATAAAATCCTAAACCAATAATTTACTTTAAACTACTGTCTTCTCTCCTGTGATTGTCCATGGCTTTGTTTAAGTACGTGGCATGATTTCATTAATTTCTTGCAGTTACTTAGAAAATCATTGCTCTCTCTGTCCGAAGCATTAAAACGAAACAGAATTGCTGTAATAAGCAGCTAACAGAGGATAGTGCAATGGAAAGGAACAAGCTAATTGCTGTATACTGCAAAAACTAGGAGCAGACATTACATAACTCAGTAAACTGATTTCCTCTCTCTGAATTGAATATAAGTACGAAGATCGGATTCGGCAGGGGGGAACATACAGTAATAAACTTATAGCAACCAATATCAGAACTTGAGCTAAAACAGATGAACTACACAGAACTGACAAGAAAGAAACAAGGATGACTTTGAAAACAGTAGCTGTAATAACATCAGACATAGAAGATATATCTGAAGAGTTAAGCAAACAAACTGAAACACCTTTATATGCGGCCATGGTTTCTGTTCAACTGGATCGAGCTAGGCTATCTAGCTTTCACAATCGTCGAGTTTTGAATTAACAAAGCTTGTTTGACTTGAATATTTTACCCGAACAAGAGCCTGAAAATAGAGCTGCATCGTGTAAAAGTCAAGCAGAGCCTGGAACTTTTACTCACTCTGATAATTCGGAAAGACTATTGGAAGTCCTGTATGTAAGTGTTTGCTTCTTACATAGGCATTACCAGGATCAGCCACTCCCCCAATATTCTTCAAGATGCTATGTAAACTATAGTTTACCGTGTGGCGGAAAAAGTATATTATGTACGGACATAAATTCTAACATAGTTAGCATACAGCAGGAAGCCAAAAGATGGACATGAATTAAGTGAAAAAGAAGCTATCATCCAACAAACCAAATTAAAAAGTTGAAAAGGAAAAACTCAAAACCATTGGTGTAATAATAGCAGATATAGCTAGCTAGGTACATCTAAAGGCCCCCCATTTGAACCTGAAACGAACTGGTACACTATGAAATACCAGATCTTCAACAAATTTTCTCAATGGAACCGATTCATCACCAAGAACCACATCAACTTCCTCCAGATCATATACGAGCAAGCTTTGGATCATATTGAAGCACATCATCTCGTTCACAATTTTCTGATTTATCAGAAATAGCTCATACAAAAGTTTTGCGCAACAGTAGGTATGTGAATCCAAGCAATCCAAGAGAGTGATGAAGGTAGGGCGGCAACACCGGAACAAAGCATATAAAAAAGCACGATTTACACATTGCATGTTTATCGTTATATTCTCCACCACGGGTGTAGGTGAACATGGAACATCGTCCACATATGGAGGTGTCCTATCTTTTAGTAGAAATCTGAGAGATATTCTCGATAGCCTGAAGTATTGCAGAAAATCTCTCAAATTTGTGAACCAAGAACTTTCAGTGGATGTAAGCGAGCACGACAAAGTAAGTTCTGAATCCCATTCCCTCGATGCACTACTAAAACACAAGGAAGGGATATAATCATCATATGTTCCATTAAATACAAACTTACGAATATTTGGGACATCAAATTCAGCTCTCGGCAATATGTTGAATTTGTATTCCTGATGAAACTCGAAGTACTCAAGTGAATGGCCTGAAACCTGTATACTGTGTAACTCGCGTAGCAGATGCAACTTGAAGTACTTAAGTGAACGACTTGAAATATGTATACTGTTTTGGTAGCCATAGCAGTGTACAAGCCTCAAATCCTGGATACGAGGAAATCTAGACGAGAACCCAGCGAAAAACTCTTTATTAACTATCACCTTCTCTAAAGACACGGAACGCAATTTGTGGAATTCAGAATTAAAGGATACGTTGGCCCAGCCAGTACGATCTCGGCTACGGAAACTACCTTTCACACGAAGAGACACTAGGTTGTGCATATTGCTTACATTTATACTTCGCACGCAAGAGCAGTCATCCATCTCCAAATTCTCTATCAAAGGGCAAGCTAGGAGAATATGGTGAAGGTTTACCCACTTAACCTTGCGTAAATGTAAAGATACAAGACCTGAACATAGTACTCTACCATTATTATGCATGTTGCAAAATCCATAAACTGATAATTTGGTCAAAGATTTAATCTCGAACACGCAGGCAGGAATATATCCAGATGGGCAGAACAAAGCAAGTTCCTTAACGCTCAATGTTGAAGCATCTATAATCAATTTATCAATATGACCAGGACGTAAGAAATAATCACGTAACCGGATTACCAACTTTTCCAACTTTAAATCGAGTTCCCTGTATCTGTTCATAGTTCTCCAGACACTGTTCCAAGTTTTATCATCCTTTTCATTGCCAAATGAACTATTACGCAAAACTCCCACTCCGTTGAAATCAAGAATTGGTCTGGTAGACCAAGCATTGTACCAAGATTTCGATAACAAACCAGTTTTCGCAGCTTCTTTTCCATCAAGATAAGATTGTATCTGTTGAATGATTTCTATCGGCAATTCGAACTCGCTTTTTTGTGTCCCCATCACTCGTTTGGCCATTCTTCTTGTATGCATGGGATGGACAATTAAGTTCACCTCCTACTTACGAATACAAGTATTATTAGGGTTTAAGGATGTTTCTTTTTAGCAACAGAATTTAAGGATGTTCCATCACCTGGGTTTATGGGCCGAGGAAGTTATATAATCTTCAATAAAACCAATTGATATATGTTACTTGGGCGTTTATAAGGTCCGACTATATTAATTTGTACGGATTAACATACACTCATCTCAATTGTATTCATCCACAATCGTTTGATTGCTCGTACAAATATTATTTTGACTTGTAATTAATCTTAAACGTTCATCAAACTTGTATCAATTTTTCGAGTTTGAGTCATAATAAGTAGCTAGTCTAATGAAACCTTTGGGTTGCCTCTGTAAGTATGTACTTCGTAAAGTTTCATTATAAGTATAATTTAATTTAAAATTTTATATGTACGGTTTAAGATTAATTCGAAGTCAAATTTGAAAAAGTTTGATTGAGAAAAGTAAGAGGTATTTCTGGAACGAAGGATGTAATATTGATAAAATCCCTCCATAGAGACGGTAAAAAAAGTTTGTATTGTTTCACTATTGACATTATCAAGACATGTGAGCTAAGATCTTCGTATGCAACTTGGAGGGCGCTACTAAACGCAACACGTTTTCGGTTAAACGCAACACAAAATATTTGTAACTTTATCAAAATGCCCCCAACTCAAAAACAATCTTACAAACTTAACGAAAAATCGAAATAACTCGTATATGCAAACACAAAAACATTAACATGCACGATCGAACACAAAATAACAACACTAAACATAAATCGGAAAAAAATGAATGAAAATTTTTTTTCCGAAAAATATTTCGTTTATACAAAAAACATTAACATGCACTATCGAACACAAAATAACAACTATAAACATAAATCGAAAATTTTTTTAAAAAAAAATTTGGAAAATATTTCGTTTATAAAATCCAAGACCTGAAAGGTGGTTGAAAACGGAGTTGATGTGGATTGAGTTGACGGATATTTTAGAGCCGTTTAAGTGAAAGCGCGCGAAATTCGAACTACGATTGAGCAGCCTTGGCATTTTGGCCATAAATTTCTCATATGAACTTCGATTGACCTGATCTTAGTATCCACGCGTAGATAAGACCACGGTCTACAACTTTCAAGAAGGGACCATGTCCAAATTCCGACGTTAAAACCGGCCAGTTCTTCATCCGCAGATTTTTTCTTTTTCTTTTTTTTAAGTGTCTAAACGTCGGAATTTATACATGGTTCTTCTCGAAAGTTGTAGACCTTGGTCTTATCTACGCATGGGCACCAAGATCAGGTCAATCGGAGTTCATATGAGAAATTTATGGCCAAAATACCAAGGCTGCTCCATCGTAGTTCGAATTTCGCGCGATTTCACTTAAACGGCTCAAAAATATCCGTCCGAACTCCGAATCCACTTCCGTTTCGACCGATCAACTCCGTTTTCAACCACCTTTCAGGTATTAGAACTTTCAATTTTAGTTTTTCTGAGTTTTATTAGTTTTTTATTACGTTTTCGTGTTTTGTGTGTTTTGTAGGTGTTTGGTGAAAATGCATTGAAACAAGGTTAAATCAGTGCATATTAATGCATTAATGGAAGCATGAAAGTTCCATGATCTAAAAGGTGGTTGAAAACGGAGTTTATCAGTCAAGACGGAAGTGGATTCGGAGTTCGGACGAATATTTTAGAGCCGTTTAAGTGAAAGCGCACGAAATTCGAACTACGATGGAGCAGCCTTGGCATTTTGGCCATAAATTTCTCATATGAACTTCGATTGACCTGATCTTGGTGTCCACAAGTAGATAAGACCAAGATCTACAACTTTCAAGAAGAAACCATGTCCAAATTTCGACGTTTAGACACTCAAAAAAAGGCAAAAGAAAAAATCTGCGGATGAAGAACTGGCCGGTTTTAAAACCGGCCACTTCATGAAATGGCCGGTTTTAAAACCGGCCAGTTCTTCATCCGCAGGTTTTTTTTTTCTTTCTTTTTTTTAAGTGTCTAAACGTCGGAATTTGGACATGGTTCCTTCTTGAAAGTTGTAGATCTTGGTCTTATCTACGCGTGGACATCATGATCAGGTCAATTGGAGTTCATATGAGAAATTTATGGCCAAAATACCGCCGCTTCCATCGTAGTCAATTTCAATTTATTTAAATAGCCGTTCGAACTCCGAATCCACTTCCGTTTTGACCGATCAACTCCGTTTTCAACCAACTTTCAGGTCTTGGATTGTATAAACAAAATATTTTCTGAATTTTTTTTTAATTTTCCGATTTATGTTTAGTGTTGTTATTTTATGTTCGATCGTGCATGTTAATGTTTTTGTGTTTGCGTAAATGTACGCGCGTTTTCGATTTTTCGTTAAGTTTATAAGATTTTTTGAGTTAGGGGCATTTTGGTCATTTTACAAATATTTTGTATTGCGTTTAACGAAAATTGTGTTGCGTTTAACATTGTTGAACTGGATGATTGAGCAAAGATGCATGAAAAGAGAAATCAAGTGGTCAATATGTAATAAGATCTTATCATCATCATCATCTGCCTTCCATGATACTTTCTCCGTCTCGAACAGTTTTCACTTTTGCGGTCAATTTTTCATTTATTCGAATTAATTTTAAGCCATAATGTAAAATGTTCAATTTTTTATATAATGACACTTTAGGGCTAAATTTTCATTATATAAAAAATTGAACATTTTACATTAAGATAATTAAATAGTCAAAAAAAGCAATGTAAAAGTCAAAGTGAAAAAATGGTCCGGGACGGAGTCAGTAATAAATTAATTATAACATCCTTTGGATCACCACCATATCCACTATGCATGCTTTCAAGTTTCAAGTGATGCAATAAATCTTACATCTAACTACCCAGAATTTCAAGATCCATCAACTATTTTCCTGTGTGTTCAACTGCTTCTATATTCAACTCATGTCTTGCATTGCCATCTGTTCATGGAGCGTGCGTATCATGCGCGATTTAGAAATACCATTTTGGCCTTACTTCCTGTTCCGATTCAGTCAGGTCTCTGTACTCATACCATTCTGCTCCAGCATTGCCGACTGGTAGAGGAGGCCGGATAAAAATTTCAACTGGCTTCGGAACATGGACAGCTAAACTAATCTCTCCACAAGATTCTGTGGTAGTGGACTCGGGTGATCTAAGAGATTGGCTGCATGGTTCGACGGATATCCATCCCAGTCCAGATATAGCCACATCACACACAGGCCTAAACGCAAAACACAAGAGAAAAGCACAAATTAATATTCCAGGAACTCTGCTAATTCTTGAAAAATAAGAAAACACAAGGCCTTGATTGACGATAGAGGAGTAAAACTTGAACCTACCGTTTCGCATCATCATATTTCAATTGCAGATCACGTCTTGTTTCAAGACCCGCCCAGCTAACTGCCTTTTCTGTTCCTGTTGGAGGAGTCAATAGGATCCCAACTTCTTTCTGAAACCACAAAACGAATGTGTCATTCCATCGTTGATAAAATAAAATAAAATAAAAACTGTGATTTTAGCTATGCTACTGATCCCTTTGAATATGGATCAAAAGTATCAATCAGGCAACATAGTAGCCTTTCTTGTTAAAACAACACAGAAACCAAAATAAGAGAGGGGGTAAATGACCGAAGCAACAAAGGCACAAAAACAGAAACAGAGGTGAAGAGAATCCCGGTAGGAAAATTTATGCAGACATGTATGCTTAGTCATTCACGGTCCCCTTGGTTTGCAAGGCTTCCCGCTTCAGGGGAATGTAATTGTATATTGGGGGGGGGGGGGGGGGGGGGGGTGATGTAAGGTTTAGCATTATGCTAGGGGAAGCATCTGCAATCATGGTGGAAAAGGTAGGAGGTACATGTAAAATTCTTGAAACAAAGGCATAGAAACAGCCGATAACAAGGGTGTCTGCAGTCAATTATTTCACATGTGATATCTGCTATAGCATTCTCACCTGGTAAAATTCATCTGCCTCTTCAGTAGGAACTACATGAAGTTGCAGTGCTTTTGGTCCGTAGAACGTAAACCGCGTTTCTGGGAGGACCTGTCATAATAATAGACATTAATATGATTAAGATGTATAAACCACAGAAATAATTCACCATTTCAACTCCTAAGATTATAAGACCAAAAACCTGGACGAAATCAATACGGACAAGACCTCCCCAGAAAATAGAGAAACCATTCAAGCCATTTGATTTGACTCTCTCAGCCGTTGAAACCTCTAAAATTCTCTGAGGATTCTATTTTGCATAACAAGGTAGAGAGTGAGTAAGAACCATCATCATTGGAAAATGCAGATGACTAGATATTCAGATAATATACCGAGTATAAACACATACAGGATAAGATTGACCACGAAGCCGACTTTGGGGAGCAAGAGCAGGTAAATCCTCTGAATGGATAACAGCTGCTTGCCTATGATGAAGATGTACTCCGGGCGTGTCATATAATTTCTATGTCAAAGAGACAAATAAGATAACATTTATTATTGAGAAGACAATTTAGATACTTTGACTATGTCAATATTTTCATCATCCAATCAAGAAATTCTAATAAGTGGGTAATTCTTTCTAGTCACAGATAACGGAAGTTTGATCTTAGCCAAAAAAGTAGCTACATTGTTGCATAACAGAAGGAATGCTTTGAGTAGCTACACTGTTGCCAAAAAAGTAGCTATACTGTCAAAATAGTCTTTAAATTGGGAGCAATAGCAAGCATTCTAAGCGAAGATGTATCATCATACAATCATAAAACTTTTCATGCTGCAGGTTGTTATCCTGTAGCACTTGAATTTGCAGGCATAGTTACAGCCCAATAGTCAAAGACAGTTATACGATGCTTACCCCTCCACCTAGAAAGGCTTCGATCTGGATAGGGCCTAAAGTAGTTCCAGGGACAGCAGATTGAATTGGTTTGTACTTCCTTGCTGCTGCAGCTACTGGATCCTTATAAGACAACATTTCTGGTCCAAGTATAAACAAGAGGTTATATATTAATGATAACCAGAACTACAGTAGAGATTGAAAAATGCACCCACAAGCAAGCCAGGGAACAAGGCAACATAAAACCTATTAATATCAAATCATTCCGAATGCGGGTTCAGATATAATACTGTTCTAACTTTCTGGCCAACTAACCATAAAAGATAGCTATAACCGGGAAAGATTTTGCTTGAAAGGGTATTGGAAATAATCTTCAGAAGAATAATCACAAAGCAGTGTTGATGTGTTCTTTGCAGACTCTAGTAGACATTAAGTCTCTATCGGTGCAAATAAACATGCCAAATAACAAAGATGAAGTTTGAGGATAGGCCACGCATTTTAAGCAGATAATCAAAGAAACTAATCCTCACATGTCCTGGTGCAGGACTGCCATAGTAGAAAATCTAGCAAAAGCATTTACTTACTTAATAGAGCATTAATAAATGCAGATTTTCCAACATTGGCTGAGCCCTGCCCAATCAAAAAAAAAAAAAAAAAATGTAAATGCCATTCATTTCAAGATGTATACAAGAAACACAAGAACTTAAAAGAATATAACAGGATGTATACTAAAAACTGTAAATTATCGCTGGGCTTACCAATATGTAGGTATCCCTTCCCTGCAATGAGAAATTCAGAGAGAGCAATTATCAGACAGAGACGAAGTGAACGCCACAGATGTTAATAAATCATCACAATGTTGCATCGAAACGAGAGCAGTTATCCAGTCACCATGTACAGGAAGTTTCTTACCTTTAAAAAATATATGTAACATTTTTAGATTTTTTTTTCTAAGATCAATTTCGTAGCACAGTCATGAACTCTCAGTAACTGACAAAACCCAATTTAATGAGAAACACACCTTCTTCTCTTTCTGAATTTCAGAAATCACTCCAGTGATGCCCACCAAAGACTTTGAACTAGTCAAGTGCACACTCAGTACACTGCAAATATAGAATTCTTCATGAGCAACTCAAGATACATAGCGTCTATGGTGAACTTAAAATGACTTCATACTTCTGCGAACAACAGGGTAGTGCAGAACGGTGATAAAGTGACCCTAGATGTGCAATTACAAGTTTGGATAATCTCTAGTTAAATTCTAATGAAAAACAGAGGAGAAATAAAAAATATATAGAAGGAAATCTCACTTCAACTTCTTTTTCATTGTTGCATCCACGACCCAGTCACCAATACAATTAAGGTCAGTTCCTCTTGGAAGAAGATCAACCTGAAGATGCATAATATCAAGTTATCAATATCTGCACAAAAAGATAATCCAGAGAAGAAACAACAGAAGACTTCAATACATGACTCTAGGTAATTCAAATACACACTACCTTAGTTATAACTAGTATGATGGGATTCGCACCGGCAAGATCACGAATACGGGCTAGAAAGCTGCCATTGAAGTCCACTATGTCAACCTACATATAAGATCCACAAGTGTTGCAAATATCCTACAACGACTAAGAAATCTCTGTACATCACCGAAATAAAACATCAAACTATAAACATGTACACGCATCAATTACCAATTTCACAACAAGAGCTTTCTCATGGCGCAGATGCGACAGCTTCTCGCGAAGCTCTTCAGCAGTCACAAACTGCTTCCCCCCAGGATACCCTCCATTTCCACCAACAGCAGTGACCATGTGTCCGTGTGACAAAAGCTGACACCTCCCGCACAGCACTTGCCGTAGCTGTCTGTGTTTCTTCTTCTGCACATTTCCACAAACACATAGCACGTGACTGATTAATCAACTCATTGAAAACCTCCACTAAGCATACTTCTGCACATTCGGCATAAACATCTTAAGTAATAATTCAACTTATTCAAAAAACTGTGATTATTTTTCTTCTCCACATTTCCACAAACACATAGATAAGTAATCAATCAACTCATTGAAAACCTCAATTAATCATACTTCTGCACATTTCCACAAACACATAGATAAGTACTCAATCAACTCATTGAAAACCTCCATTAATAATACTTCTGCACATTTCCACAAACACATAAATAAGTACTCAATCAACTCATTGAAAACCTCCATTAATCATACTTCTGCACATTTTCCACAATCACATTTCAACAAACACATATGTAACAATCAATCAACTCATCTAAGTTCATAATTAATCATTGTTCTACAAAAATTCACCGAATCGACATCCTACCAAATTATACGTCTCGAGATCAACGAAGCCAGGAGCATCCGATTCGGAGGTCTGCAACGGAGCTCCACAGCCGTAGCAGCTCGGAGCAGTTACATTAGGCGGTTTTAACGACTTCAATTCAGCTCTGCTCTTCTTCTTCTTCTGCTTGATTTCGTCGAGCACGACGGAGGAAGCGGCAGAGGACTGGTGGCGCTGGAGGAAAATGTCGCCTCGGGTCGGGGCGGAGGGTCCGACACCATCGGGCTCGGATACAGGGGAATCGGGCCTTGGGGTTTGGATAGGAGTGGATTGGCAAATGATGAGCTTGTGAGGATGAGGTTTTGGGGATAGATTGTTAGGGTTTTGGAAAGGGTAATGAGTGAAGAAGGTGAATAGTTTAGGCGCCAACGCCATAGATGTTGATGATAGTTCGTTATCGCTGATGATGAATAATTGGAGATGAAGAAGATATATATATATATATATATAGCTTAAATTGTAAACTGGTATTCAGAAACTACGTAAACATAACATATTACGTAATTACCTTGTCAATTCAATCATCAATATTATTTAAAAAATATTATAAAATAGATAATCCTTGGTAACTATATTAAAAGTAACATTACAAGAAATCGAAATCAAATAACATTGACCACAGATTATAAAATAAAATCTCTAATATACTATTCTAATCTCATCTATCTTCCGGTGATATAGAAGATGACAACTTCAAAACATCCGAATAACGATCGCCACATTCTCTTAATTCTTGTCGGCTCCTCGCGCTTCTCGACTTTGAACCCGTTTTCGCAATGTATCATCACGTTTTCGCAATGTATCATCACGTTTTCGACCCTAAAATATCCATCATCATCATAATCATAGTCATTGCTCTCGTCTAGTCTCCCGTGTTGTACACGTTCCTCGTAGTTGTTTATATATGATTTCAAAAATGGCTCGTCGTCCATGGTCCTCATTATGTTTGCTAGCTTCTTGGAGCAGCAGATTAATTGTTACTACGTTCTTATATGTATGTAATCGGTCGATATAGGTTTTTTTGTGTAATAGCTCAGTACATAGTGAATGTGTATATATAAGTGTAGTTAGATTAACATTAACCTTGTTCTAGTATGATTATACAATCGTGAGTCGTGACCTTTCTAGTTGGATAAGGATTAGGAATTATAAATCCTTTGTGGAAACCTGGCTAATAGATTATGTTCGAATTACGCTTTGGTTAAGTATAGGAGCTTCAAATTGATTATCGAGGAAAGTAAAATAAAAATTGTTTAATTTCCAGATATTGGCCTTTGGATGTGTAAATGGATCAGCCTAAAGAACCGGATTCGTAGTCTGTAAGCCGTTTCTCTATTTCTTACCAAACCACAGTTTTAATAATTATCTTGGGAGAGGACACTCTTAACGGAAATTGGAAAACGAGTAAGGTATATAGTTGAGAATTTTTATGTAAAAAATAATCAATAGGAGTTTTGTTTTTTTTCACATGAGTAGATATAGCAGTTAATACAAAATATATTTAATCACTCTATCCATCCATCCATCCATATATTATGTAAAACATTAGCGTTTAAACCTCACCAGATTAATTTAGTCCTACGTGTAATTTCATGGAATTAGTTGTATTTTAGTCAGTATATATTTCATTGTTATTTTTGGTATGTTGACTACATATATAGTTTTTATTCAATCTCATATAACTTTATCTACAAAAATCCGAAAAATACTTTGAACATATATTTGAATTCGTCGTGACAAGACGAATCCATGTATAATTCTTGAATATAATTTATTTTGATATTATTTGCAGATATAGTTTTTATTGAATGTCATATAAATTTTTATCTACAAAACTCCGAAAAATACTTTGAACATATATTTGAATTCACCGTGACAAGACGAATCTACAGACACCAATCTAGATTATTATTATTAATTAAATAAATCATTTTATTCACTAAAATAAAAATATAAATTTATTAAATAAGATAATATAAAGCTGATGAGTTAAATCCCACCAGATTCATTCAAATTCCAGCCATCCCACGTAAAATTTTGATACGGTTGAGCATAGGCGAATAGGGGAACGTATTAGTGTTGTTGCTAGGAAGCATGAGGGCAATGTTATTGCTTGTTGACAAAATTTTATGTCTAGGTTGTAGAATTCACCATGACAAGACGAATCCATAGACCAATCTAGATTATTATTATTATTATTATTATTAATTAAATAAATCATTTTACTCACTAAATTAAAATATAAATTTATTATATAAGATGAAATGAAATAATAGAATTTTAAAAATACATTTGTTCAATATTTTGAGTGGCAACATATAGTAATTGAAAGGGTTATGTTAAATCGAGAGAAACATTTGTTACATTGAAAGCAATCGTGTTTATATTAGGAAAGATTGCTTCTTGATTTTTTAAATCTTTCCTAAAATGAACGTGATTGCTCTTAAATCGACAAATTTTAGCTTTGCACCTTTGTTTCACTTTTCTAAGAAATTCAGGTATTTGATGGAGAATTTTATTCCAACGTGGGGCTAACGTTTTAGCACATAGATTATCAGTTGGGTATTCTTATAATGATGTTGGTTTGGTAGATTTGTATTATCCACCCCAGGGGTTGTTTCGATTAATTTATTTTAGGGGAAATTACATCCAGACCCCCATTTAGATGTCGTAATTACAGATTAGTATCACTTAGTCGAACTATTATGATTTGGTACAATTAGATGTAAAACAATTACACTTTAAATTTAATTTGACTTTTGGCGAACTAAAACCTAGAAAAGTCAATTTTGCCCCTCTCAGATTATTGAATTTTGCAAGTTACCAAACAATAACCCATTTTGGCAAATTGTAATTTAAGTCCTGAATATCTAATTTTTTATATTTGTCACCATAAGATTTTGAAGAAGGTCAAATAAGCACTCAAACTTCTATTTCAATTTATAAATTATCCCCAACTTCAATCCGAAAACACAATCGAAAGTTCGTAACAGTTAATCGAAATCGGAGATCGAAATCGGAGATTGAAATCGGAGATGTAACAACTCCGATACACTCGAATCGAGTCTGGTCCGCTCCCATCGAATGTGTAGCATCTCGATTTGAGCTAAATTGGAAGAAGGAGAAAAAAATAAGAAAGAGGAAGAAATTTACCGGAGAAGAAGAAGAGAAGATGGAGGAAGAAGTATGTTGGAGAAGATGGAGGAAGAAGAAGATGGAAGAAGTAGGTTGGACTGTTGGAGAAGATGAAGGAAGAAGAAGATGATTTTTTTTTTTTTTTAATTTAAAATTCCATAAGGCCATGTTTGGTTGTTTCAAATGAAACAACCAAATTAAGCTGGTCAACGGATTTGGACTAGATTGTAATTGTTCGACTAAGTAGTACGAATATGAGAAACGTCGTTCTAAGTGGGTATCCCTATGTAATTATCCCTTTATTTTATCTTCCCATTTTTATTTATTATTAAACGTAAACTATATCGTGGCATCGCCACATAAATTTTATGGAATTAGTTGCATTTTCAGCCAGTATATCTTTCATTATTTATTTTTTGTATATTGGCTGCATTATATAGTTTTTATTAAATCTCATATAAATTTATATACAAAACTCCGAAAATATTTTGAACATATATTTAAATTTGTCGTGCCAAGATGAATTCATCTAAAACTTTTCGACTTTATGACTCGCATGTTTTCATAAAGTCGGCTAACAACAATATCTACTATAATTGTGTACTTAAATGCAACTCTATGCATAATCTTCTTGAGTTGTTATTATTATTATTTTTTTTAATTTTGATATGGATCAAGATAAATTTGATGTTTCTATTTTTTGAGAATAGGCTCCATCATATGGGGTTGGAGTAGTTGTAAAATATTATTCGGGACATATTTGACTTGGATACGAAAGGAGTACCATTTATTTGTGTTTCTTAATAGGTAGAGGTTGATGCGGAAAAATGCAGAGTCAACACTACACGACTTGGATAAGGAAGAATAACCTTGAGCACATGTTCGTTCTCCACCATCACGTAACTTAGCTGAGTTAGTGTATCATTGACGAAATGTGGCTAAAGTACCTTGCGACTTAGTAGTAAATAAAATACAGATGAGTAAGTTGATGATGTATACGAGCTTTGATTATAATTTAAATGTTTATAAAGATCTCTAAGGTTTAACTTTTATTCCCGTTTTATGCTTTTATTTTCACTAAGTGATTTTTAAATTATTTTCTCCTAGACGTGCTCTTATGAGTTCCAGAAGATAGAATAGATACACGTGAGTTAATTGGTGGTGTGTTGATCTCTACATGTCTATCAATAACATTTTGCGTGTGAAGACCTTCAATTTCCTTTTCCTTATGTATAAGATTCGATCGGTAGGATGATGTATAAGGGTTCTCTTCTCTACTGTTTCTGGCTGGAAGGACTGGTTCTGTCCAACTCGAATTCAACCCCGTTCGGAATAATGATGTTCAGGTCCAGTCTGGCATATACTCGAACCCGTTCCATACCTTTGTTACAAGACCCGACCGCAACAGTTTATGAGTTTATGATCAAGTTAGTAAAAATTACATTTTTTCCCCGCGGGGGGGTGGGGGGTGGGTGGTTGGGGGAGTCTGCCTATACTCTCTAGGCGAGAAAACTCTCTTCGATTTTCTCTCTACTTTCTTGATCCATAATGAGCCTGGGGGATCTAATACTCTCTAGGTGGGAAAACTCTCTTCGATCTTCTCTCTACTTTCTTGATCTACATAACGAGACCCGGGGTAAAAACAACCGTACCATGTGAAGTTATGTTTGTAGAATAATAATTTTTGTGTCTTTGGTGGAGTGATGCATACCACCGCGGGGTGTTAGGAACCGGTGGGTTGGAAAAAATAATCGTAACATGTCAAATTATGTTTGTATAATATTCTTTTGTGTGTGTGGTGGAGTGACCACATACCACTGCGGGGTTGTTGGAAACAACCCTATTGATTATGTTGTATACTTTTGTATTTTATTTTAGTTCGGTTTGAGGGATACAATTTTTTTCAAAAGGCATTTACCTGTTACTAATTGATAGGTCGGGTATGGTAGGACCCTATTTTTACATTTCATATAGTTAGCATAAACACTGAATGATATAATATTGGATTAAGAAGGACTACCGACCGACACTGTGACCAACGTTGTTCGCATAAATTTGAGTACCTTATTTTCTCGATTAATTTATTTTATCATCCCCTTTTAATTTATTATTAAAAGTAAACTATACTGTGGCGGGTTAGTACTAGTATATACATGTAAACTGTATTTTCACTCTATATACGGCTAATCGGTATATTTTCATTGTGGTTAGTTTTTTTTTTTTGGATATAGTTCTCCACGGTACTTTTTGGTGATGTATGAATAAAAAAATTAATCTTTTGCTATAATATTCCCAAGTAAGAAAGCCCGGGCAAAGCTAAGGCCCGATTCAATTGAGACCGAACCATCATCGCTTCAGCTCTTGTTTAATACTCCATAAAAAAGTAGTTCGAACATTTTGACTTTTGTAATAAACTAATTTCATATTTGACTATGAATTAATTTTAAAACTCAAAAATATTCGATCATGAAAATGTAAATGTTATCATAGTCCTAAGTTCTCACCATTTCCAATGAAATGCAACTTCCTTCATGTCATCATCTCACCTTTGGAACCAAAAGAATAGTCAATTACATATGCCAACAAAATATATACTGCAGCTTTAGATCAATTGTCTTCAGTTTCCACATTCCATATCAACAATCAAAATTCTCGGAAACTTGAAGGACAATGGCTGGTGTATGAACTACGAAGATCATCTCAACAGATCGATAATCCCTTTTTAAAAAAATTCTCTCTCATAATTCTTGTCATAATGATGCTGTTCTTTTTTTATCCAAACCGGTACCACTTGCAGCAGCTTGTTCGAAACTGCTTGTAGTTCTTCCAATGCCATGTAGGCCACCATTTTCTATCACAGGTAAATCTGAGACCACACCTCTGTCCCCTGCTGTATCTACTGGTTTTGAGAACTCTTTCGAGATTGACGTGGCTAATAGGCGTTCAATTCCCTCAATCAAGTTCCTGGCATCTGTAACAAGAGAACCTCCACCGGGATAGCAACGGCCAAAGCATGTAGCACAATGTGGGAAAGCAACCTGCATGCATTCAAGGGGTGGAGCTAGTTACAAAGTGAAGAAGATAGGTATAACTTGAGTACAGTCCTTAAAAACATTACATATACCAATAAACAGTATGGATTGAATTAGTCTTGAAAATTTTCACTTTGCAATCACCCCCAAAACTTTTGGAGGTCCATATTTACGATTGTGCTGTCAAGATACAGAAAACAGCTTCACAAAAGTTTACCTCAATGAATGCTCTGCAAAGTTTAAGGAATAATACAGACTCGTTGTCTTTGAGCATCCTAGTTGTATTATATCTCAGAAGAGAATCTGAAACAGCCTGCAAACCCTTGACCATTTCTTGAGCGAGCACATGTTTTAAACTTATTGGGGCACAAGGACGTAGTTCATTCATTGTTGCAGATACACCTGTGCACACCATACAGAGAAATGCATAAACACTAAAACTACAACACTTGGGATGGACTCAGTTCAATGGTGGAAAGTGAAAGCATGATAAACATCGACTGTACCATTAATAAATACAGCAAGAGGTGGATGCTCCATAAGGTTCGATGGAGGATTGACATCATCTAGACTCTCTTCACCAAAACTACTGGCAGGGAAGCCAACTGCTGGTAATGGAACCCAACGATGAGAATCCAGGACCAACTGAATTAGTTAAAAGATGAGTGTCATAATTCTTCAGTCAACAGTGATATAAAAACGAAATCAATTGACAGACAATACAAATGGTGGCATTCAACAGAAGCCACTTTTACTTGACAAAAGACATGCCTGAAAATTTTCAACAGCTGTGCTCATATTTTTTGAAAATAGATTAAGTACTGCTCTGCGAAATAAGAAAACGGATGTCAGTGAGCTGCCTATTGCCGAGGGTATAAAGGAATATAAACTCTGAACATATACTTACTCTTCAAAAAGTGGAGGAAGTAGTCCTCGGAAATCCAATCCAACCCAACCAAGGCCCATAGCACAATACTGTAGACAGGATAATATATAATGTTGAAATATAGACATACAAATTAACTACATGAATGCAGATACAGAACAAATCAGCTAAAAATAGCAGAATGAAGTTAAAAAACCAGAACAATAGTTATATTATTTAAAGCCATTTGTTCCCTTCACTGATATAGAGCGACCTACAGAGATTTTTTTTAAGTGTCATTATTTGGATTTTTCTTAAAAGGAGGCCACTGTAAAAGTAATATTCTGTAGTTAGAAAGCATTGTCTAAAGAGGATCAAAGATTTCTCCGACACTGCGGAGTACGAACCATTCCCTTTCTTAGAAAATCAAATAATCAAGAAATAGATTATTCCGGTTTGGGCAAATGAACTGCATTGCAGAATCCCATATGCACTTTCTAGTTGTTTCCCAGTGATCCCCCATTACGTATTCTTGGTAAATGTTTTCAGAAAGAGTGCATTGCGAAGGGAAAGAGAATGAGACTGATTCTCACCATGCATTGATCAAGAATATTTGACAAAGATCCTCCTTCAGTTATCTTAGGGAGCATCAACTTAAGAGTCTTCAGGTGCGAGGTAATCTGATGCATGGCCCAGTCAAAGAGCAGGCCTCCATCATAGTTTTCTTCACTCCCTGATGTATCATCAGCAAATATGGCTCTGTATTGATTAACCACATCGAAAAGATGCGTCCTGTGACAATTTACCATTCCTTTTAAATATTCATAAGGATTTCTTTGGTCTAAATCATCGAGTAGTCCAGTAAGCCAGGCTTCTCGGCATCTTAAAAACTGAACATCAGAGAAGTATCCATTAACAGAGTTATAGAAATAAAAGAAAATCATTGACCAGGAAAAACAAACTCAACAAAATCAAGTAGAGGGAAAACCTACCAGTAGCCGCATCTCATATTCAGTAAAAGCTCCTATTCGGCGTAAATATCCAATAATACGGAGGCATTCTGGTAACTGCACGCATAGTTACAATCGTGTTTTAATCATACTGAAGATCCATTAAGAGTGGTATGAACCAAGTATGATAATTTGGAATAAGATGTAGTACCTGAATATTGGATCTGAGTTTCTGAAGAAGCTGGGAAAGAAGAGACTGAGTAGTCTGCCGAACCTCGGATGATAGGGCTTGAATCAATGGAATTCTTATTTGATAGAAAAAACATAGAAAACATTTCCTCAATGAATATTTGAACCATTTGACAGATGAAACAGATTGCATGGTATTATCATAATTAAGATGCTTACTTTGGATGCATTGAAGTAAGTTTTCCAACAAATGCTTCCAAGTCAAGAGCTTCGTCATAATTTCCATTCCTTACACATCTGAATTAACAGGAGATTCAAAGACTCTTTTAAACCAAGACAACGAGATGCAAAAGCAACAGGGAACTAAAGATAACAAACAAAACAAGCTTGGCATACGTGTCCATGAGCTGAGGAATTTCAAGCAAATCAAGCAAAGTACTGTGATTTGCAAGCAGTGTTTGGTTCATCTTCCTCTTCTCCAATATATGTTCAGCCGAATCAACAAATTCAGTGCAGCCTGAAGTTAGTTTTGGAATTTCAGCTATCTAGTAGAAAAGAATATCATCAGTGAGTTTTCAATCATAATGATGACTATTCCTTTTCACAATTGGTTTTATACTCCACAAAGCAGAAGAGTACAAATACTGTTACTCTGTTAGCAGTTTGATCATTGATGTGTACGCAAAAACTTGAAGATTCTATCTTCAGCTTCATAAGGTTAATAGACGACAAGACATGCGTAACATCAATATGATAATAGCTAACAATATTAACAAATAACTGATGCCAATATATTCAGTCTAGGTAAAAATCTTGAGTTAAGATGGTCTAGCAGATAGACTCACCTTAAATGAATTTTAGGAATAACCACACTACCACCCAAGTCTTAGATGCATTCCACTAATTTACGTAAACCATATATTAATAAGAAACCACAACACCACCCTCCCAAGTGCCGTGCTCACTCTCCTACTAATATATATTGGTTTATGATTTCCTTTAAACCTAAATGCAGACCAACAAAGAACAAGTTCCATCTACAGTACCCTAAACTTAATGACGATAAACATGTAGCACACTGTGGATTTAAAGAGACCTTCAAAATTTTCATTTACTCAAACCTCCAATTGTAAGAATGCACGGTCTTCATAGCAGAGTCGTGATCATTCAAGATTACAATTATAATACATTTTAAATCTTAATTGGATCCATACATATTATAAGAGCTTAAAATGAAGATAAATCTACTGATGCCAATATATTCATCTAACCTTCGCTTTGGTCTATGATTGTTCTTTATATCCAAATCCACATCAATGGGAAACAACTTTCGTATTGTTTCACCCTAAAGTGTAAGAATGATAATGCATGCACCAAATTGCACATAACTTATGGAAACATCTTCATCTATCCTTCATTTTGGTCTATAATATTCCTTTATACCCAAATCCGGACCAACGAAAAACAACTTTCTATCCGTTCACCCTAAAGTGTAAGAATGATAATACCTGCACCAAATTGACACATAACTTATGGCAACATATTCATCTATCCTTCATTTTGGTCTATGATTTCCTTTATTTCCAAATGCAGACAAAGAAAATCATCCTTCATTTTGCATTTATGTTAACCCGCCCAAGTGTGTAAAACCGATTACACAAGCCCGCCCAATTAGAAATAACTATTGTACTGCAAATTTTCCAATCCTTCAAATCACAATCCCAACCTTTCACTAGCTTCACCACTATGACTCCAATAACAATGCAGATCATTAACACACAAAACAATGTGACACATGCAAAAAATTGCAGCAAAAGCTTAAAATTACGATATCTTAGCCCAAACCTTTAACGAAATTCACTAATCACTACTATGACTGCAATAACAATGCAATGCAGCTCACTCATACATCAATCAATGAGACAAATCCAAAAATCAACAACAAATGAAACTGAATGATTACCAGAGAATCGAGATGGTTGTCGATCAAAGAGACCTCGTCTCTGATCTCGAGCAACGCATCAGCTGCAGCGATAAACGCACGGTAGTTCCCTACGGCCACCTCCTGCATTTGCCGCCGAATTCTCTCCGCATCCACTTTCAGCAGTTCAGGTTCCTTGTAAAATTAAAATCCACAGTTATCTACCATACCTTTAAAAACGAACAAAATTACTGAGATGAGGTTTTAACTGAACTGAACTGAACTGAATTGAATACCTTGTGTAGACGATCCAAAGTGAAGGAGAGGAGTTCGGAAACGTAAGGCTGTTGCGCGGCAGAGGAGAGCGGAAGAAGATTTGACATGGTTGACAATGCGTCATCGTTCGGCGAAGAAATTGCCATCGCTGATTACACTCCGATCTGAAATCAAGAGAGATGAAGAAGAAGAAGGAACAATTTTTACTGAGAGACTGAGATCTGAAAGAAGCAGAGAAAAATTACAGTTTAGCACTTCAACTATACCAACTGTTACAATGTTGCACCTGAAGTTTTACATGTTCGTCCATCATCTTATAGTGCGTAAATAAAACGAATTTAAGTGGCGTAAATAAAAACGAGTTGTTCGTGAACACGACCTAACCGAACACAAACGTGAACATATTGAAACTTTAACGAACTGAATATGAACAAGTGATTGAGATGTTCGACGAATATGAACACGAACTGAACATAACATGTATTAAACGAACAAACGTTCGTTAAGGTCGATGTTCGGTTCATTCTGTTTGAAATACACACCTAAATTCTTAAGGGTGAGTTCATTTACTAATCGGCCATTTCAGCATAAGACTTTAAGAGAGGTTTTTTTTTTTTTTTTAATACCTTAAGAGGTGAATAGTAACCCGGTTTTATGACATAGTTCTTAGTTCTAACTTGCTTGTCAAATGGTTCATTAAATTTTGTTTAGCATTGGCGTATACGTCGATGACCATATTAAGAAAAAAACTGATACCTGAACCCATAACTGATACTCCCTCCGTCTCAGATCAAATGTCCCATTTTGACTTTTTGCAGTCAACTTTTTTCAACTTTGAGTGCGATTTAATCTTAAACCGTAAATGTAAAATGTCCAATTAAATTATATAATGAAAATTGTAAACTTTAATTATATAATTTAATGGACATTTTACATTTACGGCTTAAGATTAAATCGTAGTCAAAGTTTGAAAATGTTGACTGTAAAAAGTCAAAATGAGACATTTTTTCGGATACGGAGTGAGTAGTTTATAGATGATCAAATAATTATTTATTAAAACACAAGTTAGTTGTATATTTTTATATAGTACTCCCTCCATTTCAGAAAAAATGTTACATTTTGACTTTGGTCAATCGTTTTCTTGAGCTGACAATTACTCATAAACGATAATAGTAAACAATTTAATAAAATCATATAATAAAAATTTAATTACTAAATTTTCATTATATAATTTTAATAATTTATTTATGAATATCGTTTAAGAAGAAATTGACAAACGCTTATTTAACCGCAGAATAATAAAATGTAACACTTTTTCTAAAATTGAGGGAGTAATATATATATATATGACAAATTTACTAACTTAAATAATCGTTGTCCTCGCAAGAAAATTTCTAAATAACAGTTTAGTCTCTAACATTTGTACAATGATAAATGTAAAAGTGATCCGTTTCTTCGTGATCAACCTTTACATGATCTGTTTCTTCGTTCAACGATGTAAATCTAGTAAAGGATCCAAATCTTGAATTTTCTCTTCTCGAAAGATACAACAGTTCTTTTCTTTCTTTAGTATTTCATGTGATTAACATAGACACGAGCATCAGGAATGAACACATTTCAGAAACATGAGAAACGCCATTATTGTAAGAATAACATGAAAATACTATATTAATAACAAATAGGGTTTATTATATTACTCATGGACTAAAGTTCATAAGCAAAAATTGTATTTAGGACCTGATTTTACATACTACATAAGTATCTATTAGTTACAAACAAACAGTTACCTTCAAACAATTGATCGAATAACACGAACAATAATAATAATAACACAACAGATTTACGTGGTTCGGCAAATGCCTACATCCACGAGAGTAATTAGATATTCTTTTATTGATCAACACTCAATTTAAAATGCTTTCTAAATAAAACTTCAATCATAAATTGCAGAGAAACTGAAGAAGAAAACGAAGAATGAAGAAGATGACAGTTATTTTTCTGTTACAAGGAGAAAACTTAATTAGAAGAAAGAAAACGCCTGCCTTCACACGTCACTTCAAGTCACCCCAGCCAATCAGAGGCCAGTAACAACTTTGTTAAGGAGAAACGCGACTTCTGTACAGCAACACAACTTTGTCTATAAAGAACAAAACAGGCTTCCCAACTACAGTATTTCTTCTTCTTTGTTCTTGAATCCATATACAATCTATTCTCCATAATTTCAAAAAGAAATGAAAAAAAAAAAAAAAAATGGTAGCAGGAAAGCAACAAAACAAACATTCAAGTTACAGAGCATGTTAAACTGAGGCAAAATAAGTTCCTGCAGATTATTGATGATTCAATTGCCATCTTGAGCTCCCTCCGTGACGTCGATATTGAAGCTGTACTCCTGGTCACAGCCTACATAAGAATCTGACATGAAATAGAGCGTATACGACTTCTTCCCAGGTTCGGAAGGAGCAGTAAAGCCGAGCTTCACCCTGGACGACTTCCTCTAGAATGCGACTCTCTTGATAGAGAGCAGCTGGTCAGTCTCAGTATCACCAACTACCAGCCACCATCCTTCTTCTTTCGACTTAGGATACCTAGGGGCATCAACACTCCCGCATTCAAGATCCCGTTCAAGACTTACGTGCACGCTAATATCTTCTCCAGCCATCACATTGTCACTCCCTGGCAGCACTTGATAGTTCAACTCAATGTTTGGGAACTGGTTACAGAATCTAGCAATGTCCATTAGCTGGGTGTCTGGCATTTGCAATAGCTCCTGCCTTTCGTCATCTTCCATTTCGACTAGATCAAATACAGTCTCAATACTCTTCTTCGGATTTTCCTGGCACCTCTTGGCAAGTTCCTTTGTGAAATGCGGCAGTTGAAGGAGCGTTGAATCACGCTCCCAGATTCCCTGTGTTACCATCTGACTTACTTCCATGGCAAGGAGTGCCAAGCTTAGCAATCCACTGCTGGAGATAACATCAACCATGGCGTGAAGCAGCATGCTAGCGTTTATGAGCACCTCTTGTCGATCAGAAGCCAAATTTCCAGCGATAGCCTGCCTGGAGAAATGAGCTTGCAGCAGTGCGTTTGCCTTAATATGTGGATCTGTGTAGTTGGGACTCTCAAACGAGAAGCGAAGATGATTAACCAACTTCCGTATCAGCTCTTCCTCGCCAAGTCGTACTGGAAGCAGTTCATACTCCGACGCTGAAGACAAAATCTCCAGAAGACCCTTCAACTTCTTCGTCTTACAAGTAAGAGACGAGCTAAAGCGCTCGATTGTTGTGTAACTTATATAGTGGAAAGAAGCAATCATGCCAAGATTCGATGGTGAAAGCAAGATATCATCCTCGACTGCAACACATTTACTTTCTTCCAAAGCACTGATCGTATTCTCGACAAGATCTGACAAATGATCAGATAGATGCCTGTGACTGACACCCTGAAGATTATAATGGCTCGGATTCTGAGTGAGCCTTCTGTACATAAATGTCCAAGTAAGGTAGTCCACTGCCTCCTGCTTGTTTCGGATGAGCCCTGCAACAACTTCCGCATTTATATGATCATGCAGATAATGATGCAAATGGCTCTCGACTGGGAATGCTTCATAAAGGAACTTCTTATAATAATCTTTACGCGGTGCATGGCAGAGGATGACACATTTTCCTGAGTTATCCACGAGAGCCCTATTGGCATGGCCCATCATCTGTAATAAATCAGTGACTGGGTAATCGGTGTGGGCATTTTCCCTGCTGTCGTAATATTGTGTACCCATAACCACAACCAGATGTGCAGATAGGGAGACCCCCCAGCGCATGGAACTGCTTATCACACATACTTGAATACAACCTGTTTCATAAAGCGTCTTAACAACATCCTGATCTGCACTAGTCAGCCCCTCGTGCAAGTAACCAACACCATATTGGATTGTTTCCTTCAACATAGGTTCCTTGATCCTGCTAACAATAGGCTCCAGCTCTGCAGCAGATTGCAACAAGAACATTGGTTTTTCATTACTGTCCAAGCTAAGCTCGAGTATGTCATCAGATCCACAGCAGTCAGACGGGCGTGCTTCCTGGTAGGCACAAACACAATTGCAGGCTTAGAATTCTTGGCATGTCGTACAATAGCACTGTAAGTAGGCTTCATCATGGCTTGCATCCTTGCTTCAAAATTAGCAATGTCAACACCTTGAATGTCCAGAGGAACAGGTCTCACACCAGGAGGGAAATTGAAAAGTCCATGAGACGCGGCCCCAATCCATTCTCCCAAGTCCTCAGCATTAGCAAGCGAAGTTGACAAGGCCACAATGCGGATTCTATTTTCCAGCTGACTAGCTATGTAACGCATCCTGGAAACAATAACTTCCAGGACAGGTCCACCTTGGCCACCAATCAAATGCAGCTCGTCAATAATAAAGAGACTCACCTGCTGAACATGCTTCCGCTGTTTCCACCTCCGAGATAAAGCATCCCATTTCTCAGGAGTGGTAATAATTAGTTGACCTTTCTCAAGAAGTTTCAAGTCTGTTGCTGTTTCACCAGTCAACTCAACCACTCTCATTCCAAGACCATCTCCAAACTTTCTCTTCCAGTCATTATATTTTTTCTTTGCCAGGGCTTCAATAGGAGCAACATAGACAGCACGCATAACACTCTCAGGTCCAATTTGATGATTTCTCAAAATGGCAAACTCGGCACATATCGTCTTCCCAGTACCAGTTGGAGCAGCAACCAGTACATTGACATCTGAGTTGTACAAGGTAGTGAAGACCTGGGTCTGAACAGGATTGAAATGCTTGAATTGTTGATAAAGGGCTTCATACGCAAGGTTTCTTAATGCGGTTACTGGAAGAGGTTGCAAATCCAGCAACTGTGTTGGGGGTGGATATTTTTCAGGTAATATAAGGTGCCTAAAAGAAACAGGATGAACAAACTGTGCTCCAAGCCATCTGTCAGAGATGACATTAATGAAGTACTGAGGAGGTAATGGTTCACATATGGGAACCATAAAATTCAGAGTGTGGTCTTCACCCATGTACTGCTTCTTCAACATGAAATACTCGTGGTGAAGTATACATTCCCCATCATTATCCTCAACAATGACCCAGAAGGGCTCCACATACCCATGGACCTTGTCATCCCACTCGAAGTCTGGTGTTATAGTGAGTTCGATCTTCAAGATAGAGCGAGTGATCGGCTGAACTTGCGCATCCAGGGTAAGTTTTGGGAACTGATGAATATGCTTATACAGAGTTCGGCCCATTTTAGGATAGTGGATGAGTTCTCCAATCTCTTGTGAGGTAAGTTTATAGTACCTTTCCCAAGCTAAATCTTTCTTTTCCAACTTATGCAAAATCTCATTTAGAATATTGAACTGGCGGAGAGGTGTCTGCACACTCCACATTCTCTTGCCAATCATTTTGCAAAACTTCAAAGCCTTCTCAGCAAGCTGTGCCCATCCCCTCATCAGGGCTATCTCAAAAAGTGCTTGCATCAGACGTCCAGCACTATGAGTGATAAAAACCATGTCAGACGTAAGTGAAAGTCCTTCAAGCTTTAGCTGCGTAATATACGCTTGAAGTAATACGTTGATCTTGGCACTAGGCTCCTCAAGACTCTCTTTGACTGGGATAGGGACCTTTTCCAAAAGCTTGGCTAGTTCTATCTTCTCATCCGGCCTCACAGTCACATGTTTAAACTCTTCGCTGAGGGAAAATAGCCGACATAGCTCACTATCACCCATAGTTGGCTTCAGCTGTTCATTGAATGTTGCAATTGTCCCATGAGTGATATAGTAATAGCTAGCAATGCAACCAAAGTCAGTCACCTGGAAAGATCCACTTTTCCTATCATACGTCACCATGTTATTCTTGTCCAACAGTATAGCTGCTGAATGAATGAGATCAGCTCTTCTCTCCTCCAATGTTGGATCTTTGTCCCGAATATCATCTGCCAAACCATAGAGAATGGGTTTTCTTATCATTCGAACAACAAGGTAAGTATACAAGAGCCATTTGCAAGCTTCTCTGGCATTTTGAACGGTTCCAAGGACTATCTCTGCATTCAACTGATCGGCCAATTTAGATATGAACTGACTTTCAATGGGAAGCTGTTGATTCGTCAATGATAGATAGTACTGGAGTTCACTATGTCCAGTTATAATTATACCTTCACAATATGTATCGTACTGGGGCCTTCCAGCACGACCAAGCATCTGCATGACATCTAGAGGACTTACTTCAGTCCATGCACCTTTCTCTGGATTGTATATTTGGGTGCCCTTGATAATCACGGTATGAGCAGGCAAGTTGACACCCCAGGCAAGGGTGGCCGTAGAAACCAATACTTGCACATGCCCATCAGCGAAAAGCTCTTCCACAATTTTCCTATCAGTTTGAACCATACCCGCATGATGAATGGCAAAGCCATACGGTAACAGATCCTTCAAATCATTGCTCTTCACCAAGTCTGTTTGACTTTGAAGGATTTCCCTGCTTGCACTGTCTTCTCTTAAGAATCTACTGAGAGTATCATTAGCAAGGGCAGAATCCCGGATGGCACGACTTGTTTTGGCTGTCTCCTTCCTTGAGAGCACAAATATGAGCACTTGATGTTTTCCCGCAATACCGATTACCTTCTCATAGCAAATGTCGTTCATCAACTGAAATCTCTGTAAAGGCTTCTTTACAGTTATACCAATATATTGTTGAGCCAGGGGTACAGGCCTGTAACTGTTATCAAAATGGAACAACCCCTTCTTCAAATCAACTCGTAAAAATGTAGCAACATCCTCATAGTTAGGAAGTGTGGCGGATAATCCAACCAGATGAATGTGCTCCTTTGTAGTTTCAATCTGCCGAACAGTTCGTGCAATGATACTTTCCAGTACTTGGCCTCTGTTATCATGTAAACGTGCGATCACCTGATTTTCTCGTGATAATATCCCACTTCTCAGGGATTGTCACAATAATCTGAGTTTCTTCGATTTGATGACGGGTCAAATTTTGATCCCCACTCAACTCCTCAACCTTGACACCATAATGCTCCAGGCGCTTGGAAAGATTGCCAACCACCTCAGCAACCAAGGCTTTCATAGGTGCAACATAAACAATCTTGTAATCTTTATGATTGATCGACCCGTTATCATTTCTATTCAGTCCTATCTGCTGAAGTATGGTCAGCATAGCAACATTTGTTTTCCCAGCCCCAGTGGGAGCACAAAGCAAGAGATTATCCGCAGTGAATAGTGCAGATGGATAAACCTTACTCTGCACCCTGTTCAACTGGCTCATTCCACTGAAAGCCGGTTGTGCCCAGTCAGGTAACTCGGAAATTTTCACAAGTTTCTCATCAGAACCCAAAGGCCTTGGCTTAAGAGCAGGTACATGAACTTCGTCATAGCCCTTTGTCTGATATCTATAAGAACCGTCAGGAAGCTGGCATCTCCGGTTTGCATTCAACATAGCACCTTCGTGGAATGCAAGGCTGTCAAGATCTAGCAACTGCCTCTGCTCATTCAACCAACCACTATCAGGATCCCTGTCTACGAGTCCTCGGAGCTCAAGATCACCATCTTTCAATCGCCTTGCCTCCTCTCTTATACTTCTCTCCACATTCTTCTGCCTCTCTTCTGCAGTTGCTCGAGTGGCATGTAACTGATCCAGAATGGCTGCGTGACTCGGTCCAAGCCCCTTCATCGCCCCTTCAATCTCCTTCCTCTCATTCTCATCCTCAGCCCTTGCCAGGCGGGTACACCATACTACTTCCAATCGGTTCCTCAACAAATATTTGATCAAACTAAAACATTCAACCTGCAGAAGCCTTAAGAGTTTGCTCTCGACCTCCCGCACATCACCACCTTCCGCAAGAATTCTAAGGATCTCTTCAGCAAGCATCTGGCTCCGCTGCGGATCAATTCTCTGCTCATACGCTTGTGATATCTTCCTCTGAAGCCAATACGCATCAACGTCCTGAACATTCAACACCATTCCCTCATTAGCTTCTTGCTCCTCATCATCACCATCTATACCACCCATCTGCATCATACCTGTTTCACCTACATCATCTTCTTCGTCTTCATCGTTCTCCAGTACCATATCCAAATCATCCTCTTCCTCCTCACCCTCCTCAAACTCAACAACAACTCCAACACAATCATCATCGCCTCCATCAACACCACCATCATCCCCAACATGATAATCAGTGATGAGCCTGCCACAGGCAACCAGCTGATCAAAAGCAGTGCTCGAAATCGATTTCAACAGCTTCTCGATCTCCTTCCTCTTCTTCTCTGAATCCTTAACATCACCATTATTCAATACTCCCAATATCTCATCTGCAGCACCAGTGACAACATGATACTCAGCATCATTTCATACGCAGCTCTCGTCTTCGTAGACTTCGGCTGGTACAGCCCTTCGTCAGATGAAGTAAGAACACTCTCCTCCTGGAAACGCCTCCTTTTGCTGTTAGGAGGAACCACATCAAATACCGTTTTCCTTTTCGAATTCTAGAGTTTCTCCGTCATGTTTCTACCACCGGAGTGAGTCATAGTATCCAATCAACCGGCAAAAGTCCGAAAATAGAACCGATGTGCAATCAATCAGTAAACCCCTAAACACTAGGATAAACCGATCACCAATCAACAACGATTTTGTTTACGCTAAGGAACAAACAATCAACAATAACTAGCTGCAAAATCAATCAACCCTGCGAAAATCTATGAACAAAATTGAAGAGATGAAAGACTGATTACTCGTATATATAAAGATCAAAACGTGTTCTGTTAATACTAAGGAATTGTATTCAAAACCTAATTCTAAAAGAGGCGCTATATATATTCGCGAGAAGTCAGAACTATGGCGGCAAGGAGATACCGACCCTCAGTGGATGGACCCGTGGCGTCATTGGGCTTGGGCCTGATCGACCCATCACATAGTCAGTCATTTTCGCAGTTCGAATTTAAGAGTTTTAGCATGAATCGAGCACTGGAACGGAGTTCGCAGAGTATCAGTCTTTGGCTCAATACAATGTTTGGTCTGGTCTCTTCACTTGCAGTTCAAATGTATGGAGTTCGACGGACGAAGGTTGTAAAATTCTAAATCTTGCAACTCAACCACAAATTTAATTAACAAAGCTATTTTATCCAGACCGTTTACGTTTTGGCTTCCTTGCCAAGGTTTGTGGAGTTGCATCAAATTAAACATGAGGTAGTTTAAGCATTGTATCCAATTCCAACAAGAACAGATTACTAATCACATCAACATCTATAACAAGAACACTGAAATTTCAAGGGCTGATAACAACTGACAGGTATGCTAAGAAAGGTTTACGACAACAATAATCGGGCAAACATTCCAGTAGATTGGGACTGCCAAACAGTTTTGGAAGTTCTATGTCTAATACCAACTTCCTGCTGTTCATAGATAGCGTACAGATCAGTGTGTAGCGTGTATAGGATTGAAAAATAGACGTGCCACCAACATGGGAAAGGACTTGGGAGGATCAGATATCTTTAGTGCTAAATATTACTGTAGAGTAAACAATGCCAGAAAACTTTTAACAAAAACTAACATAAGTTTAATGAATAAACAACAACTAAGTGTGACATTTATGATTTATGAATATACATACTGTAAAAATGAATGAAGATGTTATATATACAACTTACTCAGATCACTAACCAATAATCAGAGATATTGTAAGGAAGTGTTAACTGTTAAATGTGATTTTCTTGACAAAAACTTGCGAGAGAAGAGAAAATTTCTAAAACTAAATGAAGAGAAGAAGATTTCTGCAGGGTTTTTTAAGAAGAGGAAAATGGAATGATTTTCGTGAGCAATATATTACAATTACATCTAAAAAGGCCTGCTTAATGAGACAGAGCATACTTAAGTTTTAGAAAATTACTACTGATTGTAAACCAATCAATCAAATCTACATTAACAGGATTAGCTAAAGATGTTAAACATGCAATATTACAAATTTCACAAGAAGATTCGGGAACACCTTGTAATCCCTTGGAGAACCCACAACAAAAAAGATAGGAGTATGAAATACTGTATGCTCTTTTCCCCTCACATCAATTACTAACACATATTGTTTCTTAAATCAAAAAAAAAAAAAAAAAATTAACAAGTGTATATGTAAAGTAGTATAATCAGCAGCATTGTTCAAGTGCTTTCTACTTTCTACCTACACAACTAAACACCAGTATTAGAATTTAGAAACCTAGATACAAAAATCTAATTCAAGCAAGACTTAATACTTGGAACCATATGTCCATTAGCTTCTCCTCGAACATTGCCGCACTTATATGGGGCATCTTTATTGTCCGTTGAGACAATGTATATGTCCTCAAACACCATCTCCTCACATGGTTTTGCTGCACTGCAATCCAACTTGATTCCAGTTTGTTTCCTCTTAGTCGTTCCCATTACTTGTCGATACGTCACATTCTGAACCTGCACTGCCGAGTCCTGCAAGAAAGAGAACAAGACACACCCTTACATCACTACTTGTTAACGTGTGTCGACGACCCTGCTGTAGAATATGAAAGAACTCGATATAGAAGTTCGGACTTATAGAGATGAGTGGAATCAACCCGTTATTACGTAAATACTCATAATAGAACATCATCAGAACTTACATTGTTGGATAGACAATGTGGATCAATGCAATAGGATTGGTCTATTATGATTGGATAATTGGACTCATGGGAGAGGATCCTCTCGAACAACATATGTCTCGCATAACCTCTGCCTCCCTGATTAAACAGTAGAAAGAAGAAGAAACATGGATCAGGGCCTCATCAGGCTACAATTTGTTCATGAACAATGATTGAAAGAAAGATGCAATTTTACCTGCCAGGTCTTGATTCTAACACCATTCGTTGCTCCAATAAATACCGAATCCATGACATGAATATACTCAACCTTGTCATTTGCTCCGTTGTGGCCTAAACTTCCAATGCTGCATTCATGTCAAGAAAGGTAATTTTCTTGATCTATTTTGTATGTTACGTTTATAGAAAACAAAGGGAAGAAATCAAAACAGAGATGTCAAAGTGTGACCTTATTCCATGTCCCGGTCCACATACAATGTTGCTGATTGTTACATACGCCGTCCCATCAACTATAGAGATGCAATCATCCCCTACATTTGATAGAAAACCATAATTTTCAGGACATAGTAAATTAAATCAACTAGAAGTAATTTCTAGTAAGAGTAAAATCTGCAGATAACCAAAAGAAGTACCTGTCGCAATGTGGCAATCATCGATGATAACATTGGTGCTCCCTGAAACATGAATCCCATCCGAATTTGGACTTTTTTCGGGAGAATTTATAGTTATGTTGGTGACAGTGATATTATCCAGGCTATTGAGGACTATATGCACGCGGGGGTTGTCCTTAAAGCTCAGACCGCTCAACAAAACGTTGTTAGAGTTGGAGATTTCCAAAGCCTGCAAGTCACGTTGCATGTGAACACTTCACTAAAAGAGTAATGTAGTCTGTATAATGAGGTTAAAGTATCATCTGACAGTGTTTAGTAAAGATTAGTAGTATAACTTACAGCAGGCTTGGAGTGTTCCTGTGGAAGATTAACAGAAGAAAATGTAAATTAGTAACTTGCTTGATACATAATTTTAAAAACAAAAAATGCACTATTTGCCTCAAACAAAGACTCACACTCTTATTACTCCACCACTTCTGGCCGCGGCCATTCAGTGTGCCACTGCCGATAACATGAATGCCGTCAACCCTGTGAACGTTGACCCATATGTTGCAAGAACCTATACATTTCCAATCCGATGGTTCCGTTGGTGCCACCAAATTTCCATCTATCTGCATCAATCAAATTAACAACAAATAAAATGACAACAGGCCCTTTCTTAATCAGTACATATGGCCCGAAATTATGTACTAAGTGGTGTCTGCAGAAGCTTTTAAAATCTGTTTTTTGGCTATTTTATGATTTAGAAGCACAGTAACAAAAGGCAGATGCTCCAATTAATTCATCGGAATTTTCTCCTAAAAAACCACATTCTAATCTAAACACCAGGGCCGAACCAAGAAGAGGCATATGAACAAGTAAACATACTGATATAATCTCATGAAGTTAATTCTCAGTACCGGCACTGGCAGGCGCAAGTTACTAATCTTTTAGGCCATGAAGTACTATTTACAACAGAGTAATCAGACAAAAACAGAAATCTCCGTACATATTCCAGCAGCTCAATGTTGATTCCCATTCGGTATAGTTTATCCTAATCAAGCTAGCAATAATAAATAAACTCCTGAAGACTAAAAATACATAATTTATTGAATCTACTCCAATTAACAAGAATTAAACAGGCAATACATAGATAGATAGGTACCTGGAGAATAAGATGTTTGGAATTGCAAGGTCCTTGGAAACTCATAGGCTGGACAAAGAAGTCCATGCCTGACGGAACAAGCATTGTAGCTGAATCGTCATGGCATTCGCACAAATCCTTCCATGCTTTATTGAAAGCCTTAAGTTCAAAGTAGTAGTAATCAGAAACCACTACATATAAGCAAGCAGGTTTTTTTATTTCAAGACCCCAATTGCGTTTAATTAACTCATCTATCTATCGTTATTATTATGTTCGACCATCATCCCCTTCCTTCCTTAAAATAAATTAGAATATTTAGTTTGCAAAATCCTCTAACATGATATCTGACACGTACAGAGTGCATGATCGATTATATAACCTTCAATTTCATACCTTTGTGTCATCAGTTTGTCCATCACCTACAGCGCCATAGTCTAGAACGTTGAACACAGTAGTTGCATCTGACCTGATTACGAAGGATGATGTAATAATTATTAACAAAAGCAAAGATATTGACATGATGTCCATTAACACTTCTTTTCAATTAAGTTAGAATATATGTACTATATTATATGATCATCTACTAGTTGTGCAAGAGTTTTAGTAGATATTATACTCTTCCAGTTCCCTGCAGGATAAATACAAATCAAAGCATAGATAAACAGCAGGGCCGGATTCTCAATCCGTGCAAGGTAGCACTCCGCATAGGAGAATTGCACTTTTGGTCCTCTAACTCGACATCCTCTTCAATTACGGTCCTATGAAATGCCGATTTTGCAAAACTAGTCCTAAAACCGTATAAATACAGCCAAATTAGGTCAAAAATTGGGGATCACTTTTGGTCCTATTGACATGGCAGCCTACATGGCGATTTTTGTGGGCGAATTAAGGAATTCTGATGACGAACTGACCAAGTCGCCTTCATACGGACGAATTAGGCAACAAATTGGCGAACTAAACGACTTAAGAGGGATCGGAATCGGGAAAAATGGGGGGAAAAATCCCGCCTAATTAAGCACTATATCCCCAAATCGAAACCCTAGAACAAATCCCAAATTGAAAAGCAGAAACACGAAGAACAATTCCAAAATTCTCAAATTCGTCCTAACCCTAGTAAAATGGTGAGTCAAGGGAGCGGCACGTCGTCAGAGACTGAGTGGATGAACAAGTGCAATGAAGATTTCTTGTTTGACCAGTTCGAATTCTGCCATTGTAAGCGTCACGTTGAGGAGGGTATTGATTTCAAGGATTTCCCAAGCCGTCGGTACTCAAGGTGTGATAATTGGGTAAGTTTGGTTTCGATTTGGTTCAATGTGGTTTAATTTGGTTCAATTTGTGTTGTTGATTATGCTTTTTCTCATAATGGCGTCATTTGTATGAATAGGACGGCACGGGATGTGGATATTTCAAATGGCAAGATGAGCCATTGCCAGGGTAGCTACAAAGGGTGATAAGAGAGCTACATCAGTACAAAGAAGATTTCAAGATGGAGGCTGTTCTTCGCGATGTGGATTACGAGTACTTTAAGGAAGAGAAGACGAAGTTTTTGGAGGAGAAGAATCAGTTTGAGGAGGAGAAGAATCAGCTTGAAGGTATCATCCCCAAACTACAATCTAGAATCAAGAGATATGAGTTTGTGTGTTGCTCTTGTGGCTGTTGGTATTAGTTATATGATGGCTTAATTTGGCAGTTTGATGGCTTGATTGTAGTGTTTAATTAGTAGTTTGTTCACAGTTCATGTTGTAAGAAACTGATGATGCTCTGTTTTAGGGACTCCCCTCTGTTTTATTATGCCCACCAATATGTACTCAACAAGCTTTTGGAAATGAAATTTGGTTGTTTTGGTGGTAATTATATACAGTTTTCTTGTTGTATTAATAGCTTTATTGTTAGAATTTAAACATGCATAATTAAAATGTTAGATACATAGATTGACAGAAAAATAAAATTAGATAGATGATAGATAATGATACAGGGTCAATAGTTCCAGACTTCCAGGACAACAAAAGAAAACATAAAACCTAAACCAGGCCATAACATAAATCATAAAACCTACACATCAAACTTTCTGATGAGATCCTCCACATAGTCTTGAGCCACCAAGCTGAAGGTCCAGTCAATCTACTCTTCAGCCCCAATCATGACCTTATCCTCCTCCATCTTGAGCAACTGGGTCTTGAGTGAGTGGCCAGTCCAGCCAAGCTCAATGCTCATTGTCTGGATGCGAATGAGGCGGGCACAAGCATCTGCTGCCTGTTCCATGTGAGTGAAGGCTGGGTTTGGTTGTTAGCTCCACTTGAGGACATGCCTCAGCTTGAGACCCAGAGGTGGGTTCTCATCATTGCCTTCGTAGTCTTCATAACTGCCAAATGTATAAACATGAGTTAGTTAGTTGTTTGTGTTTGAAATAGAAGTTTAAACTCAATGGAACAGTTAAAAACAGAGTAAAAACAGTGTAAAGAAGGCATATTGGATTCCCCAGTAGAGGTGGCGTGCAAGGCGCCTAGTGATCAGTTGTTCCATGTCTTGGTGAGCCATTTTTACGTGGAAATTTTACTGAGATTGTTGTGTGAGGAAGAAGAGTGTATTACTCCCTTTTTATAGTGGATTTTTGGGTAGTTGAAAGGTTATAGCTGGCAATTAAACTCATTGAAGTAGTGACTCTTTACCTTCGTGCATTGGTTGTAGGGAGAAGGTTACTTGTAGTAAATGGTAAAAGATAAAGGTGATGTATCAAGACTTACATGCATTGGTGCAATTGAAAGATTACTTGTAGTCATGGGTGCAAGATTTAAGAGATGTAAATATTCTTGCATTTTCAATAAAAGACAATAATTCCCACCAAAATTCTGCTGCATTAATGTGACACCTTAACTAGTAGTTAAACCTGAATAATAGTTTTACAACTGACTAATGTATAGGTGGTGTGCAAGGTATAGACTAATGTATAGCCTTCCTTACACCGTTTTGATCAAAAGGTACATGAAAGTAACATCAGTGTAAACTATGCAGGCCAAAACAAGTGATCATGTTGTTTCACTTTTTCTTCTTCTCCTTTGTCACCTTGGCTTTCTTTTTCTTGTTAATCTCCTCAATAGCAGTAGCCAAATTCTTCAAAGAGACATACTTCTACCCACCACTAATAAAAGAAGGCCCTAAACTAGAGTCAGTTTGTGATTGTACCAAAGTTGGTGTTGTAAAGCTTGCTATGAGATATATGAGTCAAAATGCTTAGCAAAGCTAGCCTTCCTTGGAGCAATTGTTGATGATTAGAAGGACCCTCCACATAATCTCTTGGAACCTGAGATTGTTGTGTAGCAATGATGTCCTCATACATTGCAGAACAATATAACTTAAACTATAGAACTATACTACTTCATAACTTAATAACATACACATATACTACAACCATTACCTGATCTATAGTGAAGTCTAACACCTCAGATTCTAAGTAGCTCTTGGCTCTTTTCTGAAATAGATAGAAACAACAAGCATACACTATTAATGTACAGACATTTGCATAAAGAAAAAATATACAAATTTGAAAATATATACCTTGCACTTGAGCTAGGCTCCTCCTCACCATGTTCTTCACTAACAACTTCACTAGGTTGTTCAGTTTGGTGTTGGCTGGTTGATCCATCATTTCCATCCCAATTTTGACCACCAAACATCTCTTCAAAGTCATCAGGGCCACCAGTTTCATCATCAGTTCCTTCTCCCATTTCATCTCTAATCCTTCTCTTGTAGAAGGTATAGTTATGTCCAGGGGCACCACAATAACTACAATGAATTATAGTTTGATTTCTCTTGCTTTTGATGACCTTCTTTTTCTTACTCTTGTTAGAAGGTTCATCTGCACCCCTTCTCCTAGCAATAGCTGGCCTCCCTCTTTTCTTAAGAAATTTTGGAGGCAAAGGAGGTATAAAGAAGGTTTCACCCCATAGCTCTTGACCATTGATCCCATAAATTGCTCCTTCATACACTTTCTTGTAAACATCCACAGTATAACACATGTTTACATAGTCATTGTAGTCAACCTTTGCTCTTAGCATGGCTGATAGTGCATGCTTGCAAGGTATACCACCGAGTTGCCACCTTCTACAAGTACATGTGTGTCCTTCAAGATCAACATTGAAATGGCTACCATCAAATCCCAGAATTTCCCAATGAGTTGCATCAGATTTCCTTGTAATACATTCCTTAACTCTACCAAGATTCTTATCAATTAAGACCTTTATTCTAGGGCACAGGTAGCCCTTCCACTTCTTTGCAGCATAATCCCTCAACTCTTGCATTCTCTGCATCAAACACTCTCTTATCCATTCAAGCATGGTGAGTATTGGTTTGAACCTAGCCCTCAGAATCATCTTGTTGAAGGATTCAACAATATATTGTTGTTCATTGTCAACTCAAATTGGGGATGTGTATCAAAGTGACTCTTGGACCATTTTTCAGGAGGCTTGTTCTCTAACCATGCATAAGCTCCTTCATCAAGATTTCTCATTGCCTCCATGGCTGCCTTGAATTGAGGTGGAGTAGTAGCATTTGATGCCCTGTACAAGGCATGTTTGAATGCATCACCTCTATATCTCCTGCAGACCAGAAATCTTCAAACATATGTCTAACACAAAATCTATGTTAGCCTGAAAACACATATGCTACTCCCTTAATTAAACCCTTATGTTTGTCAAACATGATAGTAAACTTTGAAGGATCATCAATGTTCAAGTCACTTTTAAGTAAACTAAAAAACCAAGTCCATTGCTCCCCTGTTTCATGAGACACAACTGCATAAGCTATGGGAAATGGTTTATTATTAGGATCAACACCAATTGCAGTCAATAAAACTCCTTGGTGAGGACCCTTTAGGTGACATCCATCCACACCTATAAAAGTTCTGCACCCAATGATAACGCCCTCTTTAAGTGCTCTAAATCAAACATAGAATTGTCTGAACTGATTTGTATCTCTGTCCACATCACAAACAACAGTTGACCCTGGATTTCTATCTCTCAACTCTTTAGCATAATCCCACATCATTCCATACTGAGCATCTGGATCACCTTTTAGGATAGCCAAAGCTTCTTCCTTGCTCTATATGCCTGATGCTCAGTAATTTTCACACCAAGCTCATTGGACACTTCAAGAACAAAAACCTTAATATTCTTGTCTAGATCAATCTTGAACTTGCTCAAGAACCTATAAGCTAACCAATTGCTCTCACAAGATAACACATTTTTCAGTTAGTCCACAAGTGTGATCAGGTTCATAGGTGTGCACAGTAAATCCAGGACCATCCTTATCCTTATGGCAATGAACTCACCAAGGGCATACATCATTTTCAACACACTTAGCATACATCCTTGACTTATCATTCTTGACAACCCTTGCATTTCTCCTACACCTAACACCATGGGACTGCACAGCTCTTCTAAAGTCAACCTTGGATGTGAATGTCATCCCTAAATCAAACTTGGGATCATAGTTCTTCTGGCTTGTATGCACATGTCTCATTGGTCTATTAGTTGGCCTAATATCATCCTCATCAGAGTCAAGCCCAGAATCAAACTCTTCAAAACTAGCCCTCACAACATCAGATTCCCAATCACTTTCATCATCAGAATCAGACTCCTCAAGAATACTCCTTTTCTTCTCAGGCTCTCTCTCTCTCTTTGCCCTCTCAATTTTCTCAGCCAGTTTTGCCTTACTCTTAGCCTCTTTGTCTATCTCTTTCTCCTTGTGGGATTTACTAGGGTTTCCATCTTCCAAATCAATCACATCATCAACTTCTACAAATTCTACCATTTCCCCTTCCACAAAGAAATATAATTCCCTACTGTCGACTGAAGCCATACACAAATTAAACACTTCAAAGTCACGTTTAATAGGTGAAAATCCATCTGTGCCAAACCTGTAGAACTTTCTAACACCTCCTACATTGCATAGATCATCAAATGCATGGAATTTAACCATGTCCAGTTCTTGATAGTCCACATAATCAAACTTCATCATCTTACCACTCAAGTACTTTTCTTTTCTACTGATAGGATCGGTGAAAAAAGAACCTCCATAATGCACCACCACTGTAATATCAGAAGATTTCGAATCTACGCAAACATATAGACATAAAATCAAAATCTGTATCACTTAAAGAAAAACTAACAGAAACAGAGCATCTTCATATATATACAATAATTTACCAAAAAAACACTTCAAGATATCAACTTTACTGTAGAATTATGCATGAGAACAAAGTTTGAGCTTACCATGTAGGGGGTGGCATATACAACTCTTCCAAAGGTCTTTTCGACATGATGAGACAAAGATTTGGTGGTTTAATGAAGCATTAATTGGTCGTTTTTTGGAGAAGAAGAGAAGCAGTAAACGCTTGTTTTCAGAGTAAATATGGAGGCAGCCGCATTTACTAGGGTAAAGAGAAGATTGTGGCACCAAAAGTTCATCCTTTATCCCTTTTTTTTTTTTTTTTTTTTTTGTCTGATGTTTCATACCAGGAAGACTTGTGTTTTGTTTTGTTAAGGTTGTTGGCGTGTGGAGACTTATGTATGGCGTGTGTTTCTTGTTAGTTGGCAGCCACATGGCCTATACCGTATGAATACATGAGCTTTATACGGTTTTAGGACTAGTTTTGCAAAATTGGCATTTCATATAGGACCAAAATCGAAGAGGATGTCGAGTTAGAGGACCAAAATTGAAATTCTCCCGGATCTAATATATTTGCGGTCCACTTTTTATGCAAATAATTGTTAATTTCGTCCTATAACAAATGTCCAATTTCTTTTTCGATAACATATTTTCTCAAACTTACTTTTAGATACATAAAATGTAATCACTTATCTTGTTTAATTAATCTAACTAAACTTTCAAATCTTAACATTAATAAAACAAATGCAATTGTAAACCAAATAAGCCACATATCAAACCTTATTACTACAATATTAATATATTGGTTATGTATTTTTTTCCCCTTAAAAAATAACTTATTGTTTAATAATTTTCATGTTTTAGCATGTTCTATAAAATTCAATTTGTTTCTACGTAATGATTTATAGCGTTGGAAAATGATCATTTTGAATTAACTGGATCAAACCATTTAAAAATATATACATATTTAATGTTACACATTATAAAATTTACTTAAATTATTCATATTTATTTAAGACGGAACATTAGTCATTTAATTGAAACACTGAGACTATGCAAAATCAATATAAATTCTAATTTTATCACTTTATTTAAAACTTTAATTCTCCGTTATAAAATGTGCTACATCTGTATCAGAACAAGTATATCATATTCCATTTATATTTTACCCATTACAAAAATCAACCTAATTAATAACCCAAATCATAGCATTAACAATACCATTGTAGGCTAATAAGCTACAAATTAAGATTTATTACGATCCTTAACCTCCGTGCCCATAAATGCCATTAGTTTTGGAACAGATGGGTCATGATCTAAATATACATTAAATTTGAACATTGCCCACGAAAACTTTAGCCGCCTAATTGGATGTATCTTGGAAATTCGGAAAAGTCACCTATTAATTTTATTTGTGACTTTAAAAACCTTGTACAATTAGATGTCGTTTATCCATTGCAAATAGAAGCGCTTGTTTAGCATTCGCGAGGTACGGGGTCGATACCTTGCATCTCCAATAAAGTTCTTATATATATATATTTTTTTACGTTGTTTAATTAGGAATAATATATTATATGATCTGATCATCGAAAATCTAGCTGTCAAAGCATATACATAAACAAACAAAATACCTGAAAAATTTGGAAAACACACTTATTAATTTTATTTGCGACTTTATTAACTGGATGGAGATGCAGGGATCCCACAACTCCAATTAAGCTCTTCTATTTTTATTTTTTTTATTGTTCTCTAGCTAGTAAATCATTACATGCAATAAATAGTCATGTGTTCGATTCTCTAGATAGTTATTCTCGATTCAAATTGCTTTAAACTATTTTTTGTCATCTTTTTTAATTTGCATATTTTGAGAATCGGATCGTTACCAGTCTAACCAAGTTGTCTGGTGTAATCGATCCTACCTTAGTTCAAGTCAATAAGGAGTACGCACAATTATTTATGAAAGAATATTTATGAAAGAAGAAGATCGATTGATTCGATATTTTTATTATATAACTGCAGAGTAAATCACTCTTTTAGTTACTATCCGATTTGAGTTCTACACTTGGTGAATAATTAAGTTTGTTCAAAATTTTAAATGAAACAAAATCTTAAATGAATCTTTGAAGATTAAGTTTTTTTTACTGATATTACTTATATGTTTTGTTAACCATTTATGATATACTAGAATTAGCGACACACGCTATGCATGTGAAGCGCATTCTAAATTTATATGTTTTGCTTACATGGATGTTACAAGTTGTGCAAATCGAATCGGCAATTGAGTCCTTAAAGATTTTTTTTGGAGGTATTGGTGAAGTGTCTTTTGCGAATTCGTTCAATACCCATGCTTAGTTTATTAGTAACAACGAAGATTTAATTGTTTGTGCTAATCTTGATGAATTGATTTGTGTAGACAATGAATACAATTTGTGAGGTTCGTGTAACAACACAGTTTTGACTATATTCATTCACCCTCTTAACATCTCCCTGACACGCGATAACAACACACAAGTGTTGCTACTCCCTCCGTTTTTATAACCTTTCCTCTTTACTATTTTGCGATCAACTATAATTAAGTTTGACCATGAATTACTATTAAAATATACTCCCTCCGTCCCAGTTTCATTCCCGCATTTCGTTTTGGTCCGTGCCAACTTCATCTTTCCATATCTTAAATGGAAAATCACTCTCCTACTTTATACACTATCTCTCATACTTTATTCAAAATTTCTCAAACTTTATACACTCTCTTTCCTACTTTATCATCATATCTTCTACTTTATTCAATTTTTCCTTAAATCTTGTGTCCGGTCCCACGGAAAGGTGAAACCGGGACGGGTGGAGTAATAATTTAATACTTAATAGAATTATTTGAATACTACCAGTTTAAATTATCAATATATAATTTTGTTAATTCTTTTTATCATAATATTTTAATAGAATTTATGGTCAAAATTGATTATGGTTGATCCGTCAAAGTTAAAAATGAAAAGATTGTAAGAAAATGGTGGTAGTATATCACAAATCAATTATTTCAACACATATCTTGTAATTATAATCAGGTTGATTGTTTTTGCTTGCAGGAAAACATAGCATATATTGCTTTTGAAATAGTATCAAGTTACATAAAGCTATATATCTAGATTTAAAAAAATGATTAAAAACAGTATTTTACAAATTAAGAAAACTACATACACATGGTAAAGAAAGGAGTTTTTTTCTGAATAAAGGGATCTGCCTCAATTGCACAAATTAGGTCGCACAAATTACAAAGAGCAATAATGATAATATAAAGATCAATCCATCATCCTTAATGGAGTAAGTATAATCTCGGTCGCACTCCTTTGGTTGAGCACTGGTGTGTAGGCGGGCAAGAGCAACTCTTGTTCAGTCATGGAAAAGCCCAAAGCAGCAAACTTTCGAGGAGAATGGGGAGAAAATTGTGGGAAATAAGATATCCACAGGCACAAAGAGATATTGACGGCGAATAACATGGAAGAAAATCTGGGATGGAGATTTTGGACATAAGAAAACGGAATCGGAGTGGAGAAATTTATTTTTGTAGATAAACTTTGTCAAGAGAGAGGAGAGAAATTTTCTATTAGGATATACACATAACATATAGAGGCAGTGTTTGTTATTTCCATGTTAAGATTAAAGTGTGAAACACATGCAAGGGTTTGTGCGCATGGCCTTTCTATTTGTCTGAACCCAAAATACACTGGAATTGGTGAAATTGGCTTTTCAATTTAGTTTCTCCACGCGCCAACTAATTGTTTATTATACTACTTTAAATTACTTACATCTATAACAAACACCGATGTAGAGAAATTGAGAAATTGAGAAATTGAATCTAAACCGATGTTGAGAAATTAAATCTACAGTTACATTTGGCTGTAACATATTGAGATTCGAAGTTTCCTGCTCCGAACTCAATTTTACTTCATTTATGTTTTGTTTTGTTGACTTCTACTCAGTTATGTTTTGCTTTTGTTGACTTCTACTCGTTGATACACTAGGTTGTTCTAAAAAGGGCGAATTACATCTGGACCCCCTACTAGAATTTCTAATCACAGATGGATCCCTGTTAGTTCAACAATACCGGCTAAGCCCCTGTTAGATACATTCTAATTACATCTAAGTCCACGAATTTGACTTTTGGCGAATTAAAACCTGAAAATTTCTTTTTTACCCCTGGTCCATTATCAGATTTCAGAATCGACCAAACAGCCTTAAGTAATGGGTGTCACGTGCGAAGCACATGAGGACTTAGATGTAATTGATGTTGAACAATGGGTAATTATATGTAATTGTAATATAACCGTTATTTTTTTTAAAAAAAAAAACTAGCCGTTGGAGGTTATTTGAGGCCTATTTATACACCATTTTTTGTCCCTTGTGCTATTTTTTGCTGACTACAAATTGTATATGTGAAATATGGCTTCAAGTGAAGATCCGGCAATTTTCAAAAAAAAAAAAAAAAGGATTATTATTATATTTATTATAGAGAAAGGTTCTGGTGGCGAGTACAAGTTATTTCAAAGATTTTGGTATAATTTAAAAATAAGTTAATGGTAACTTAACGGCCATCCAACCTTTGTGTAAAGTCAAATTTTTTATAAACTTTTTAATGTAAAGTGCAAAAAATAAAAGGTTATAGTGTAAACTCAAATTAGCCCAAAAGGTTTTAGTGTAAAAAAAATTAATCTTTTTTAAATAATTCTTTTTTATGTCAATTTCAATTGAACCACAGTGTTTCGAATAATTATGAATGGACCCCATTTTGACAACATAGATAATTTCTAAAACCACCATTTTACTATAATGAAAAAGTAAAAATAAAATTTAAAAAAAAAAGTTAGAAAATTAAAAGAAAACTTGCATTTTCTTGCTTCCATGGCACCATGGCGGAAAATGCAATTTTTCTCTTTTTTTAAAAAAAAAAAACTATTTTTTAGGTTTTAAACCTTTTTATTTATATGTTTCTTTTTTAATTTTTGAAGTTATGGGTAAAATCTTTTCAATAACATATGATCAATGTGAAATTAACAAAGATCTGTCGTACTTACATTTTAATCCAACGTATTTATGTATTTTACAAAGTGACATGTGTCGTGTAAATAAGCTGCCACATGTCAAATGGTATTTAAATTGGAGAATAATGTGTATATAAGATATGACATACAATTAATAATTTATAACATTTTTATAACAATTAAACATTTTTATAATAAATAATAATTTTTATGAAAATTAATCATTTTTGTAATTATTTAATAATTAATTAAAAAAATTATTGTACGTATCATGTATGGCGTATGTTAGTAGTGGATACAATAAAAAGTTAATCATTTAATAATTAGAATTTCTAATTATAGATGAATCCCTGTTAAAATGGGAGTAATAAGAATAATTGGTAAAGCCTTGTTTGGTTGAATAATTAATAACTATAGCAAATAAGTTGGTCAACTCAAAATCAACTGAAAGGACCTAAATGTAATTGAGATTTATATGCAACGTAGGCTTCTACCAGGGCTATATGTAATTGATACTTATAAAAAACTGGTGACGTGTTTCAAAATGAGACAGTTTATGTTTAATATTTTCAAAATGAGATAGTTTATGTTTAATATAAAATGGCTCATGTTCTTATAATATGTGAATGATTATTGACATTTTGCGAAATACAATCAAGTCTCTAAAATAGCAGCATCAAATTCTCTAAAAAAATTCCAAAACTCAGAATTCACATGATATCAGACTATGGTCCGCTTGCAAAAGCTGATATTTCACAAATTACTCTACAAATTTTCACAAGAAAATTTGGTTACTCTTTTTAATCCCTTGGTGAACCTAAAACAGAAGAGATATGAAATCCTGCATGGTCTTTTTTCCCCTTGCATGAAATATAACACATGACATAACAAGATACTACTGTTTCTTAAAATCAACAGAAACATAAATTAAATCTCACAATATAAAAGGGAAAAAATTCAAAACAAAGAACTGTTGCAACTGCTACACAAAATCTAGTCTACGTCAGAGATAAATCAAGCTTGCGCTGAATCAATCTTCAGGAATGGTTTCGATGTTTGAAGGCATCAGTACATTGAAACCATCTCCGGCAGTTGAAGCGATCATCCCAGGTATCTGTGGATGCCAGTGAAGTTCTTTCAAGTCCTTCTGACCCTGCAGCAATATGCAAGCAACAAACTTAGATGCTACAGAACATAATTTGGATAGTATGTTTAAGAGTACTTGGAGGAATTATTACTTGATGAACAAAGAGAAGCTGTGGTGGCAAATCTTTGGGAGCATCAACTTGATCAACTTGTTTGTAATCAGCTTCCTCTTCTTCATCCCTCTCTAGAGAAAGGTCCCATATACTGAGTCGTTGCGATGAAGTTGATTAGTACGTGGATTGATGATGCATTGCAGCAATTGATAAACGAGAAGATTATACAAGTACTAGATGTATGTTTCCTTACGCGTGATTATGCTGTCAAGACACCGCCAAACAAGAAACATCATGTGGACTCCACTCGATGGATGTAATTGGGTGTTTATGGTAATCGAAATGAGCCACTAAGGAGTCTCCATCCGTAAACAATTGACTCAGAAGTTATAAGTTGAGGACAATACTTAGATTCAAACCGAAATGACACTAAGAAAGAAATCGGTTGTTGAGATTTTTAGTTCAAAGTAATAGAATGGGAAATGCAAGGAATGGAGAGGCTATATAAACACGCTTTTTCTCATTTAAAGAACCATCACTCAAAAGTTCAATTGGATTAGTGTTTTTGCAAAAGATTCTCAACAATGTAATATATAGGTTATGTAGAAAATCACCAAGGTGTTTGCAAAGCCGCTTTCTAATAGATAATAATCTCCGACTTAACATATTCGAAAGAGCTCATATTTTTAAAGAAGCCTCGAGGTGATTCTCGAACGTCGATCGAATCTCTATTTTTCAAAGACGTTTGCAACACCCACTAGATTCGACATCTTTCCCGATTCTATTTCATTTGATCAATTCATTCGAACTTTTGCAATGTACCACTAATAGGCATTGGCATCTAAATGAAACTTATTTAGCCTTTTCTTTCGTGGGACATCCGGATTTATACATGCAATTACAGACATCAACAAATGAGGAAATGGAAGTACCTTCATCATTCTACGATCTCGGATGGAAAATGTCCCGTCATCACTACCAGATGCTATCATGGGACTTGCCAGCTTATAAAAGAAAGAAATAACATAATGAAGATAATAGGGAAAAGCAAGGGTAGACAATTTAAAAGCAAAGAGGATGTTCTTGAGCACTGCTCCATGATATAACATTGACATCGACTTTATGTGCTTGGATCGAAGTCGCGGAGATTTTCCTACACGGATATCCCAAAATGCAATAGTTCCATCTACTGAGCAAGACGCAAATTCATCTTTGTTCTTGGACTCCACCGCACATAAGTAATTAAACAATCTATATCAAGATCTCACAAGAAATGTCTAGTTTAGTTATAAGTTCTTGATCGAAAAGTTCTACTTGTAAATCTTCAACACTTGCAGATGTCCAACGTAAGGGACGCTATCAATATTCCACGTGGAATCGATGCGAGCTCCCACAAATGAATATAACTCTAGAATCCCTGCGAATCAAAGTAAAGATCTCACGGGGTTTTCGAAATCGAATGTTCGTGTAAATAACAGAAAGACCAAGTTGCATTACGACAAAAGCCTTCAATGACTACAGACTCCATCTAAGGCAAAGCCTTCATCCTCGTGTCCGTTAAACTTAACTAAAGGAGGTTGGTGAGGGTGTTTCGTACATCATGGTTTGATTCTAAAGCATTTATCCGAGAGCCAAGTTCCACACGAAAAGGCATCCATACTATTAGGAACAACAAGAACTAATGTTTTGTGAGATACTATAGTAATCGAGGTGTTTGGTAGCTAAGAAAAGGATAGTGAATAAGTTTAATTGCATCCAAACTTGTAATTTCATCCTTGATCATCTTAAATCTGATGGTTAAAAGAATGTTCAGAAATTCCAACAAGTTGAATTTGAAGGTTTTCAATAATGTCGAAAGGTGAAGGGTGGCACAGTCGTGAGTGTTAATCATGCTAGTATTCCGTCACTAAACTGTTTTACTGAACATGACGGTTTACCATGAAGCACAAATATCGGGTATTGACGCATAGCTCGTATCGATTAACTCCTCCTTCATGATACACCTTTAGCACTGAAGGTTCATCAACAGAGAATATAACCATTCGGAGGGTTAATGCAAGCCAATTCAAGCATTTCAATTTATCTTTGGTTTATGTCAATGTACTGCAAATTAGGAGCCCTACTCCACCGCCTCTTCATCATCCTCACATCACTACTCTCGGTTTCCATGTCGTAACCATCTCATATCTTCTTAGGTGAAACTTTACGTCTCTTACCGAAATGTTAGACACTTTAAATACTCCAATGTAGTTCTTGAAAGCTACCTCTGCCAAAGATGTAAAACGTAACATTAAGGAACTACACCGAGAAACAACAGAACAAAATTACTTGGGAAAAAAAATCCAACACTCACCGTGTTCCAAAGAACGCAATACAACGTGGGGAAACTTGTCGCACCATTCCAATTTATCACCAAGGATATCAAACTGCTAAAGTACACACACCTAATCGGTACCACTTCTAACACCGAGAGGAAAAAGTGATACTTATTACCAAACGCAAAGAACTTTAACCATAAAGTCATCTCAAGTGTTACTTGGATGCTCACAAAGCAAGAACATCACCTACAAACTATCCTCGCTACAATCTTGACTCATACTTCTTTTCAAAGCTATCCTCAAGTACCACACAACTAAACCAGTCACACTTACCGCACCGAACAGTAACAATAACTCCTCAGGATAATTTACCACCTGCTCCTCCGGACCATGTGCACCCCATGCCATTTCGCCTAGAGGATCCGGGAAAGAAAACGAGGGTGTATAGTTTGAATTTTCCCTCATGTAGACCTGCACATGCTAGACACGAGAATCAAATCTTATCATCACCAATCGTCTCCGGTTTAGTTTTGCTAATATACATTCAAAACATCGGTAGTCGATAACCGAGTAGCTAGTATTTAGTGAAGTGGACAAATAAGCTAGAACAAAGACTAACTAACAATCGCAATCACTTAAAAGGGCAAACTTGCATACAAGGAAAATGAAGAAAAGCTCAAGCGAAAACGTGAAAAAAAGAAGTGACTGAGGTGGCCAACCAAGGTGAAAGGCTGAAGAGAGTTGTAGCGAAGGATCGCAAAGCTCCTCTCCTTCCTCTAGTGCATCTAGACTGGCGCCACACCTTTGGTTACGGCACCACAGGCTAGAGCTGAGACGATGATGATCCTTCACCTTTATTATTTCCTCCCTACAACGATCGGATATGCCAAAACAATTAAAAAAACAAATCTTTATACGAAAAGTAAAGGCAAACGGGAAAAAGAATCAATTTTTAACCTTCTTATTGCTTTTGGACTTATTCCGGTTGCTCTTAACGCCGCGAGCCATTTCTAGGGCTGAGATTAGCACATTATGTGAGAGATTAGGGTTGCAAAAACCAAAATTAAATAATCCAGCTCAAATAATAGAATAAACCAATAAAATCCAAGTAAGCTGGTATATATGAATCTTGGCAGATTTGAAAAACATTAAACTAAGCAAAGCTGGAGAGACAGAGGTAATACGGGCCTAATAAATAAACTAAGCACATAGCAAAAGAAAGCATAGCAGAAAATCAAAGGAGAACGGATCGAACAAGAAAATCTAAAAACTCACCAGAGAAAGAAGAACAACGAGCTGTAGCAGAGGCGGATTAATGATTTGATTCAGCGAGTTGAGTAGGGTTTGACGGTGTTGGTTTCTAATTGACAAAATTACATTGAGCAAGATATCAGTCTGGACCCAAATCAGGTCATGGTTGATCAGACACTGTTACTAGCGTCTTGGTCCGGCTCTCAATCCTTAGTTTTTACTCTCTCCCTTCACTAATATCGAAACAATCCAAAAGAGGGATTTCTCGCTTTTCTATTTTTTATACTAGTACTAACCCGTGGCGATGCCACGGTATAGTTTATTTTTAATAATTATAAATAGAAAGAGGAGCACAAAATAAATTAGTTGAGAAAATAAGATAGTCAAACTTATATAAACAACGTTGGTCGTGGTGTCGGTAGTAGATCTTCTTCATCCAATACTATATCATTGAGTCTTTTTTATGCTAACTATAGAAAATGTAGAAATACAACTCATCATGACGGATATGCTTTGAAAGGGGTAGGATCCAATCTTAACCCGTTCGGAACTCGACGGGTTGATAGCATATTCTATTTTATACCGGGTCGTACCGTAACTAACCTGTTAATTAGTAACAGATACATATTTTTTAAAAAAATGTATCTCTAAAACCGAACCAAAATTAAATACAAAAGTACACAACACAACCAGTAGGGTGTTCCCAACAACTTGCGGTGGTATGTGATCACCCCACCACACACATGAAAATTATACCACATACATGAAAATTATTATTGTAAAAACATAATTCCACATGTTATGCTATGTTATGCTTGTTCCCCTCCCCCAGTTTCCAAGAACCCCGCGGCGGTATATGGTCACCCCACCAAAGACACAAAAGTTATTATTCAACAAACATAATTCCGTTATGGATGAAGAAATTAAGTAGAGAGAAAATCGAAGAGAGAGTATATGCCCCACCCCCCAAAACCCCCGGCCCGTTATGGAGATCAAAAAAGTAGATAGAAGATCGAAGAGAGTTTCCTCGCCTAGAGAGTATTAGATCCCCCACCACCACCCACTCTCTAGGCCCGTTATGGACCAAGAAAGTAGAGAGAAAATCAAAGAGTCTCCCTGCCTAGAGAGTATCTGCCAGCCCCGCGCAGGAAAAAGTAGTTTTTACTAACTTAATCATATAAAATGTTGATGTCAGGAATGTATGGAGTAGTTTTTACTAACTTAATCATATAAAATGTTGATGTCAGGAATGTATGGAACGGGTTCGAGTTAGGGGTGTACGCGGGGCGGGTGCGGGAGGTTTTTACCAAATATTAAACCGACCCACCTATAGCGGGTGGACAAAATATTGAACAATTTATCAAACCACGGCGGGTGGGTTGACATTTAAGCGGGTGAATGGCGGGCGGGTTCAACGTATAAAATAAACATGCTATAATATAGTAGCATAACTTACATTCTCAGCCTCAGACAGAGCATAGCAATTAGCAAAGTACAAACTTGTCTACTCCAAACAACATAAAACACCAAGTCTAGTCCTTATTCATTTTGAGCTTCATCACAACAAAAACACATAACAAATGTAATAAAAGAAAGAACAAAATAGAATTGATAAGCTGGAAAAGGGTTGAAGCTGAAGTAAGTGTTACCTGTTAACTGTTAAGAGAGGAGAGCCAGGTGCCAGAAGATGGAGATGGTACACGAAGACGTAGCAAAGTGCAAATCGTCTGTATAAAGGAGATGTATAGAAACGATAAATGATTTATACATCGGTAGGTTTAATATTGTAAATGGATAGTTGTTATTACATTTATTAGTATTGAAATTTTACTTTTTTAGGTTGTAAACTTTTAATTGTTTTTAGTAGACTTGTTCCAATCAAATTTTATAAATTCTTTTGGTCAATGTTTGGGTCGGAGTTCCTAATTGTACGGTTGATAAATCAAGTATAAACTGATCGGACAATACCAATCTTGCTCACCTAAACTGGCAGTGTCTCGACCTAGAGTACCTTTTTTTCCTTTATGGGACACCTTTTTTTCTTTTTAATATTTACCCATTATTAACAAATAGTCCTCTTAAACTCAATCGTTATTATTCCAAATTACACTAAATAATCCCGTTGAATCTTTTCAAATTTGTTTCTTGTTAATATATGCATGATGAAATGTTTCTGTTTTCATTCTTTTTAAATATATATAAATAAATTATTACGGAATAATCTAAATAATATGTAATGCTGGCATATTTTATTTTTAATAGTGAGAGATCTTTGTGAAAATTTAATTTATAATAAAACTCATATACGTCATCAACTTACACACTTGTATATTACTCCCTTCAATTTTTAATATAAGATATTTATTATTATTATTATTTATTTGATAAATATAAGATGTTTTAGAATAGTTAGTCTAGTTGGAGATAATCAACATCTCATCAGGCCAATGAGACGCACAACAATGTCTCGTAAGGTCTGACTGGCTGCTATGTTGTCGTTTTTTTGTCTTTTTATTATTTCCTTTCATTTCCGTTAGTTTTTCATTTTTTCAATTTTTACTTTCCTTTCTATCTTATTTATTGTATTGATCATTAATATTTATTTATTTCTTTTTATATATTTTTAATATTGATAAATTATATATAAAACGCCACTTATAAAATTTAAAATATTTGAAAAAATGATCATACTCCGTCTAGTTAAAAAGTTGCAGTCAACTATGCTTAATATTATCATTAAATACTTTTATTTTTAGTTATGAATATGCACGCGCTATTCGCATGCCAAATACAATCACGATTAAACTAAAGATAAAATATATATATTATGTACTAATCAATCAAAGCCCCACCATAACATCGCAAAAGCATGCCATATTCATTCTTTTTTGTTTCGTGAACACCTGTACATTAAGAAAATGAAAGTAGTAAAATGGGTATCTAGAGAGATATGATACTTCATGAAACATAAAGTATGAAACATTACTTTTAATTATTATATTGCAGACGCCATACGGTCGAGAACACTTGTGAATAAACAACATAAGATATAAACACTACTATCATATCTTCTTCATTGCAATAAGTAATTTAGTTGTGACTTTAGAAACCCACACAAAAGATTTGGAATGAAATATAATACAGTTTGAGGAAATAAAAGGTGAAAAGAGCTTACACCTCTTCGCACGAATAACAAATCCACAGAGATAATCGAGTTTTTCCTCAATCTCAACCTATTAGCCATAAAAAAATAAAAGGGAAAGAGATTAGCATTCAAACAACCAACACCAAATATTAGAAGATGAAATGAAAAAAAGAGAAGAGCAAAGATATGAAACAGTAAAAGAGTTGCACAATGAGGAAAAATTGAACTTGGAAATAAAATCCGACCTATAGAATTTTTTTTTTTGGTAAAGAAAATAAATTACAAATAGTCTAAACTATATCCAAGTCCAATAAAGGTAAAACATGTGGAGGAGAAACATCCCAAAACACATCTTCTCCTCTTCCTTCCATGTCCATTTCTGCCATGAAATCAGCAACCATATTTGCACTTCTATCCAATTCAGCTCTATTTCCCATGGTTTTCTCAAAAGGTTCTTGCACTCTTGCACCGGAGATATCAACGGTTCATTTGGGTTATCTTCTTCCAACAGCAGCTGAAGCACTTGTTGACATATGTAATTTTAGATATATTGAGGAAGAGAATGGTCTTGTTTTTTTTCTTCAAAACATGTATATGTACATGCACCACAGTAATACATGTATATATTTTTTCAAAAACAACGCCAGAATTTGGATAAAACTTGCGCCAATTGAGAGATGAGGAAGAGAGAGACCCATATTAGAGGCGTAATACTCACTATGCGTCTGAGGAGCCAGATATACAATACGTGTTTATACACGGGCTTGGAATATAAACATGGATATGCCCGAATTTTAGTAGGCTATACTAAACACAGATTAAACCATATTACATATCATTATATGGCCTAATTAATCCAGCCCAATATATCCTACTAAACGTCTCCCTACTGTATTAATTAATATCGATACATGCACAAAATTTGCATTGTAATACTTACGTTTTCCATTATTTATACTCTTTTTTTTTATGTTTTAGGCAGGGGTATAAGTGGAACACCACATTTTGGTATGAGTCCATAGGTCCAAAAAGTATTCTTTTAATATTAGTATAGATGTAATCTCAAATTTCTATGTTGCTCACATATATATTCAACACTTTTGTTTTTCAATTTCTTTTTTTATTATAATAATGATACTTCCACTCCATACTAAAAAAGAAACCAGCAACATTACAAATTCTCATGACAAATCTACCGAACCAACATCATCATAAGAACACCCAATTGATCATCTATATGCTAAATCATTAGCCTCACATTTAACCTGACAAAACTTCATGAAAGAAATTCTCCATCAAATGCGTAGATTTCTTTGAAACATAAAACAAAGTGGCAAAGCTAAAATATGCAGATTTAAGAGATTCAATGAGTCTTTGGTTTAGAGTTAAAATCTTGAGTTAAGTGAAAATTTAGGTGTTTTTAACCTGGTTTTATGGATTTTAGCTCACCACTTTTATTAAATATATGCGTAGAAGTAAGTTTTTTGATAGACCGTCTCTAGATAAATTATCAAGAGACCGACATATACTGTCAATAAAATCATTAATATTATTAAACCAAATGTCTATGTGAAAGTATATGTGTCCTAGACACAATCATTATTAAGGATAATATGTACTTGATCACATTTAGTTTAATATATGATTGATTGTTCATTCATTGGCACTGCACTACTTGTTTAATTATTTGATTGTTTGAATTAATCTATGTATCTGTTCCCATGAGTTTAACGTTGTCACTAAGATAGTGAGATCTTAATGATATAACATAAGCTCTAAAATGGCCCCAATCAATGATCATCGATATTGGGATGCAATTGAGATTGGTATGTGGTTTGCATCATATCCTTAGGGGATGTAGTGGTTCTCACAACTACGATTAACTCGGTTATTCATGATGGATACATAGACACTTTAGATAGTGCTGGCATACCCTACCGAGAAACTATTTGATATACTCTATTTATGTGTCTATGCATGGGAGTATCGGTTTATAGGGTGATGAAGTAGTCCTTCGACTTGAGGTCAATACGACTTCATATGTGGAATAATGTACTTTGGTCATGACCAACGCTTGCACTCCTGAGGGGGTAGATACGGCATGCGCTGGGTACATTATGAAGCACATGAAAGTCGTAGTTGAGCCAAGAAAGAATTCATTCCTCATAATAGAGTTACGAGAGAATACTTTACTTCTCATATTTAATTGATCAAAGTCATCGGCCGGTGCAAAGAGATAAATATTTGAAATGGTGTTCAAATAATTATCATGGATCAATTAATAAGATTGAGAGATAATAATTAAGTTATTGGAATAGACATACAATCAAGTTCCAGACTTATTTGAGTATTCGTGAATGAAGAGACCGTATCATCATAAGCCCTATATCACAGGAGTTTGTATGAGTCCTCACAAATTAAACGTCCTTATGTATCAAAGAATGTCTAGTGAATCGTCTAGGAGTTCGTCCAGACCTTAATTGGATTAGTGCTTGCTATACATAAGGCCCTAAGAGTCACACAATAAGTAATTGTAGCACCAATCATATGTTGGAATTAATTAAATATTAATTAGATTGAATATTTAATTTAATTAAATATCTAATTGGATTAAGGATATTTAATTTATATTATGAAGGAGTTTTTAATTTGATAGAAAATGTTTAATTAAGTTAAATTGGATTTATTGGGCTTAATTGAATAATTTATGAGATAGTGTACTTGAACGGATTTGAAATTAAAGTCCAATGGCCCAACAATGAATAGTGATCTGGCGGGTACTGTTCACTATTCATACAAAAAAAAAAAAAAGAGGTAGTGTCATTGACTTTTTGTGGCACTATCTTAAAGGTGCCATTAGTGACATTTCTTTTAATTTCTTTTCTTCTCCATTATCTCTTTATTTTATCTCAAATTTTCCACTTTTAACTCCTATAAATAGGAGCTAAAATCCTTCATAAAATTACACCAAAATAAACATACACTTCATATCATTAAGAAGAAGAAAATTCTCCAAGAAGAATATCCTAGCAATTCTTCGAAAGAGAAACCGACAAAATGCGAGATTGTCCTCGTGTGCTTTTGGTGCTCGGTTACTGTGGATCAACTAAGGTCGACGACTCGATCAAACATTCCTGCTCTTTTGTCTGTGGATTAGATCCGAAGAGTTAGTAGCTGTCGTCATAATAAATTCGGAAATCTTAAACTATCGTCATAACAAGTAAGCTTTCGATTTATGTTATCTCAATTATAAGTATGTGTATAGCTTATCAGTTAAATCATTGTTGGTGATACAAAATTTTAACCTTCCGCTGCATAACCTTTGAGGTGATTTTCTCGCACAAAACCCAACACTATGTTCACAACATTGGTGTCTTTTTCCTATTACAAAAAAATACATGTTGTTAACAACATAGATGTTCTAATGAATAAGATTGTTGATTTTGTTGATAATATATGTCCGTCTCTATATAAGTTATCAATAAACTATCTCTCTAGAGAGTACTTTGTGTATAAAGAGTTCAAATTTAAGTGTAAAATTAATACAAAGTCTTTAGAGAGACGGTCTGTAGACAATTTATCTAGAGACAGACTTATATTTTCAAGAGGATCATCGTTGATGTAAATCAAAACATCTATGTGGTTAACAAAATGTATTTGATGATCGTTATCTAGAGACGGACTTACAATGAACATTCGGTAGTATGCTTCTGGATTACGTGCATTAATGTGACATAGGTTCATGAAATCTGTCTCATATGAAGTTGGTGATTTGTTAAGTTTACGTGGAATGCCATAATAATTTACCCTTGCATAAAACCCAGGGTACAGATGAATGTTGGAAATCTTGTCGACCTATTTAATAAAAATACCAATATACATATGTTATTGTATAGGAATTTATAATATCAAACATGATTAGACATATGTTACATGATGCATATATATGATACTTACAACATCATAACCATTTTACAATTACATATACTCTCGAAATAACAACAAAAAACATGATGTAGAATTGGATGTCTTCGGGTATCACGATGAAACTGGTCCATGCAGTTTCCTTAGGGGCCATCAGCTTTTCTGTATGGAATATACAACTGTCTAATTAATGAGTGTATATATATAGGCATTTGAATTTAATTAAGTTGATATTCATAAAATAGAATAATGTTCAAAGTCCTATAGCTAGAATTGAAAATAAAAACTGATCTTTTAAATATATATATAGATTATGCTTGTATGTCTATTATACATTTTTTTACGTTTTAAGTATAACCAACACATTTAAGCTGATTGTGTTGGACACCATCCATCCATCCATCCACACCTTTATTCTTTCCTCCCTATAGTCAGTCAGATATGCCGCCAAAACAATTAAAAAAAACAAATATTTATACGAAAAGTAAAGGCAAACGGGAAAAAGAATCAATTTTTATCCTTGTGTTTGGACTTCTTCCGGTTTCTCTTAACGCCGCGAGCCATTTCTAGGGCTGGCTGAAATTAGAGATTAGGGTTGCAAAAATCAAAATTAAATAATCCAGCTCAAATAATAGAATAAACCAATAAAATACACACATATAACAGTAAATAAGTTGGTATGTATGAACAACTTGTAGATAAGAACAACTTGTAGCAGAGGCTAAAAGAGGCTTAAAGATGATTTGATTCAGCGAGTTGAGTAGGGTTTCTAATTGACAAAATTACATTAAGCGAGACCCAAATCAGGTCATGGTTTATCAAACACTATTACTATAGCTAGCGTCTTGGTCCGGTTCCCAATCCTTAGTTTTTACTCTCTCCCTTTCACTAATATCGAAACAATCCAAAAGTGGGATTTCTCGCTTTTCTATTTTTTCTATTATGCCCGTATGTCTATTATGCCTTTTTTAAAGTTTTAAGTATAACCAACCCATTTAAGTAGATTATGTTGGACACGATTTTTAAGGAAAATGTCTAGAATTATGTGGTCTCTAAAAATATATAGTGGAGAATGATTTCATTATATATATTTTTTAAATAATTCATTAAGATGTATTATATGTAGTTAAATCAAAATCAAAATTGAACGGTATTGACTAGAAAAAGTCAAATGAGAAAATGAACTAGAAAGGAGTATATTATTTTTATGCTAGAATTTACGCACGCGTGAGATCTATATTTAGCGTTATATTATGATCGTGAACATTGGTCATTTAATTCTAAAATAATTAATAATTCAAAGTAATGATATAACCCAATAGAAATCGAGTGTCCCGATTTTTGTTCAATTTCGTCAAAAACAATACAAATCTCACTAAAATGATGAGAAAACCGAGACTGTGACAAGAACACAAATAGCGCGTGTCTCTCCGTCCTTTCTTCTTTTCTATACAGTTTTCTCTTCAGTTCTCTCTCTTCCATTATCGATTCTTTCTTCTTCTTCTACAGTAGTCTCTCCGTGCAGATTCTTTCCTCTTCACTATGTCTCCGGCTCTCCTCCTTTTCCCGACATCCATCGTTCCACCACCACTCTCCGACATCAGCTACAGATCCGTCGACACAGTCCGTCTCTTCTCTCTTCCATTATAGTCCAGATTCTTTCTTCTTCTTCTCATGGTCTCTTCCATTATTGTTTGAAAAACTACAGTCCAGCACCTCCGATCCCTAATTTCTCCAATCCCTAATTTCCTTGAAAATGATTCAAGAGCGTTCTCGATTGTCAAATTCACAGGAAAGATGGCTAACGATTCCAAACGACATCTTACCTGTGAATTTGCCTAATCGGAATCTCCTACACAACAATCCGGAGCTCCGACAAAAGAGATCGTTCAATCTGCTGTTTCGCTTCTGAGCTCGAAGAGTGTATGCCACTGGTTTGATTAGAGGTATGGTCTGTGATACGAATGGTAAGATATGTCAGTTTGGAATATATTTTCTATCATTCTTCTTTTGGCCTGTATTTTTTAACGGTTGCGTTTCTCTCCAGTTGTTACAACCAAAGATGAAGTTATAAGTGATAACCATGATATCTTGGGCTAGCTTTGATGGATTTTAGAGTTGGTCTTTTATATCCCTTTTTCTCACAGTTTTTTGGGCTGTTCAAGTCATGATTCAACATTAGTTGCAGCTGATGGAATTCTGTACCAAATTATTTCTCTTAAACTGAGCTATTGCAGGATGATTATAAACTGGAAATCGATCGATCGATTGAAAACAGATCTCACAGCTATTGACCTGAATGAGTAATTGATTGAAGGAAACAAATCTTAGTTGATTGCTAGCTTTTCTATCACTGGATGTATTATGGAATGTCAAATGGTGTCGTACTCGTGAGGGTAGTAGTAGATATCTGTTGTTTACCTGATTAGATGAATTGCATAATTGGGATTACTGGATGATATTGCTTACCAGAAGTTAATATTAGCTTTTAGTTTTGCTGGATAATATTGCTTTCCTTTTTAAGCTATACAGTATAGTTTTTCTTTACAAGGAATAGACTAGAGAAGCATTTAGTATGCTCCATCTTGTAAGGTTTATGTCCAACTACTCAGTTTAAATTAACCTGGAGTTTTCTTTACTGGAATGATCAGGACCAGCTGCCTTGCCTCCTCTACAGAACATAAGAGGTACCACTCATGTCCTCTTGGTTAGCCTTTTCAATTTCCAGTCTAATTAATTGGTGGATGATCATAATGATGGGTTATTTAATTGTTTCAGTAACTTTGCGAAACAAGTTGTTATGTTTGAGCAAGAAAATATCCAATACCAAGTATTTTGCTCTAATGGTCTCTTGATGACAACATTCTGCTTTAGTATAAAATCTGGTATGCACAAAATAGTAGTCTCAATCACAGAGAAGTCGTACTTTGGAGTTTTATAGTCAAATTTGTTTTATATGAGATGGCATTTGAACATAGCCATACAAGAAGTATCTGCATCTTTTAGGCAACCATTATTCCTGACCTACGTTGAATTATTTACATCTATGATGATATGAAGATGTCATTGTACTCTAAGAATTTTTATTATCTCGTTTAGGTAAAGCTTAACGTTGCATTATCATGATAATATATATTGCACTGCATTTCCTTTGTAAACTCTGTTGAATCAAGAAATATGTCATGAAGTTGTTTGACCTTATTCTGAGGGAAATTACTTGCTTTAGTTCTGGAAATGAATTGAGGAAGAGTCATTTTCTCATGCAACTGGCTGCGGTGAACTGGATCGAAGGACATGGTAAATCGGTTGTGTGTGAGGCAATCATCAAGGAAGATGTGGGGAAGAAGGTGCTCAAGACCAATGTTGCTTCCTTGGTGGAGTTTAACATGTTTAAGAATCTGCCTGGCTTAGCTCTAGCTGGAGCTTTGGGTGGATTCAATGCTCATGCTAGCAATATCGTCTCTGCGGTGTATATTGCCACAGGTCAAGATCCTGCACAAAACGTCGAGAGCTCTCACTGTATTACCATAATGGAGGCTGTGAATGATGGGAAAGACCCTCATTTCTCTGTGACGATGCCTTCCATTGAGGTATGTATCCCATTCCAGCTCGGTTCATCGGGTTTTATGATTGTGAATAATTGTGAATTGTGATGCTTATGGTCAAGTTTCGATTTTTCGTTGATACTGTTGGAGGTGGTACACAATTGGCATCTCAATCTGCATTCTTGAACTTGCTTGGAGTGAAGGGAGCAAGTAAAGAGGCTCCGGGATCAAATGCGAGGCTGCTAGCCACGATCCTTGCTGGTTCGGTTCTTACCGGAGAGCTTTCTCTGATGTCAGCTCTTGCTGTTGGTCAGCTTGTGAAGAGCCGTACGAAGTATAATAGGTCGACAAAAGATGGGAGGTAATGCCGTAATGGGGATCTACTAGTCGAACCACGGGAAATAAATTGGAAACCATTAGTACTTCATATCCTTATGGTTTGGACTTCGGTTTTGGTTTCGGTCAATTGATCATGTAATTATGTTTTTGAGCATTTCTTATGCTCCTTGACCCTTATTATTAATAAAATTTTTGCTGTTTCAAAAAAAAAAGGTACTTCATATCCTTATGCTGCATTTGTGTAAACAAAACTGGATACTAAGTTCTAAGGCCAATTTGCATGTATGTTGAATTGAGAGAGTCATTCCAGCAATAATCTTCTCTAGAATCACAAACACGTCTGAATGAAAAGACCTTGAGCCACAGTTGATACTTTTGTGAAGAATATATTTTATTTTGAAATGGATGTATGTAGTGTGTGCATGGTTTTGTTTGATAGGTGAATATTAGGGAGCTGTTCAGTGGCTCTTAATTAGTGGTTGGATGAGATAATTATGTTTTATTGTGCATATACTCCATGTTTTAATGTTTGGTTAAGACAGATAATATTCGGCAAAGGTAAGTCAGATAATGTTCGGCAAAGGAAACTAGGAGATCAAGTTAGTTGAACTTATTTTTTCTAAGAGAGTTTTACTTTCACTAGGAATTTTACATTTCTCAGTTTCTTTCCTTCTCAAACTTCTAAGAAATATACAAAAATTACTTCAACTGGAAATTTTATCATTTTCAAACTCTACCAGTAGACTCCGATGACCACACAAAAACAATAAATGTTGTTTACACAGAAATCTTACAGAATCAAACCTCAGATTAGGCAACATATAAACATTAACTTTTTTGTTGCGATTCAGAATGATACGTTTTCAAATATTATTCTTTTCTTCTGTAACTTCTACATTTTTATAACATTAACAAACTTTGACAATTAATCATAAGTTTAAATAAATATCGGTGGAATTGTACTCAAGCAGATCAAATATAACTTGGGGTCTTCTACCGTTAGTCGAGGTATCGCCCTGACTAGCATCAGTCACTTATTTTAACCCATCAGATTATATATTTAACGGTTAAGATTGTTTGACCTGCTACCTGTTGTACTCGTTGTTGTCATTTGATATTGCTCTTGTCGCTCTCCATCGCTATTCGTTGCTCTTAAATTAATTAGTGATATAAAATATCATTAAATATTTTAAAATAACAAAAAAAAATCATATTTTAACAATTAATTAACTGAAATTGTGTAAACACAAAATTCAAATTAGTAAAATCACTAAGATAAGTAGATAAAAAGTTGTCTTCGAATTTCGATCTCATTTAGCCTGGATCTTAAGAGTCCACCAGGATCACCACCGTCACAGTGGAGATCATCTCGCCGCCAAATAAGCCAGCCCCAACTCTCATGCCCGACAGAAAGTTTTGGAAGCTGATTTGGAATTTCTGATAGGCGACGGTGGAGGAGGCGACGAAGGTGGAAAAGTCATCCTTGAAGATATAATAATAGCTTTCATATAGCGACGGATATTCTATCCGTCGTTAGCTTTCATTTATTTTTTTTAAAATTAAATTTTTAACGACGGATAGATTATCCGTTGTTAAAATACTATTTTTTTTTTAAATCCAAAAGTCAACAAATACTAGCGACGGAAACAACGACGGATCGGGCGAAACGCTCTATCAGTCGCTAAAATCGACCGATTGGTCGCTAAATAGCGACTATCCGTCCCCTAAATCCGTCAGTATATTCCAGATTTCTTGTAGTGTCTAAACCTGGCTGCCACACCTTTGACGATTCCTGCGCCACTGAACTGCTCGACGATTCTTCACCTTTATTCTTTCCTCCCTAGAGTTAGTATGCCGCCATAACAGTATTAAAAAACCAAATCTTTTATTTTATCTCAGAGAACATGTACGGAAAGTAAAGGCAAACCGGAAAAAGAAGGAATTTTGAAATTTGAACAACCTTGTTCTTGCATTTGGCCCTGACGCCGCGAGCCATTTGTAGGTCTGAAATTACATAAACTAAAATTATCAACAGTAGTTCATATATAATACCATAATAATCTATGCAATTATCATGTTTAAACAAAAAAAACCAACCAAGAAAATACACACGTATTCAAACAACATATTCAGAGAAAAAAATGGGTATGAATGTTGGCAAATATAAAATCATTATCATCGTACGTATAATAAACAATAAGCACATTAAATAAAAAATTGACTAGAAATTCACCACCACCAACATTGATCAGATATGAAACTGGTTGGTAGTATGATGATAGGCAAAATTGAGCAAGTAATAGTATATACTATACTATAAATCACGTAAGAAAAGGGAGAAGCAGAGTATAAAACAAAGAAGGAAGAGCATACCTATAAGAGAGGCGATGAACAGCTAGCTAGCTTAGCTGAAAGAGGGCGGAGTACAAAATTACTGTATTCAACCTTAGTCACATAATAAGCTCGCGCGCTATTAAGCTTTTTCGCGTTCCGAGCGCCAAAATGAGAAGAGAAAGAAAGAAGAATAAAACGCACGGCTTCAATCTTCAGATTCTAGGGTTTAATGAATTGATGTCAAATGGGCTGCAATATTTATTTATGATTTAATTGGACCAGAAACCCACATAGCTTATTTCTCTACCTGGCGCCGACAATTTTAGTGCAATAAATATGTTAGGGTCGCTTAAAAATTTTGGCAGATTGTGTTGATTAGTCCATTAAGTATTCCAAGATTGGTAATTTTAGTCCATTAAGAGCTATTTGTCTCCATGTTGACCGACATCTACGCGAACTTGAAAATTACTTGGTTTTATTTTTTTCTTCAATTTCTGGAATATATAAAATATTAAAAATATCAAATAAATGAATAAAAATAGTAAAAAAAACATGTAGAAAATATAAATCTTGAAAAATATAAATATATATTTAAAAGTATAAATTATTAATAATAAAAAACAAAAAAAAACTTAGAATCATCAAATATGATTGAAAAAAATTTTAAAAAAAATTACTTATTTTTTTCCACCATTTAACAAATCATTTATCATTTTGACTTGCCTTTTCACCAAAAAATATCTACTTGAGAAGTGAAATTGGAAAAGGTCCTTAAACTTTTCCAAATTTCCGACTCCAAAAATATTTTTAATTAATTTATTGTTTTTCATATGCTGTTAGTTTTTATTAATTTATAGAACTTTTATTATTTTTCATAATTTATTAACAATCCTTATAACTTTTTACAAAGTTTTGTAGGTTTATTAATTATTTGTATTATAAATTTTATTACTTTAAAATGTATTTCAAAATTTTTTAACATGTTTTGTTACTATTTTTATTCATTTATTGATTTTTTTTAATAATATTTTATACATTCAAAACAAATAAAAAAAAAAGTGTTTTTCTTTCACCACTGACAACTTTATTGTATTTTTGTTTCAAAACAAATAAAAATATATTTTTCTCCAGAAATAAATTATTTGTATATTTCTTCTATCAATACAATAAATATAAAACGAATACTATAGAGCCACTTCTAGACGATGGATTTTCACATTTACAAGTTTAAAATTCGAGATTTTATTTAAGTCAATTTAAGTCCATTGAGATTTGGAGAAATTCACATAATTAACGGATTGGGTTGATTTAATTCAAATTCAAGTTGAAGATAGTGATGAAGAGTACATGATGATTGGCTATGTGTAGATGTAAGATAGGCTTTTTGTTATTTTTTGTAAGAACATAGATGAAAATTGGCAATGTGTGTGACATAATTAACAAAACAATGCATAATGATTAGAGTCGGTAGTGGTGTAAGAAAGGTATTGGTCACGATCAACATGAACTTGCTAACATGTGGTTGCCTATATTTATTATATCATTCCAAAATTCTAATGATGTCGTGGAAAAATATATGCATGGTACATAATTCTACCATATATAAAAAAAAATCACATTTAATTTTAAATACGATCAAAGAATATATAAATGTATGTACAAATAAAAAGATGAGTAAGTCTTATGGGAGACGGTCTCTAAATAATTTATTTAGAGACGGACTTATATTTTCAAAAAAATCATCGATGCTATTAATCAAAACACCTATGTCTCATCATTGGTTTGGCATTTTTTTCATATTACAACCAGACTTATTTCGTTAACAACATAAACGTTTTGATTAATAATATGTATGATTTTATTAATAACATAGGCCGTCTCTCATGAGACTTTGTGTAAAAAGATGACATTTATTGGAATATATATTTAAATAGGATATGTGAAATTTTCTTTCAAAACAAAGGATAAAAAGATTACTATTAACATCCCCAATATCACAATTAATAAGTATAATGAATACAAATCTGATCTTCTCATCACCAAAACAAAGGAAACGCTCATCCGAACCTTCGACTATGATTTCTAGCACACTCCATGTTAGATTCCATACGTGGAGCAAAATGGTTATCCCTTCGTGTTTAGCGAAAGGTTGCAAGACTATGTGACATTTGTTATAAGATTAAATTAACACTCCGCGTACAATTGGAACGAAAGTTTCTACTTTACTACTCCACATAAAAGTTAAAAAGACAACACTTGATATGAGGAGGGAGGAGTTTAGTAATCATCATTTCTTTGTTTATGGTAAACCTAGCGCCCCACAGTAAAAGAATTTGGTAACCAATTGTTATGGTGTAAAATTTTGGACCATTTTCACTTGCTTTTGGACCAATATTGATTGCAACCAGTAGTTGCACAAATACTTTCACTCAGTTCCCATCCAATCTTGAAGGAGAAAAACTAAGTTTCAATCACTTGTGGGGAAAAAAGAACAATATTTCACTCCCATTTTACTCATCGGACGGGTTGATCGATGTGACATACATGACGATGTGGAGTTTGAGATGTTCTGAATAAATATTTCTACACCTACAACCTCATATATAATAATATATAATGAGAGTAATCGAAGGTGTCACGTATCCGTAAGAAAATACTCTAAAATTTAAATGATAAAAGAGTTTAAATGGATTGAAAACATTACGCTTGCCAATAAATAAGATAATGCACCATTCTTTTTAGAAATTAATCTATGACAACTTTAAATTTACTCGTGCTTGTTCGGTAGTAATCTTATAATGTACACATGAAAGTTTATCTAAATAAAATTCTAATCAAATCTGAGTGTGCAACACCTTCAATGAAAAACTTATCATGGATAACTATCCAAAATAGTGGGAATAATGGTAGTAATAATTGATAAATTAACAAGCTAACCAATTCTCACCAAAGCTAGAGAAACAGGATAGAGCAAATTAATTACAACAATCATTAACATAACAATCACCATATTTCATCCAAAAAAGTCTCCCTCATCTCATAATTCCTAATTACCACTCCAAAAAGAATTACAACCTAGGGATTGAGCCCCAATTGGACATCAGAATTTTGTGTAAGCCACAACACGTTATTGTGTCTCATAATATATTAACGTGTTATACCACACTTGTATAGAATATTTTAAGTGTTACTCTGACACGGTATAGCAAATAAAATATTACGAAGTTACATCATATTGTATGTTGTAGTATAAACTAATCGGAAAAATCTATGGGTAGCGTTGTAGGGACCTTAGGGGGGCAGAAACTGTTCCATTAAGTCATCAAATACACTCCACAAAAGAGAAAAGGCCACTAGGAATAGTTTTATTCGTCACTTTTTGGTGTCTTGTGGAAGAGACTTTTTTTCTATCTTTCTCGGCAGATTTTGTTCCTTTGGTGTTAGTCCCTTTCGATGGTTCCCTTCACATCCAAGCTCCTTTATTTTAGGGAGGCCAATTTCAAGAACAACAAAGCGTGGATTAGTTTACTAGCTTGAAGTTAAAAGTGATGGCTTTTAGCCTATAAACTAGGAACATATCTCATATTAGATTTAGGGTTTTTTGGTTGTATCATGTGTAGAGGTAGTGCCTTGGTGTTTTTGTTACATCAAATTTCATGTTCGGTCTTTCTATTAATGTTGACAAATATGCCAAAGTAAACTGATTTTCAACGATCAGGAAAATTTCGATGTGCTTGTTAATCTGTTTTTTTTTAACGGCAAAAGATTATATATATTTTTTAAAAATCAAATAACTCATAAGTATATTAACACTTTAAAACGACTACAGTAGGTAAAATAGCCATTTTAATTTCTACAATACAATTGTAAAACAACCAAAATTAACAAATTCATATACATGCATATACAGATTAGTTACACTAATCGAATCAATCAATTAATTAGTTCTACCTCACTTTATTCACAACAATATTATTTTTTAAACTAAACTCGCTTTTACTAATAAAGCAAATTTACAAACACTACAAGTTATCCTTAAAAACATAATAGAACAAATTTAGTTTTCAACATAGTTCATTCAAATTATAAGTTCTCTAATTCACATCAATAAGCTAAAATACAACACAAAATTTGTTTATGATATTAATTATAAAGACATGCATTTTATAATAATCAATTAAATCCAAACCAATAGCAATGTAATAAAATTTGTCGGAGAAGTTTTGAGAGACTAAGATTCTGGGTATATGTTTTGAGTTTTATTAGTGGCTGTAAATTGGGAGAAACATTCGAATTGATTAGAAGAAAATCGGGATTGTAAGGAATATGTTACTCCAAACCATTCTTTGTCAAATGTCATATTTAATTGTTTATAAAATGTAACAAGATAAGATTAAGTGTAAACTACGTACTTACGCCACAAACGGCGCCTGAGAATGCAACATGTTCAGGCCTAAAAAGACCAGCTGCAAGCCTGCAATTACAACCTAACAAGAAGTGAAAAGTGAAGATTATTTTACTCTTTGTGATAGATATATGAAAGGCCTTTTACTAGAACAAGTAGCTAGTAATATATTTAATTTGTTTTTTTTTTACTAGCCTGAAATGATCAACATCACTCACTAGCTATATATATACATTGATTGATGATGATCACTATACATTCTCTTATTCTCTCCACAACACACTCAAACGGAGTAGTCTCTTCTTTTGCTCACCAAAATCTCTCTCTTCATTCTCATCATCAAATATTTCCAAACAGTTTTGATCACTATTGAAATATCAAATACTCACATCTCTTCCTTTTATACGCATACGGATCCATCAACTCTTTGTTTTGTCTTTGTGCATCAGCCACGAACCGGAAAGCCGGGAGATCGATCCGATCCGATCCGACCCAATAATTAACAAGAAGACATTGCGTGCAGTTAACCTTAGTACAAAACGGTTAAGGTGTTCAAGTCCCGAGGAGAACTTTGAGTTTGGGACACCATTCATCTTTCGTGTACTTTTGTTTTTCCTGGCTTGTCTTTTAGTTGTCGTGATTCAACATCCGCTAGTCTCGGGATTCGGGTCGCAGCTTTCTACTTTTGGAAGGTCCAATCCGTTGGAGCTTTAACCCGGCTCAAGATCCACTGAATCAGTTGTGAAGATTCATCATTTTCAAAGGTTTGCTAATTTTCTTTTATTTTCTCATCCCTTTTAACAACCTCTTCATGTGTATTCGATTAGTTGGTCCGTAAACAATTGTATGTAATGTACAATGTAACATCGAATTCTTTGACATAATCCATCGCTAATACAAAGCTAGTATCATAGTATATAGATCATTTATAGAGATCTCATGAAGTAGTATATATATTTAATTTTTGTATCTATAAGAATGGAATTGTAACCTTTAGAAAGTGGAAATTCATTTTTGCATGCTTTTTCTTGACTTTAAATATTATTCTCCTTTTACCTTTATTTGATTATATTATGCTTTTTGTAGGAGACATTTTTGTGAAAAAGAAAGTAATGTGTGAGCGTGCTCTTTGAAGGGACTACATATATAGTGTTATTTTCACTCTTTTTGCACACCTAATTATAGATCTTGTCTCTCATGCATTTCATATGTATATAGTATATATTTATAATTCTTATTTTCAATTTTCATACAAGTCATTAAAATTTCCGTTACTTGAAATACTTGTAATTTTGTAGATGTATTTCAAGCAAATGATTAATTAAAAAGCATTCCATGACAATCTTCTTTGGAGATCAATTGTTAATTTATGTCTTTTATGTGTTGATGTATTACTCCATACTGCACAAATAAATTAATTGATTTGCTCTCGATTCAACACCACTCTTCATTTGTAAATGTTATAACGTTACTTGCAGACCTCAGCTTAAGTCATAGGAGACAATCGATGAATACATTTTCGCAAGTTCCTCCTGGTTTCCGGTTCCATCCTACTGATGAAGAACTTGTAGATTATTATCTCAGGAGAAAAGTTGCTTCGCGTGCCATTGATTTAGATGTAATAAAGGATGTCGATCTTTACAGAATCGAGCCTTGGGATCTCCAAGGTATATACGCGAATTGATACTATCGTTTTTTTGGTGTACAAAAACAATTACTAAGAGTGTTTGTTGAATTTGTTAGAGCTGTGCAGAATAGGAACTGAGGAGCAAAATGAGTGGTATTTTTTCAGCCATAAAGATAAGAAATATCCTACTGGCACGCGGACGAATAGAGCTACGGCAGCAGGGTTCTGGAAGGCCACTGGACGTGACAAGACTATTTATTCGAAGCATGATTTAATCGGCATGAGGAAGACTCTGGTGTTTTATAAAGGAAGAGCCCCAAATGGACAGAAATCAGATTGGATTATGCATGAGTATCGACTGGAAACAGACGAAAATGCAGTCCCTCAGGTATGCTGTTTATAGCACATTTGTGTACTTGGATGAATTTTAGGCGATTCCACATGTAAGGATTCGCGGTAGCATCTATGATGCAAACATCATGTTCATGTGCGGTTTGATATAGGCAAAATGCAGCATGTATATCTTGGAATTGTCTTTAGGATTTAGTGTTTTACCATCTGTTTCACGTACCACATAATGTTCGTACTTGAGAATCATCCGGTTCTATGTCTAATCTTGTTCTCGTGTTTAGGATCATACGTTTGGGAGTTTTTCTTATACTCTTTGTAACCTTAATGTTCGTCAATACTATTTGCTAATTTAAAAAATAATCCGGTTCTATGTCTAGGAGGGTGATGTTTCGAATGAATTTGGGTGGAGGTTGCAACAAACAAGAATTAGGTTATTTTATATTTAATTTCATTTCTCTATTGTAATGTGGATTGCAAATTTTAGCAAACCTAATACACTACTTTATGTCTCAAAAATCACAGGAAGAAGGATGGGTTGTTTGTAGAGTGTTCAAGAAAAAAATAGCAACAACACGAAAGCTCAATGAGCACGATTCGCCCACTTGGTACGAGGATCAAGTCTCGTTCATGCCGGACATGGAATCATCGAGGCAGCACAATCCTCATTCAAATACTCTACCATACAGATACCCTCCCATGAGCCCTAATTGCATGAAACAAATGGAATCACATTATGGATTGATCCAACAGGAACACTTCCTCCAGCTTCCCCACCTTGAGAGCCCGAAAATTCATCAGGCCCGGGAAGGCCCGATGTCCTCTTCCGGGCCGGGCCCAAGCAGGATGAATCGCGGAACGAGCCGTGATTTTTCAGAACAAAACAACCTGAGACATGATCAGAATCTGGTGACTGATTGGAGAGTCCTTGACAAGTTTGTGGCATCCCAACTTAGCCATCAAGAGGAAAATGATCATACGGATTACGGGCCGGCCCTGGATGGTGGTGGGCCGGAGAACACGGTTATTAGAAATGTGAGCGTTGTGCAAGAAATGGCCCCGGAGAAAGCCTCCGGTTCGTCCTCCAGTTGCCAGATTAGTAACATATGGAAGTGAGGAACTGATCATGATCATGAGCAAGATGAATATATATACAAAAGTATACTCCTATCCTATGTTCTTGATACATAGTATAAAAGTTGGATGTAAATAATTAATGAAACTAAAATTATAATTATACGTAATTAGCTAATCATCTAGAACATTTATAGATGGACCAAATGTTAGGACTTTGATTTAAAGAGGGATAGTCTCTTGTAAGATAAATTACACTCATCTTCTAGCTAGAATCAAGGATTGATTTTCATTAACTGAGAAGATTAGCTTAAGATTATGAACTGGAAAAGTGAGTACATGCAATTGAGCAGAGGGTGTGTTTATATAACAAACTCAAACAACTAAGTAACCGCAACTGTACAAGAGTTAAAACGTAATGTTATTTTGTTCGTAATAAATGTTAGGGTGTTTAAAATTATATATATATTTTATCATTTTCAGTTAAGATGTTGATTACCGTACACTCCGATAAGAACATGGAGATAGAGTTGTAAATTGGGTCAACTTGGACCGATCTGGTCCAATCCATAGCGGATCCGGACCATCTGGACCGGATCCATCATGGACTTGTCAGTGGGGGTGGAAAAAGGGTTCGGGTAATCCCGATCCCGTCCCGACCCTATTGTATAAAATTTCGATATGGTCGGGTATTTCGGGATCAGGTACCCGCAAAGTAAATTTCCGAAACTTTTATCGAGTTTATGGGTCGGGATTGGGAATAAAATAATTATTCCCGAAACCCGACGGGTACCCGAACATCTAACTATTAATTAAGGAATAATTTTTATATTGATACATAGTATCAAATCATGATCCCATGCTGTAAATATATACATTCCGTATTTCCTAGAGATATCTCCCATTACGCTGTGTAAAATCTATCTATAATTCTATACTAGCACATAGTAATTTGTGTCTCTAAACTGCATGTTGAATTAATTTTCATATGGGAAGATGTTCATCAATTGATTCATGGGAGAAAGCTTTATATATTTTCCAAAATGTTTTGTTGAGTTTGACCCGTACATGAGCCATCAACTATATACATGTTTCAACATAATGATATATTTTAATAGATCTAACTTTTATTCTTTTAAAAAATTACTTCAAGATAACTACTTATAAAATAAAATTAAAACATATATAAAATAATTACCCGATAGGGTAGTCCGATCCCGGTCCAATCTTTAGCGAGTACCCGAATTATCAGGTACCCGAAGTTTAATCCCGAATTTATCCCGCATCAGTCCCGCGCCCACCCCTGCTTGTCATGCAATTTGCTGATCCGGATCGTATCTGGACCGGGCCGGACCTGATCCGGACCCATCCGTGAAAGAAAACCTGTATTTGTGGATCCAGATTCGATCCGATCCGGACCAAATCCAATTTTTTTCACTTAATTAACTAGGTTTTCTTCAACCAATGAACATCAAATTAGTATTGTCAAAATTTTAAATGACCTAGAAATGGCAGAAACTGTACAGAGACTATACAAAGGATTTAGATATGGAGAGAAAGAAACTAATGAGTGATGATGCTTGAACAAAAATAAATTGAATCAACCTCACTCTCTCATGTCAGATCCGAAAACGGAACAAAAATTTGAGTAAAAACACCCAATTCAATCCACCATATAGTAACATAATCCTTGCAATTTTCTAAACAACACAAACAGAGAACAAAATTTTTATTCAATTTCAATCACACCATCTCTAGCTATAGCCCATCCATTTACCACCCAATTCAATCAATCCCACCCTTTATCATCATCTTCCAAAAAAAAAATCAATAGAGAATTGAAAGAGAGAGAGAGAGAGATGACAGGAATGACCAGTGGAACCGGAAAGAATAGAGAAGATGGAACAGAGAATTTTTCAGATTTTGTCTCGCTGTTTGTGATTTTATTTAGGGTAAATTGAAATTGATCCATGGACCGATCCGGTCCAGTCCGAACCGGACCAGATCTTATGGACTCTAATCCATTGGATCTGATTATAATTTTTTATGGACTGGTTCGGTCCGATCCGGATCGGATCAGGATAATGTCCGTGGATCGGACCCAAATTGACAGCCCTACATGGAGATAAGTGTTGCTTGTCAAGTTGAAGTTTTGTTTTGGAGTCTCTTGTTCATTTGTTCACTGATTTTTTCAAGTTTTATTTGGTTAGCGATTTGTCAGTAATATTAGTTTGTAAATTTGAACACTTCTGGTGTTCTAACTTTTCATGATGGAGATAAATTTTAATTCTTTAAAAAAACATGGAGATAATTAATCAGCTCCAATATGGAGCTGAAATCAGCCCCGTCGAAGCTGTTTTAGAGCTCCAATCGGAGCTGTAAAAGAGCTCCGATTTGGGGCTAATTTACAGCTCCGATTGGAGCAGTAATCAGCCCCAAATCGGAGCTGATTTCAGGAAACATCGACGGAAAACCTAGGACAATAGGAGTTAATCGTAGTACCAATACACAGTTCCTACAAACACAACTGAAGACATAGCCAAGATCGGACTTCACTCGGGCTCAATTCTAGGCGCACACTAACAACAGTTCTTGAATGCGGGAAATGACCAGATGACTAAAAAAATAGGATTATGAATTAATTCTAAGCCTTTCTCAAATAAAAAAAAGAAAAAGAAAAAAGAAAAAAGAATTCTAAGTTATCCACACCGGAAGAAATTATGAAGAATAAAGGAGGAGGAAGAAGAAGAAGAAGAGAAGGAGGAGAGGAGAGGGTTTTATTGAAATTTTATTTTTACTTTTATCTTTAATTTTATTAAAGTTTAAATTTTATTTTGTTTTAGCTTTTTCTTATTAACTTGGGCCTAAAATTTTCATCTGGACAGAGAGAGAAACAACATGGCAATGTTGGTCAACGGGAGGGGGGGTATCTATAATTTTCCCTTAATTTTATGTAAAGTCCATATATGAAAATAACCTTACCGCTTACTTTGCTTTGAAGGTGTCTAGTTAGTTATACACTCTACATGTCACTATATAGTGCATTGCATCACTTAAATGTATAGTTTTTTATGTGGTGAAGGGTCGATTCCACTTGTTGAAATTAAACAGCAGAGAGGCAAGATTTTTCCAAAGAAAAAATTACTATTTTTCAGAGAATTTGTAAAATACCTTTTGTATTTAAAAATGACACGTGAACTTGAGTTCTGTTTGCTACTCACTTTTAAGCCCTCTACCATTAGTACTTTCTCACTTTCGAGAAGCACAACATTTTAGTGTTATTGATGTGCGCCTTAACTAGCTATGACTTATAATGAATGAACACATGGAAAAGGAAAAAAGATATAAAACGGTCTATGAAGGGAAACTTCAGACTTCAAAGACATAAAATCAGGAAGAAAAAAAAAATTTACAATTGTGTAAATTACATATCTACTATTTAAAGTCTACTCATACTCTCCACGTGAACCATATCCATTTTGCATTTTGGATATTCCAAACTATATCCAATTTATTTTCTTTAACCCACATTTTGAAAATAAACTTGTAGAGTAGATAGCCTTCGAAAACGTAGTAAAATCATATTTCTATCACCCCAAAGGTAGGACATCTATAATTGTCTTATTTATCCTATGTGATACTCTGTGATGTGATTTTCAATCTTTTTATGGTTACATAGTGAGCACAAATACGTGCAATGGGTGCTAAAAAGGTTGTTACCCACTCAAGAATAAGAGGGATAGACAAAATTGGGGATACTTGATGAAAAACCCCTAATTAAACCTAGGAGACTAGCTACATTTAGGTAGTAGTATCTTTTAAAAGTATATTTTCTATGGTGGCAAAATGTAGATAAGGTATAGTATTAGTATAGGAGACAACGCATTCTTTAATCACTAATTTGTGTCCCTTCCTTGTATCCCATGCTTAATCCCTATGTCAGCCATTCCTAATCATAACAAAACCATAATTATTACTACAACAAATTCACTTACTAAATTACAATTAACATATTTATTTTTTATCTATCCTATTAAGATCAATCCATCCATTATACAAAAAAAAAAAAAAAAAAAAATGTGAGATCCGTGTGAGTTGAACCTGCGGGACTCCACATGTTTCTATCTAGTGGGTGCACAAGTTCTTGCTACTAGCATAGAAAAAATCATTTCTCAACCCCGACTTTATATCTCACACAATACAACTTTGATATCTATATGATTGTAACTCATGAATGGTTACAAGTATCAGTTACACGGTGAAAAATAGGGAATTAATCTATAATGTTCGAGGTTGATGTACAAATTAGGAGAATAAGTCTGACACTTGAGTTGCAGATGGTGGTATTACTATACATATCACAGTATACAAATATCAGCAGAGCATTTCTTTAAGCAGGAACGGGAAAATAGGTGTTATACTCACATGAATAATGATTCACAATTCAGCTTAGCTGAAGTCACTAAAAAACATGTTCTATTGATGTCAACAATTTGCTCACCACTAAATATCCCTACACAATCAATTTCTAAACATTTCCAAATAAAAGAAGGAAAAAAGAAGACCACATTTTGCCAGTTCTTGCGAATGTCAGATTGATCATACAGAAAGAAAACTTATGGTGAAACTAGAAACCACCACCAGGAAAACATAGAGCTTCGACCATACGTGCAGGGTAGATGCTGCAGAAGCTTTCTGGGGCCTGCAAATGCAAAAGGTGTAGTAAGTTTTTAGGCAGGAGCTTAGAGAATTATGTGAAACTGTATTCAAGTAAATGCAAAAGGATACATACTTCTGCATGCGGCTGAGAGCGCCACAGTAGAGAGCATTGTCTGGTACAGGCAACTCTGTTTTGTTTGAGCTATCTTCAGGGTTTATGATTCTAATGTACGTTTCTTGGCCGAGATACCATCTGTCTAGGTTCTCTGTCCTCATATTCCAAACTCCAACGTTGTCGAGAGATACATACACTGCAGTCCATCCTCCAGAAAATACCTATCCACGATATAGAAATTGTTGATAGTTGGAAATAACATATTCAGCAAAAACCAAGAAGCTTCTTTCGATCCAAATGAAGTTGCGAATGACAACATCTTATAGTAGATCAAAATAATAAGTTCAAATATATTGAACAAACGCAAGAACTGTATGGTATAGCTACATACCTGAACAGTAGAGCGAGATATTGCATCCCATCTGTTGTATGATCCTCTGTTATTTTCAGTCCAATCGCCATATCCCATCCTATATCATAAGGAAAATAACAATCAGAACATGATACAAAATTTCAAATTTATTAGTATTATATATGGAGCTTCAAAGTTTAGACAGTACCCAACAACAAAGAAAGAATAACCATCCAAGTGAAATGTCTGTGAAACTGTGTCATTGTTCTGTAAAATGATCTCAATGAATCCCTTATATGTGCCATTAATGATAGATCTGTCCACAATGGGTGTCCTGTTACGAGGCATGCTTGGGAAGTCGACCTTGTAATCACCCCGAACTTTATACACATCAGCAAGTCGTATCGGAGTGTCTGGGTTGGAGAACGAGATTCCATTGTAAGTAGCTCTCATTCTTCCATTGATCATCACAGGTGGCATGCTCCGTAGCACATAAGTATTGGTGACATTGATTTGACCATAATGGAAGGAACCCTGTGGATTAGGGCGAGCTCCACTTGCAGTCACATTTTGCCTGGCCAGTTGAATTCGAAACACATAAATTAGAGGATATGGCACATTAAAACTGAAAAATACATCTTTAGTAACCAAAAATCATACAATACCTGATGGACATAGCCTGGTTGAGTGAATAGGATGTATCGTACACATCATTTGGAGGGTCTGGGAGTGGACCAGAAGCACTGCCTCCGGAGTTAGAATAATGCAGCACAGCAACACCCGTTACTCTTTGCCAGACTGATTCGTTCACAAACCTAGGACTTGCAACGATGTAATAATCACTGCTAGCGTTCTGATCCATGGTAACAAGAAAACTGTAAGACTGTCCGACATGGATGTCCATGCTAGTATAGTTCTGCTGCGATGTGTAATAGCCCTCTGTTTCGGCCAGAAGTAAATTGTGGCCTTGGATTCTGAAATTCAAAGCAGTTGAGACACCAACATTGTGTACCCGAATGCGGTATGTTCTCCCTGTAATTTCCCGGATAAACATTACAATGCAGACAAAACAAGACTCAAGAAGTAGTAATAAAAAGCATAAGGCGATTCTCATAGAATAGCAAAAAGCAAAAGAAAAACAGTAAAATGTGAAATGTGAAATGAAAGAGAGTGAAGATTATAAGCACCCCAGTTTGTCATTCAATAAGCACTAGATTTTGTGTGGATTGGACTTTCAATTTAGTAGTAATTTGCCACATTATGATCATACTACAACAAATATGGAAATTATATAGGAAGAGACAATTACCAGGATTAACATTGATTGTCTCGTGGTCAATACCATCCGGGACAAGAGTTGTGTTATATCTGTATGGTCCTTTACCATTGATAAGGACACCATCAGGCATACCCAACCCTCTTCCGCCATCAAGCGTCCTCCGCAGAGCCTAGTGTTTCACCACATACATACAAATTGGATAAATCAAAACAAGCACCAGCAAATAAACAAAGAGAAAAAAAAAAAACAATGAAGCAAACTATAAAACTACGTACCGTGTGATTTCTAGTATACCAATCACCGATCATAATCACAATTTCACCATCAGGAGTGTTGAAAGGAATCGGGATAATATTCCGGTTCATGATAACAATAGGACCAAACCCACCAGACGCTCTCTGCATGTTCAGTGAAGGGTAGTAAAAGAAACTACCAATCTGATCCTTCACTTGAAACTGGTATGTCCAATTCCAACCGTGAGGTATAGGGCAGTTCGTACCCAGAACCCCATCTTGCCATGAAGAACGCCGCTGCTGGATTCCAGACCTGTAACAAATTAAAGACACATTACTGTAATCTTACTTAAAGACACATTATTATAATCTTACTTAATGACAAAGAAACTAGAAAACAGTTCAATGACTAATCTTTGCATACCATGTTATCAAGAGATCTTCATCCAATCGGTTTCTGACATTTACCACAACATTGTAATTTGTAGTGACATTGATAACAGGACCAGGAAACTTCCCATTGACTGCTATCACCTAAAACCAAGAAAAATTAACACAGTTATCGTCTAATTGCAGACACAGAAAACATGTTCAACAAGCAACCTATATAATACAAAATACATTGACTGCACAAAACCACCAGATGTAAAGGACTTAACTCAATCATTCAATAATTTTGTACATTCATGTACATCGGTTTTCCAAAGCAAATCAATGATAATTAGTATTTAAAATTCACAGCAAATTATTAATCATTATTATTATATTTCACTTGCAGTGGCTCCGATTTTCTCCATTCACAAGACTCGAACTCAATTTGAGAACAACTGCACCCTTTTATTTCACTTACACATGAACATATCAAAACAGAATACATTGACATCATGAAAGCACATTACCTAATACCTAGAGCAGGTAATACAAGCAGGCAATCATTCAATATATCAATGCTAACCACTTTTCTAAAGAAGATATCATTGAAATCCCATTCCATGTGCAGAAATTTCTATTTCTACTGAGTTGTTCCTCTAACATACAAATACTGGATTCGACTATAGTCAGCCTACCGGGTGGCTCGGAGTTTCTACACTCACAAGACTCAAACTCAATAAGCAAAAAGCTCAACCTTATTTTTACTGGTTTTACATCTCAAAACTAGTCTCCACTAACATATTCTTCCTGTTCACACTACACCAGTACTCCACCTAATATTTTTGCTTTTCCAAGCAAAAAAATCACTCAGACATAGTATTTCACATTCACGAAACACGAACTTAACCGGCCAAAAACTGCACATTTTCTAAGTGGCACATAATCCATAAGCAACATAAACTCAAAATTCACAAAATAGGATTAACTACACAGACCAATTCTGCCAATTTCCCAATCCTCACCAAAAACTCACCTAAACCCTTCAAAAATCAGAACAAACAAAAGCAGACCAATCCACAGAATACAATTTCCAAGAGCAAAAAAAAAACATAAACAGAAGAAAAAAAATCAATCTTTTTCACCTGTTGAGGAACACCAAGAGGAGAAGCAGTGATATACGAAAGCTCCAACTCAAAATTCGCAAACGGGTCCGCACCAAAACACACTCCGAACAGCAAACCAACGAAACAAACCCAAAGCGCCAACCCCATTACCAATTTTCCAAAAACAAGAAGGAAAAAAAATCGATTTTTTCAGAAGAAAAGGCAAGAAACTCTCAGCTCAAAACGAGTATCTCGTTTCAACACAACTCACATGACAAACCCTAGGATCTGCGCGTATTTGCAACTTCTTGTGAGAGTGTAAAAGGGAATGAAAATGGTGAAGAAAGGAAAATCGGCTGTTTGTTTGGTTGTTTTGTATTGTTGCCTTTTTGAATTCTGAGTATCTGTAGATGACTGTGTATTTATTTCCGGTTTTCTTCTAGAAATGCGTTTTTTCTTACCGGTTACCGGTTTATCCGGTTTTTTATCATCTTTTTTAATGATTTTTTCTTATTATGAAAGCTCATGATTATTGTAATATTGGCCAAGTGGTTACTTTTTTTTTCTTTTGGAAAGTATTTTTATTGGAGTGGTTTGTATTTTCAAGATGGAAGATTTTTTGTCTTGATGGTGGAAAATGGAATTAGAAAGATGTTGAGATTTTGGATTTTTTAAAGATTTTTGTTTTCCTAACAAGATTTTTGTTACTAAGGGAAGTGAAAATAATTAATGGCAATTGTGTTGGGAATTTTGTTAGAATCTAGAAAATCAAGATTGTTTCTCATTCTAAGTCATATAATCACTCACTCCTCAAATAAATTATTATTAATGTTATTATTATCATTATCAAAGTATTTATGACAGGTATATATTGTAATGAGTAAAAGTTAACAAGAGGATATAATTTGCAATGTACTCCCTCCATTTCGGATAAAGTGTTACAATTTGGATTTGCACCAATTTTAAGAAAAAGTAGAAAGTACAAGTGGCCCCCATGATTATTAGAGATTAAATGAGTGGCATATTGTAATAAAAGTGAAAGGTAGGGAGTTTTATTATTTAATTAGTTTCCATAAATGGAAATTGTAACACTTTTAGTGAAACGCCGGAAACGGAAAGTTGTAACACTTTTTCTGAAATAGAGAGAGTATGAAACACGGTAGTTGGGACGTGAGATTTGAGTTTGAATTTGATGATTCACATCTTATTAATTTATTAACCGATAAACTAACCGATTTGATAAATACTTAGAAACATGTCAGCTAGCTTCTTTTATTTAATAGACTAGTCGATCGAGCTTATCAGGTCAACTAGTATACTCGCGGTTGGAGTTTTTTTTTTTAATATACTAATCGATCGACCATTTTTTTTTACACTTAAACCTTTAGGCCCACTTTGAGTTTGCACTAAAACTTTTTTTTTTACACTTTGCACCAAAACCTTTCAAAAACATTCTCTCTAACACAAAGGTTGGACGGTGTTAAGTGTCCATTAGCGAAAATTTTCAAATTGTACCAAAACCTTTACAAAAACTTGCACTCGCTACCAAAAGCTTTTCTTACAATGTCAGTTCATACTTATCGTTCAGTTTGTGTGATACTTTAAATGGTTATTTTCACTGTAACGAGTGTCATTGACTCATTGGGGATGTAATTGCATTTTTTTATTAAAGGGGGTTTGACGTTTGAGGTAAATGATGCGTTATTTGCTTTTTTTTCTATTTGTGCATGTAACTTTTTTCCGTTTGGTACATGCATGTAATTAAGCGTGTATCAAAGAAACTAAAATCGCCTAGTTTTAGTAAGATTACCTAGTGTCTTTCTTCCTCCACGCATCTCTTGATTATGGTCATCATAAATATACCAGACAAAGCTGTAGCTAGGCTCTTGAACTTGGCTTTTATCAGGTAGGGCATGTTTGGATCATATGTCCATGCTACTCTATCAAATATATATTATGTGCAATATTAAGTACTAGTACTACTAATAGTTAACAAATATGATAGGTTGATGATAATAATTTTCTGGATTATTCAATAATTTACTTTATCTATGTAAAAGTTGTTGATAACTATATTTAAGAGAGACATTTTTCCTATGCATTAGTAGTTTTGAAGATGTTGTGATAGTGACTCTTGATGAGATATTTGAAGCACGAAAATTAAGAGACTCATTTGTCACATGGTAATTCTGATTGGTTATTGTACTGTATTTTGAACTTTGAAGACCAACTTATTTTATAGGCTCTACTTTTTGTCAAAAATGCATTTTTACTTTTTAATAACAAAATGCTATAAAATGTGTCTGATGTGTAATTTTCAGATGTGGAAAGGGTGGTTTATGAAAATAAAGAACCCAGGTTAGTTGATAGAGACACCGAATCCAGATTAATTAAGAGTGAAGTATGCTATACTACCATATAAGAGTTGGATGAATGTATACTAAATATATGATTCATTTCCTCAGTAGGACGATTGTAGACTAAATATATAATTCATTTATCGATTAACTTTGTAAATATATGATTAATTTGAACTTGCTAGCTACACATTTGACTGTTTTATTTATGATGAACATGATCAAGGGATGCGTGGAGAACTAGGTGATCTTACTAAAACTAGACGATTTTAGTATCTTACTATACAGGTTTAATTACATGCATGTACCAAACGGAAAAAAAAGTTACATGCACAGATAGAAAAGAATACATGACTCATACTTTACCTCAGACAACAAACCCCCTTTGACAAAAATACAATTACACTCACAATGAGTCAATGACACTCGTTACCGCGAAAAAAAAAACCATTTAAAGTATCATGCAAACTGAACAATAAGTATGAACTGACATTATAAGAAAAGGTTCAAGAATGAAGCAAGTTTTTTGTAAAGGTTTTAATTTGAAAATTTTATTAATCTGACACTTAACAATCATTCAACCTTTGTGTTAGGGAAAAAGGTTTTGGTGCAAAGTGTTAAAAAAAAAGGTCTTAGTGCAAATTCAAAGTTGGAAAGAAAAATAAATTCTCTTTTATTTTTTAGTGTATCATAAAAGTATATCCATTTCACTTTCCAGTGCATATACAAATCACTTTCGACCATTTTTTATCAAATTATTACATATTTTATCAAATTTTATTGTTTGACTACAACTATTGGGGAGTTCTTTTATATATAGCTAAAAGTGGATTTGTAGCTAAATGACCTGCCAAACAGGTCGTTAGAGTTTGAATGCAAACTGTGGGTTATTGCCTCCCTTGACTAACGAATGAAGAAACGTTCACATTTCTGGCAAACAAGCGAATATCGGATGATACAAATTCAATTTGGGCCCACGGATCGCACATGTTATTTATTGGGCCCACCCGAACTGGACCCAAATTAGCAAATTTCTTATCCACTTCCATTTTTGTTACATTCCTACTCCACGCGACTTTTGCCCTCAATTCACGCCAGGAGTACTATTTGTAACGCACCCTCTCTAAACCGAGGTCCATATGTAACGCTCAAAAACCCTCATATAATTTAAACACCAAAAATACTATTCCGCATATCTAGTGTAATTGTCCTAAAACAATTTTAGAATGGGTAGCCAGGAAAATAGTCGGGTACACAAGTGATAACAAAGTATATAATACGGGATGTTATGATTTAATAGACTAAAATTAGAATGATTTGAGTATAATAAGTTGGTTTTGTAAATGCTAACAAGTTGTCGCATCAATGATTAGTTTACAAAGTTAACCTAGCTAGTTTTTTCACAAAAATAATGTGTGTTCACCTAGCATTCAATTTACCATTTATATTATTAGTTGTTAAACCCTACAAACTCTCTCAATTATATCAACACACACAGTAGTAGTGGATTCTACATGTCGGTTTCATTCGTTGGGGGGTTGAGAGTGAGACTATTAGGAATTGGCTTTATGGTCCAATTTTCCCTCCTAACATACATACTACATTGTACTTAGCCCCTTCCCCTCGTCTTATATCCATTACTTTCCTCACTTTCTAATTTCTATTATACACCCTGTATACTTTATTCATTTCATTTGTAAATTGGTACAAATTATTTCCTGAGGTTTCTTCTAGATACTACATTATATGCTTACACGTAAAATTACTGAAGTATAATCTGGGCACATATTTCTTTTATGGACGTCCCACAAATATAGTCTCATTACAAAAATAGCAAAAAAAGTACATCCACTAACTCAACTATCTCTCTTACTTTTTTCCATTTTTATCATTATATATCTTATCTCTCATACATTTTTCATTCTTTATCATTTATCTCCTCAACAACAAACATAAACAATTTGCTTTCTTAAAAACAGTGCCGAAAATAAATGTGCCCAGATTGTCGGGATGGAGGGAGTAATTTTGTAGGAGTTTAATCACTAATTTAACCCAACTACTATTTCTCGATGAACAAATCTCTTTACTCTTAACTCTTATAAATCTAGTGTGAGAGTCATATATGTGAGTTGTGACCGAATTATGAACGTTGGAGTTGTATTAACAAAACTAAATTAATTAACAAAAATAGAGGCTGAAGAGATCGAATCCCATCAAAATCGAAAGCGGTAATCATTGACATAAATCATTCATTTTTTAAGTTTTAAGTCATCATATTAGCTATTTACACTAAACATAGCCTAGTTTTTTACCAACCGTACACATGATTGGTGGTTGGTGCATGAAATATAATAAAGCTGTGTTTTGGCTTGCACCATAATTAAATGATCTTGAATTGCTTCAAGTTGAAGAGTATGCATAAGTTCAATTAGGCACTCCAAAGATGCTTAACTTGTCCATCCATGAAGGTATTAAAAGGAAAATTAGATTTTGCGTGTAATTAAAAATATTGATTATTCTCTGCCGACAGTATATACATCAGATAATTAACGACGGTTACTGCAAAGATTATTAAATATTGCTTATGTTATTGTAGGTTGGCTGTACATTTGTTTAATGTAATAACCCGTCAATTTCCTTGATTTCTTTTCTACTAGTATAAGTTAGTTAATCATAATAAGGATATCGGGGTACATACCAATACTAGGTATTGGTAAAAAAATAGCGATCGAAAGAAATAACTCTCGTGGTCCAGAATCAAACAAATAGGAATTTGAAACATTAAATATCTTGTATCCATAGAACATTATCTATGGAAATGCTCTTCCCCCCGCCTTCGGCTATAGCAAGAGCCCCGGAATCTAGAGCTGCTAGTCGTTCCAACCCAATCCCAACAATGCATTTCTCGGACTGAGAAAGCGAATGTATATCGTTTTATTTATACCAACAAGTTGCAACTTTATATGCAGAAATTCGTAGCTTAAAAGTTAAGTGCATATTTATTCTAAAACAATATTAAAATGGACTACTCACTTGAAAGTTTCTCTTTGTTATCACGAGCGAAAGTAAGGTGCATGAAAAATGATATATAGCGGTGACTTATTATCCAAAAAAAATAGTATAATAGTTTTATAATAACCGTATCAACTCTTATGGGTTAGGTCTCGGTCGATTATTGGGTAGGAAGACTGATGAAGCGTCAACTCTTATTCCCCATTAATCCTCAACAAGCGGGACAGATAGGTGACGTGATTTAAGCCGAGATTCGGACATCAATTCAAATTATTCAATTACGATCAATATTCATATTAATCTACACATATTGCATAGTAATATGTTTTGGTTCAATGATTTTGTTTAGTCTACTTTGCACATGAGAGAGATCATTTATCTGCCTTTATTTGACTTTTAAGAAGAAGAAAAATATTGTTTACTTTGACCTCTAAAGCGCACCTTCTTTCTTCTTACAATATGGACATTGTAATGGTATAATTGGTCCATATTATGTAAAGTGAGCATTTTTCAACATGGAAGTAAATTGGGCTATATGTGAATAAATTGGACCATATGTGAATAAATGGACTGGGCTATATGTGAATGAATGGATTGGGCTATATGTGAATAAGGCTCCTACATATATGAAAAAGATTCTCTTCTAACCATTATAAATAGAAGAGCACCCTCATTCATTTTCCACACACAAGAGAAGAGACACCAGAAGTTCCATAGCAAGATCACAAGTGCCAAGGGATGCATTGGGGACTCTGATACATTCTCCAAGCTATCCAGCCGCGGTCATTCGAGGAACTGGCAACTTGGGCTCATGACATGGAATTAAGTATGTCTTCAACTCGGGCTCATCCTTCTCTCAAGATCCGCCTTGAAGTTCGAGCAAGTACTCAAGAAGTTTCATCCGGAATCCAAGAGAAGTCGCCGTTTGATCCAAGAAGAAGCCCCTGCGCACTTGGAAAAACGTTATTTGAAGATCAACCGCTGTCAAAGGAAGATCAAATCCAAAAGCCCAGCCAAAGCCCGATAACCTTCTTGAAGTTCTTCGCCAAAAGCTGCGTTAGATCCAAGATCAAGCTCAAAAGCCCTTGGAGAAACGTTTCAATTGCCGGCCAAACTTCCTCTAAAGAAGATCAAAGGTCAAATCCTGCGACGATCTAGAAGCATTCTTCGTGGAGTTCATCAAATCCCCAAGAAGTTCGTCATCGCTCGCCTCAAACACTCTCAAGTTCACAATTCGATCCGAGATCAAGCCAAGAAGCCCTTGCATCGACGTTTGCCTGACTTTGAAGTCACAAATCCTAAAACGAAGAATTTCAAGATCCAAGTTCGTCGCTTTAGAAGACTAAAATCAGATGATTAACCTAGAGAATTGTACCCACATTCATTAGATCAATAAAATCATTATTTGAACAACTTTAGTTGCTACAATGTGATTTATCCCATCTCTCTTGCACAATTATTATATGTACTGTACGTACATGCCCGCACTGCCGCACACACATATTAGCAATTGAGTCAATAAAATTGGTTCAAGAAGAAAGGATTCAATCGTTAAAATTTGTTCATATGCACGGTTGAAAAAAACTAGACTTTACGTATGCCCCTTCCATTAATAATGGTTTTTTTTTTTAAAACAGCTAAAATCTTTTATTAATAACTTTAACAATATGAGCATAAGGAATGCTCCTTACATCAAGTATTTCTTACATACAGCATCTTGCACCAATTAATAATGGTTCTTGTTTAAAGAATATTAATTACCTCGATCAATGGTTGTACGTTAACATGAAAAACCCCACTTGATCCTAGGATCCCTTAAACTGAAAACATAAACACTGTTATGTGTAACAAAACCCCACTTTAGCCTTTCCTTCGTAGTTAGATTAAGATTCCGTATAAATTAATTAAACCCCCTAAAGAGGGGAAAATTAGTGTGTAATGTAGGGTTTTGTCTATACTACATAATATTACAATGATTCACTATGTTTTACTAGTCCACTACATAAATTATTATGAGATACTATAAATCTACAACATAATCTGTTGGAATTGTAGCTCAAATTGAGTAACTAACTGATGGACGGTCATGATCGAATCAAGATTGATGAAGGGTTGAGATTAAAACAACAGATATGGATGTTATATTGGATATAAAAAGCGGGAATGAAGAAACAGAGCAGCATAGTTTTCTTCTTCTGTTTCTTCTCATTATGTTTTCTTCTTCTTCAAGTAAAAGGGCAGTTATCATCACAAAAAGGATAGCTTGATCAATTTCACTTGTCTCTCACTTTTTGTAACACAATTTCATCTTGTTCCTTTGTGCAATTGTTCTCTTGATTCTTCTGTAAATTGTTGAAGATAGAAGATTAGAGATAGTCGATTGAGCTTGATCGTTTCATTGATTCAGAGCTTGTAATCGTACAATTGTGATCAATAAAATCCGTGCTCGTTTTTCCGTGGATGTAGGCTTGTTTAAGCCGAACCACGTAATCGTTGTGTTGTTTCGATTTGTGTAATTTATAATTATTTGATCGATTGATTGTTCGAAGAGATTTATTGTTGAATTTCAACATAATCTATCGTTACTAAACCGTAGCCCGTAGTGTAGCATGAGTAATGGAGTGTGCGAAGTACAATTTAATGGATTCGGGTTTATATGTACCATTGGTAGAACCCCTCGGTCGAAAATCCGCTGCATTGGATAGAGTAATGAAATCCCATAAATAAAGGAAGATTTTGATTTGAGGCTTAAACAAATGAAAAGTGCGTGGAATATGATTGATCAGAGACAACCGAGAAGCAACGGAGAATTGTCGAGAAAAGAGAACATAAGCAATACTCTATTAACAAAAGCTGGATGCATTATATTGATGCTACCAAACAAATATTTTTCTAGTTATAATTTGTTGCTTTATGTCTGTCCTTATAACGGTCATAACGCCACTTCTCAATCTTGGTGCTGCCCGGCCACTTGGTTAAAATGTGGATTGTTTTTCGGGTTTATGTCGATATTAATTTAGTTACCATCATTATTCTCGTAAAATAACACTAATTAAATATGAATACGCTACATGAAGTTCAAGAATTCAACTCTAGTGTATTAAAATTTTCACTCGCTCGGATTGTGAACCTATGTTGACCACATACAAAATGACAACGTTAATCATCCATATGAATTATTGGGGAGAAAAATTAGAAAGGAACCATTTTTGCCTTTTCTCTTGTCATTTCCTTACACGACAGTTGTTTTATGAAAAAAGAACACAACGGTGGTTCATGGTTGTGACTTGTGATTGCATTACTATTTTATTTTAAAAGTCAATACGCGCATGAGAAAATATAATAAATATGTTACTACTATCTAATCACAATATATATAATACTACTATGGACCTACTTAATCTATATATCTTTTTTCAAATTAGTAATGTTGGATTCATTGACAAATTTTGCTACATAGCTAAAGGAGATGATGTGTCATTTTTTTGTCATAGTAAGAGGCCAAGCTAGGGGCGCGGATGGGTGTGGCCTATCCCCAAAACCTCCCGCGAACCTAACATATTTAGCTAACGATTAAAACCATACAAGTCTGGTTAATTATGTAGCATATTAATTATATATACTAAAATCGAGTGGTATGAACCTAATGTTTTATTGACAAGATGTGAGTTCAAATTATCAATTCCACCATCTTACCACATTGGAGGATGTTATTTCAATTTTCTTTCTCATTTGACTTTGCTAGATTTACTAAATGCATTTGTATCCCGAATTTTTTCTCATGGACTTTGTTTCCCATTTTTGCTCATTTGCTTTAGCTATGTTTTATAAACTTATTTTATCCATAATTTAACATTTTAACATTAACTCATTTTCTCCATCCAACTATTATTTCATATTCTTCTGTTTGCAGGTTTAGTTTAGATTAATTGAATGTGATTATCAGAGTATCGATTTGGGGAAAAATCGAAGGGGAAAAACCTAACATATACTAGAACACAGTCAACACACTTTGTATACAAAGTTCAGAATTAATCTGGTTTCTTTTTCCACTCTTATATCAGTGTATTTTTTTGTATCCAGAGCCAGGTGTTACTTGTGATACATCATTTGTCCTCTAAATCTGACTAGTTGAAGATCCTGACCTATGCTGCCGGTCATGTTCAAACTTTCAATCACGATTTTCCTCAATTTCCTATGGAAAAGAAATACAGTACTACCTCCATTTCAAAAAAAAAATTTATTACGTTTCTTGATCAATCGTTATAAGCGTTTGACTAATTCTTTCTTAACGATATTAATAAATAAATTATTAAAATTATATAATGAAAATTTAGTAATTAAAATTTTATTATATGATTTTATTAAATTATTTACTATTATCGTTTATGAGTAATTATAATCAGCTAAAACGATTAATACGTCAATCAAAATGTAACACTTTCTCTGAAATGGAGGGAGTATATGATTATATTAGGGATTTCCGATGGAACCTAATTTATTTTAACAATTACAACATTTGTAACTTTAATTCATACAGATGGAAATTAATCGCTACACGGCTAATATTAAATACAGAATGCTTATGAATAAATTACAAATATAACATGAACACAAACTTGAATTGAAATGAAGTACATCATAACGTTTAAAATGCTTATGAGTAAATTACAAATATAACATGAACACAAACTTGAATTGAAATGAAGTACATCATAACGTAATAGCTTTCCTAGTTGAACAGGCCCATTTGCTCCCAAAAAAAAAAGGTGAACAGGCCCATTGTGAGCCCAACAAGGTTGGCCCATGGGAAGCCCAGAAAACTCGGTCCATATGTGCCAAATCAATTTTAGCTCAGGAAGTTTGAGCTAGGCAAGCTAGAATCCCTAACAAAGCAAGCTGATCTGAAACTTTCTGGAAATTCGTAGAGAGAGAAAGATGGGAAAGCAGCATATTCCGTTGAAGGCGGTGACCTACGCCCTGTCACCGTACAACCAGAAGGTGATGCCTGGTCTGTGGAAGGATCTACCTGGCAAAATCGCCCACAAATTCTCCGATCACTGGCTCGGAGCCGTCTGCATTTTCGGCCCTGTTTTTGGCACTATGCAGTAAGTCTTCTCAATCGATTTGTTTCATCATCATTATTGCCAGATTATTTGGTTTGGATCGGAGTGATTGATTAAGTCTGTCTGTGTTCCGGTTTGATGATATGCTAGCTAGGTTTTTTGTTTGTTTGTTTGAGTTTTCGATCGGATTTGTGGAAATGAGAAAATAGATAGCAATCAGCTTAATTGTATTCAAGTCTGCCTGTGTTCCGGTTTGATGATATGCTAGCTAGGTTTTTTGTTTGTTTGTTTGAGATTATTGACTTTTCAATCAGATTCGTGCAAATGAGACGATAGATCGCAATCAGCTTAATTGTATTTAAGCCTGCCTGTGTTCCGGTTTGATGATATGCTAGCTAGGATTTTTGTTTGTTTGTTTGAGATTATTGACATTTCGATCGGATTCGTGGAAATGAGGGGATAGATAGTAGTCAGATTAGTTGTATTTAAGTCTGTCGGTGTTCCTAGTTGAAGATTAGCTGTTTTCAAGTCTCTCTGTGTTACTAGTTGATGAATGCCAATTAGGATTTTATATGTTTATGTGTGATTATTGATTTTTCGATCAGATTCGTGGAAATAAGAGGATAGATAGTAATCAGATTAACTGTATATAAGTCTGTATGCATTCCTAGTTGATGAATTCAATTAGGATTTCATATGTTTATGACTTTATGTGTGGTACTGTGGTATTGGTGTAAATAAGAGTATAGACAGTAATAAGATTAATTTTATTAAGTCTGTCTGTGTTCCATGTTGATGAATGCCAAGTAAGTAGGATTTTATATGTTTATGTGTGATTATTGACTTTCCGACCAGATTCGTGGAGATGAGAGTATAGTCAGCTATCAGATTATTCATATTAACGTCTGTTTGTGTCCTGTTAATTAATTATGTCTATAGCTTAATTGTATTTAAGTGTGTCTGTTTTCCTAGTTGATGAAATCCAATTAGGATTCTATGCTTATGTGTGATTATTGATTTTCGATCATAGTTGTTAATTTGGCACTATAGTTAGCTATCAGATTATTCATATTTAAGTCTGGTTGAGTTCTGTACAATTAATTAAGTATGTCCGTAGCTTTTTGATCATATGTTCTGCAAATTCTATGGGTATTAGACAAAAGTTATTGGCCTCATATAGATTTGTTGTTTTGCATCCTACCACATTTCTGAGGGTTAAGAGACCCGGTTCGTATATAAAATATTAATATATCATTGGCATTATACACTGGTAAATAGTAACACAGTGTGTTTAGTAGATTGTTTTATCTGTGATTAGTTCGTCTCTTGATGTAGACTGATGACTGATGATTCTGAGATTGATTAAGTTTTATTCTGTTTTTTTTTTCTGAGTGTTTGACTCTAAGAAAGGTATATTAATACAAGGCCTCTATTCTTTCCTGACATAGATAATAGGATAGGTTTAGTTTCAGAAAATGCAACTGCATGTGCTATACTAGTAATTATCGAGTTAAAACAAAACGAAAATGATCTATTTTGTATCATTTTGGCGACATGGCCGAGCGGTAAGATTAACCAATTTTTAAACGCTGGAGTAGATCCTAAAGAGATACCCCTTCCTCATGAATTTATTTTAAATCGTGATCTTTTGGCTCAACTTTATCCACTCTCTGGATATATAATACAGTATAGTGATATACCCTATCAAGGAGTGAATAATTTACAGTAGGTCATTATATTTATGTTTAAGTCCTGCATAATGTATTTTTCAATTGTGCTTTAGCTCTAAACTCCAATTAAGTTGACCTGCTAAGTCCTAATTCTAACATTTTCTGGAAGGATTGTTTCATGTATCTCTCTTTTATACAAGAGCATTGGATCCCAGGTTCAGTACAATGACTAAGTTATATATTAATAATGATTGTTCAAGGGCCTCAGATAGTTGTATGCCTAAAGAATTTCTTATGGTAGATTCGTTACAGTTTTAGGAAATTGCTTCACTGGGTGATTTTGGAATATTGGGTTGTAAACTAGAATGCACTGTTGATTACCTCGCACTTCTTGGGTCCACCATTATTTGCTTGGAACTGGAACTTCTTGTGCATGTTTGTCTTGTTTTGTCATGAATTATATATGCACAATCACAAATTTCAGCAGGAGTGATTGCTCCGGCCCCTTCAACTCACTGTGGTATTAATTCATACTTGTGTAATGGGTTGTATTATAAGTTCTTGTGCCAAGTTTGCGTAGGCTAGGAATGTTAGGGTGCTTAGCTAGAGGATGTGAATTACACCTGAATATTTTGAAATGACATGAAATCTTCATTGCCATTCTTTTTGTTTAGGTAATTTGGACTAAATTGGTTTGTATAAACTTATTTGGAGGCCTGGCAATGGCTATTTATCAGACTTAATCACTTGAGTTGTAATATTACGTAATATTTGATTGAATACTGCAAACTTGAGTCGAAACTTGTAGCACCTTATCCCTGAAGCCATTGCGTAGGTTGTTAAAGAATTGAGTTAAAAGGATACTAACTAGACCTTAGTATTTTATCTAGATGGTTCACACAAGTTCCTTTCTTTCTGTTCTTAGTTTTTTTTCCTCATTTCATGATGAAGATTAATGTCCTCTATCTCGTGTTTTCCCCCATAAATGAGATGGGAATTAGATTCTACCGGAAGAACTAAATGGTTTCACGATGTAAAATTCATCTTGATATCTTGTGAGAGTAATGCAAGGTTGTGAATCGCGTATCGCGATGCATCGCGTCAGGCCCAAAAAACGGGGATCGCGGTTGCGATCGCGGGCGGGATAGTGAAGTAAAAATTAAAAATTAAAAATTAAAAACGCAAAATTTATAGAATGAACATATAATATAAGTACTATATAAGTACTTGTTTAGTCATATATTACTTCAATATGCATTTATTTTCCTTTTTTCCCCTTATTTTTCTGCTAATAAGTGATCAGTGAGGGTAAAATTGACATTTTACACCCACTAAAACGCATCGCGTCCGGGATCGCGCCCTGTAGCGGGCACCATACTTGGTGGTGGGATCGCGCGCTATCGCACCCGATCGCGCCGCTATTGACAACACTGGAGTAATGTACAACTTGCCAGGGATTTATAATAGTCTCTGAAATCTATGTTTACTAGAATATCATAATTCATAAGCGTGTGCATTCGTTGCCCAAATTTATGTTTGAACTGATTCTTTTCTCTTTCCTCTCTCTGGGTTTGTTGAGTCTGGAATGGAACTTCAGACAATGATTTGAAGCATAATTTTTTCTTTTGTTCTGATATGCTACCTGTCTGGGTTAGGTTTTTCTTTTCTTCCACTATTGTCCGTCTGTTCAAGACATGCTTGTCTGTTAACTTGTTATCGCTCCACTTGATCATGCATATTCAAGTTGTTCCCTCTAGTTCAGGTTCTTGGAAATTTTTGGTTATAGCTAGATTTTGACTCGTGTTTTGTAGTTTGTTTCAGATCATAGCATCTGTGTATTGTATAACCGCATATACCTCTGTATGTCTGTGCCAAACAGGCATTGTCTGTAGCTGTCCTTGTCAGCTGGCGTTTTTGAGAAATGATTAACGATCTTCCCTGTCTGTGCTTGTAGGTTTGCTGAATGGTACACGGAAAGAGAGAAGATGCACCACAGATCCTGAAGTTAATTTGGTTAATGTCTATCAAACAATCCCCAGTCAATAAGTTCTGGTTCTTCTCTCGCAGATATTATTTTTCTTCCTGGCAGTGTATGCATTAATACCCTTTTGTGTTTGTGTTATATGAATACGTCGCACCTTGTTTAGATTCCATTTCTGTTTGTCTAAGCATTGGTTTTGATCGGAGTAATAAACAAATTCTATTTGAGGTAAATACTAGAACGGTATATTACCTCGGATCTTGTACTTTTCCACAAGGTGTAAGAAGCTAACTTGTTCCCTCATAGCTTAATCCTAGGAGAATCCGTGTTTTAAAGACGAAAGGATATCGCTTTAGGATTTTGAGCCTGACATAGGTGTAAATTGAGTACTTTCATATGAGTATACAATCTTTCGTATATGATCTTGGTTTATTTCTTCTTCCCAAACTTATTTCCAGTACATGAAATCGCACCACCTACTACAACACAAACAATCGTTCTCCCAAAAGATTTACCTAAATAATCACATCGAACTCACCACAACATTATTATTATTAAATTTTACAATGAAAATTGACACCCCTTTTGTGTTGGAAATTGCGCTCACTATCAAAAAACTTAGCTATGCGGAATTCCCGCGGAAAAATGATGTACTTACAACCAATTTAAATTTCGGAATTTTAACCGACGAATAAGAAATAATCAATGTACAACAACTGCGTTCTTCTAAATTCACAGCTGATCCAGAGGAAACTGGCGAATATCTGCAGATTCCATCTTCCATATCTTGACAGAAGATGTCACGCTGAATCCTGTGGCATTGTTAAACAACATCACACGGGCCGCGCTGTTGATGGCCTTTGTCGGGTAGACTCGTGATGTGATCACCGTTCTTCCTCCTTGAGCGAAGCTCTCAATGATTGAGTGGTCGACCTAAAAGATGTCAGCCCATTTTGTCAGAACAAACTTGAAACGTGAAAAAAAGGCATTCATGTGAAAGAAGAGGAACATGACTTACCAATGATCTGATAGTGTATTTTTCACCCTTTAGTACTGGTACTTTGCTCCCGTACATTGGTTTGTCAACATCAGCAGCAAGTGAAGACCTGCATTAAACACACATGTTAAAAAAAAAAAAAATTAACTTTCTAAAATCATAATTCCGAATTTGGGACTAATTTTTTTTCGGCGTGTAGCAAGTAATGTAAGTTTTCATGAATTCGCAAGAGTAAAGAGCACGAATTAAGCGAATTCTCACTTTATGCAAGTCATGATTTAGGCGAAAAGGACTAACCTCGACCCATCAGCACAGAAGTGAGTCTCAACAGTTCCATTTGCTCCTTTGGCAATGTAGAAGTAGATAGGAGTCATCTCTGTTTGCGATTCATCAGCAAAAACTACAATGCCGAATGGACCTAAAACTCCTCTGTTAGCAGCTCCACCACTTGTGGGGCAGTCGTACTCCGTGTTAGCTTCAGCTAGCGATTCAACTGCCTCTCCATCAATTTCAAATGACGCGATCAAGTCCAACTGCAATATGAATAAATATCGTTTTCTTGGTGTTTACGGACAGAAAACGTACTAGTAGTATACAATGTATAGAAAGGGAGGAACATAATACAAACCTGTGAAGGTGAGTCAACATCAAGTGGTACAACTGATCCTGGTGCAAGCCTCACATCATTAAACTCATAACTTTCTGATCTCAAACTCTCCACTTCCGCCACTGGCCATTGCAGTATGTTGGTGCCTGTCTTCTGGTCGAAAACAATGGTTCTCGGAACACACTAGACGACACAACAGATAGCACATTGCACATATCAATATTCACGATGATAGATGTCACACTATTTTGTTACTGAATGTTATAATGAACGTAGATATGTAAATTTCAAATACGATATACGAAAATTGCATAAATGAGACGTAAATGTACCTGAACACCATTCCATCCTTTCAAGATGTCAAGTTCTTCAGCATCAGTTTCTCTGATCCAACCCCACAAAATCCTCCTCTTCTTGTACTGGTCATAAAATGTCTTTGAAGCATAGAACTTTCCATAATCGTATCTAAGACCGATACCAACATTCATCTCTGGATTATCCGGGATCCACTTGTTATTAACCTCATCATATGTTCCAAGTGAGTAGTAGTCGTTCTTGTCATCGTCCAAGCTCGCTTTCATCAAATGCTTAACGCCCGGTCCATTAACTGAAGTATCCAACCCGTTCGTCATGTTCAAGGAAACCGGGAAAAAGTCAATGCACTCCCACATACCGGTACCGGGTACCTGATTCAAGTATCCATCCAACAACTCATACTTGATAAAGTCCACCGTCTCATAAACAAGTGAAATGCCCATTTTTCCAATCTTCGAACCAATGGTAATTCGCCACTTTTTGCCATCAGGACTCAACCAGGCTGTGGTAGGATCCCTAAAGTCCTTGTACCCAATTCCAGGGGGCGGGACCAGTACCGGGTTGTGCTCTTCCTTGACCCAGTTCAGAAGCAAAGGGTCAGATAAGTTAGCAGGATAAGCTGCACATTGAACCTGTGTGACGTTGAACGTGTCTCCTGTATATAACATTATGATCTTGCCATCCGGAAGGATTGTGGCGGATCCAGACCAGACGCCATTGATGTCGTACCATTGGTCCGGAACCATGGCGAACGGGAGGTGGAGCCAGTGAATCAGGTCCTTTGAAACTGCATGTCCCCATGTAATGTTGCCCCAAACAGCTGCATCAGGGTTGTACTGGTAGAACAAGTGATACCATCCCTTGTAGAACAATGGACCTGTCCATAACACATACACCCATTAGGCCACATTGTGTTTATTAGTGTTGTTTAACGGAATTGGAGCTGAGTATCAGATTCCTTGAGCTTGACTCAGCTCGTTAACAAAACCAATTACCATCCCTCGTAGAAATGACATGTCCATAATATATCACTTATTAGGCTACATGGTGTTTACTAGACCTGTCCATAATATTTTAACGAACCGAGCCGGAGCTCAATATATCAATTCTCGAGTTCAACTCGGCTCATTAACAAAACCAACTAATTACATTACATACACTTATTAAGCCCCCGTTTACTAGTGTAGTTTAACAAGTCGAGCCGAGTATCTCATTCCACGAATTTGGCTTGTAAAATAATAATAATAATAATAATAATAATAATAATAATAATAATAATAATTAGAAAGATTAACAAGATAACTTATAAGGTAATAGTTGAGCAAACGTAATTAATCAGAAAAGTCAAGACTTAAGAAGATAATCAAGAATATTAGTATTTGGTCTGGTCAAACTTCATTTCATGTACTTTTCATAGTTTGAAACATATTTGTTGCTTTTCTAAATGTGGTTTTAGCCAAGTTTTATGATTGAGTTACAGGTGCCTAACTTTTGGTCACCTGCAAATCTGATTTTTAATTGTCACATGTTCTACACGCAACCTTTCGAGTTTCAAATGATCACTAAAAACACTAGTAAAATAATCAGTTTTCTACAAGGATAGGTAATATACGCGAATTCACAAAGTAACTCAGTTGATTAAAAGTAAAAAACAGGTGAATGTTATCATCTTGATTACATGTTCGAATGTCATGGAAACGATCTAGACTGTGCTGATTTGACCGGAAGTGTTGTCCCAACTTGACATATAACATGTGCAATATGCAACATTGATGTAATAGGCTTTTAGATTAGATAAAAACATGTGAACAATCATATATAGTGGGCCACAAACTTGTCTACTACAATCAATTATTCATCCAGTATTTTACAAAATCTCCACTTGTAAGTGATTGGCATAAAGTTTATAATCTTTTTTATCAATTTCCAGGTCAATGGTATCGTGTAACAACGTTCAGCCACTCATCTTATACCAAAAAAATTATAAATTATACTACTTGTCATACAATTTAATTTGATTATTAGAAAACTTTGAACGTGACACTTACCTGATTCAGATGACGCCTATTTTTTAGGAGAAGCTGTTGGATTATTTGTTTCACAGATTATACCAATCAATGTACACTTGATTATTTTCGAATAGATCGAGTTTACTGGAATTACACTTGATGCGGTTAAACTTCGACAATAAATACATATATCTGAAACTTTTTCGAACTAATGGAATAAAAAGTTAGAAAAACAAATGAACCACACAGTTTCTTTAAACATCTCTCATTGTCAGATGCACGTTTTGACAACACATTTGAAGACAACTTGACATTCAGCTAATTAACATTCTTGAAATTTATATAATAGTTGTAGCTTTCTACTAGCTAGTCAGCAAAAAGATTATTCTAAAACTAGAAGTTTATCATAATCTTTACAAGACACCAAAAAGCATATAGACTTTTAAAGATAGATTACGTACCATTAGGATCTGTTGCAGAAACAAATCGTATTCATCCCAGAATTATAGCATTCCACAAGAACCACAGGAAAAGATAGGATAAATATCAGTAATAGAAATTAAATCAGTAAAATTTAAATAGAACACACAAAGTTATAAATAACTATGGAATATTAGGACTTTTACTGTTTGACTATAATTGGTTTGTCTAGTTAATGTTAATAAGAAGTGTAATTGATCAAGTAACTTATTTAAAAATACTCTATCTTGTTTTTAGAAAATAAAATGAATTTTAATCACATTATCAGCTACTGATTAACTTATCTAATAGCGTTATCAGTGATAATGCCTACTGCAAGATAATCTTCGACCCGTGAACAAAATTGCACAAATTACTGTCATTAACAATTCAAATTTCATATTAATCTTATCCATAATTCCGCCAAATACGCTAAGAGTAACATGATGACATGGATCACATCTATAACCTAAATTATCTAATCTAACAGCGTGATAAAATAATCCAACAAAAATTAAAAAATATATAGTCCACAAGTACAAAATCCAGAAATCGAACCGTTCATCCAATTCTGCTCTGGTTGAAAGTGAAACCCGGTTCTCTGCCATGTCAGCATCACATTCGTCCACGAAAAGCTGAGCCCGCTTCCGCTCAGCCGCCCATACACCTTCTCCGACACCCCCTGCGCCGCCCCTCTCGATGGGGGAGCCACCACACTGGCTGCCGGAGTTGAGTTTTCTAATCCTACCCCATTATTCCGAAGTCTCGTATTTTCTTGATCACATAGGTTCGTGGCTAGTAAGAATATGGAGACGAGTAAGAATGAGGTGAAGAGAATTTTTTTGATGGTACTGCTCCGGCGGGATGGGGGAGTTGGGCTGCCGGGGATCGGGGCGTAGGCGGCGGCGAGTTCGGGGTCGTACGGTGGAGGAGCGGTGGAGGACATGTTGGAGTGATTGAATGGGAAAAGGAGAGTTAGTTGTAAAAATATGAAGTTGAGATTGATTGGGTATTTATAGTAACTTTGGTGGGCTTTGATTGGTCAGATGTGTTATAATGTTGAGTTGGAATTTTGTCAGAGTTTGAATGGGAAATTAGGATAAGAGTTAATAGTATACATTACTTTATCCAATCACGTTTTGTTCTTTAACAAAATAATGTAACTTTTTCTATTGTGACATCGTATACAATTGCTAGTTTGTTATCAATATATAGGAGGTTGATTTCGATTTAACATCGTGATTTACTATGGACTATTAATGTGATACTCGTAAGTTGATCATTATCAGAATTTGGTTGGTGTAAAGAAGAAATAGGGTTAACGCTCTTCTCTTCAACTATAATTTTCTGAACTGAACTGAATTGTAGTATAAAATATAATTAGAATCGAATCGAATCGAATGAGTTTTCGTTGAATAAACGAGCTAAGTCAGATATCCTCTCACTAGGTTTTTCTACTGACGTCAGCACTACCTTACGGTGTTTTAATGTCTTCGTCTGATACCATTTAATATATATAGACAATGTAGATAACTCAGAAACACCAAGAGGTAGTGCAAGATGCGGTTGTGAATAGAAAACCTAGTTATTGTGTATGTTAAAAATCGAGTGAAAGTTGGCTCAATTCAAGCCCGTGAGTAGACATGTAGGCTGTAGCAATAATAGTCTGGCCCATGCCTTCTCTTATTTCTCTCATTGGTCACTAGATTTCCAATCGTGTTAACACGGCGTGACTGTGTTACTTATTTGAATGGACTCGTGTTTAGTTGATTGTTTATGGTAATTTAATATATCATTGTAATGTTAACTATAGAAAATAAGGTTTCAACATAGTTTATCCACAATTGTTTTCTTTTTAAAAGTGCAATGTAGAAGTTAACTTAATAATGTGTTAGAAGAAGAAATAAGAGAAGTTTATCCGATCACATTGTTTAGTTCCACAAGGAAAGATTTGTAAATAAAATTAGACAAGAAGTTTATCCTTTGTTTAGATATTATTTACTAGAATGCGAGACGCATGTTATTGTGACAATTCGTTACAAATAATAGAAGAAGTATATGAAGGTAATTAATCGTTGTTTTTTTTATAATGAATTATATTTTTTCGATTTGAATTATGGTTTGAGTTAGTGCGAAGAGATTTGTTTATTTTTAATTGGAGAAAAAAGATTGGTTATCGTTGTTTTTTTAATTTGAATGGATTTTTTAGGGTAGAATGAGGGCTCGAAATTATATTAGGGAAGACATATTTATTTTTTAATTAAAGTTTAATTTACATATATATTACAGATTGGTCCAATTTAACTTAAATTAAGTTTTCAATTGCACAACTCCCCTAGTTATTCAATTATAATGCATATAGTCTAGGACAATTTGCAATCTAACTTGATAAATGTGTCACCTCGAAGAGTTAGTTGTAGTTTAATGATCACAAATGAAATTATTCTGGAAGTATAAAATTCATTAATTAAATCCAAACCACCACCTCCTCCTTCTCATGTTACTCTCCGAAACCCTATTTGCTTAGTAATTTTTTTCCTTCTTAATTCTCCGATGATGCTGAATTTAATTTTTCTTAATTCGTTAAATTCATGAATTTTCCTTTTCGCTACTTGCATGTCTCCTTTTACATGTCTTCAGTTTCAACATACCTTCTTCTAGATATTATGTAGAAACTGTTCATGTTCTTTTCTTCTTGGTTTTTCTTTTGTAATTTAATTGAGCTTGTATATTATGTTAATATATCAACCTGAGAGATGGTATTTAAATAATTTATTTAGAGACGAACCTATATTGTTAAGAAAATCATTAATGTTATTAATCAAAACACTTATGTTATCAATATTGGTATTTTTTCATATTACAACAATACTTATTTCGTTAACAACATATACGTTTTGATTGATAACATGCATAATTTCATTGATAAATAAGTCATATCTAGATAAGTTATCTAAAGACCGTCTCTAAGATTTGTGTATATCAATTGTGGTTTTCTGTAAATTTAATTAATTAAGAAAAGTACCGAGGACATAGAAGGAAGATGACAAAAGTGAGGTAAGAGGAGAAGAAAGGGCCCTCACGTGTATCGCACGTACGCAATGTGTGAGAGTGGGATTCTTGATAAAAGTGAAGCCTTTTACATCGAGAATCATCAAATTGAGATAAAATCGATAGGCTTTCCACGCGCCATTTGCTTGGTTATTACATTATTACTTTAATACTTCTGTCTTTTCGATGCATAATTTTTTTATTTTATATGTTCAATGAGATTCATAAACTACAGTTAAAGGTGATACCACCAGTCACCACTTTAGATGAAAAATTCTTTCATTTGAAAAAAACTTGTGGGACACTTGATTTGAATAACTTAGGGAGTTAAAAGTGATCATGTTATGCAAGATTGACATTTAAATTTGTTGTTTATGAACTGATATAAACTGAATTTATTTGTAATAATAAAAAACAATTAAACAAATCTGAATTGAACTGAAATTAATGAGTTTTATGCCAAGTTGCCAACTATATACTACTCAAGATGATCTTCCCGTAAAAATGGGATCTTTATCCAAATTCATGTTAATTTTTAGGCTCAGGAGAAGTTCTACAATCATCCTTCAAGTTTTTTCTAAATCGGAATCAATTATTCCGGTTAAAGTTTCCTACTTACATTTACGTCTAAAATAGTATAAGTAATAGTCATGTTGGATCTAGATTAGATCTGAATCAATTCACTACCAACCTATTTGATCCATGATTAAGGCTCATTTTTCAAATTAAATTCTTAATCGAACTAAATGAATTGAATGGAATTGAACTGAATCGAATCAAATCAAACGAAATGAAATCAAACGAATCAAATCAAACGAATCAAGAAATTACATTTGTCCCATTTTTAATAATAATGAATACTACATCCCATCCATTAATAAATTCGTAGGAGACTTTTTTCGGGCGTTGATCAGATTACTCGCAAATTACACGACAAAAGAATATAATAAAATTATATTATAAAAATAAATTAAGTATATTTGACTAACATAACTTTGTTTTATACTTTTTTGTGCGTAATTTGCAAGTAATTTACGATTTAAGTTTGGTTTGACTTTAGTTTGGTATAACTTGTTTTTTATTTATTAAGTTTGAGAAAAAACTCAACGTATGCTTCTGAGTTTACTTCTATTGTTCTAATATCTTTCAATAAAAGAACATGTCGATTTTTTGTTAGAGATGTACGTACAAAGTATGTGAACCAGTTTGAATGGTACTCTCAGGTTCCTGTAGTTTCTTATCTTAACTCAACTTTTACGTTAGAAAAGAAGGGTAATTCGAATCGTAACTATACTTTTTATTTCATTGATCTACTAAAAGTCGTGTTAAAAAGAAAGAAAGAAAAAGGTTGAAAATATCTCAATTGGATAAATTTTCTTATTTTCCTCGTACAAAAGATGGGTTGTGTAAATAAATGATAAAATATTAATAATAATAATAATAATAATAATAATATGAATTTAATGAACTTAAGAGAGCTGAACTGAAGAAAGCTGAACTGAAGAGAGCTGAACTGAATCGAATCGAATCGGCTCGTTCTTTTCAATCAAAACTCTTTCAGATTCATTAAATTCATATTATTATTATTATTATTGTTGTTAATAATAATAATAATAATAATAATAATAATATTATTATTATTATTATTATTTTATCATTTATTTACACACCCGATCTTTATGCGAAAATAAGAAAATTTATCCAATCGAGTTATTTTCAACTTTTTCTTTCTTTTTAATACGACTTTTAGTAGATCAATAAATAAAGAGTAGTTACAATTTGAACTAACAAAAAATCTACATGTTCAAAAACTCCAAAACAAGTTAAACCAAACCAAAAGTCGGACCAAACTTTATAAAAATAATATTATATATCACAAATATTGAAAAATGGCATTTATTCCTCCATATTATCTTCCTCGGACTCTATATTATCTTCCTCGGACTCTATATTATCTTCCTCGGGCTCTATATTGCGTGGAATAGAGCGCCAAATTCTCAATGTTATCTCCTTGTGCACCCTGTTCATCGTTTCTTTCCTTGTCGGGTTCAATAAATCATTATCCACTCCACCTTGGACATTGATATCATGTTGCAAAACTGGTATTTCAAGTTTACACATGCGCATAAAATTATGAAGAGTGAAGGTAGCAACAATCACGTATATTTGATATGTGTCTTCCATTTGAGGCATCGTATAAAGGACCTTCCATCTCCTTTTCAAGCCGCCGAAGGCTCTTTCAATAGTAGTTCGTAATGAAGAGTGTCGATAGTTAAAATGCTCAGACATCCCTTTAAGAACTCTTTTCTTCTTAAAGTCTGGAATATGATATCTTACATCGGGGTCCTTGAGAGATAACCAGTGGTATTAGGACATCCAGAGTCTACCAAGTAGTATTTTCCTGTCAAAATCATAAGTACTAATACGACAACAATTGTAACATACTCCCTCCGCCCCGGTTGTATATAACAAAATTTTGGTCATGGGTAATACAGTACTATTTTACATACCTATTGGCGGATGGGAAAAAAAAGAGTGTTGATGTAAAGTTGTTGACACGAGTTTGTGCATGGTTTATGGACAAGTGATTTTGGTTAAGCTTTTAATTATTTTATTTGCCGAACATTGTCCATACTCTTGTAAACGTTTTCAAGTTGTAATAAATTTCACCGATTAAAAAAAAAAAATAGACAAAGACAGTTTATACGACGATTAAAATTCGGTTTTAATCGAGTTATCATTCTCATATTATTTTCCACGCGGTTGGTATTAAAGTTTGTTATACAATAATAAATAAAAATGTAAACTGACAGAAAAAAGAGTAGGAAGAATGTGAGAAAGATGACAAAAATAATATATTTTTTAATTGTGATTATATATACCATCATATAATATATATTATTATTATTACACAATAATTTCTTGATTCGATTAGTTTGATTTGATGAAATTTGATTGAAAAGAACTGAGCTGGTTTCTTTTCAATCAAAACTCTTCGATTCGATTCGTCTTCGATTCGATTCGATTCATTAAATTCATATTATTATTATTGTTGTTGTTGTTAATAATAATAATAATAATAATAATAATAATAATAATAATAATAATATTATTATTATTATTATTATTATTTAATCATTTATTTACACACCCGATCTTTTGTACGAGGAAAATAAGAAAATTTATCCAATTGAGTTATTTTCAACTTTTTTTCTTTCTTTCTTTTTAATACGACTTTTAGTAGATCAATGAAATAAAGAGTATAGTTACAATTTGAACTAACAAAAAATCTACATGTTCAAAAACTCCAAAACAAGTTAAACCAAACCAAAAGTCGGACCAAACTTTATAAAAATAATATTATATATCACAAATATTGAAAAATGTCATTTATTCCTCCATATTATCTTCCTCGGACTCTATATTATCTTTCTCGGGCTCTATATTGCCTGGAATAGAGCGCCAAATTCTCAATGTTATCTCCTTGCGCACCCTGTTCATCGTTTCTTACCTTGTCCGGTTCAATAAATCATTATCCACTCCACCTTGGACATTGATATCATGTTGCAAAACTGGTATTTCAAGTTTACACATGCGCAAAAAATTATGAAGAGTGAAGGTAGCAACAATAACGTATATTTGATATGTGTCTTCCATTTGAGGCATCGTATAAAGGACCTTCCATCTCCTTTTCAAGCCGCCGAAGGCTCTTTCAATAGTAGTTCGTAATGAAGAGTGTCGATAGTTAAAATGTTCAGACATCCCTTCATTAACTCTTTTCTTCTTAAAGTCTGGAATATGATATCTTACATCGGGGTCCTTGAGAGATAACCAGTGGTATTAGGACATCCAGAGTCCACCAAGTAGTATTTTCCTGTCAAAATCATAAGTACATAATACGACAACAATTGTAACATACTCCCTCCGCCCCGGTTGTATATAACAAAATTTTGGTCATGGGTAATACGAGTACTATTTTACATACCTGTTGGCGGATGGGGAAAAAAAGAGTGTTGATGTAAAGTTGTTGACACGAGCTTGTGCATGGTTTATGGACAAGTAATTTTGGTTAAGCTTTTAATTATTTTATTTGTCAATCATTGTCCATACTCTTGTAAACGTTTTCAAGTTGTAATAAATTTCACCGATTCAAAAAAAAAAAAAAAAAGACAAAGACAGTTTATACGACGATTAAAATTCAGTTTTAATCGAGTTATCATTCTCATATTATTTTTCACGCGGTTGGTATTAAAGTTTGTTATACAATAATAAATAAAAATGTAAAGTGACAGAAAAAAGAGTAAGAAGAATGTGAGAAAGATGACAAAAATAATATTTTTTTTAATTGTGATTATATATACCAGCATATAATATATATTATTATTATTACACAATAATTTCTTGATTCGATTCAGATTCCATTCGATGATTCGATGAAATTTGATTTGAAAAGAACAGAGCTAAGCTCGTTCTTTTCAATAAAAACTCGATTCGATTCGATTCGATTCGATTCTATTCGATTCGATTCGATTCGATTACCTTGGTTATATTTTATACTACAATTCGATTGATTTATTTTAATTGATTCGATTAAGATTTGATTTGAAGAACGAGCCAAGACTCTATTCTCTTCAACTAAATTTATTAAATCAACTAAATTGTAGATAAAATATAAATAAGTTATAACTAAACCGAATTAATCGAATAAGTTTCATTGAAGATAACATATCCTAAATGATTTGATACCATCATCGATCCGCACTTTTGATCCACAAATTATGTTGGTGAATATATTTGGACCAATGTGGAAATCTCTAATACTAATTACATTCACTTTGGATGGTGATGCTACACTAATTGTGTACCCTGAGTAATGAATCATTAATGCTAATTGAACTTCTGAATCATATCGCCATATTATGTGACCAATGTCCGACTAAATAGCCGCCACGTTTTAAAAGTAGTATATAATCCACAACTTGGCGCGTGGCAAAGCGCGTGGAGAGTAACTTGTCTTCAATTCTCTTCTTCTGTTCACATTTCAGTCAGTCATTACCTTATTCACGTCACTTTCCTGACTTCCTTTATTTCTTTCTTCACTGTATCTTCAGAGAAGGACTTCTCTTCTCACCCGAATTAATTAAAAAAAACTAGACAAAAGGGTATAATTAAACCATTCTCACCCCTCTGCATCTGGTCTGCGTTTAATTATGAATTAGCATAAGTAGTAAGTTTAATTGAAGCTTTGTTGCGTGATAATCTCTCTGCTGCATAAACAATAGGTGCCATTCTATTTGTGTTGGTATTGATTGATTGAAGAAGATTGTGGGATCAAAAGTTTTTTCACAGGCTGTGATACTAGCTACTAGCTATTAACACTTTTTTCTTAAGTGAAATTCTTATATAAAATCTTCAATTATTTGATTTCACCTATTATATTTATTGAGAGTATTGAATCTTCTAAAAAGAAAAAACGAGATGAACTCAAAATAGCAAACACTACTTTATGCTATACAAACTAGGCCATTTATTGAGAAAAATAATCAGTTGGATTTCTAACTTATTTCTAACTTATAACAAGACATGAAATTCTATTGTTTCACTGAGATGATTTGTAAGTTAGAGTTAATGAATTGTAAAATGAAATAATGGTTACAGAGTTCGCTCGAAAGATCGTTTAGGGTATTCTAGCAATAGTATTATGGTAGGCTAGTGATTAAATGGAAGTTGAGCTGCATTTATAGTAAGTAGGTTAAAAAGGATATGATTTAGGGAGAAGATGGAATTCATGGAATGTAAGTTTTGTCATGTGTGACTCTAGAAAGAAAATGACCATAAGTAGTTGAAACAGGAAAAGTGAGTTCAAGTTTTATGACCTTTTTGTTCCCTTTGCATTGCTCATCATTGGTCCGTTTTACATAACATATGATCAGATGGGTGCTGCTCGAGATCAAGTGGATGATGCACGTCACGAAGTTCATAATGTAGTTAAGAATGAAAACGAAGAACTGGTTGAACGCGAAGAGACTAAAGCATGATGTAACATGTTTTCGGGCAGATTGGTTTATGATGACAAACCATACCCCTTATACAGAGCTAAGGACTGCCCTTTCATCAAGGGCAATTTTGCTTGCGAAGAGTATGGCAGGAAGGAATTAAAGTTTCAACACTGGCGATGGTAACCTCATGGTTGTGATCTTCCAAAGGTTCATTTTTTTCTGCCTTCGTCTTACTCTTTTACAATGTAGAATCATACTACTTGTTGTATGTTTGCAAATGGTTGTTATTGTTATAAGTTTGTTGCAATCAGGCACCCGGATTTTCAATAAAATTATTTTGATTGATTAACATTGCTGAAGCACTTTATAGAATTTACAAGGAAACTAATGACATATGATGCAAAAACCTATTCCTGGTTGTTAGCAAACTGCTGGGATCTTTATGGTGGGATGAAAATTGGAATTTTTGATTTCTTGCTGCTTTTGTTTATATATGTTCATTAGGCCCTGAGATATGTCTCTGTATGCATATACCTGCCTCAGTGACTCTTCAGTGAAGTCATCTGTAATAGGTGACATATGTGTGTTTGTGTGTGTGTGTTTTCTTTTTAATCTATCTCTGTGTATGGTTGTTGTTTCTATTCTTCAAGTATGTTTCCTCCAACATGAATTGTGACCTTTTACATTTCAATTATCTTAGAAAATTTGCAATCTATGGTGGTCTTGATTTACCTTAGAAAGTGCCTAGATAAATGCTTAGTAGTAATTAGTAGTATTTTTTATTCACATATTCTTAATTTTTGAAATGTTTGAACAAAAAACAAGTTTTTTTTTCATGACCCTTTCACCTAATCACAAAGTGTATGTATGTTAAGCTACTTGAGTCAGTACTGTCACAGTTCTTCTTTTGTAATGTATGTATGTTAAGCTACTTGAGTCAGTACTGTCACAGTTCTTTTGTAATGTTAGTTAACTAATTTGTGAATAATGCAGCTGGGGAAAACATGGGGATCAAACAACTGCTACAGGGCAAGCGAACCAAATCCTAATGAGATGTATCGGGGGTATAACACAAACCCGAACATGATGAAGTTAGTAGAATCGGGGATACATAAACTGGCGAGTAGAGGAGTTGAAGTTCAATATCTGAGGAGAGATGCTCATCCACTACAAAAAAAACCAGTTTTAGCGACGGAATTATCCGTCGCTGAAACTGGACCGATCCGTCGCTAAATCCTTAGCGACGGATAATACCCCATCCCCAAACAATGCGTCGCAATGTTTTTTAGCGACGGATAATGGATCCGTCGCTAAATAACGACGCACTGACGACGGATTAATCCGTTGACCAGTTCGTCCGCATTGGCGACGGATTCTGTATCCGTCTCTAATTAGAGACGGGGTTTAGCGACGGAAATAATTCCGTCGCTAAATTCACGAACTAATCCGGCTTAGTTCGATTGGTATTTAGCGACGGAATTTATATGTTTTAGCGACGGACATAATTCCGTCGCTAAATCTACTGTTTTGAATTTTTTTTTATTAAATATTTCTTTTTCACCTGTTTTTTCACATAATATAGTCATAGATAATATACCCGAAACAATTAAATTGCATTAATATATCCAAAACTATATAAATTATCTACAAATAATCCGAAACAAGAATTAGAAGGTGAAATAGTGTCAAATTATCCATAACAAGTCTGATGTAACTAAGGATAATCGGGAGGAGGCGGTGGGTGAGACTGGGAAGAGCTACTGAACATCTGGGTCAAATCGTCCATCCGCTTGGCCATACGAGCCTGTTCCTCAAGCACTTGCTCGTAAGCTGCCTTGGTCGCAGCTATTTCCTGTTGGAGAGGCGTCATCATCGTTAACTCTTCACGTGTAGAGGTTAGATCGCGATCTGATCCTCGACACCGAGAAGCTACCATAACTCATGGAAGGGCCTAAACTTCCCAATCCATACATTCGACCCTTGCTGTCCATTGGGTTGACCTCGAAGAAGATCTGGTCTTGCTCTTCAATTGACAGCTCATGACCGTCGATCATCCTCTCGTCCATCCTCCTCTCGACCTCACTCTGCAATTGTTGGTTGCATACGAAATGAGATGTAATTTTAGGAATCACTTTAATTAAAATACTCAAATACACATGTAATTAACCTTAAGAAAGAAACGTACCGCAATACGTTCGGCCCTCACGTCAGTCCAGATGCCATTCTTCAGCTTAGCCTTCTTGAAGTGGTACAGAGCACTCTTCGGCTGTCCTTTATTGGCCTAAAAAAATATATGTGCAAACAAGTAGTTAGTTGATTGAAATGAAAGCTAAAAACTGTTATGTATCATATTCCAAGTCATAAACAACATATTTACTAACCTCCATCACGTGATGTGTAACAATAGCTCGCGACCCATAGTGATGTCTGGCAGTGCCCGTACCATCATCATGCGGACAAACGATTTTGTCGTTTCAGACGCTTGATCCCGGACGAAGGATCATTCCGATCGTCAACCACGGTGCCACTCGTCATCCCCCACCCAAGTTGGCTGCCTGCGTGTCTCCTTCATTTTGTAGACCATTTTCCTGTAGATGTCGGACCCTAAAGTCTCAAAAGGAGTACAACTGGGACACCAGCGCATTGGGAATGAAATAGTCCTTCTACAACAATTCCATTCAAAGTAAAAATTACACAAGTATAAAGAAAGATAACAATTTAAATATAACACTAAAATGAAACTGAAATGTAGTAGTCCTACATCAAAACAAGCTCAGTGGCTAACATACCACTCAAATTGTCCTAAAATTGACTAACACAATGGTGACTAACATATCACCCAAGTTCAGTGGCTAACATACCACTCAAACGACACAACAAGTTCATAAATGGTGACTAACACATCAAAACAAGCTTAGTGGCTAACATACCACTCAAATTGTCCTAAAATTGACTAACACAATGGTGACTAACATATCACCCAAGTTCAGTGGCTAACATACCACTCAAACGACACAACAAGTTCATAAATGGTGACTAACACATCAAAACAAGCTTAGTGGCTAACATACCACTCACAGATATAGTGGCTAACATACCACACACATTAACACAATGATTAAAAAAACAAATAAAGCATTAATTGTAACATTTAAGCTTACGCGCAGCTCGTCGAAGTAAAAGTGCTTCATCCGGTCCAGGACGTTTGACCACTTCTCGCCTCCCTGTCCCGGCATCTCCCGCCTCCCCCTGAAGATTTTTCCTAGTTTGTCCGAGGCATCCGGAGGCCAAAACCTGTTATCAATGAGACAACAAGAAACAAATATTCATTAGTAAAATCATGTAACATATATTTATCTTAAGTGTATGTTCTACAACTCCATAATACTTACTTGTTCCTGCCATTGGGGAACAACACCGGTTTCCCCTGAAATGTAGCACCGTCAAGTACGGACACCCGTCAGAGGGGTAGTCACCAGGAGCAGAAGCCGTGTAGGCCGGTGGAGTCTCTGGTACCTGAGACTGGCTGCTGCTCCCCCCAATGTCGTATCCAACGAGAGGACTACCATGACTAGCTGGGGTACTACTAGAACCCGCTGGACTAGCACCCCTAAACCCGGGAGGAAGGTATGTCGACTTCCTTTGGCGCGGCATCTGCAAATAAGAAATTGCAAGAAAAAATTAATGAGTTAGTAAAGAATACATGAATATACATTTGACAGATATTAAAGTAATAATAATCAGCAACTAATCATATATACACATAACAACTAAGCATACAATACACACATACCCTCGTCCTCATCGGCTATTGTTAAGTCTATAAATTGGTCTTCACCCAGGTCTATGAACTCATCATCACCAGGCTGTGCTTTCTCATTGTTTGATCGACGACCTCTTCTTGATACTGAGTTGGTAATTGAATCGTCCTTATCAATGTACTCTACTCGAGCGGGCTCAGATATGCATCGCAGCCAACCAATCCACCTTATCGCGTTTGAGGCTTGGATATTCAATTAACTCCACCTGCCGTGCTTGAGTCGCCAAGATAAACGGTTCATACTTAGTACGATACCTCTTCCTATGGTTAATTTCTACCATTTGATAGAGCTCGTGTTTCTGCGTACCACTTGGAGTAGGATCATACCACCGACATCAAAGCGAAGGTTCTTTTCAAAGGAAACCGGATATTCAAGTCGCTGATTAAGTCTCGGGTTCCGTAGAAATCATACAAATCATCATTTGCATCTTGATCTTGCCCCCTTACACACACCCCAGAATTTCTTGTGGCCATGGCGGTGTTAGACTCAATTGTTTGAAACCTAAGGCCATTTACTATGTAAGATGAGAATGTGGAGACCTTTCATTTGGTCCCTCGCTAGAGATTCTAAGTAAGGACATGTGACTTTGTTGTGATTTCGTACGTACTCCTTGAACCAATCTGCAAATTCTGTTTCCAACTTCTGTTGAAGCAGTTCTTCAATTACGTCATCTGCCATTGTTGGATTCTTCTCTCTGAAAAGGCTGTGGACACGATTACATGATTAGATATATATAGTAGTTAGAAGTTAAAATCCATGTGTTAGCGTAAGAAAGCTACTCACGAGCATAAATCTCCATAAATTTGTTAACTTCAAAGATTCGAGAGGACATAATATGTGGCTGCCTTCAGCTCCTTATCCGTCAGCCATTCTGTCTTTTCTTCTCCAATAGGTCTCCCGGAGACCCTAAAAATTGAAATGGAAACGTCATCATCCTCTTGAACTTCGAATGTGTCTGCGTTTCTGGACGGCCTAGATGCCTTCGTCGGGACATGGTCCCCAAAGTAATAGGAGCAGAAGATTGCAGCTTCCTCTCGCACGTAGGCATTGGCCATCGATCCCTCAGGCTTGCCTTTGTTGTTGACATACCTCTTCAATTTTCCCAAGTACCTGTAATGCATATATGTTGATGTAACACAATGTAACTTGGGAAAATTCAGACTTTATAAGTAAATGATTGCCTTGATTACACACCTCTCGAATGGATACATCCATCGATACTGAACCGGTCCAGCAAGCCTCGCTTCATGTGGGAGGTGAACCGGCAAGTGCTCCATAGAATCAAATAAGCTCGGAGGAAAGATACGCTCGAGCTTACATAGAATCAATGGTATGTTGCTTTCAAGATTTGCTAACACTACATCGTCAAGCACCCTTGAGCATAAATTCTTGAAAAATAAGCTCAGCTCGGTGATCGCAATCCATACAGGTTTAGGTAGCATTTCTCGAAATGCAACAGGGAGAAGCCTCTCCATGAACACATGACAATGGCTCTTCATCCAGTACATCTTTGTCCTCTTCACATCCACACACCGCCCCAACTTTGAGGCGTAATTATCGGGGAACTTCAATCCCCTCACCCAATCAAATAGTTTGTTCCTAGATTCAGTGTCAATTGTGTAGCATGCCTTGGGCCACTGCCCCTTATCATTCTGCTTTGTCAACTCGGGCCTTTTACACAATGTATCCAACTCGGCTCTAGATTTAGGGGTGTCCTTTGTTTTTCCGGTAATGTTGCAAATCGTGTTGAATAAGTTCTCGAACACGTTTTTCTCAATGTGCATGAAATCCAAGTTGTGACGTATAAGAAGACTGCTCCAATAAGGCAAGTCCCAGAAGATGCTTCTCTTCTTCCATCCACAATTTTTGCTAATTTTCTCGTTATGCTTATCCGACCCAACTTCAGTCACTTTAATAAGACCCAACCTATCTATCTCCGCAAGTATTTACGCATTGATAAGTTGTCTCGGGGCGCCTTTGTTCACTACTTTATTTTTCAAGAATTGAGTCTTGTTCTTCCTGAATGTATGGTCCTTTGGTAGAAATCTACGATGACAGTCAAACCAACATTCATTTCCACTCTCCTTCAGTCTAAATGCATCAGTGTCTTCCATACAATGTGGACATGCATTAAAGCCCGCGTTTTTCCTTCCAGATAGCATGGAGTATGCAGGAAAATCACTCACGGTCCACAGTAATGCTGCTCTCAATGTAAAGTTCTTCTTCTTTGACACATCATATGCCGGGATACCATTTTCCCACAACTCAATCAGCTCCTTGATTAGGGGCTGCAAGAACACATCCAGCTTCTGTGACGGATCATCTGGCCCGGGCACCAACACAGTCAAGAACATGAATGGTTCCTTCATGCACTCACCGGGGGGCAGGTTGTACGGTGTCAGTATGACTGGCCAACAAGAGTACTTCCGGTCATTTCCAAACGGGTTAAAACCATCCGTACAAAGCCCCAAGCGTACATTTCTAGGCTCGGCTGCAAACTCCGGGTAGGTCTTATCGAACTGTTTCCATGCGGGTGAGTCTGATGGATGCTCCATTCTACCCTCTTCCGGGATTACTCGCTCATTGTGCCACCGCATTTACTCGGCACAAGCACTTGAAGCGTACAACCTCTTCAAACGAGGTGCTAGAGGAAAATACCACATTTTCTTATGTGGTAGATTTTTCTTCTGACGTTTCTTTGCAGCCCCCTCCTTGTAACGCTTGTACCGGTCCTTACCACAGAACTTGCACTTCAGTAGATCTGTATACACATATCCTCACAACAATCTATGGTTTCCATGGGCAACCCCATCCCCCGCATCTTTTTCTTCGCTTGGTAAAAGTTGGTGGGAACTAGATTTTCTTCCGGACAAAGATCTGACATTAATTGTACCCATTCATTGAAGCTCGCTTCAGTTTGCTGGCCATTAGCCTTACAACTCATTAGCCGAGCCAACAAAGACAACTCGCTCAGCCTACATCCCTGATAAATCGGCTTCTTTCTTTGATTCCAAAGAAGTCAAAGAACACCTGATCCGCAGGATTCGGAGGCTCCTCCACATCCCCCTCGGTTACTGGCTCCCTGGTGTCCATGAACTCTGGACCCGCAACATCATACACCATTTGCTCCATCCGTTCATGATCATAATTAGCATCAGATGTAGACGTGTTTTGAGTACTTCCGATCACATTTTTCTCCTTCCTTTTACGCTTTGAGAGATGCTCATAATCCATGAACGGTGCTCGTGTCTCACCATGATAACACCATACCTCATACTGAGACACGAACCCCTTACGTTTCAAGTGCTCCACTACCGTTTCAGGAGGCAAAATTGTTTATTCCTACATTTGTTCGCATTGCAAGGCACTTCATCTTCCCCACTCAAACAAGTAGTTTGTGTAAAAGTGATGAAGGATTCAACCCTTCCACAAAACTAGACAATTACGCCATTCACTATGCGGTACATCCATGAACGATCGGGATTCATAATTATATGATTAGCCTGACACGTCTACAATTATTAGATTTATAACATGCATTTACGTTAATATAATAACCAAATAGTCTCAAAACACTTAATTAAATCTTCATAATCTAGTGTATATATACGAATTTATCGAATCAAAATTACTACGTGTAATTACAAACATCCTAACATTATAATAATTAGCAATACAAATTCACAATCAATATATCAATTGCACAAAGTTAACTAGCTAGTATACTATATCTCCCATAAACATACAATTGATCTAATTAGTCGAAATTATCAAAATTCCCAAATTTGTCAACAAGTAAGGGTTCCAAAACACTAAACTAAATCTTTCTAATCCTACTACATATACGAAAATATCAAATTAACAACCCTACATACTTCCAAACATTCTAAGATTATACTAAAAATTCAAATTCACAATCAATACATCAATTGAACATCTCAAAGTTAACACACTACGTAATATAAGCTAAACTAACTACTACATACTTACAATAAACGTTCAATTGCTCAAATTAGTCAAAATTAACAAAATTCCCAAATTTGACAAAGTTAAGGTTTTAGCCAAAATACCTTCGATTTAGCCGGTGAAAAGATGAAATTGGTTGACCACACGAGCTCCTTGTCCCACGAGCTTCGAGAAGACTCCAAAATTGGCCAGAACGGTTGAGATTTGGTCGGAAAATTGGAAATGGCGAAGGAAGAAGGAAGAAGGAAGAAAAATGGGGAAGAAAGGGCTACTGCCCGATGGTATCAAGGTTTTAGCGACGGATCGCTATCCGTCGCTAAAATCCATCTCTAACTAGCGACGGAACGCGATCCGTCGCTAGTTACCTTTTTTTAATTTTTTTTTATATTGTAAGCTGGTTAACTTATTTAGGGACGAATTTAATATCCGTCCCTAAATAGCGACGGATAAATAAATCCGTCGCTATTTAACGACCAAAAAACATCCGTCGCTAATTTAGCGACGGATTGAGCGAATTCGCTCAATCTGTCTCCATTCCGTCGCTAAAATTAGCGATTCGTCGCTAAATAGCGATGGATTCTATCCGTCGCTAATGGCCGTCGCTAAACGGCGGATTTCTTGTAGTGATCCATCAATATACAAGAAGTTCTATCCGAACATAACGGAACAACAACGGAAGGATCTAGGGAGCTACTCGCATTGCACACATTGGTGTCTTCATGGAGTGCTTGATACTTCGAATCAGATCTTATATACATACACATCATCATCATCATCATCATATGTAGTACTCCCTCCGCCCCGGAAGTTAAAATTTTCAAGAGTATCGGTTGTCACGCGTAGCGTGACACGCATGTTCTAGTACTTTTAAACTTCTATTTGGGAGATATTTGGGACATACAACAATTACATGATTACACATTCCTACTTAAATCATGACATTTATACATCTGTAGAAGATTATGCGCCATTTGTTTTTTTGGTGATTAAGTGAGTTCTACCGACAATTAATGTTGGGTCAAATTAATTAATAATAAGGCATGGATTTCATGTGGATTAAACAATAATAAATATTTGGCAGATATATGTGAATTATTAGGAATGGGTTTCTTATTTTTATGGCTATGTTGTTGTCGAAAGATATGGTAAAGGATGCACGATGGATCAACACAAGTGACCATAGACTCTTGCTTATTTATTTTTAATTCAACAAAAATTAAAACTTGAAAGATGACTTGCAAGTAGGAATATGTATCCAAGATGATAGAATTAAGTGTCAACTCAGCGGAATAGCAGGTAATCGATGATAGAATTAAGTGTAGTTGGCAAATTAAGTATCAATCAAGATTTACATATGACATGATTGGTCGGATCTAATCATCACCTATTTAATCCATGACTAAATTATTTGAGACCATCATCGATCCGCACTTTTGATCCACAAATTATGTTGGTGAATATATTTGGACCAATGTGAAAATCTCTAATACTAATTACATTCACTTTGGATAGTGAACTATAATGCTACACTAATTATGGGTTTCTTTCATTATGGATTCACCATTAGTCCACCATCTTCAAAATTTGACAAGTAACAACTAATCTAATTTTTTTTTATTTTCTTATTTTTTCAACATTTTAAACTTAAACATAGTTAGAGTCTAGCCATGTTTTTAAATTAATTTATCTAAAAATTTTGGAAGAAACATCAGACCCCGTCACAAAATTTCAGTTCCAAATTGAATCTTCAAAATCAAACTCTATCAACCTAGAATTTTATTTTGAGGATGAAAGCCTCAATTGCTCCAAAAAGTTGAACCTTTTTTATGTTAAATATGGAGAAGATTTTTGAATGGCATTAACATCAAGCGAACATCAGGAGTCAATTTATTTTACTCATTCAATTTTAATCTGGTGCATACATGTTCAACTTTTTAATTTAAGATGTAAGATCTGAGTCAAGTTAGATATGATTTTCTCTCTTTTATTTATCATATGTTTGCAATTATGTAAATTATTTTATTATATAAAAATACGTGTTAAACTGTAATTTTGTGACGGGATCTGATGTTTCTTCCAAATTTTTCAGATAAATTAATTTAAAAATATGGCTAGACTCTAACTATAGTTAATGTTAAAATGTTAGAAAAATAAGAAAATAGAAAGAGAATTAGATGAGTTCACAATTGTCAAAATTTTGGTGAATATATTTGGCCCATACAACAATTACATGAGTACACATTCCTACTTAAATCATGACATTTATACATATGTAGAAGCTTAAGTGATTAAGTGAGTTCTACCAACAATTAATGTTGGGTCAAATTAATTTATAATAAGGCATGGATTTCATGTGCATCAAACAATAATAAATATTTGGCAGATATATGTGAATTATTAGGAATGGGTTTCTTATTTTTATGGCTATGTTGCTGTCGAAAGATATGGTAAAGGATATTAGACACGATGGATACAAGTGACCATAGACTCTTGCTTATTTATTTTTAATTCAACACAAATTAAAACTTGAAAGATGACTTGCAAGTAGGAATATGTATCACGATGATAGAATTAAGTGTCAACTCATAGCGGAATAGCAAGTAATCGATGATAAAATTAAGTGTAGTGGGTCAATTAACTATCGATCAAGATTTACATATGACATGACTGGTCGGACCTGATCATCACTCACATATTTTTAAAATCTAAAGTGAAGTAGTGAACTATCTTGAGTATGACCGGTTCACTAAGTGTGGACCCATAAGCCGGAGACACGTGACATCTATTGGATCCAACATATCAATCGGCTATAAATATTATAGTTCTCGATGCACTTCAGGTAGATAATTCAATACTCCATCTACTCTGCCAGGGATGTACGAGTTACTTGGTTCTTCGACGTCCTTTCTGCGGTTGACTCACTATCGCACGTATCGGGCAAGATGGACTAGAGACATTTCCGCCGTCCATAAAGAAACTATTGGTAAAACTGTTAAAAGTCCAAAAGAGCGCTTAAAATATTTTAATCAAACGTGAATCACTACATTAGTTAAAAATTGGAGTAATTAGTATTATTAAAACCTAGCAAGTTAACTCGTTTGCTGTAAAAAGGACAACCAATACGTGCTTAATGAGTGACCCACAACAATGTGATGTGTACCCAGTCTACAATCTTCCATTTTATCACGTTGCCAATAACATATAGTATGTCTATTCAATTATAAACTTATTTAAATACATATTCAATTGCTTCCAATTATTTATTCGGACAGGTCATGTATATATCTGTCCCAAAAAAATTATCCAAAGCATATATCGCATGTACTCAATTTATTCCAAGAATTTTATAAATCGTTGAAGTTTCGGGTAAAAATTAAATTAAATATTACCACAAGTTCAAATATGTAAAGTTGTAGTTCTAATAATAAAATGTAAGAAATTTATATTGTTTGTTGGTTTTGGGATGATTTCCGTTTTTAGTAATATACGAAATCTAATGTTAATATTAAAATGACAAATATGACGGAAGGCATAGTAAAATTGAAAATCACCTTGGGCCTCAATTTTATTTTATTTTTTGAAAAGATTAATTTTATTAGATAATATTGAATACGAACAGTTCTAATAGTGGCACGAGAGTCTTTAGCTAGTACATCAGTGAGCCACAACGAGCTAATATCCCAAATAAAATGTAAACTAGAGTTATTATGGCTGAATTGTGGTCCAAAAGTTTTGTTATAAGCAGCTTGCAACAACATTGGCCTCACGTACACAAAAGTAGCTATTGCTTTTTCCATTTCATCCATTTAGTCTTCTTGTATCATCAAGTATGGTTTGCTGGTGCGGTGTTACTGCTCCCTGCCTGTTTAAATAAGATATCAAAATTTTTGACTCAGTTTGAATTTCTACTGAGGAAATGTTTGCTGATTTGCATAGTTGTAATCCTAATTTGCAAGCATAAACTTCTGCAGTATTTTGATCAGTTATTCACCTTGGGCCTCAGTTTAATACCTGAACACTTGGGCAATAGGATTTTAACTGAATGAGTAATAGTTTTTTTTTCAGATTATCCTTATTTTAGTTACATGAAAGTGTAGATACACGCTCACTCTGCAACACTCTACGTTCTTAAATGGATTTTTCTACTGTCATGAAGACTTCTGCTCAGCTTGACAACAGGTTAATAAAATATTCGCACGTATATTCCATTAAGTGTAAAAATACTGAAACTAAAACAAAAATTATTATATTTTAAAAGAAATAGAAGGTAAATGTGTGTGTTTTAATTACTATTTGTATCTTTTTAATTTAAAAATTCATAGGACGAAAGGACGATCAATAGGTAGAATCGCTTCTTCCATATCATCAACTCCCTAATAAAATTGGTAAGTGTAGAGCAGTGTCCTAATTTGATTTGAACGAACTAATTAGATAAGTTCGAAAACTTGTCAAAGCGTGAGCCGTTAAATGCAGATGAACTCGAACTTAAACACCTCAAGTCACATAAGATGATCAGTGCATCTAAAACCAAGTCTGCATGAACTAGCAATGGATCGCTTGGGGTTAGTCACTGTCTGCGACATAAATCGCCACTCTAGATAGCTCGACTTCATCAACTAACAAGTTAACTTACCGCATCTGACTGTAAATTTTAAACTTCACTCTTGTCCATTTTCAATCCGGTGAGCCAGATGCAAGTGGAGTATCTTTACCAGGGAGTCCAAAGAAAACATTCAATTCAATATTCCAGACAAAAAGTACAAGAATCCATGTTCGATACTGCTAAAGTACAATTCCTTGAAAAGTCAACTGAATCCACAATATTAAATATACAGAGACACCAAATGAAGAAAGCTCCCGGTTTAACACTAGCAATTGAAAGACAAAACATAGATGTTCTTCAGTTGATAGTATACAGAAATTTCAATCGCTGTTAGAGTCGTCATCTTCTTCACGTTCTCTAACAAGCCTCTCGATAAACTTCTTCCCAACCCCATCAAGGACTGCGTCCCTCAGACTGCTCTCCACCATGGCCATCACTTGGCACCGGATCAGACTGACACAGAATCAGAGTGTTAAGGAAATAAATAAAATTGAAGATACTTAGAATCATAGTTGGTTATATTCTTTATAGTTGTCCTTTACCTAATAGTATTTGTATAGCTATCCTTTACCTAATAGTATTTGTATTGTATCTTGTATCTATATATTGGAGAGTAATACAAAGTTACAAACCTCAATTCAATTGAGGTGATTATTTCACATTCACATGGTATCAGCCCAATTGAGCTGAAACCCAAAGCCACGGCCGTTTTCATCTCTACTCTCCATCTTCATTATCTCTACTTCTCTCTATACACATACACCTGCAAATTAAATGTTCCCTCTCTCTGTGCATTGCAAATACAGAGAGTACAATACATAATCAATTTGTTCCATTCATTCACCAAAGCCGTGCCACTAATTTCTCTCTCCTCATTCCTTTTTCTCCATTCATCTGGACGCTTCAATTTGTTTCTTGCTGCTCGATTCTATTCCCACCACTCATAATTCAATTTCTCCCAATTCTGAAGCAGATATTTCGATCCAATGGGTACTGATAAAATTTCACCTCTTGAATCCCCTCTTTCCATATCAGCTAGGACCCATATGGTCACTATAAAACTTAATTCTTCCAATTATCTCCTATGGCATGCTCAAATTTACCCCCTTCTTGTTTGTCAATTTTTTTTTTTTGATTTATTGATGGTACCAACAAAGCTCCTCCAACAACCCTGCCATCCTCCGACAGCACTAGTGCTCCAGTTCCGAACCCGGAATTTGCTGCTTGGCACGAAAAAGATCAATTGGTTAAGCTTCTTATTGTGCGACTCTTACCGAAGAAGCTATGGTTCATATAATCGGTCATGCCACCTCCTGTGATGTTTGGTATGCTCTTTCATCTGCCTTTAGCAATAATTCCAAAGCCCGTGAGCATCGTTTGAAAGATGAACTCCAGTTTATGAAACGGGGTACACGCTCGGTCAGAGAATATGGCAGTCAATTTAAGGGTACTTGTGATCAACTTGCTGCTATAGGTCGTCCGGTTGACGAAGGAGATAAAGCTCATTGGTTCCTTCGCGGTTTGGGTCCATCTTTTCATAGCTTTTCTGTTGCTCAGATGATTAGGGAGTCTCTGCCTCCACTCACCTTACTTCTTTCTCAAGCTGAAAACTTCGACATATTTCATAAAACAGATGAAACATCCCATCATGTTGCTGCTTTTGCTGCCCAACCACAACGTTTTCATAGCAACGGACGTGGGCGTGGTGGTCGTGATTCTCTCATAAACCATGGTGTTGGTCGCGGTTTTCAGACATATAATCAAGGGCAAGGTCGTGGTTACGGCGGTCGAGCCCATCCAGCCTCCTCACTGTCAAATTTGTCGGGAAGATGGTCACTTTGCTTTTGTTTGTACGGACCGATATAATTCTTCCCCTCACTCTCAAGTCAATCAGGCTAACACTACAAGAATCCATCCGTAACGGGACGGAAAGGGGCGACGGATTTTATCCGTCGCCCCTGTAGCGACGGATCGCTACTTGGGGAGACGGATTCTATCCGTCGCCCCGTTTGGCGACGGATAAAGGTTATCCGTCGCTCTGTAGCGACGGATAAAATTATCCGTCGCTACAGAGCGTTGACCAAAATAAAAAAAAAATAATAATTTTAGCGACGGATAGATTTATCCGTCGCTATTTTTAGCGACGGATAAATCTATCCGTCGCTACATAGCGACGGATAGATTTATCCGTCGCTACAAGGCCGGAAAATTAAAAAAAAAAAAAAATTAGCGACGGATAGATCTAGATCTATCCGTCGCTAAAAACCTAAAAAAAATATAATATATCTCCTCCACCACCTCCTTTTCTCCACTACTTCTCCTCTCCTCCTCCTCCCACCACCACCTTTCTCCTCCCACCACCACCATCCTCCACCACCACCATCTCCTCCCACCACCACGATCCTCCACCACCACCATCTCCTCCACCACCTTTCTCCTCCCACCACCACCATCCTCCACCACCACCTTTCTCCTCCCACCACCACCATCTCCTCCACCACCTCCTTTCCTCCACCACCATCTCACCACCACCACCACCACCACCACCTCTCTCCTCCCACCACCACCACCCTGCCACCACCACCATCCTCCACCACCACCATCTCCTCCACCCCCTCCTTTCCTCCACCATCCTCCTCCACCACCATCTCCACCACCACCACCTCTCTACTCCCACCACCACCGCACCACCACCCTGCCACCACCACCATCTCCTCCTCCACCACCACCACCACCCTTCCACCACCACCACCTCCCACCACCACCTACACACCACCACCGCACCTGCCACCACCATCGCGGATTAATCCGTGATCTGAATATAAAAATTAGTATCTGATTTTATTAAAAAAAAATGGGGCGACGGATAGATCTATCCGTCGCCCCATAATCATTTTTTTTTTAAAAAAAAAGGTCAATTCGTCGCGAATTGGACGACGGATTTTTATCCGTCGCCACAGCTCCAGGGGGCGACGGATTTTCTATCCGTCGCCCGATCCGTCGCCAGAGCTGGGGCGACGGATAGCTGGGCTGTACCGACGGATCTATCCGTCGCTACAGCCCAGATTTTTTGTAGTGTAATCTTGCAGAGGCCTTTGGTGCATCATGTTTTGTTTCTCGGTCATCTCCATCTGACTGGTATATGGACACCGGGGCATCAGCTCATATGACCTCGTCTAACTCCACTCTTGAGGATGTTTCTCCTTACTCTGGATCTGACAGGGTTATTGTTGGTAATTGTGCTAATTTATCTATTTCGCATACTGGCTCATATCCTATTTCTCGCGATATTAAACTGTTGGATGTCTTAGTGGTGCCTCATATTACCAAAAATCTTATGTCTGTTAGCAAGCTTACAACTAACTTCCCGCTTAGTGTCCTCTTTACTAACCAATCTTTTGAAATTCAGAATCGAAAAACAGGGATGCCTCTAGCTCGAGGAAGGCGTGAACATGGACTTTATGTTTTGGAGCATGGGAATTCAGCGTTGATTGCTTCTCTTCGATCTCAGCGACTTCGTGGCTCTTTCGAATTATGGCACTCTAGATTGGGCCATGTGGCTTTTGATACTGTATCTCTTTTGAATAAACAAGGACATGTTTCAGTTAATTCCTTATTGCCTAAGCCAGTTGTTTGTTCTTCATGTCAAATGGCAAAAAGCAAACAGTTACCATTCATTCTCAATAATAAACGCGCTTCAAGTGTTCTCGATTTAGTTCACTGCGACTTATGGGGTCCTGCCCCGTACGTTCATCATCAGGGTATGTTTATTATGCTATATTTGTTGACGATTATTCTCGGTTCACCTGGTTTTACCCTATGCGCTCCAAGTCCGAGTTTTGTGATGTTTTTGTACTCTTCTAGAAATTCGTTGAAAATCAATTCTCTACTACAATTAAAATATTTCAGAGTGACGGAGGTACATAATTCACCAATAATCGTTTGAAAAATATATTTCAGAATTGTGGTATCCAACACAGCATATCATGCCCGTATACCCCTGCTCAAAATGGTCGCGCCGAACGCAAACATCGCCATATAACTGAAACTGGCCTTGTCATGATTTTTAATTCGTCTGTTCCATTGTCTATGTGGGTTGAGGCATTTAGTACCGCAATTTACATTATTAACCGTCTTCCTTCGTCGATGCTTGGTCATAAATCCCCATTTGAGGTACTTTTCTCTTTGCCCCCGGCTTATGAGAATTTTCATGTTTACGGTTGTCGTGTCTTTCCATGTTTACGTGATTATTCAGCTCATAAATTCTCTCCGAGAAGCTTGCCATGCATCTTTCTTGGTTACAACACCAATCACAAAGGTTTTCGATGTCTTGATCCAGCCACTTCATGTATCTACATTACGAGACATGCTCAATTTGATGAAACCAATTTTCCGTATTATGGAAAACCAGGTTCCCGAGCACAACATGAATTGGACATTTTCACATTCTTGGAACTCCCAATATTCGAATCTGACCCGCTCTCTGGTGCATCATCTTCTATCAATCCATCCATTGGTCCATTCAATCATTGTCAACTATGTGACTCTGATGGCCCATCACCTTTGTCAGTTGCTCCACCACTCGTCGCTTACTTTGGTAGGCCACCACTTAGACGACGTTCAGTCTCAGCTGGACCTCCGACTCACACCATGCGCACTTGTGCCAGTGCTGGTACTTTCAAACCAAAACATATAGTGGATTACGGTTATGTCGGTCGACATGCTCTACTCTCTACCACTTCCGAGCCTAAAGGTTTTTAATCTGCAATGAAATCCCCTGAATGGGTTGCCGCCATGGATGATGAAGTTTCTGCCCTTCGTTCTAATGACACTTGGACCCTTGTCCCTCGTCCACGTAGTGCTAACGTTGTCGGTTCTAAGTGGGTCTTTCATACGAAGTATCTTGTTGATGGCTCTATTGATCGCCATAAGGCCCGTTTAGTGGCTCAGGGTTTCACTCAGCTTCCTTGTTTTGACTTCACCCACACCTTCAGCCCTGTGGTTAAAGCTTCTACAGTTCGCATTGTGCTTGCTCTTGCAGTGATGCGTAGTTGGCCTCTTCACCAACTCGACGTAAAAAATGCATTTCTTAATGGCAACTTGAAAGAAACAATCTTTATGGAACAACCACCCGGATACATTGAACCTCAATATCCGAATCATGTTTGTCGTCTAAACAAGGCTCTTTATGGACTTAAACAAGCTCCTCGTGCATGGTTCCAGAGGCTCAATGATTTCTTACTTGGCCTCGGCTTCTTTTGTAGTAACGCAGATACTTCTTTGTTTGTTTTTCATCGAGGCTCTACGCTCCTTTATCTACTGGTATATGTTGATGACATTATTCTCACTGGTAATGACTCTGGGTTCATTTCCCAATTTATTTCTCGCCTTCACTCGGAGTTCGCAATTAAGGATCTTGGCCGCCTGAATTATTTTCTCGGTCTTGAAGTGTCTTACACTAACGAGGGGTTATTTTTGGGACAATCCAAGTATGCTCGAGATATTCACTCAAGGCTAATCTCTTGGATTCCAAGCATGTTTCTACGCCCTTAGCACCTGGAGCTAATTTTGGTCTTGCTGGCCAGTCTTTCAATGATGCCACTTTATATCGCTCACTAGTTGGTGCTTTGTAGTACTTAACTATCACCCGTCCAGACCTCTCTTATGTTGTCAACACTGTCAGTCAATTTCAATCATCTCCGACTGTTGATCACTTTCAGGCAGTCAAACGAATCTTGCGATACGTTAAAGGAACTCTCTCTTTTGGTCTCACCTTTTCTAAAGGTATACCAACGGTTGTTGGTTATTCTGATGCTGATTGGGCTCGTTGCTTAGACACTCGTCGCTCCACCTATGGCTACTCAATCTTCTTGGGCAATAATCTTGTATCTTTGAGTGCAAAGAAACAACCGACGGTGGCTCGTTCCGGCTGTGAATCCGAATATCGTGCTATGGCTAATGCTTCTGCCGAAGTTATTTGGGTCACCTCTCTTCATCGTGACCTTCGCACGACGCCTCATTCAGTTCCCACTCTCTTTTGTGATAATAAGAGTGCGGTTTTTCTTAGCCATAATCCCATCGCCCACAAGCGTGCAAAGCACATTGACATTGACTACCATTTTGTTCGCGAGCTCGTCACTAGTGATCGTTTGTCCACTCAGTTTGTTCCTTCTTCTCTCCAATTGGCCGACATTTTCACTAAGAGTCTCTCTCGGCCCTTGTTTGAATTTTTTCGGTCCAAGCTTCGTGTCGGTCCTTACCCGATGTCTCGCTTGAGGGGGGTGTTAAGGAAATAAATAAAATTGAAGATACTTAGAATCATAGTTGGTTATATTCCTTATAGTTGTCATTTACCTAATAGTATTTGTATAGCTATCATTTACCTAATAGTATTTGTATTGTATCTTGTATCTTTTATCTATATATTGGAGAGTAATACAAGTCACAAACCTCAATTGAGGTGATTATTTCACATTCACACAGGGCAACACCTACAGAAATCATATAATTCAAACTTCAAAGTGACACAATTGTATGCATTACCGATTAGCACTTCGCAATAATCAGGATGCTATTAAGCAACAGGGATAAGCAGGCACCCCGTAGCAATTGTCACATGATTTGTTTCAAGTCTTAACCGATACGATTACTCCTTTTCATATTTTACTTGTATATTTAAGTTATGAAAAGTTTATTAATGCAGGGTGATTTCAACTCTAAAAACTAGTCAAAGAACTTTTGCTGGTCAACATTTAGATAACATTGATGAACTGAAAACCATACAAGGGGAATCAATATACGCCAGTATTGATGAAAAGAACAACGGCACCAAAAGCCACATGCAAGAAAACAGAGGCAATGGCCCAGGAAAAGCACTAAACCTTTATAGTTAGTTTCTCATCCTTGATCATTCTGACTTCTAAGTCTGGCTCAGCTCTTACCCTACTTGCAAATCGTTTCGCAACCTAAAACTGAGTTTATATAATGACGATTAACCCAATTTGCACATCTAACATATACAAAATTTAACCTAACCTGCACAAGGGACTCAATGCGTACACACAAGGATAGCTTGCAAGTAACGTAACCAGTAACTATGAGCTATAAGAAGGATGAAGTAAGTAGAGCGACATACTTTCAGGGGTGCATCTCCGACCAAAACTGTGTATGCCAACATGAGTTGCCTTGACAGCACTATTGTTGTACACCAGCAGAGTGGGGAGATTCAGATCTGGATAGTTGGGAATGCACTATGTGGAAACAATTTTTTATGCATTTCGTGGCAGGGTATATTGGAGTATTAATATAAATGACTAGATTTCACACCTCTCTACAAGTTCGAGCTTTTAGATGAGATGGAATTCTATCAGGGTACCTTTTAGCCAGTTCTTCTAAACATTGCATCTATTGAAAATCAGGACGAAATGATTAGACATGAAAGCAAATGAGAGAATACCAAAAGCAGATGTAACAACAACTCGAGCTAGAACAATTACAACCTACCCATCTTTGTATAGAAGCACACAACCCAAACATCTGGAGGAGCTTGTGAAACTTCACGAACAAAATCAGATCCTGAAATTGGAGTTATTGATCCAAACTTAGCAATCCTCACTGTTTCTCTCATCTCCACCAGCCTCTCTTTCCTGTAACAAAGATATACAGATTGTTTACAAGATAATGGAAGAATAACAATGAACAATTCTAAAGTTACACAAAAAGTTCAACGGCAATCACCAACCCTCAAATTTACAGGTGAATCTCAAGATTCACACCTTCTCTATTAGTATAATACATACAAGCATCAGAATTATACATTTTATCATCAAGGTATATTTAGCAATTTAAAGATCACAGTTTTTCACATAGGAAAGCAATTACTCTATCCAACAAACACATGGAAAGTGATTGTAGGAACTTGAGTTGACTAACTGTAATCCTCTAAAAACCTATCGCATCAAGCTCATCTTTAGTTTTATAGTCAATCCACCCCTTGTCTTTTGGCTTGGAATCCTCATCCTCGGCTGGAGCAAATGGTGGTGGTTTGAATGCCGGTGCTTTGGCCGGTAAATTACCTAGCTTGGCCTGAATATCATCCCACTGGGTCGATGCTCCTTCCACATCCTTGTATATGTAATGATAATCTACCATTGCAGTTCCTTTCTCACTCTCTACTATAACTTACTCTGACAAATGTTATGCAAGTTAAAATGTTACATTAGGAAAAACTATCATATAAGAGTTGAAGGGAGTCCAATAGAAGGGATCATAGCAAACAATTGCCAGAGTCAATTCCAGATAGGAAATATTTGCACTGACACTGTGATTACGAAAGAACTTTGCTACTTAAATGACATGAATGACTTCTTGATGCGGTCCAAACAGATTAGAAGTTGTTAGCAATCCTGCGAATTATTTTAGTTTACTGCTTTTTGTTATATTTTCCTAGTTTTGGATTATTTTTTGTAATTTCCTTTTAGGAGTTGGTTAGGAGTTCGTAGTTGATTAGGAGTTGGTTAGGAGTTTTACTATTTAAGTACTTGTTCATTGTTTTATCAGACAGATTAGTTTTGAGATAGTATATGAAAAATTGAGGTTTCCTCATATCTGTCAATTTTCGGTATTCTTGTGAATCAACGAGTTTGAGTCAAGTTTCGGTATTCTTTTGAATCAACGAGGTTGAGTTTATTGTTCTTGTATCCAACCACACACGTATACTGTGATGTGGTTCCTATGGATGCTTGTCACTTACTGCTTGGACGCCCTTGGCAATATGATCATTCTGTTACACATGATGGTCGTTTGAATACGTATTCTTTCTTGTTTCTTGGAAAGAAAATTGTGTTAGTGCCTTCTAAGCCTCGTGTGGCTTCCCCGGTTACTTCTGCACCCCCAACCACCCTCTTATCTCAAGTTCCTTTTTAGTCTGCCATGGAGGAATATGGTGTGGTCTTTATCTTATTCTGTGACCCAGTTACCGCTGCTACTCCTGTTGTTCTAGCTATTGGGGCTCAACCATTACTGCAGGAGTTCGCTGATGTGTTCCATGAGTCCCTACCCACTGAGTTACCACCATTACGTGATATTCAGCATCACATTGACTTGGTTCCGGGCGCTGCACTACCTAACCGTCCCCATTACCGCACTAAGGAACATGAGGAGTTGCGTAGGCAGGTGGAGGAATTACTTGCCAAAGGCCATATTCGTGAGAGTCTTAGCCCTTGTGTTGTTCCAGCTTTGCTTACTCCGAAGAAGGATGGTACTTGGCGTATGTGTGTGGACAGTCGTGCTTACTCCGAAGAAGGATGGTACCGGTTTCCTATTCCTCAGTTGGATGGCTTGCTAGATCAATTGAGTGGTGCTTGCGTGTTCAGTAAATTAGATTTGAAGAGTAGACACCATCAGATTCGTATTCGTATGGGGGATGAGTGGAAAACTGCTTTTAAAACTCGTGAAGGCCTATATGAGTGGTTGGTGATGCCTTTTGGTCTTTCATTGGTAAATTTGTTGTGGTTTACTTTGATGATATCCTGATCTATAGTGTTAATCCCGAAGTGCATCTTGATCATTTGAGAGAAGTCTTGTTCTTCGTCGAGACAAGTTCTATGCTGCTACTGCTAAGTGTGATTTCTTGACTAATTCGATTAACTTTTTGGGCTATGTGGTTTCTCGAGATGGACTTCGAGCTGACCCGAGTAAAGTCGCTGTTGTTGAATAGTGGCCACATCCGACTTCTATTACTGAAGTGCGCAGTTTCCATGGTTTAGCATCCTTCTATCGGCGTTTTATTCCCCACTTTAGTGGCGTCATGGCACCAATCACTGACTGCATGAAGGGTACCAAATTCCAATGGACCGATGAAGCCGAAGCTGCTTTTCATGAGATTAAGCATCGGTTAACTTCTGCTCCTATACTTGTGCTTCCTGATTTTTCCCAACCGTTTGAGATACATTGTGATGCCTCCAAGACTGGTATTGGTGCTGTTCTTAGCCAATCTGGTTGCCCTGTTGCTTATTTCAGTGAGAAGCTTTCCGATGCTAAGCTCCGTTTCAATACATATGACATGGAGTTTTATGCGGTTGTACAGGCAGTGAAACATTGGCGTCACTATCTATTTAAGCGCGAGTTCGGTTTGTATACTGATCACGACCCTCTCAAACATCTTGATAGTCAAGATAAGGTTTCTCATCGACATGCTTCTTGGCTCTCTTATTTGAAGCAGTTCACTTTTGTCATTAAGCATAAGGTGGGTGTTTCTATTCGCGTCGCCGATGCGATGAGTCGTCGCCATAATTTTCTCATGGAAATGCGTGTTCATGTGCCTGGATTTGATTCATTTATGGAGCTGTATGTGGATGACCCTTTCTTTTCTCAGATCCTTGATAAACTTCCGCAGGGTGATTCTACCAACTTTACCTTGGAGGATGGCTTTCTTTTTCATGGAGTTCAGTTGTGCATTCCTGCCTGTAGTTTATGTCTTAAGATTATCCAGGAACTGCATAATGAAGGTCATGTTGGGTGGGATCGCACTTTTCAGCTGCTTGCATGCTGGTTCGTATTATTGGCCTTCCATGCGCAAGGAAGTTGGTAAATTCGTGGCTCGCTGTCGTGTGTGTCAGTTGGCAAAGGGTGCTGCGACTAACGCTGGCTTATATATGCCTCTTCCTATTCCTACACAGTCGTGGTCTGATGTTAGTATGGATTTTGTCCTTAGTCTACCTCGTACTCAACGTGGGAGTGACTCTGTGTTTGTGGTCGTCGATCGTTTCTCTAAGATGCCTCACTTTATTGCGTGTAAGCGCACGTATGATGATGTTCACGTTGCCCAGCTCTATTTTCGTGATGTGTATCGCCTTCATGGCCTGCCTGGAGCTATTGTATCTGATCGCGATACTCGTTTTGTGAGTCACTTTTGGAGAAGTCTATGGCATATGGTGAATACGCAATTGAATTTCAGCAGTGCTTATGACCCTCAAACGGATTGTCAAACTGAAGTTGTTAATCGTTCGCTTGGTAACTTGTTGCCTAGTCTGGTGGGAGATCACCCCAAATCGTGGGATTTGAAGTTGCCTCAAGCTAAGTTCGCCCATAACCATGCTGTTAACCGCAGTATCGGTTTTAGCCCCTTTCTTGTCGTGTACGGTTTGTGCCCGCGAGGCCCCCTTGATTTGCTCGCTTTGCCCAGCAAAGTACGTCCACATGCTATTGCGGAGGAATTCGTTAATCAGTTGCAAGTTGCAACAGGTTCACCAACATACACATTCTCAGTAGTCTGCAAATTATTATAAGGCTGCAGCTGATCAGAAACGTCGTGTTGTGGAGTTTGAGGTCGGAGATTTTGTTTGGGCGGTTTTGACTAAGGATCGTTTCCCTGCCCGTGAGTATAATAAGCTTGTTGCTAAGAAGATTGGTCCTGTTGAGATTGTGGAGAAGATTAATTCTAATGCCTATCGTCTTCAACTGCCAAGCCATGTTCGTACTTCTGATGTGTTTAATGTGGAACACTTGATTCCCTTTACAGGTGATTCCTCGTCTGATGATGATGCGGTTCCATATTTGAGGACGAATCTTCTCTATCCTGGGGGAATGATGCGGTCCAAACAGATTAGAAGTTGCTAGCAATCCTGCGAATTATTTTAGTTTACTGCTTTTTGTTATATTTTCCTAGCTTTCCTAGTTTTGGATTATTTTTGGTAATTTCCTTTTAGGAGTTGGTAAGGAGTTCATAGTTGATTAGGAGTTGGTTAGGAGTTTTACTATTTAAGTACTTGTTCATTGTTTTATCAGACAGATTAGTATTGAGATATTATATGAAAAATTGAGGTTTCCTCATATCTGTCAGTTTTCGGTATTTTTGTGAATCAACAAATCTTGATCATCAATTATCGGTATTCTTTTGAATCAATTTTCGGTATTCTTTTGAATCAACGAGCTTGAGTTTATTGTTCTTGTATTCAACCACGCACGCTGCTGCATCACTACTGAAGATACAACTCGACACATGAAGCTTCAATGCTTTACAGGAAATCTACAGAATTCAATCTAACAACTCATCCAGATCACATAACAAGGTCTTGTCAGTATCAATTATAGCTAAATACACATTAAGATCCAAAAAAGAAACAGGGAAAAGGATAGGACTCTCCTAGAACAATAAGATGCATTGAAGCTGAAGAAAACAATATTCCACAACATTCATTGACAATGTCTCTAAATACAACAATCTGAGAATCATTTCCATAGAAAAGATCAAACTTTTAACAACTCTGAGTTAAGAAATGAGCTACAGAAGCTTCAAGAAACGTAATGTGACCAAAACCCACCAAAATCATGCATGAATCAATCATCATATCCGAATTCGAGAAACCAATCAATCAAAAAATGAAAACATGATGCTCGAAGTGAATCGTACAATCTTCATGCCTAGCTTTCCAGAACGGATTGCGTTGGGTTTGGTATCGATCACAAGCAGAGAAAAGTGAATTCAATTGGAAATTAGCTTTATCCCAGATAGATGATTTCAAGATCTCAGCCAACTAGCATCAACGACCCAAAAAAGTTGTGTATATTTAGAGATAGCCAACCTGATTTTGGGAATTTAGGGCTCAATGGAGGATTTTGGGAATTTTGCCACTGCTTGTTTAGATAGTAGGGCATTTATGTCATTTTAGACTCTATAAAAGCAAGAGACGGTTTCTAAATAACGAAACTGTATTATCAATAAAATCATTCATTTTATCAATCAAAAGGTACAAGTATGTTGCTAATAAAATGTGTTTATTTTTTTGTAATATAAAAAAATATCAATAATGAGAACATAAACGTTTTGATTAATAATATCGACGATTATCTTGACAACATTAGTCTCTTTTGATGATTTATCTAGAGACCGTCTTTCAATAGACTTACTTTTATAAATAGAAAGGAAGAGAAGCCAACATATAGTATAACTTATTCTTCCTCCATATCTGTAATTTCAGTGTTTACAAAATAATAATAATAATAATAATAATAATAATAATAATATTGGAGAATATGTAATTAGTCCAAATTTAAGGAGTGTCTCCGGATGCACATCTTAGGGGCCTTAAGGTTGTTATAATAGTCGAGTTACTCGACTCAGCTCAAGTCCAACGCATCAATAAGATAATCAAGTAGAGTTCGAGCTATTGAGAGTACGCTAAGGTCGACTCAATAAGGATTATTATTCATGTAATTTGTCGTTAGAGGATAATTGTTAGACTTGATCACTTCCTCGGGATTATTTAAGCTTTCATGTGTGTTTAGTACGCAAGTATTTCTAGCGGTAAGAAAATTGAAGTTACAGGTAAAAAAGAAGTGAACTCATCATAGATTAATAGGTTCAAATTTTGGCAAGTACTCGTAGTTATTAGATTACACATCAATGCAATAGAGCAAAATTGCCAAACATGGAGGCAAAGACTGTAAAGTGAATGAATAAATCAACAAATTAAGCTTATCGTCTCCCTTACGGTGACGAACCTACTACAAGGAACAACTGTACGGAGAGAACGCTAGGGCACGAGCATCCTTGGTGCCATAGGCAAGACAAGATTAAGAAAGAACGATAACTTCTACACTGACTCGGTTTAGAAAGGCGCCTCTGCTTCATAACCCAGACAACTCTTGCTCACAATGGAGAAAAAATCTACGTATGTTGTATATTATCAAAGCATGTTGTGTATTATCAAAGCGCACTTGCACAGATCATAATGAGTTTGCAGTTTGCTTATTCCATTTTACCAAGTTCTTGAGAAACTCCATCACCTCTGATGGATCCCTTAGAGAGTAAAGCGCTTTGCTTTCCTTTGGCACCGATGATACAAGGATACCAAATCCTTGACCAGCCTCTCTCAAAACCTACAGACAAGTCAGTTTTCGGATTAAATTTCTGTACGTTTTGCTTTTCTCCCAGACAACAAGTAAAAAAGAGATAGGTTGGTTTTACCTTAAAAGCATCTTCATCAGTGCGATCATCTCCAACATATATTGGAAGAACATCATCACAATTTGTTAACCCTACATGATAGGAGGCACAAAGTTCAGCTGACAGTCTAAACAGAAGTTCCTATTCATGAAGAGAAATACTGAAATCGTACTAACCAAGTGATTCAAGTAGAAACTCGACGGCTTTACCCTTGTCCCAGTCGAGAACTGGCCGAACTTCTAAAACCTAAATCAAGACAGAAGTTTTTAGTAAGATGGAAGTTGAAAGTCAAGATAAAAAGCATTTTTTTAACTTTCTGTACATACCTTGCGACCATGTGTCAACCTCAAACGAGGATATCCTTTCAGGAGTTCTTGAACCGATTCACCAATTGTACCCCAACTCTGTTATTGTTCAAGAATGGAAAGTGCGGTTTCATTAGTAAAAAGAAGGATTTCAGTCAAAATTTTATAGACTCGAAACCAGATCTCAGATGCCATTACCTTCTCATCAACATTTCGGTAATGTACAGAGATACAGAACTTGTTGTTCTCAATGTTCGAGCCAGCAATGTCTTTCGTAATCTCAATAAGGGATCTATAGACCTCATCAATCATAGGCAAAAATTCACTGGCAGGCTGGAACAAATTAACTTCCTTGCCCTGCGTGTCAGGAGGAATTTCATTATCATCAGCGAAAATAAATAATAAGTTAACAAGATAACATCAATGTAATAAAGGAAGATGGATACGTGAAGCAGTACCTGCTCGTTAGTAGACCGAATACAATTGCTATAATCACTTGACAACGGTTGAACCGGACCCATGATGTCCATCCCGTGACTTCCAGCATAGTAAAGCTCAGGTAGTCCTACGAACTCGTATACCTGAACGAATGACAAATAACAAAATTAATTTGATTATCCAACAATTCAGCACACACAACGGATCTACAAGAAGTTAGCGTATGCATTACCTTGTCACGGCTTCTTCCACTAATTATTGCAGTTGGAAAATGTTTTGCCAGATTGCTCACAGCAGCACGCATCTACAAACAAATCTTACATTTTCAGAAACGTCACAAGAAAAAATAGGCTAAAGGAAAAAAGAGAACTTGGTGGAATATATACCGCAGGTGACATGAAGGCACGATCAGGGTTATCCACAATGGGTGATAAAGTCCCATCATAATCCAAAAACAATGCCATTCTCTTCCCCTTGGCATTTTGCATCATTTGCTCAAAAGATGTAAGTGCCGACGGATACTTTAGCTGTAAAAACCAAACAGAAATTAGGATGCTTGTATTCTTTGTAGAGCATAGTTGAATTTTAAAAGTTAACGATGACCAGAAATAAAGTTACCCGCTTACCATCCAGTTGAGGTACGAAACATCCTTCTCGCTTATTGTTGTGTCGGTGATGTACTCTTTAGCTAATTTACAGTGAGTAGGAGATGATGACTTCATGGCATCAAACAAGCTGGACCAAACATCATCAGGAATTCCAGGCTTTTTCCTTGGGATTGTTAGGAACATTGTTGAAGAGAAACCAGAGGAGTTAGGTGAGTAAGGAAGCATTGCTGTGTGCATGCCTAATCTTGGATTATTCAGTGGAGCAGTATCAGCAAGAACAGGTGATGTTAGGTTTGATTTCAGGTCCATTCACCAAGATTTCAGGTTCGAGATCAGATGCAAGGCACTTCGTTGCTAAAATCTTCGCCTCAGGATTTCACCAACGTTTTGGCAAATTATGAACAGTTACTAAGATGTTTGTGTCAACCTACAGGTAGAACTGGAATAAGCAAGGAAGACTGCGTTAGTCAAAATACACTTTTTCATCATAATTACGCCTGAAATAAATGATAGCACTTGCTATAATGCATCAAGTAGACTTTGCGAACAGATCTAACACTGCTTACTTTAGCAGCTGCCATAAACAAGAGAAATAAGTCAAGTTAAGACAGCAACTTAATTATATATTGAACAGATAAGTTCATCATTCATGTAGCCAGCTAAACTTGAATCTGTTTAAGATCCTAAAACAGTCTACAATGGCATCTACTATATCTATTACCCGTGAATGGTAATCATTTCGCTCATCATCTGATTCGTTAAACAGAAAGCACAAGCAAACGTTCAGTATTACAGTCAATTTGTACGTCCTATTTATGCTACCTCAAAACACTGTCTACAAGCTATTACTCTCAGATGAAACATACATGAAACATAATAGACAAGAGAAGATCATGATAGATGGATTGAACAAAACGTTACATAATAAACACAATAACTTCTTATCAGACAAAGTTCTGTAAACTTTTATGGATTGCCAATAGCATGTGGACAGATTGCATAAGGATGACATGATATGCTAAAGAGTTTGACGGAATCCAAATCGAAAGAGAACATAGTAAAACATTACCAGGCTCAGTCAACACAGAAATAGAAGAAGAATCTGCACTGAAAACTTGGGAATACAGAGAAGTAACTTCTCTACTTAGATGTCAATAATGAATATTGAAGACACAACTTAGTGCATGAAGTCTGGTGCTTTATAGCTGATCTATACGATTTGTTTCTAGCTAACAGCTAATTCTGTATGTGATCACAATAAACATATGGACCCAGAAAATTAAATTTCAAAAATACATAAAACTGTATCATTAATGAGTGTGATAAAATCCAGGTAGTCAACATAATGCTATTGTCACATACTTGTCCGTGACCACGCGAGCATGACACTTAAGATGTCGATATTTGCAGCTTGACCTTGTTTACAAGGCGAGTAATTGAGCTCAAATGCAAAGGGAGTAATTTTGGAAGATCGGGAAATTCTACATGTACCAGGCAGTATATGATTATTTTCGCAGACCTTGTGGTTTTAAATGCTCCACATATTAATGTGACTGACTGTGAATCAATTCAAACCACATAATCTACGATATCCTCATAGACCCGGTTTATGTAAGAATCTCCCAGCAGGCTTATATGTATCGTCTGCGACCATACCCGTGCAATTTTACAAAGAATTAGTTTTCTGGTGAGGCATAACCTAATAATGGCTACAAAAGCAACTTACTGTTCTTTCAGTTATATTCATGAAGGAGTATGATTGAACTAAGACAAACCAAATTCTTCGTATATTCAACCATAGCTAGCGCCGGTTAAAATCCTCGGCTCACCACGGGCCAGACGATCAACATATAAGTCTGGAGAGTCAATCTATTATATTAGGAGCAAGAAAAGGCCAAATAAAACTTAAAAATCCTTGTATTGTAAACTAATTTAAGGAGCCTTGTTTCTATAAATCTGTCTTAAACTGTCTAAAGATACTATTCTGAAGGAGCTTTCCCAGCCAGACCAGCATAGCCCACAACAAGGACACCTAACTCAATAAAATTAGGAAATAAAAAAATCTAGAATACAGAACAAGTGGTGCAGAATGAAGCAGCTAAATACACATAAGATCCAAAAAAAGAAACAGGTTTAAAAAACATGAGTCTCACCTAAAACAGAAAGATTCTTTGCAACTAGGAGTAATCAAATAATCAAGTTTTGTCCCAAGCCTCATTGAATATGACAAAAATGGAAAGAACTATTCCAATACACAGCAATACGCAAAAAGATCGCAACTTTACACCACCCTTTCTCAGGTAAAATAAAAACATAGAGAAATGTGACAGAAAAAAAAACACAAATCGATGAGCTTTAGCAATATAAACCAACCCAGCAAGATAACAAATTAAACAATCAAGAAATACGGTTACAGAAAGAAAGCTCGAATCTTGGGACAACAAACCAGAACCCAATTCTTGAAAATGCAGATTAATGGAAACTAACATGACCAAAAACCGCAAAAGCAAGAATCAAGAGAGTCAAAGCTCGAAAGACAAGAACTTTGTTTAAAAAAAGAGAGAGATGTTGTCACCTGTAAATGGCAGAAAGGTTTCACGGAGAGCAATAAAAATGTGTAGAGAGCAGAAAGGGAGAAAGAAAGAGAGAAAAAAGAGAGATTGAGAGGTGAATTTATAGAAGAAGAAGAAGCAAGAAGAGAGACGTGTGAAAGAAGAAAAAGAGAGAGATTCGGTGAGGAGAAAGCTTCAATACCGCTGAATTTTTTGACCATTTTTATCTTGTGACATGATAAATTGCTTTGCTTCATTTAATTCATTTTGTTGTGTGTGACATGAAATTACGTGTGTTTTGCGTGGAACCAACCACTTTTTATAACTATACTATATACTTTTAATTAATATATATATATATAATACTCTACTATAGAAGACTATAGACTAACTTTTAAAAGTAGAATATTAAGAGTTGCCCCGTGACAGAGACCAAGTGCTCTAAGTAACGGTCAATTGGCTTAGTATTGAGTTCTTAAATGTAGTTGCATTTCTAGAAACTTGGTACTGAAGGAATAAGTTATGTCGGTAGTTGATTAGTAAATTGTTAATACTCACAGGATAACTTTATATACTAGCGTTAGCATGTAATTTCTTTGAGAAATTAAAAGGGTGATAAAAGATTTATGTTGAATAGGAAGTCGGTATCTGATAAATTAACTAGTTAGGTGACGAAATGAGCAAACGTTGATACTTTATTTCTACAATGAGAACATTCAGATTAGATTGGTAAATCATGTGAGCGTCTCTAACACTTGTTTATGAGGAATACTGTATTCTCTCATATTCTAGTTATGATTTACAGGAAGGTTACAACTAAAAGTGGAAGTTGACTGGTTCGTTGGTTTTTATGGGGATGTTTATGTTTGTTGTTTTTCTTCTTCTCATCGATGTCCGCTACATTTTAGCTGATTCGGTCGGGCACTGTCCGGGTGGGGGTTTCTATTGGCGTTTTCTTATATCTACGAGGCTAGAACTCGAGATCTTACATAAGTGAATTTATGTCTCTTGCTTCGAGATAACATCGTTGGTAAATTGTTTATTTGTTAATTTTTTTTTTTTAAAGTAACGTGACTGATCAATTACCAGTCACCTAAACAATTTGTTTTGCCAAACAAACACGTAGAGTAATTCTTTAAATTAGTCACCTTAGATGAGTTTGAATTAAATCATGATATGAATAATCATGTCGTGTCAAACACACTAAATCAACTAGATGATAGGCAATCATTTAAGTGACTATCAGGGGCGGAGCTGTTCATTAACAGCCTAGGGCACTTGCCCTACCCAATTTAAAAATTAATTTTTTTTATGCTACCTATATTGTTCAATTCCATTATTTGCACTACTTAAGTTTGGACTTAAATTTTAAATTTTATATATAAATTGTTCACATGTGTGTTATGGAATGACAATATCCTCTCGTTCTCATTTTTAAATAACATACAGGTCGACTCGCGCACTAGGTAAATAATAATCCTGGCTCCACCCCTGCTGACTATTATGTCGTTCAGGAAAAAAATTACCTAGTGTCATCCAGGGGGAATTTCTATACAAAATATCCCATTAATCGAGACAAATGATCTTGGAATGAAATCTTCTTGATCTTCCTTGAGAAAAAGAATCACTAATCTTCATATCTAACATGTAAAATAACATGGAATGTATTTCAAGAGCACAACATGAGTATATTTTACTATATGCTAAGTGCATTTCCTCAAAATAGATCTTGATTTAAGTTATTTATATTATCTCTTATAAATGTGTAGTGTTTAATGAATAATAAAACAACAAATTGCATTGGGATGGTCTCTAAAAAAGAAGTGAGAGCCAACTTCTTGAAAGGTCAATTTGTCTAATTTTTTTTGACCCCATAACTATAACCACAAGTATATACTAAACTATGTTAGGCAGCCATTGTTAAATAAAGTTAGCGATGTAAATTAATGGTGTAATGTCTGTCTCATTTCAACCAAATCACCTAAATTATGTTAGAAAGATTTTCACAGATTTTATCAGGTGATTCCACCAAGCCAACTCTCTAAATTACAAAATTAAGCTTATATACTTAGCTACTCTCACAAATCGTTACACCTCCGTACCAAAATACTTCACCCGTCAGGATTAGCATATAATTTTTCAATAAATAAACGAGATAGAGAGTACATACACAAATCAGATGAAAACTGTTTAAAGGTAAGCGAAACGGTACTAAAAATAAAAGTAATTATAATTTATATGGATGAAGATAGTATATGTAGTTCTTATTCTAATTACATATTATCCTGGGAGACTTGGACAAGGTCTATTGTTCTCCCAAATACCTACAAGTCATGGTGAGGAAAATCCCGCACTTTAACTAAAATTACTAGGATGCAAGCTTGCTCAGACTTATCTAACTTTCCTAGCTAATGTGCAGGTTGCTTAGCATGGACCTATATGGATCCTAACCTAATTTTAGATGAATTTATTTTCGAGATGGAATTCCAAGCCATATAACAATCCTGCAAAATTGATAAATTCGTAACTCAAACTCCAACACAATTTTATCAACTTAAAGACAATTCAACTATTATTTATCGACTCAAACTCCAGTCAACTCTATGTAAACAACTATGCAGTTTCATTGCACGCCCGATTGACAAAATAAGCTAGCTTGACATCTGAACCTGTCCATGAGTTCACGCGTGTCGCAGAAAATATACAACTAACACCTTAGTTAACTTGTCATTTGTCAAGTTATCAATACTAATCAATCTGTCACATTAGATTATAATAATCAATTATATAAAACGGACACTGATCATTCTTAAAACAGATTTAAAGAAGAAATGTGTTAACAAGAAAAACTGCCAACTAACATGGGGCCCACAACAAGACTAGATGACACGTCAGAATGGGAGCTTTGTGCTTGTACAATGACGCGTGTTTGTCGTGTAATTGCTGACGTGTACACATTTTTGGAAGAAAGGGGACCGAAAATGGTATTGTCACTATCTGGGCCAGCTATGATTTTTGTTGGGGCATCTGGTTCGGTCCAGTTGTTGAATAGCGGCCTTCTCTCTTCTTGGCCCACAAATTGCCATATTATAAATGGTTAAAAATGAAGGAATTTCGCTACCTTAGGACCGTTATAGTTACGGCCGCCGTTCACCGGGGCTTCGGTCGCCGGCTACCCATTTTTGTACTTGCTGTTTTGTTCCAAAGTCTTATAAGTTGAATTAATCAAATTCCGTTTTTCTTGCTCTATCTCAGAATATCCATTCACCCGAAACTGATCTGCTTCCATTTCGACTTTCCGTAAGCGAGTCCGAGCTTTTTCCAGTTGTTCAATGGCTCCCCCACGCAGTTCTTCTGAATTTCGAATAGTATTCAAAATCCTCTGTTTTCGATTATCTAATAAATCACTTAATGAAAGTAGATTACCTTTTCGTTCATTTTAAAACTTCCATAATCCCTTCCCGAACCAAACATGAATCTTTCCATTCATTTGGCTCTCACACTCAATTACTTAGGATAAATTCTCATAGCTTTTTTATGAATGTAATGAGCCTATCCTCCCTTCTTTATTCCTAGTCAAAAAATTTGAAAAAAAAACAAATCTAATGCAAAACCAAAATACTTGGTGGACTCTTCTGACAAAATCAAAAACATGGAATTGTCAGCAAAGTTGTTTCTTTTTTTTTCTTCAGTTCAAATCCAAAAATTCTTTCCTTGGGAAAATCTCTTTCTACTGGGAATTCAAAAAGTTTTTTTGTACAACAAACAAATAAAAAATAAGTAATGTAAAATAGAATTTGATATTGCATTGTGGACATATCCCATCTTTAGTGAAAATCGGATTTTGTTACGATCATTATATGATTAGTTGTGCATGCAGTGAAAAGTTAGTATATTATGTTAAATTCAATGTCTGAAATTTGTTATTTAAAGTTGAACATATAATGGTTTGTTTTTGTATAAATATGTGATGTTGATATAGTATCTCCTATACGTTTGTAATACATCAAGTATTCATACTCCCTCTGTCCCGGATTCAATTCTGCGTGCCCGAACATAAGTTTTAAGAGAAAATGAATAAAGTAGGAGATATGATAATAAAGTAAGAAAACATATTGAATAAAGTAGGAGATATAGTTAATAAAGTATGAGAGAAGGTGAATAAAATAAGAGATAGATTTTCTATTAAAGATATGAGAAATTAAAATTGTTACATTGCAAAATTGAATGCGGAAAGTTAAATTTAAGAGGGAATATATGATTAACGTTAAACCAACTGATTAAATATTTAATCTAACTAAATACTACTCCCTCTTATTTTTAATAAAAGATGTTTTGGGTTATTTTTCATTTGAAAAATATAATATGTTTTAGGAGATTCTGCTATGTAATTCCGTGTTTTCACAATTTCTTAGGTATCAAACTCATTGATTTTATTGTTTTTTATTTATTTTATTTTGGACACTATAAAAGCTAAGCACATTCTTCATCTTTTATTGGTGGATTTATTTGTTCAAGATACTAACATTTTTGTTCTAAATCATTTATCAATACTATTGAGAAGATAGATTTGTCTTAATTTGTGTAAAATACCAAAAACATCTTATATTAAAAATAGGAGGGAGTAGGTTCTATTACAAGAAAATCATATTGTAACTACCACTTTTACGTGTACCTTCAAATCTATTATCAATCGACGACCTTATAGAAACCTTCCGCGTAGTATAGTGACATTTTATTGAAAGGTCACAGTATAGTGGCTCAACTTGAGTAAACTTATTTGTTGTATTAACCCATCATAATTGGGTCGGAACTTCAACTTTCAACAGGACAAAGAAACAATTTGCTTTGTTATTACCACTCGCAGATGTTGATCAATACAAGCACTTATTTATATGCCATGTGAATTTGTCCTATTGTTAAATATCGAGTATACACTGACATTGAGAGTCTACACACGTATACTACTATACTTTTAGTTATTCTACTCATAACCATGGAAAAAAATTACAAGTTCAAGTTAAGTCCTAGAGTTGTACCCGAAACTTCAGGGGCATTGTACTAAGTTTTTTATGAGGTTAAAATTAATAGTATAGTAAATAAAATATTACTATTATTTATTCATGAATTATTAATTTTCATTTTAATTTTTTTATTACTCTCCTAATACAACAAATCAATCACTTCCTTTGAAAATTTAACAAACACCAAATCAATTGGTTAGAGTGGTTTTCCTTACTATTTCACATAAAGTTTTCTTTTCCCTTAAAAAAAAGAATCATACTTGTCGGATTTTAGGACTAAAAGTTAGGGGTCCCCGAACATTGCAGCCTTTGTACGATTTAGCGCCCTGTACACCCTCATGGTCACCATTGCTCAGTCATATATTTTGTTATCTGTCTGGCATAATGGCACATATATATTATATATTATATAGATTAAGAATCAAGTTGGTTTAAATTATTGCCTTTTATCCTTCACATCGGTTTTAGGGAGGGTTCGTTAGGCGCGTGCTTTCCGATAGTTCACTCTCGCGGTAGTAGTGGGATCGCGTATGGGCCATTTTCTGATGAAGTGAGATCATCGAGAAAGCATTTAATTCTTTAGGGAGAAACCGTATATCCAATCAACATCATGCACAGTTTTAGTTATGTAAACAAGTATATTAAAATCACAACATTTGGAGTTAAATTTGTAATATTAATTTCGTATCTCGTAGATATGATTTGGAAAGTTTTTATATAATAGTATTCAACATTACAAATTTTGTCCAACTTTTAGTTGGGGAAATACTGTGGGTGTGTGTTTTTTTATAGGTACACAGTAAGTGCATAGAGTGATAGACAGACGCACGTTGTTAAGTGGGCCAGCATTGAAGCGTATATTTCGGTGAATGCGTGTGGATTGGGCCCGGTCCAACTAGATAATGGGCCCAGACACCTCAACCTGCAATTGAATATCATCCTTTCATGACATGACCCTATAATATTTTTAAAAGTTCATGAACTATAACTACCACTACTTTAAAATATAATATTGATGCATGGATTACATGTCACAATATAACTAGTACTAACCCGTGGCGATGCCACGGTATAATTTACTTTTATTAATAAATACAAAGGGGATGATAAAATGAATTAATCGAGAAAATAAGGTAGTCAAATTTATGTGAACAACGTTGATCGTGGTGTCGGTCGGTAGTCCTTCATCCAATATTATATCAGTGAGTGTTTATTTATATTAACTATAGAAAATGTAAAAATATGGTCCTACCGTACCCGACCCGTTAATTAGTAACAAATACATGTATTTTTTAAAAAAAATCTATCCCTCAAACGAAACCAAAATAAAATATCTGATCTCAATAAGGTTGTTCCTAACAACCCCATGGTATATATGTCATTACCGTACACACAAAAAATATTATACAAACTTAATTTCATATTACGATTGTTTTTCCAACTCACTGGTTCCAACAACTCATGGACCCCCTTCGGTCATGGAGATCAAGAAATCTGAGGAAGATAGAAGAGTTTCCCCACCTAGAGAGTACTTGCCATACCCCCCCCCCCCCCTCATGGAGATCAAGAAAGTACAAAGAAGATGGGAGACATTTTCTCCGCCTAGAGAGTATAAGTTGATCCCCCCTCCCCCAGCTCGTTATGGAGATTAAGAAAGTAAAGAGAAGATCAAATTGAGTCTCCCACCTAGAGTATCAGATCCCCGTTATGGTTCAAGAAAGTATAGAGAAGATCGAAGAGTTTCCCGTCTGAAGAGTATATCAGACTCCCCCACACCCGTAGAAGAAAAATGTAAGTTTTGCTAACTTAATCATAAAATGTTACTTGGTCTTGTAACAAAGGCATGGAGCAGGTTCGATATATGCCGACTGCACCTAAACATCATTATTTCGAGCGGGGTTGAATTCGGTTGGATAGAACCGGTCGTTCAAGGAGAGAGAAGAGAACCCTTATACCTCGTCATCGATCGAATCTTATACATAAAGAAAAGGAAATTGAAAGTCTTCGTGTAAAATGTTATTGATAGACATGTAAAGATCAAACACACCACCAATTAGCTCATTTATATCTCTTCTATCTCCCAAACGAAAAAAGCATATACAATCGATTATGTAACATTCTTAGAAGATTAGTTGAAGGGGCTATGTCAAGCATAAATCCAAAAGTCCTCCTAACTGGATTTATGCCCATTAAAAAAATGCATATTCAACAGTAAATCATACACATGTGAGGTATAAAATATAATTAAGCTTCATTATCAAACTTCACAATAGAATACAAATTAACTTTAAACGTTCACTCATGTTAAACTATATAAGAATGTATGAGTTTCATTCATGTAAGCTTGGGTTAACTTAGTATTGTCCTTAGAGTATATAATCCACTTCATCAACATCAATATCGAAATGTTTTAATTTTGTAGCAGTTGTACACTCAACTTATTTTCATGATAACTATGACTTAAATAAGTATATTATTTAGTATTTTTCTACTTGTTTTATGCTTAGACCATCCTCCATGTTTGGAGAAACACCAATTGAAACGTAAAAGAATAATCAGAAAAAAATACGGCAAACTGAATTTTCTTTATTATTACAAATAGATAATGAATACCGGGCATGAAGATGGAGATAAATGAGTAAATGATTTGTATATAGGTAGGTTTAATATTGCAAATGAATAGTTGTTGTTATGTTTATTACTATCCAAATTTATATTTTAGGTTGTTAATGTAAAAAATATTTTAGTAGACTTGTGACAATCAAGCTTTATAAATTCGTTTGGCCAGTGGTTGGATCGGAGTTCCTAGCTAATTGTCGATTGATTAATCAAGTATGAATTTTTAGTTTTCCTTCCTTTTTAGTTTATAAAAAAAATCATTCTGGAATAGTGCTGCCATATTTTCTTTTTAATAGTGAGAGATGATAAAGATTTAAATTATAAGTAAAGCTCATATACATCATTAACTTACTCACTTGTATTTTATTTACTACTAATTCACAAAGTAATTTAGCCACATTTCGTCAATGATAACAATAACTCAACTAATTTACGTGATTGTAAAGAACGAACACGTGCAAGGTTATTAAACCTTATCCCAGTCGTGCAGTGTAAAGTGCAAACTTTGACTCCGCATATTTTTCCGCATTTACCTCTGCCAATTAAGAATTACAAATAAAAGGCTATTCCTCCCGTATCCAAGTCAAATATGTCCATAATAATATTTTGCAATCACTCCAACCTCATCTGGTAGAGCATATTGTAAAAAATAGAAGCATCAAATTTATCTTGATCCATATCAAATTATAAAAAAAACAACTTGAGAAGAATATGTGTAGAGTTGTATTTAAGTGCACCATTATAGTAGATAATATTGTTGTTAGCAGACTTTATGAAAACATGAGAGTGATAAAGTCGAAAAGATTTAGATGAATTCGTCTTGGCACGGTGAATTTAAATATATGTTCAAATTATTTTTCGGAGTTTTGTATATAAATTTATATGAGATTTTATAAAACTATATATATATATATATATATATATGCAGCCAATACACAAAAAAAATAAGAAAAAACGGTGAAAGATATATTGGCTGAAAATGCAACTAATCTCACAAAATTCCCGTGGCGATGTCACGATATAGTTTATGTTTAATAATATATAGAAATGGGAGGACAAAATAAATTGATCGAGACAACCCCTAGGGTGGTATGTGCTCCTCCCACATAATAATCATGGTGTGGATAATATAAATATACAAAACCAACATCATCATAAAAACACCCAACTGATAATCTATGTGCTAAAACATTACCCTCACGTTTAACTTGGCAAAACTTATTCTCCATCAAATACCTAAATTTCTTTGAAAAGTGAAACAAAGGGGCAAAGCTAAAATTTATCGATTTAAGAGATTTAATCACCAAAAAACAATCCCTTTAAATTATTACATGTTGCCACTCAAAATCTCGAACAAATTTTGTTTTTAATTTGGTTGTCCAACCTTCCGCATTTTCAGCAACCATAAGATATAAAAAAATTCATCAAGCAATAACATTCATGCCCTCTTGATCCTTAGCAACAACACTAATACGTCCCCTTATTCGGACTCAGCTCAACCGTATGAAAATTTCACATATAATGGCTGGAATTTGAATGAATCTGGCGGATTTAGCCCATCGACTTTATATATTATATTATATAAGAACACCCAACTGATAATCTGAGCGCTAAAACATTAGCCTCACGTTAAACATTAGTTAAATACTCTACTTTTAAATTTCCATTAATTTATTTTATCTTATTTAATAAATTTATATTTTATTTTAATGAATAAAATGATTTATTTAAATAATACTATTCAAGATTGGTGTCTATGGATTCGTCTTGTCACGGCGAATTCAAATATATGTTCAAATCATTTTTTGGATTTTTGTAGATAAAGTTATATGAGATTTAATAAAACCTATATATATAGTCAATATACCAAAATTAACAATGAAATATATACTGGGTAAAATACAACTAATTCCACAAAATTCCACGTAGGACTGAATGAATCTGGTGAGGTTTATACCATTGTGCTTTACATAATATATATGGATGGATGGATGGATTGGCAGTTTTAGGCGAGTTTGGTGCATATCTCAAATCATCACAATAGGAGTATATAGCATCTGAGTATAAAAAATATAATGATTGTTTGGCACCAAGTCAAAATCACTAAAATTTGATTAAAAATATCTAAATACATCTATTTTAATCTAATTTTTATGATTCTAATCACTTGCCAAACGGCCTGATATTGTCCAGAACGGGTTATTTGGATAGCGATTCAAGAAAATCAAATTAAAATAAGTGTTTTTAAGTATTTTTAACTAAATTCACGTGATTATAGTCACTTGCCAAACAGACCCTTAATCTGGTAAAGTAAATTTGAACTTTGAATACAAACTACACTTCAATTTTAAAACTTTTTATATGTTAGTGTTGATGTTTAGTTTTAAGTGAAAAACTAAAATACTACTATGATAAAACATGAAAATATTGGAAAACTATCTTGCTCGAAAGCACGGTTTCAGAATTTGAATAATAGACTCATTTGCATTATTCTACAGTTGTTATACATGGGATATTAATTCAATCCATTCAAATTTATGTGTCTCAACTCTCAATATCCTACTTCTTTCAAGTCATGTAATATAATCCTCCTTGCTATTAATCCGGGGTAATATTATATATCGATTAAGTGGAGTACATATAGTTTTTGCTCATTCAGGACAAACATTAGTACATCAAACATGTTAGTGGGTCCTTCTTGATAAGTGTCCACTCATCTATTTTTTTTTAATTTTTTTATTTTTTCAACAATTTAAAAAAACATCACATCCCGTCAGAAAATTTCAGTTTAACACGTATTTTCATATAATAAAATAATTTACATAATTGCAAAAAAATGATAAATAAAAGGGAGAAAATCGTATCTAATTTGACTCAGATCTTACATCTTCGGTTAAAACGTTAAACATATATGCACCAGATTAAAATTGAATGAGTAAGATAAATCGACTCCTAATGTCCGCTTGATGTTGATGCCATTCAAAAATCTTCTTCATATATAATATAAAAGGTTCAACTTTTTATAGCAATTGGGGCTTTCATCCTCAAAATAAAATTCTAAGATGACGGATTTTGATTTTGAAGATTCAATTTGGAACTGAAATTTTGTGACGGGGTCTGATGTTTCTTCAAAATTTTCAGATAAATTAATTTAAAAACATGGCTAAACTCTAACTATGGTTAAAGTTAAAATGTTGAAAAAAATAAGAAAATAATTTTTTTTTAGATAAGTTCACACTTGTTTATCAAATTTTAGAGAAGATGGACTAGTGCCTCTAGCATCAAAGAAACCAAACAAACACACATAACATTTGTCGCTAAACATGTTATATTGACTTGAGAGACCGACTCTCATATTAATCAACCCTCAAACTCCGATTCATAATCAACTCACATGTGTCAACACTTTACCCAGGGTGCACCGTCAGGGTTGATTTTTTCATGAACATACATTGGGTGTACTAAACAGAAAACTCAGAAGGGCATAAAGATTACTCAGCTGAATCCTAAAATCCATCTTGGCATTAGTTTAGACTGACAAAGTAAGCCTTCATGAATCAGATCACCACTTTCAAACAAGGCTCACACAGTGGAATATGCATTTTCTAAAATAATTTCCTGTAGGTATTGCTAAACCTAGACGTTGGGGTTAAATAAGCGAACCAATTTAGTCATATACGAAACAAGGGACACCAAAGTTTCAGCAAACAAGCCAAAAAGTGATTACATATGGCAAATTCTTCACAACAGGATCAAGCAAACACTCACCCGGTAATCAATCTTTATGATACTAACTTACAACACGGGCAGAATCAGGAGTACAGAAACGCTCAGATGTTTACAGGGACAAGTTAAGTACTACTTCAAGTTGCCTGCAAAGATTCATTACCAGTTACCCGCTTGATTAAGCATTTAAAGCAAGTCACACAGAACTGGCTGCCTCTTCATCAAGCAGTCGCACAACCTGTGCGACGCCAGCAGCAAGCTCCTTGTTGATTGCTCCATCAGGCATGTCAAATGTTCTCCTTCTTATGGAGAGGGATTTCCCAGCAGGTTGAGGATCCACGACATCAAGCATTGCTTCCAGCTCATCCACCATTGACTTTTTGGCAGATCGAACCATCAGATCAGCACCCTAATAAGGAGGAAAGAGTAATTATCCGTAAGAATGAATACGGCAAACAACTTTAATCGATGAAGGAATATACAGAAGCCATTCATTCGCACAGAACAGATATATTTGTGTCGAATTATCAGGTAGTTTATTGTTTATTTAAATCCTAATGATATTAAGAAGTTTTCAAGTTTCAGGAATGAATAAACAAACAAGACTAGTGTCCAGGGCACTATTTCTATTTATAGTTGTATACCACTACAAGGTAGTTTGGCATTAAACATATCTGCGCCTAACATGCAGAAGAAGCATTTAGCAGGACGAATGAATGATAATGGTTCACGTTTAGCAAGTATAATGATTCAAGATTTAAAAGGCAATCAAACAAAGGTATAGAAAGAGTTAGATTACCTCAATTGCATCAACAGTGAGAAGAAGCACAATGATTTTCTCAGTGAACTTTTGACGCTCTTCTGCATCACTGGAAATGCGATGGCGATAAGAGAAGTTGTTGAACAAAGCCCTGATTTGCTTCAACTTGTTCTTCGCGATGGCCAACTCCCGAAGTGCACGTAGAGCCTGGGACCTTCGGATAAGATAAGCCCGGAAAGTCCTCTGAATCAGAGTTGCAGCGTCATGTGGAGTCAACTTTTTCCTCTTTCCCTTACTCTTTTCCACTCTCTTAGCAAAAACCTATGTCGACAAGAGTGAAATGCGAGAAAACAGAACACTTATCATTCAAGGATCAACGTTGAAGGACAAGTAATATCAATCAGCTGATTCGTGAATTGAGAGAGCTAAATCACTCGAGAGTTTAGACAGGAAGTGCACTCAGTTCACAAATTTCTACAAATGAGAAGTAGATGCTAACTTCTAAACAGCAATCTTCTTATATGCCCTCTACTCAAGCGAAAGGCCTTTTCATCACCACCCGTCAACCACACTCATTAAGTCTTTATATTCTGTAATTTTCACTACACATAGAAAATAAGAAAACATATCTATTTGAACCTCTTGCATTAGATTTCACACGCTCAAATTAAGTTCAAACTGCTGTTTGATTACTAGATCAGTTTTTCATCAGATTTGTCAACAGTGACAGAGTGATACTACTACAGTCACTTTTCAGACGTAAAAAGCTGGAAGCTGATCTCTTGAAGAATACCCCCTGTCCCCCTCTTATCCAGTAGTAGTATAATGGATATTGACGGGCTCTGATCATTTTGTCAAGTGGTTTCGGGTTCCATACGGGGTAAACCTAGCAGGTAACGTTCTACCTTTTGCTTCCCATGCAGAGGAAGATTAGTTATTGTTCTCGGTGTTATGCTACCATGGCCAAACAATCTGTTAATAGTCGGTGTTACAACTCGTGCCAAATTATAGTATGACGTAACTCTACCTAACCTCTCAGATGTACCAAATTTGCACACAAAATGAGGTTCACCAATCACACCTCAGCACAAAAATAGCAGGTAAATCAAACTACCGAATTAATGTCATACCAAGAAACAAAGACTGAAAACAGAGCAACAAAATCCTCAATGACCACACCACATGAGACGCATAGACAAACAGCCAAATTAGCTGATGCCTGACGAAGCACAAGCACAAAACTGAACACTCACACATTTACTCGATCCACATACAGCCAATCGGCAAAACAAACTACACTTGACTTCATAACAACCACTCTCTCCACTAACAATCTAACACACACGTATGCGATTTCTGCTGACGGATAAGATTCACTTCCCTTGTATTTTGACTAATGTAATGGACTGAGACTCACAGTGTGTGCAGATGCAGCCGACATCCAACAACACCACCGAGCTCAGTCGATCATAAGTGGACTGGTTGGCTTATTAATTAACCAATATCAACAACACACACTGAAGGTATCTATCATTGCAAAATCTCATCAAGAACCCTAACTATCATGAAGAAACTGAGCTATCACTAAATCCAAAGAGAGCATTATCTCACACAACTCAAATTAGAACCACAGAATCCCATTTGTAGCAACAATCAAGCAGCATTTCACGAAATCAGATAACACGAAAATCAAACAAATCGAAAACACAACGCACTACAATTATTAACAATCTCACCAACCTGCCTCAAGACAACAGCTAACACTAAATCTAAAGGGGGCAATTTTCTCACATAACTCAAATTAGAACAAAAAAAAAAAAAAAACATTTTTAGCAGCAATCAAGCAGCATTTCACTAAATCAGCCAATACGAAAATCGAACAAACGAAAACACAATGCACCTACAATTAACCATCTCACGAACCTTCCTCAAGACAAGAGCTCCATGATCATCAGGCTCATCCTGAATCTCCACAACTCTCACCTCATTCTTGTTCACCTTACCTTTCCCATTTTTGTCACACTTGTTCTTCTTCTTTTCGGATCCATTGGACACCTCAATTGTGTACTTACGCTCCACTCCATTTCCCCCCTTAATCTCAGCCGTCCACTTGTACTTTTTCCTCTCCACATTCTCCTTCTTACTCTTTTTGGGCTTTTTCTCGTCCTTGAATAGACGGTGAAACCCCAATTCGAGAGCAGAAACACGATCGCTGAGAGACTGGATCTGGATGAGGTCAGTGATGGTGTCGAATTCGTCGAAGAAGGGAGTGGGTTTTGGAGTGAACAGGTCAAGGTCTTCGAAAAGGGGGAAATTGACCAACGGGCTGAAAATGGAGCGAGATGGAGCGTAGTAGTGATCGGTAATCTCGATTCTTCTGAATCTGCTCATCTTTGTTTACAGCAATCAAGAGAGAGGAATTAAGGGTGGGTTTATTATTATTGTTTAGTGGATAGAACAGAAAAGGAGCTTGCTTTTTAGTGGTGTGTCAGTTTTATCAGAGGAAACTGGAAAAAGAAGGGAACTGTGGAAATGAAGGTGACGAGCTTGTTTGAACAGAAAAGGAGCTTGCTTTTTAGTGGTGTGTCAGTTTTGTCAGTTCAGCTGGGATTTCAAATCCTTTCGGTCAATCCGGTCCATCTAGCAGTGGCACTACAACGAGCTTGTTTGGATCGACTTCAGCTTCACCTGCAACTAGCACTACACCTTCATTTGGATTTAATTCTGCTCCTGGAACCCAAAACATACATACTCATTGTTAAATTTTTTGATAAGAGAATGAATGAATACGGGTGCACGGAAGGATCATTGGATGATATTGAAGTGATAAGAGGATACGTGTTTTTGTACGGAGAGGTTATATATAATCATCTAGTACGGGAGCGTTAGCATGATGGCTACGCATTATCCCGGAATACCTATATGCGCTCTAATGCATCGGATATTCGGAATTAACTTTACAATGAACTTATGCTAGCCTATTTATAGCCTTTCATCTTGCCGCCTCTTGCATGACTTAATCTTGAAGTAATTAATTACCATTGCACCGCCATTAGCTTAGTGATGCAGCTATTCTCACCGCCAAACTAGAATCTTCAGTTGATGGAATTCTGAAGTCATTTGGCCGACTTGGAGTTTCTAGAATATTTGAGATAATTGCAAATTATCTTTTCTAACACTCATCTTTTTTACATTCAACTTCTTAATTAACCTCCCTCAGTTCACAGCAAATAATTGCTTGTGAATCCTTCATGACTCACAATGCTGCCTTCCCTTCCCTCATGCTGAGGCATTTCATATAATCAAACAAATCGTGAACATTAGCTGGAGTGGTTCGATTAGCATTGACATGAGTGAAATTAATCAGAGTTGAGAAAGAAACTGGCCGGGTAACATCGATGACTGGATTAATTGTAGGTTTGATCATTAGTTAATATGAAAGAAAGAAATCTAAGGGAATGAAGACCAACACAACAGCATTACATTTCACATGCTAAGAAAACTAATTAAGATGCATTTCCACAATATCAAGTCACAGGCTTCATATGCTATTTCTTCGCCCAGTAGTTTCGGAATTACACTCCACAGATATATGAATGATTCACTTCCTCAGGCAGCTACACTGACCTAGACCTAGAGCATAAAATATGGAACCTCAAGTGATTTTTAGCAGCGCATCGAAACCATAAATTGACAGTGATATATGAAAACTGAATAAATTATGATTAGCAGTTAATAAGAACATCCATCCTAGCTAGCTAGTTCCAAGAACCATAATCACTACTCAATAGCAATGAAAATGGAAGTTACTGAAATAAATACTACAGGTACTTACTACTAGTTTGATAACAAAGGAAACAAACAAAACAACATACATTAAGTTGACTGATTGATACTCATGATCAGTGGCATTTTAGATAATACCAACCGAAATGAAATGATCAACTATTCAAATACCGAACTGATCTAATCAACATTTTGCGCGGCTGCTAACTTCCAGCTTTGGCCTTTTCGACAGGTTGGGTTCTGCATCGTTGGTAACTTCCTGCAGGCTCTTATTTTTGGACAGGTTGGGGAGACTATTATACATCCTGAGGATGTCCTCTCTTGCTGGGAAAGAAGCACACCCTTTCATATAGTGAAGAATCTGAGATATAACACGCTCGTTCGTTAAATAAGTAATCATATGATCATCATACTCCATAAGCAGGCAGGCAGCTAATTATTATTATTATGTATGTGAGCTCACCGTTGGATGTCCAGCATGGGCATTAGGAGGAGCGCCCAGGACATCGGCCAAGATACCGTTAGCAGAAGCATAATCAATAAGATAGTAGAGTACATGGCACATTCCTGCATTTAATTTGTACGTTTCAGGAAGAAGAACATACAATTATAGCTAGTACTATACTGACTAGAGTATAATGTTATGTTTTCAGTATATATAAAATAAAAAAAAAGAAAGAAAAAAAGAGTGACTAACCTGCCATGAAGGCAATATGAACTGGAGGTATATGAGAGGTTGGATGAGGAAGATCAAGCAAACCACAACCAGCAAAAGCTCGACCACTTCCAAAGATACTAGCTTTTCGATCAGTTATAAGATACTATATACACAGACAAACATATTTAATATCAACAATAACTATAATAATAATAATAATAATAATAAAAAATAATCGAAATGCGAAAATGAAAGTTAATTAAGGAGAACCTTGACACAATCGAGACTGCCGGAAAAACATGAGAGCTCAAGAGGGTTCATATTAAGAACTTTGAGATTATAGTCGTCAATATTTTTCACTGCAATTCAGTTCAACCAAGTAGTGTATTATTAATTACGGATCGATCGATCATGCTAGTACTAAAATAAATAAAAAAATCAGCAATTTGTTTGTATGTTTTGTGGAGCAAAACCAAAATCATGAATAATTTATTTATCGAGTTGAGTGATTAATTAACATTTTATAAGTATAATCTAATGACAGAAATATATAAATATGGAGTAATTTGTTTGTTTCTTAACACAGAGAGATACATACAGAAATATACATGGAGTTAGTACGTACTACTTAATTTACCTTTAGCCGCATCCAAGGCCATGATGAGTTCAGTCTTTTTATTATTGGAAATTGCTTTCTCGATACGACGTAGTGGTGGTAGCGTTTCGTAATCATCATCATCTTCAGATCCTTCTTCTACAATTCCCCATGAGACGTCCGAGTCAGCCCCTTCGAATTCCGAATCCGTTTCGTAATCGGCATCGGTGGCTGTATTTCCTTGCAAAATAGCAGCAGCAGCATCACTACTACCTTGCTCAGGCCCAACGGAACTTTGTTTAGATCCATCAGAACGTTTTTCTTCCTCCGAAGTGCTGGTCATTGATGCTCTTCAATTTCACAGATAGATTTCTGCTAGGTAGATAGACAGATAGATAGGGTTAAAAAATAAGGTGGAATCAACCCACACCTTTCTTATTCTAATACTATTAGTCTAGTGATGGGTCTTAGAAATCTACATTTATAAATAAATTATTGGCAAAGATAACAATTTAAATAAAAACCCCATCAATGAAACCAATTCAAAGATGAACCTTTCAATACCCTGAATTTTTTAAATGATGAAATTCTAAAATTAATCTTATATATTGTTGATACGGACGTATGTCCATTAAGTATGTAGGCGTGTCTAGTAGCATCAAGACTGAGATAGCCAATCCAGTGCTAGTCCGACCTTCAAATGGTCCGACCTAAGGGAAACAATCTCAGGTCAACTAGTATTTACAAGTCAACACACCATCTCAGCTAAGTCCGACCAAGTTAGGTGAATGACTTTCAACACGACAAAAGGTCACATGGTCCTTCCAAGTACCACTGGTATCGGTCCTAGGATGCTAAATGGATGGACGAGAAAATCTCGACGCCACCATCGCATTAAGACCAAACGTATATAACATAACCATTGAGATACTTGGTGGAACTCTGTGCTCGGACACCTTGAGTTACCTAAGGGCGATCAACCATATTTCGAGTTAGTTTCAATTGCATATTTCGTCGTTAAATACATAGAAGTAAGCTTAGTTTCCTTTGTATTAATTACTATAGTTTGTAGATAAAAGAAATGGTAAAATCTTGTCATAAAATGTATTAAAATTGATTAAATGATACTACAATACTATATAATGAATTGTGATATAAATGTATCCAATATATTTCCAAGCATTAAGGTTAATTTTATCATTTTTTTTATTTTCACATTATTTTTCGGTATTTTCGGTTTTTACCAAACCGTTACCGAAATTTTCGATATGATACCGAACCGAAATTAAATTCGGTTTGGTTTTTGGATTACATATTTATATGATTTCGGTTTTTCGGTTTCGGTTGATTCGATATCTAATTCTGAAATGAACACTCTAGAATCAACCCACACCTTTCTTATTAGTCTAGTGATTTGCCTTAGAGCTCACAGGCCCACTATAAATAAATTATTGCCAAAGACAAACAATTCAAATAAAAACCTCAACAATGAAAAAAATTCAAAATGAACCTTTACCTTTACACACCTCTTAAATGTACTATTATACCCTCAATTTTTTAAAATGATGGAATTCTAAAATTAATCTTATATATTATTTTCCCTATTAATTTTATAATTTTTTTTTACTTTAAATTTTTCAATATCAGATTTTGTTGTTTCACTTTTTTTTTAAAAAATTTGTAACTCGGCGTATAGTTCAAATATACAGTCGGACTGTATATTTATAGTTTCAATATTCAGCTTTATACTATATATGTTGTATTACACAATAACAATGATACATTTCCATGATCAGTTTCAATATCCATTCTTCAATGATACAGTCGAACGGTATACTATTGAGTCCAATATTCATTTTAACTTGATATGAACAGTTCCATGATACAGTTCCAAGAATAAATATAAGAAATTAAAGTAAAAAAAATAAAGAGAAAAAGCAACATCGGAGCTTGAATCGAAGAGATGGAAGACTGGGGCAGCAAATCGGAGAGATTTGGAGGGCTGAGCAAGTAGATCGGTGGTGGTGGAAGGACGGTGGCGTTGGAGGTGGGTGGACGGAGGGTGGTTCAGATTTGTTGGTGGTAGTGGAAGGTGGAGGTAGGTGGTTGTGGTGGGTGGGGCGGTGGTTGTAGTGGAAGGTGGCGGTGGTGGTAGGGACGGTGGTGAGGCGGAAGGTGGACAGAGGGTGGTGCGGTGGGCTGGACGGTGGTGGGAGGGCAGTGGTCGTGAGGTGGGGTGGGCTGTGGTGGTGCCGTGGCTGGACGGAGGGTGGTGCCGTGGTGGTGCGGTGGGGTGGGTTGGACGGTGGTTGGGCGACGGCAGTGGTGGTGAGGCTGCGGCGGTGGTGGATGGGAGGGAGCTTGAGCGAGAGTGAATGAAATGAAAAATTGTAGGGTTTGGCAAAAAGGCATAAATGATCCTAAGTTTGGGGGTATGGCGTCTGCGATCTGGCGTTTATGCTCCGTGACTCTGATCCACTATATCAATTTTCTGGCTTGAACGATCCTTTTGGCAAAAAATCGCCATTTGACCCGTTGACTGCTGAGTTGTCTGCATTGTCATCAGGTCAAACATGGGTTTGACTACCACATAAGCTGCTATGTCATCTCTAGAATAAAGAAAACTTAAAAAGAAAATACAAAAACCAAAAATAAAAAACAAAATGATAAATTAAATAGAAAACCTATTTAATTTATATAAAAACGCAATTAATAAAACAACACTCATCATCTCACACCACCAAAAATCATAATTCAATCAAATCTAAACAAGAGCAAAATTATTACTTCATCACTCCGAAAACCGCATAAACTCAACTCAATCACCAAAACTTCCAACTTAACACCAACAAAATTCCAACTTTCGTATACCAATTTCATGATACAACAAAACCCCTTCTCTTTACACACCAAACAAGCAAAATTAATCAAGCAAAAAAAAAAAAAAAAAAGGAAAGCTGAATAATCAGACCATTTACAGTCATGTCAGAGACATTGGAGTCAAGTCGAATGGGACTTTGGCGAGCGCCACTTGCCGAACCCAGATGACACATGGCGGTTGCAGAATCTGGTAGAACCAATTCGAATTCCGGTAGCCGGAAAGCCAATTGAAGAAGCAGAAGTAGTTGTAGCAACAGAAGCCGCCATCGCCAAGATTCAACCTTTTTCCTCAAAGAATTGAACAGAAGGAATCAGAAGAGCATGAGAAGAAAGAAATTGGAGAGAAATGGGTGTATGTATATCATCGTCGTCGGTATACGAAAGTTGGAATTTTGTTGGTGTTAAGTTTTTCTGCTCTTTCTGCTCTAATTGCGTTTTTTTTATTAATTTCGTTATTTTATTTTAATTTCATTTTATTTTAAATAGATTTTCTATTAAATTTATCATTTTGTTTTTTATTTTTGGTTTTTGTATTTTCTTTTTGAGTTTTCTTTATTCAAGATGACATAGCTGCTTATGTGGTAGTCAAACTCGTGTTTGACCTGATGACAATGCAGACAACACAGCAGTCCACGGGGTCAAATGGCGATTTTTGGCCAAAAGGATCGTTCAAGCCGGAATATTGATATAGTGGGACTATAGTGGCCAAAAGGTTGTGGTGGGTCGGGTGGTGGGTGTTGTGGAAGGTGGCGGTGGTGGTAGGGACGGTGGTGGTGAGGCGGAAGGTGGACAGAGGGTGGTGCGGTGGCCTGGACGGTGGTGGGAAGGCAGTGGTGGTGAGGTGGGGTGGGCTGTTGTGGTGGTGCCGTGGCTGGACGGAGGGTGGTTCCGTGGTGGGACGCCAGTGGTGCTGTGGGGTGGGGTGGACGATGGTTGGGCGACGACAGTGGTGGTGAGGCTGCGGCGGTGGTGGATGGGAGGGAGCTGGAGAGAGAGAGTGAATGAAATGAAAAAATGTAGGGTTTGACAATTAATAGGTAAAATGGTCCTTTCATGGGATAAATTTGAGGGTAAAGATGAAAGGTTCTTTTTTAAATTGTTGATTTCAAAAGGTTCATGGCAGTAAGTTTCCCATAAATCAGTCCATGCTGAGAGATGCAATGTTAATTCTTAAACGCAACACTCTTTCTGCTAAACGCAACATAAAAATGTCCATGTATTTGCATTACAATAAGTCAAATGTTAAATGCTAACATCAAAATATTGTAATTTGACTAAAATGCCCCCAGAAAAAGAAGAAGGTTATTAATAGAATTTTTGATGTTTTTTGGTTTGTTATAAGACTGCCCTCGAAATTGAATATGCGTAGTTTTGGGTTATTGTAGTAGCATCGGTTGGTGAGGTTTGAGATTTTCAAATTTGGCTCCGAAATAGTGTCCTAAAGTGTCAGGGTAGGTTTTTTTTTATGTACAGCAGAATGAGACCCGCCAATTTAGGTACTTCAGAATGGTACTGTCTAATTTAGATACTCGACATGAACCCCCTTTAAATTTAGGTACTCAATCAACTTTCAGGCTAAGTTGACCAATTTAATCCGATTTTGACCAAAAGGAAAAAAGAAAAAATATAACTAGTGACATGTGTCCCCTCCTTATAAAATTATGATTTCTTTTAAAAAAAATTAAAAAAACTGAAAATAATTAAAAGAGTGGAAAATTTTAAAAATACGCTTATGATACAAAAACATACAAAGGACAATGAAATAATGTTGATGCAATCTGAACAATTTACTCCCCCAAATTGATATCTTGTAAGAACCCTAACGTCACGTCAAAATAATTTCGGGACAATATTGATGCATTTTTATATTTTTAACATTTTTGAACAATTTTTTATTATTTGTTTTTTTTTTTGGTTTAATACATTTTTGTAATGTTTATACTTTAATAATTTAATATTTTTTTATAATAAATAATTTTTAATATCATCCATTATTTTAGTAATCTTTATAATCTCTATTAATTTTAAAAATTATTTGTTACAAATTTTTTTAATTTTACAAATTTTATAACTAAATTTGTATTATTTTCAAAAGACAAACTCCAGAATTAATAAGGAGGTGACACCACTACAAGAAATCCGCCAAATAGTGACGGGGGATAGCGACGGATTTTATATGTCGCTACTGGCTAGCGAATCGCTAGGTTTAGCGACGGATTTGATTCGCTCAATCCGTATCAAATCCGTCGCTATTTGGCGACGGATATTTTCCCGTCGATATTTGGTGACGGATACAAAATATCCGTCGTTATTTAGGGACGGATATTTGAACGGATTAAAAAAAGAAATTTTTTTAAAAAAAACGAATTTAGCGACGGATAGCGTTAAAATTCTAAGCTGAGATAAAGCAAGGCAGATCTCCTTTTCTTCCCCATTTTCGTTTCTGCTTCTCTTTCTTTGTCTCTCGCAATTTCTCCAATTCCGACCAAATCTCCCCCATTCCGGCCAATTTTGTAGTGTTTTCGAAGCTCGTGGGACAAAAAGTTCGGGTGTTTAATCAATTTTGTCTTCCTTCCGCTTAATCGAAGGTATTTTGGCTAAAACCATTATTTTGCCAAATTTGGAGATTTTGTTAATTTTGACTAATTTGAGCAATTGCATGTGTATTGTAAGTATGTAGTAGTTAGTTTAGCTTATATTACGTAGTGTGTTAACTTTGAGATGTTCAATTGATATATTGATTGTGAATTTGCATTTTTAGTATAATGTTAGGATGTTTGAAAGTATGTAGGGTTTTTAATTTGATATTTTCGTATATGTAGTAGGATTAGGAAGATTTAGTTGAGTGTTTTGAAACCCTTACTTGTTGACAAATTTGGGAATTTTGTTAATTTCGACTAATTAGATCAATTGTATGTTTATGGGAGTTATAATATACTAGCTAGTTAACTTTGTGCAATTGATATATTGATTGTGAATTTGTATTGTTAATTAGTATAATGTTAGGATGTTTATAAGTACGTAGTAATTTTGATTCGATAAATTCGTATATGCACTAGATTATGAAGATTTAATTAAGTGTTTTGAAACTATTTGGTGATTATATTAATGTAAAATGCATATTATGAATCTAATAATTGTAGACATGTCAGGCTAATCATCTAATTATGAATCCCGGTTGTTCATGGATGTACCGTCGCATAGTTAATGGCAGAATTCAGTCTAGTTTTGTGGAAGGGGTTGAATCCTTCATCACTTTTGCGCTTACACAAACTACTTGTTTGAGTGGGGGGAAGATGAAGTGCCCTTGCAATGCGAACAAATGTAGGAATAAACAATTTTTGCCTCCTGAAACGGTAGTGGAGCACTTGAAACGTAAGGGGTTCGTGTCTCAGTATGAGGTATGGTGTTATCATGGTGAGACACGAGCACTATTCATGGATTATGAGCATCTCTCAAAGTGTAAAAGGAAGCAGAAAAATGTGATCAGAAGTACTCAAAATACGTCTACATCTTATGCTAATTATGATCATGAACGGATGGAGCAAATGGTGTATGATGTTGCGGGTCCAGAGTTCATGGACACCAGGGAGCCAGTAACCGAGGGGGGTGTGGAGGAGCATCCGAATCCTGCGGATCGGGTGTTCTTTGAATTGCTGGAATCAGCAAAGAAGCCGATTTATCCGGGGTGTAGGCTCAGCGAGTTGTCTTTGTTGGCTCGGCTAATGAGTTGTAAGGCTAATGGCAGCAATCTGAAGCGAGCTTCCAGAGACTCCACCGGCCTACACGTCACATGCTCCTGGTAACTACCCTCGGGTGTCCTATCGGCGTTGGTGATGGTGCTACATTCCGGGGAAGCCGTGTTGTTCCCAATGGCGCAGGAACAAGTAAGTATTATGCATTTGTAGAACATACACTTAAGATAAATATATGATACATGATTTTACTAATGAATATTCGTTTCTTGTTTGTCTCATTGATAACAGGTTTTGGCTACCGGATGCTTCGGATAAACTAGGCAAAATCTTTAGGGGAGGAGATCTTGGACGAGGATGCGAGAAGTGGACAAACGTCTCGGACCGGATGAAGCACTTTTACTTTGACGAGTTGCGGGTAAGCTTAAATGTTACAATGAATGCTTTATTTGTTCTTTTAATCATTGTGTTAATGTGTGTGGTATGTTAGCCACTATATCTGTGAGTGGTATGTTAGCCACTGAACTTGGGTGATATGTTAGTCACCATTGTGTTAGTCAATTTTAGGACAATTTGAGTGGTATGTTACCACTAAGCTTGGTTTGATGTGTTAGTCACCATTCATGAACTTGTTGTGTCATTTGAGTGGTATGTTAGCCACTAAATTTGGGTGATATGTTGGTATTTATTCATGAACTTATTGCACACAATTTGAGTGGTATGTTAGTCACTAAACTTGGTCTTATATTTAAATTGTTATCTTTCTTTAAACTTGTGTAATTTTTACTTTGAATGTGTTTGTCCAGATAACGGCAAAGTAAAAGACTATGGGGGGGGGGGGGTGAATAGTCTTTTAAAACTTTTGTCGATAATACGGTTCTCGGATATACGTGAAGATATCGATACTTAATTCGAGAGCGGAAGACTTCTGAGATAAGTGCACGTGTTCAGCAAGATAAGTGTAAGTACTTTGCAATATAAGTAAAACAAGTAATAAACTGCAGAAAGTAAATAACACAAGTCTTTTTATAGTGGTATCTGAAGGTGGCGTAATCCTTCAACTAATCCACTTCGGTCTTTCTCAGACCTATAATCCACTAAGATAAATGAGGTAACCTTACAGATATCTTTTCTTGATTCCTAAATGCACTAGGTTCCCAACCAAGTGTTCCCCCTGAGTTATTCCCCGGCTTTCCACGACAGTACTTCCTGTACTCAGAAACCTTTTTGAGCTATTCCTTAGCTTCCCAAGCTAAGTACTTCCTGTGCTCAGCAACCTTGGAGTTATTCCTTAGTTTCCCAAACTAAGTACTTCCTATACTCCACGCCATATATGGTGTTGGTTTTAGGTTTGTTTGTCAGGTGAGCTTCTTTAATAACTTATTCAGATAGCTCTGTGAATCAAGTATACTTAATACACTTTTCAATGTATGGTATCTTGTTCTCTACTGACCCAAGTCTATGGTAAGTGTTCAAGAGAATGAAACTTAGATAAGAAATCTTAGTTCAACTCTTTCACAAATAACAATGTTCGTTAAGGATCATGACACTTAGAACTTTTGTGCTACTTAGAATCAAGAGCTTTGGTCGCAACAGAAAGCTTGAAGGTAAGTAGTTTGCTTGAGAGCACTTGTGTGAGTATTCAGTGTTCTTGGAGTTCAGTGTGTTCTAAGGTGTGTTATCAAGCAGTCTAAGTGTTGATATTTATAGATGAATTTGAGTGCCGTTTGAATAGTATCCGTTAGGCTTAAATCAAATTCAAACTATTGATATCTGAATATAATCTTATGTGAGTTTGTCTTCTTCTTCAGAAGCTACCGTTTTTGTTCAGACATTTCTGTCTGCGCATTTAATGCACTGTACTATATTTTGTCCTGTAGTGCCAACGAAACTATGCATGGTATCAGAGATCTTTATACAATCAGAGTTTTCTGAAACTTTGCGTGTTCTTTTCCAGAGATCATCATAGCTCCAGATACCACTTGTTTAAACAACTTGTTATAATATGTTTCTTTTTCAGATGCATATTTTATGTCCAAGGTATCTGAGTGTAGATATATGTGGGCACTTTCCTTGTCTCAGACACCTTTTATTCTCAGATATCTTTTGCAACTTGTGTGTTTCGAAACACTTGTTTCTCCAAGATATCTGGACATAGGTATCTGAAAAACCCTTGTCTTCAGCAATCTTGTGCAGTCTTCAAATCTTCAAATCTGTTGAACTTTTCCTGCTGGATGCCTTCTTCTTGGTCTTCTTCAGAAAATAAAAATTACATTTCGAGACCTAACATCCTATACAAGATTTGCTAGACTATCATACTTAGTGAGTTTCCTCTTTTACAGTGTTCAAGTGAACTAAGAGTACTAATCACCTTTCTGAGCTAAGATAAGTCATTAGGTTGCTGATCAAAATCTAAACAGATATTCCTAACAGAATGGAATTGTTGTAGAAGGACTACTACATTTCCAATGCCCTGGTGTCCCAGTTGTACCCTGTTTTCGAAACTTTAGGGTCAGACATCTATAGGAAAATGGTTTACAAAATGAAGGAGACACGCAGACAACCAACTTGGGTGGGGGATGACGAGTGGACACTTTGGGAGAATCTTGGAAGGATCCCTTTGTCCGAGATCAAGCTTACAAGAACAAACAAAACCATTTATGCGAGCCGAGATTGCAGGCCTTTGCCGGTTTATCACTATGGGTCATGTTGTTATTCTGAGATCACGTGATGGAGGTTAGTAAATATGTTGTTTATGACTTGGAATATGATACATAACAATTTTTTGCTTTCATTTCATTTCAATCAACTAACTACTTGTTTGCACATATGTTTTTTTAGGCCAATAGAGGACAGCCGAAGAGTGCTCTATACCACTTCAAGAACGCTAAGCCGAAAAATGGCATTTGGACTGATGTGATGGTCGAGCGTATTGCGGTACGTTTCTTTCTTAGGGTTAACATTTGTATTTGAGTATTTTAAAGTGATTCCTAAAATTGCATCTCATTTCGTATGCAATTTACAATTGCAGAGTGAGGTGGAGAGGAGGATGGATGAGAGGATGATCGACGGTCATGAGATGTCAATTGAAGAGCAAGACTAGATCTTCTTCGAGGTCAACCCAATGGACAACAAGGGTCGAACATATGGATTGGGAAGTTTGGGCCCTTCTATGAGTTCTAGTAGCTTCTCAGTGTCCCAGGGATCAGGATCGCGATCTAATCTCTTCACACAGGACCAGGTTCAAGAGATGATGACTCCTCTCCATGAGGAAATAGCTGCGACCAAGGCAGCTTACCAGCAAGTGCTTGAGGAACAGGCTCGTATGGCTCAGCGGATGGACGCTTTGACCCAGATGTTCAGCACTTCTTCCCAGTACCACCTACCGCCTCCTCCCGATTCTTAGTTACATCAGACTTATATTGTTTATGCTACATATATACTTTGACACTATTTCACCTTCTTGTGCTTGCATACTTTAGACTTTGTTATGGATAATTTATATATTAATGCAATTTAATTGTTTCGGGTATATTATTTATGATTATATTATGTGAAAAAACAGGTGAAATGTGAAACAAAATTATAAAAAAAAAGAAATTCAATAAGTGAATTTAGCGACGGAAAAAAAATCCGTCGCTAAATTCACGAACTAAGGGCGAATTAGCCCATTGAATTTAGCGACGGATTAAAATCCGTCACTAAATATCAAGCGAACTAAGGGCGGATTAGTGGTGGGATTTAGCGACGGATTAAAATCCGTCGCTAACTGGCGACGGATAAGTAATCCGTCGCCAATTCGGACGGACTGGTCAACGGATTAATCCGTCGCCAGTTCGTTGTTATTTGGCGATGGAATACTTATCCGTCGCCAAAAAAATAGTGACGCATTGTTTGGGGATGGTGGATTATCCATCGCTAAATCCGTCGCTACGGATTTAGCGACGGATCGGCACTGTTTTAGCGACGTATAATTCCGTCGCTAAAGCAGGTATTTTTTTGTAGTGCACGTGCCAACATATATATATGTGTGTGTGTGTGTGTGTGTGTGTGTGTGTGTGTGTACTATGTATGTACATACACATATGTATCTGTGAGCCCCAAATTTTTTGGGTCCCCCTAGGCCTGGGCCAAGCCCATATGTGTATATAAAAAAAAAATTAATGAACAAGAAACAATCGGAAGATTGAAGAACAGAGAACAAATTTCTTTCTTCATTTCCTTCTCTCTTCTTCATTCTTCCTCTTTCTTCTCAAAATCTCCTAATTCTTCCCAACATTCCATTAATTCTCAAATCAATTCTCCTATTTCCTAGCAAAGTGACGTTGGTGGGTTAGATTTTTCATTCTCCTTCCTCTCCTCAATGACTATAAATAGGATGTTTAACCCTCATCTTCTCAATCTACTTTTACCCAATTCAAACTATTTTCTATTAAGATTTTGGTATTTACAATTTATTCCTATATACAAGCACACAATACTTGAATACGATTCGATAATTTCAACTTTTCGAACATCTGGTGACTGGGTTTGTCGAACTGTCAAATAAAGGTAATTTTTTCACTTCTGCTTTGATCTGTTTCTTCGAAAATTTGGATTCATGATTCATTTCTAATTTCTTTTTTATTTTTAGGCAAGTTCAATTGGAATCTACTCAGAATCCGGATTTTAGAGATCATTTGAGGACTGATTGGGCTGCTCTATTAAATTCGGACTCTGTTCAGGCTTCAGCTTTGCTGCCAATTGCAAAAAGGGAAGTTTCCTTCACCTGGACAATTTCTTTTTGAAATTTTAATACTTTCTGTAGTCAATTATCTATTATCAATTATCTTGTATTGTGCTGTTGTTATAATTAAGTTATTTAGTTTTGCACTTTCAAATATGAGAAAATACAAATTTGGTTGCGAAAAACGTAAAAGGAAAAGAACTACTGATGCGTTAATTCAATCTCAAAAGGGAGCTCTAGACAAATTTGCTGTTAAAGATTCTCAAACTTCTAGTAACAACCAAAGTGCTGAAATTGAAGATGATTTAAATGTGACTTTGAATGAGAATGATGATGTTGTTGATCGTAATGTGTCATTTGATGAAGAAAATATTGAAAATGTGAATTGTGACCTGCCTCTTCCAAATTCTAATGATGTACCTGTAAAAAGTGTTTCTGATGTGCCTCTTTCGAATTCTAATGATGTGCCTGTTGAAAATGTTAGTGAACCTAACATAAACATTTATTATGATTGTGATGTTAACAACGATGAGCCTAATGATATAAATATCAACTGTAATATATATGATCCAAGATATTGGGATGGCCTAGAAGAAGGATTGATTTGCGTTTTGTACGTAATGGCCCAAAAAGAGATTTAACAATTGTGAACGGCCCTAATGATAAATTTAATAGACACTTCTCGTCTATCCATTATACTAGAGTTTTGCCGAATAGAGAAAAATGTGATAGAGATTGGCTTGTTTATTCAAAAGAGTTGGACAAAGTGTTCTGTTTTTGTTGTAAATTATTTAGAAAAGGTCATGGTGTGGGTGAATTAGCAAAGGGGGGTTTCAATGATTGGTCTCATCTTAGCCTTAGACTAAGAGAGCATGAAGTAGGTTTGGAGCATGTTAGAAATATGACAACTTGGTATCAATTGCGCTTAAGATTGAGTAAGAATCAAACAATCGATAAAGAAGCACAAAGACAATTTGAGAAAGAGAAAGAACATTGGAGAAATGTTTTATCAAGAATTATTTCAATTGTGAAATTTCTTGCGAAGCATAACATGACATTTCGTGGTAGTAATGAGAGGCTATATGAAAATAGTAATGGGAATTTTTTAGGTCTTGTTGAAATGTTAGCAGAATTTGATCCGATCATTCAAGAACATGTTAAGCGCATAGAAAACAAAGAACTTTATCATCATTATCTTGGTCACAGAATTCAAGATGAGTTAATACTTTTGCTTGCCACAACGATTAAATCTGAAATTACAAATAAAATAAAGGAGGCAAAGTATTTTTTTGTATTACTTGATTGCACCCCCGATTCTAGTCACAAAGAGCAAATGTCTATTATATTAAGATATGTTTCTTTCTCTTCAAAGGAAGTATGCGTGGAGGAATCCTCTTTAGGGTTTTTATGTGTAGATGATACGAGTGGGCAAGGAATTTTTGATGTTCTACAACTTGAATTAGAGTCTCTTGGTTTGGACATTGATGATGTAAGAGGACAAGGCTATGATAATGGTTCTAACATGAAAGGAACAAAACAAGGAGTACAAAGTAGACTTATTGCTATAAATAATAGAGCTTTTTATACTCCATGTGGTTGTCATAGTCTAAACTTGATCTTGTGTGACATGGCGATACTTGTGTAAGAGGACAAGGCTATGATAATGGTTCTAACATGAAAGGAACAAAACAAGGAGTACAAAGTAGACTTATTGCTATAAATCATAGAGCTTTTTATACTCCATGTGGTTGTCATAGTCTAAACTTGATCTTGTGTGACATGGCGATACTTGTGTCGAGCTAAAAGTTTTTTTGGAGTTGTACAACGCATATATACTATATTTTCAAGATCCACAAAGAGGTGGCAAATTTTAAAAGATAATGTGAAATGGTTGACTCCTAAACCTTTGTCGTGTACTCGTTGGGAAAGTCGTGTTGATAGTGTGAAAGCTATAAGATTTCAAATAAAAGACATACAAAATCCTTTAACTAAAGTTTACGAAGTTGATCTTGGCCTAAGATAAAAAGTGAAGCTAACTCTTTGGCAACTCATGAACTCGGTAAGTTTGAATTTTTGTTGGCACTTTTATTTGGTTTGATGTGTTATCTCATGTGAATGTGGTTAGCAAGCAACTACAAACTAAGGATATGCATATTGATGTTGCAATAAGAGAAATAAATATTTTGATTGCATTCTTTAAGGATTATAGAGAAACTGGTTTTCTAAACCATTGGAAAAGGCTAAGGAAATAGCTACAATTAAATGTTGATACTAATTTTTCTCAAAGGCGTGAAATCCTTGAAAGAGGCAATTTGATGAGAATCGAGATGATGATGTATCACATTTGTCTGAAGTGGAGTCATTTAGAATTAATTATTTCATATATATTATCGATCAAGCAATTTCTTCGTTTAAAATAAGGTTTGAACAATATCAAGAATATAAAAATCTATTTGGATTCATGTTTACATCAAAAAATTTACATTCTTTGGATGATCCAACTTTGACAACTTGTTGTATGAATCTTGAAAAAGCACTTGAGCACAAAAATCAATAAGATATTGATGGAAATTCTTTGTTTGTTGAATTAAAACTTATTAGAGAGTTCATGCCTAATACGAAGATGAGAGCTATTGAAATTTTGAGTTACATAAAAGATGTTGGTTGTTATCCTAATGCAATGGTTGCTTACAGAATTTTGTTAACCATCCCTGTTACCGTTGCATCCGCCGAGAGAAGTTTTTCTAAGTTGAAGTTGGTGAAGTCCTATTTACGCTCTACAATGTCACAAGAACGTCTCAATGGCCTAGCGATGATAGCAATTGAGAAGGATATAGCCGAGAAACTTGATTATGAAGACCTAATTGATGATTTTGCTTCAAAAAACGCTAGAAGAGTTGCGCTTTTCAAGTAATTTTTTAGTTATGTGTAATAATATCTTGAGAGAATATTTCAATGACTTATAATATATGATTTTTATTATTTAGTTATAATATAAATTTTTTATTTTGTTAATACTTGGGCCCCGTTTAAAATTTTCGCATAGGGCCCCTTAAATCTATGGGCCGGCCCTGTACATACGTATGTATGTATGTAAGTAAATGTATGTATGTATGTATATATGTATGTATGTATGAAAGTTAGTATATGTATGTATGTATGAATAAATTACAACATTTTGATGTTGCGTTTAGCGGAAACGGTGTTGCGTTTAACATTGCCTTATTGTAATGCAAATACATGGGCACCGCGCTAAGCGAACTCTAGAAAAAAGAATAACATACATACATACATACATACATACATACATATCTCATATATATTTAGAAACATTTATTTTCTTTTAATTTTCAAAAAAAATCGACTGTTGTGTATGCTGATGTTTTTGTGTTTGTATACACGGAACATTTTTATAAAAATATTAATTTTATTTGGGCTTAATTTTTTTTTATTGTTGTTTCTTTTTTTTCAATCGTGCATGTTAATGTTTTTGTTTTTATATAGACGAGTTATTTTGATTTTTCGTTACGTTTTATTAATTTTATAAGATTTTTTATGAGTTAGAGGCATTTTAGTCAATTTACAACATTTTGATGTTGCGTTTAGCGGAAACGGTGTTGCGTTTAATATTGTCCTTATTGTAATGCAAATACATGGGCACCGTGCTAAGCGCGCTGGTCAACTACATGTACATAAACAATACATATACCACCCCTACTAGATGATCACTTTGCAAATTAGTACCCACTGGTTGAACAATTACATGTACCTCCAAACTTGAAACATCAATTACATATAGCCCCATTAGTCAACGCCAGTGCTGATATCAGCTCACCGGACACATGCCCTTGTCCACGTGGTCATCCACGTCAGTCATGTGTATTTATAATTGTTTTACCTCAATATTTTGACCTTCAAAATGTAGTCGTTATTGGGTTTATATGTAATTGCCCTAATATTGCTATGGGTGTGTTTGTAATTGATTTTTCTCATAAACTAGTCGTTATTTTTTTAAAAAAAAATTCTTATAAATATTGATGAAATTTCATTATAATTCTTCATCTTTCTCTCAATTTCCATACAAAACAAAAGAATGGCAAATAATTCCTTATGCCGCAAATTTGGATGTGGTATGTCAACAAACATGCCAGTTTCAAGTAGTAAGAAGAACGATGGTAGGTTGTATTATTGTTATCCTGGTCATGATTGGTCTCATTAGTGCGCACGAGATGATTGACTTGGGAATTAGTGGGTTGTTTGGCACATTGTGAGAATTTTAATGAATAGTAACTAAATTTTAAATGAGTTGTTAAAAATTAGTGTTTATTATAACATTACATTTTGTATGGGATTTTGCAAGGAGTAAGTCTCCTGAAAGACTACCTGATAATTTATCTTGAGACGAACCTATATTGTCAAAAAAAATCATCGATGGTACTAATCAAAACACCTATGTTCTCAACATTGGTATTTTTTTCATATTACAACAAGACTTATTTCATTAACAACATAGACATTTTTATTAATAACATGGATGCGTTTATTTACAATATACTAGTATTACGTGACACGCGTTCGCGTCTAACCTTTTAAATGAATAAATCATTTTCACTCCCACATTGGAAAAAGTGATATAAGTCGGATCTTAGCAAATTTATATAATAACACTGTGTTGATTATATGATTTCAATTGTTCTTTTGTTGGGGGTACATATAACATCTTGTATATGTAGATCGGGTTTAAGTTTTAAAAAGATCAAATGGTTCACCATTTGAACCCTTAATTAATGGGAAGAAATACTTAGATGAAGTTATGTTATGTAAGAGAGTTTACGGTTGATAAAATATTGTTTTGTAAGAAAGCGGTTAGAGGGAGATTTTTGTTTTATTTTAATTTTATTTTCATGTAACTTATCTTTTGATATTAATAACTTTGATTATGATATAGTATAAATGTAAATACTGGATAAATTATTTAAAAGGCATGATTCATAAAACTTTGTGTTCTACAAGTGTCATGAGTTTTAGTTAAGTAATGACTCGATTAAAAAGATAACCATTACCTCAACAAAATAGAAACACCAATATAAAATATGATCGACTCATTTAAAATGGATTAACAGATTCGCTTTATTTTCTTCTTTGAAAAAAAAAAAAAGAAACAGCTCGTAGATCATTTTCCAACTTGCAACTTTAAATTGTCACGACTGGTCAATGGCGCCTTATTCAGATGACTTCTTATTTGCTAACATTCCCCTTTCTTGGCTAGATTCTGCTCCTCTGAATCAAATTCTGGAAAAATGAGGCTGGAAGTAAATCAGTACTGAAGTAAACGCTAGTGAATCCAAGGTAACTTGCTGATTATTGATGTTTCTTTTGCTTCGATAGTTCGATTGTTACGGTTCTTCTGCCTCCACAACCAATCTCTTTGGATCCTCCTCCAGTTCAGCTCGGATTTCAAATCCTTTCGGTCAATCCGGTCCATCTAGCAGTGGCACTACAATGAGCTTGTTTGGATCGACTTCAGCTTCACCTGCAACTATTTTCACCTTCATTTGGATTTAATTCTGCTCCTGCAACTACAGTAGTAAGCACCACTACATCTTTGTTTGGTTCTACACCTGCTCCTTCATTTGGCTCCACCACAGAACAACCTGCTGCTCCTTCATTTGGCTCCACCACAGAACAACCTGCTGCTCCTTCAACTGGCCTATTCGCTTCCACCACGGCTCAATAGGCTGCTCCTTCAGCTGGCCTATTCTTGATGATGATGAAGGGATTGAGTTTTCCTCAGAAATTAATTACTACTAAAGCAAAAGAAGCAAATATTTATTTTATCATCGATCAAGGAATCAAAGCTGCAAATCCTGGAACCCAAAACATACATACTCATCTTTTTTACATTCAACTTAATTAACCTCCCTCAGTTCACAGCAAATAATTGCTTGTGAATCCTTCATGACTCACAATGCTGCCTTCCCTTCCCTCATGCTGAGGCATTTCATATAATAAAACAAATCGTGAACATTAGCTGGAGTGGTTCGATTAGCATTGACATGAGTGAAATTAATCAGAGTTGAAAGAAAGCGGCGGGTAACATCGATGACTGGATTAATTGTAGGAATGATCATAAGTTAATATGTGTTATCTTGTGGCGAATCGAACGTCACGGTTCCGAAGGATTGAATCAAATCGTATCAAAAAGACTAAACGACTTATTGTGGGTCGGTTACAAGGGATAAAACCGACCTACATCAACTTCTCAAATCTCGGACAAAGGAGGATATACCGATCTACATCGTATATCCGACCTACAAGTCCAAGATCCGACTTCAACAACAGGTCCGAGCCTGGACCTCAAATAGTGATTCAAGATCCCGTAATATCCGGACTACGTGTCAGTTAAGGACATGATTCCGGGATTTAAGGGATCCTGTTCCCCGGAAATTGCCTATAAATAGAGCTCATTCTCTTCAGTTCAAGTAAGTCATTTATTGCGTCTCAACCATATTTCTGAAAGGAAGAGTACTACTCTTGGTTGAATCACTACCCGGTTTGTCCACGGTAGACCGGGCATAAAGAGGTCTAACCCTCGCTTTTCTTAGCGATTCGAGCACTTCGAAGAAGCTAAGCGCGGTATCCGAACTAGGCAATTTTACCCTCAACATAATTGGCGTAAATGCAGGAAGCGACACGAAAAGTTCTCACCGACCTAAAAGCGAGGCCATGCTTCCTCGGACGTGAAAAAACCATTCCATCCGGGTCACTCCACCTAGTGACCGCCGATTAACTTCAAGTAAACAATCCGATCCTCCCACAAGGAGGAACTCAAGCGGAGATTCGGATCGAAACCGATCTTGAGCGGAAGAAGAATATAGAGAATGGCGGAGACCAACCTCGGTATACCAAGCATACCAGCGGAAACCAACCCGGTCCTTCAAACCCACAAGTGCAATTCCCATACCACCAGGGTTTGAGGAAATATTTACAGCCATGGAGACTCGGATCGAAAACCGTATCCGAAAGAGCCTACCGAGGCATGAAGAACGATCGGAATCTAGAACGCCCTCTGTCACTAATCGAAATGTCCGACACAAGTCCAAGCAAGAGGAGATAGAGCTCCTCGGCCTATACCCGATTTGCGAGATGTCATAAATGAGAAAAGCCGAGCCATGACTCGAGGACAACCTAGCGACTCGGGATAATCATGGGTATTCAAGGCGTGACGACCCCATAACAAGCATCTGAAGGAAGTCAAAGAAAGAAAATCCGAACATGGATAATGAATCTTGTGGCGAGGATCATGTCCAATCCTTTACCCGAGAGGAAATTGCTATAAAGCAACGAGCCCTAGCCGTCGAACAGGAACGATTGGAAAAGATGATCCGAGCTAGAGAAATTGTGAGTTTTGGAAGAGATCGAGACCGAAATCCAAGTCCGCTAACCGCCATTGTCCGAGCTGACCTCTGGGAAGCAGGATGATTCCTGGGAACCTTGACAAATATGACGGGACCACGTGCCCGATAGGACATCAAGTCAGATTTGAAAGTTCTATGTCCGTTACGGATTCAGTCGGCATAATCATGCGAATGCCTTAGTCGGAACATTCTATGGTAAAGCCATGAACTGGTGGTTGGAACTAAGACCAGGATCAATCTCAAGTTATCAACAGCTTTTGGAGATTTTCATCCACAACTTTGAGAACTACAGAACCAAGAAGAAACCTATCACCTTCATGGCAAACACTGTGCAAAAAAGAAATGAGAACTTAAGAGCCTTCATAACTCGGTTTAACGAGGCGTTGCTCTCCGTTGAACCTCATTCCTTGAAAGAGAAGTTGGCATACCTATACTCAAACTCCAAGCATGAAGGCTTACGAGCACTTATTTCTGAAGGAAGAGTGAAAAGCGAACGCATGCTAGACGATGTCGTTGAAGGATTTATGACAGGGGAAGAATATCGAAAACATTACCCAACTAGAACTGAGGAAAGGGACATGAAGAATGAGAAAAATGAGAACAAGTCCCAACAAAATCCCCGTAATGAAAAGAAAAACAACGATAATTACAGAGGACTGGAGACTAGAAGGAGAAGTTCTCCTAGGAGATATGCAAATTATTCCATTCTTAACACTCCCCGGACTAATATTCTTGCTGGCATAGAAGACAAAGGATATGGGATAGCCTGGCCCAAAAAGTTCAAGGAGAACCGACAATCCCGAAATTCCAATTTGTTCTGTCGTTTCCATAAGCAACCAGGGCATTCAACGGAAGATTGTGTGGATTTGAAGAATGAAGTTGAAAGACTCATTGAACTTGGGTACCTGAAAGACTATATCATGCGCCGAGATAGCGGTAACTTGACCAAAGAAATCTGACGAGCGAGATCTCTGAAAGAGCCCCACCGTGGTAGGAGAAAAATGCGGACTCGATCCGAAGATAATAACCGTCATAATTTTCAAGAAGATTATGAGAATGCTCACAAAAGGGGTCATTGGGAGCATCACCGGTGGACCAAGTGGAGGTGATAGTCGGAATGCCCGAGTGGAATGACAAAGAATATCCGGAGATCCGGAAACCATGGTGAAACGCGATTCAAAAAGGGTTCAAGCTATCTCCTTTGATGACTCGAAGTTCCTCCATGCGCATAGGATAAGGCAAAATCAATAATCCCGACCTACATAGTTATCACACTAGACATTGCCAACTACGGTGTGAAGAAAGTGTTAGTTGATAATGGAAGTTCCCAATATCATCTTTTGAAACTTTGGCCAAAATGGAACTAAAACCCGAAGGACTTAGGAGTGTTATTACATCCTTGCAAGGTTTCATGAGGAGGAAATAAGGCCTCTTGGAAGTGTGTATCTAGCCATCTCAATGGGCCGAATGCCTTGTCGAGTGACAAAGGAATTACGATTCATGGTGGTAGTGTCCTTTGACTATCTTGTACTCTTGGTCCGACGGAATTAACACTTTTAGGGCAATCATCAACACTCCATCTCAAAATAAAGTTCCCAACTCCTTTCGAGTGGGAGAAGTCAAAGAAAGCGGAGAGAAGCACAGGAGTGTTACCGCTATCCGCCAAAAGAATGTTGCAACCCATTCTGAAAGGCGGCTCGCATCCCGACCTCGACCCAAACGAAGGAACCAAGAGAATGTGCTTTCCAAGCACTTCAGTGGGACGCATTGAAGATTACAATGTCATTCCCGAGCAACCTGCCGGACAAACACCGAAGAAGAGATTTTTTGGTGAGAATCGGATAGAACCATAATGCGAAACCAAAGAAATCCAATTTGTTGGAGGAAATCGAAGAAGGTCACCAAGATAGGGAACGGAATTACAGAAGAATCCTAGCTCAAACTAACAACCTTCCTACGAGCAAATACCGACGTATTTTCATGGTTGACCGAAGATTTAACGGGAATTGATCCAAGGATAATGGTGCACCACTTGAATGTTGATCCAAGTATCAAACCGGTTCGCGAAAGAAGAGGATCATGGAAAAGAACAAGATAAGATCATAGCAGCGGAAGTGGAGCGATTACTCTGAGCGGACACATCATAGAAGCCCACTATTACGAATGGTTATGCAATGTCGTTACGGTTAAAAATCACCGGAAAATGGTGCATGTGCAATGATTTTACAACCTTGAATCGGTTTGTCCTAGAGATCCATATCCACTTAGAGGATTGATACCTTAGTTGATTCCACCACCATTGCGCTTTGCTTAGCTTCATGGATGCTTTCCGGTGATTTTATTAGATAAAATGGCCAAAGAAGACATTGCAAAGGCGCATTTGTTACATCGGGGAGTATCTTGCTTCAATGTGATGCCCTTTGGACTCAGAAATGCTGGAGCAACCTATCAGAGATTGGTTAGCCAGATGTTCAAAGAAGAAATTGGAAAAATCATGGAAGTTTATGTTAATGATATGCTAGTAAAAAGCAAGGAGGAAAATTAACATGTTTCACACATCTCAAAGTGTTTTTCCATACTCGAGAAATGCGGTATGAAACTAAATCGGAGAAATGCACTTTTTGGAGTGAAGGGCGGAAAATTCCTAGGTTACATGATCACAGAAAGGGGAATTGAAGCCAATCCCGACAAAATCAAAGCTATCCTGGATCTTCCGCAACCGAAGAATATCAATGAAGTCCAAAAACTCGTAGGCAAGATAGTTTCTTTAAGCAGATTCATTTCCCGGTCAGCTGAAAAAAGTCTGCCATTCTTCAAGGCACTCCGAAAAACTACCAACTTTGAGTGGACTGAATCTTGTCAAGAAGCCTTTGAGGAATTGAAGAATTATCTGGTCAGTCCGCCACTTCTAGCTATACCAGTTCCTGGAGAACCCTTGTATTTGTACGTGGCAATCAGTCTTGAGGCGGTGAGCTCGATAATGGTTAGAATCGCTGAAAATGAACACTTACCGATCTACTACTTGAGCAAGGCCGACTAGTGATGAGAAGAACTACTTGGAAATCGAGAAGTATGCCTTTTGCGTCGTGAACGCAGCTGCAAGACTCAAACCCTATTTCATATCTTATGATGCCATAGTTCTTACTCATCATCCTCTCAAGCAAGTATTAGGGAAGCTCGAGAAATCTGGACGATTAGCCAAGTGGGCCATTCAACTGGGGGAACTAAACATCGAATATCAAGCACCGACTGCAAAGAAAGCACAAGTCTTGGCGATTTCTTAGCCTCTTATCCGACAATTGGAAGAAGCAAGCTCTAACTCAAAGTGGGCGATTCTCGACATTGATAGCTCAATAGTCGGACAAAACTTAGATATCATTGATGTTGAGAAATGTATCCTACCACCACCCCGAAGGAGAAGCACCCAAGAAACACCGGTGATCATAGAGAGTAAGCGAAACAAGCTGAAGAAATTTGGCAACTCTTTGTTGATGGCTCGTGAGCCTAGGTTACAGAGGGCGGTTTGCTCTGATCGATCGAAGGAGCTGAACTCGAATATGCCACTAAGTTGGATTTCAGTATTACCAATAATGAAGCCGAGTACGAAGCTCTACTCTCATGTTTGAAATTGGCTAAATCAATAATGGCCAAGAAGATACGAGCTCACACCGACTCTCAACTGGTCGAATCACAATTCTCGGGAGAACTACAAAAGGACCGACCTTGATCAAATACTTAGAAATCCTAAAGAAAACAGTCAAGAGTTTCACCGAGTTTTCTCTGTCTCGGATACCCCGAGCTATGAATGAACGAACTGATGTCCTATCCAAATTAGCATCAGCCTCACGATCAATCGACACTCGCTCGGTCGTTCTCATGACTTCTAAGAAGCCAAGTATCTCACGAGACTTGATCACAACCAGGGTTCTTGCTATAAATGCAAACAATGATTGGAGATCCGACCTATTGAACTACCTCAGCGACATAATTCGGTGATAAACTTGAAGCGAGACGACTAAGGAACAAAGCGTTGAGGTACTTCATGATTGATTCAGATCTCTATAAACGATCATATGGCGGAACTCTCATGACAAGGACGAATCATTCTCGGTGATGGCCGAAATTCATCAAGGAAGCTGTGGAAATCATTCCGGGGGTCGGGCTTTGGCTCAAAAGATTGCCCGACAAGGCTACTTTTGGCCCACTATGTTGAAAGTTTCGTTCCAATTTTCAAGAGGATGTAATGAATGTCAATGATTTGCAAACATCCCTCACCGACCCACTTTGCCCATGATACCTGCAAGTATCACTTGTCCCTTCGATCAATGGGGAATTGACATTGTCGGGAAATTACCAGTTGGGACAGCACAAAAGAAGTTTATCATCGTAGCAGTGGAATACTTTACCAAGTGGGTCGAAGATGAAGCCATGTCAGTCATCACCGAGAAGAAAGTGATCCTCTTAAATGCGGAAAAACATTATCATCGGTTTGGACTTAGAGGATAATAGTAGCAGATAATGGGAGACAATTTTGAGAATTCGGATGAAGGAATGGTGCCAAGAATTGAAAATTGAGCAAAGGTTCACCTCGGTCGGATATCCTCAAGCTAATGGTCAGACCGAGGCAACCAACAAAACAATTGTAGCTAACTTGCAAAAAAGGCTTCAAGAGTCGAAGGGGGATTGGGTTGAAGAGTTAAATGGAGTTCTATGGGCATATAGAACTACTGCTCGGACCTCTACGCAAGAAACTCCATTCATACTAGTATATGAATCCGAGTCCGTAATCCCAGCTGAAATAGCAGTAGAGACCATCCGTATCCAAGGATATTCTCCAGCCGATAACCACTTCTCGCGAGTTTTTGACCTAGACATGATGGAGACAGTCCGAAGTGATGCCTTAGCCCTAACCATGAATTATCAATCCATTATGGCTCGCTCCTACAACAAGCATGTATATGTTAGGGATCTGCAAGTCGGTGACTTGGTCCTCCGACGAGCAGACATTTTGGGCAAAGTCGGAAAATTACAACCAAACTGGGAGGGACCTTACAAGATAACTCGAGTCCACAAAAATGGAAGCTATGATCTAACTGACCCAAAAGGCAGAGAGCTCCAAAGAACTTGGAACGGGAAGAATCTCCAGTAATTCTATCCCTAGAAGGCGGCCTTGAGGCTTGGATGTCATTAGTTTAACCTATCATATTTTGTACCTTGTCTTTATCTTATGTTGAAGTCCGAGTGAGTGAAACCTCAACATTTTTCCCACCTGGTTTTGATTACAATTCGGGAAAAAACACTCGTACAAAGACCGGCCTTTGAAGGTATCTCCCCAGCCAAAACGACCTCGGGGCCTTCAGCTTACGTGATCCCCCCTCAGTCATAGAAAGGGTCATATAGACCGACTCACGATGTGACTAAGAGGTAAATTATGTAGGGCAATAACCCGAGGAGTATGCCGCAGGGATGATGCAAAACTATCGTGATCAAGTAACTTTTGTTGTCCTTTATTGTCCAACTTTCGAGTTGGCCTAATACTATTCAACTAATGAGTCGCTATATCGGAATCTCGGTGACTTGTTTTCACTTATCCAAAACAAATTCCGACGAAAAATGAAAAACAAGTCTATGAAAAGGTAACAACTTCATCAATGGAGGTCGGTTCAAATTTCGTTAGAAAATCGAGATATGGAAAGTACAAGTTTTTCAAGGTCCGAGGACCATACATATGCCTACGGGGCATACCCCGCCTTCTCCCTTCACTGAATTTCCGAGGTTGAGCTTTGAGACTCCGAGCCACCATCTTGAGCCCGACGAGATTGCTGCTGTATTCGAATCCTCCTACGAATCATCTTCAGCATCCGCTCTCTCTCTTCCTCGGCCCGCCTCCTGATGACCACCGGACATAAAGGGGGATCACCTTCTGGATCAAGAACGATTGAGTCATCCACTGTGCCTTTACCATAATAGGTCGGAGGATGCTTGTTCCCTTGATCTGATTTATCCGGTCTTAAGAATCGTACTTGGGATCATTTGGGTCTCCAAAGTCGAAGTTCTCCAAGTCGGGTAGCGCTGCGCTCGCATTAAGTTGAAGTTGCCTAGCTCGGCTTGCGGCTTCTCGGGCGGCTTTCGACATCCTAAAGGAATCTGACACGGACTACACTGGCTCGGAGAAAAATTGCTAAGAAAAAAAGGAAAGAAAGAAGAAAGGAAGGTAAAAAAGTGAGGAAGAAAGAGTTACCATACCCCTATTTATAGGAATAAAGAATCCCTATGATCACGCCACGTGTCCACCATCTGACGGCTCGGAAGATGAAAGGACGCAGTAATAATGGCGACTTTACCGCTTCACCTCTTCCTTTCTAGAACATTACACATCATTACAGAGTAAGTCGGTATTACAATACCGACCTTTAGAGAAATAAGGGTGACTCCCGAAGTTCCAACATTCTTCCAGTATATCGGGATTTCTAGTCTCGATGAGGCCCCCAAACATTTCTCTCCCAAAACCGACCTATGAAGTATAGAACACCGAGCAATGGCCTCACCCACCGCGCCCGGACAAGATCAAAAATCCCATTGAAGTGTGGTGAGGAAGGTCATTGCCCCGAATCCAACACTGACTATACTGGCTCGGAGAAAAATTGCTAAAAAAGGAAAGAAAGAAGAAAGGAAGGTAAAAAAGTGACGAAGAAAAAGTTACCATACCCCTATTTATAGGAATGAAGAGTTGCTGCGATCATGCCACGTCACTATCATCTGACGGCCCAAAAGATTAGAGGACGCAGTAATATCGACGACTTTACCGCTTCACCTTCCCCTTCAAGAAAACTACGCATCACCACAAAGCGAGTCGGTATCTTAATACCGACCCTAAAGGAAATATCTTAACATTTTCCAGGTTCTACTTAAAAATCAAGATTAAACTTCTTGATAAGTCGGTATCTTAATACCGACCCTAAAGGAAATATCTTACTATTTTCCAGGTCTACTTAAAAATCAAGATTAAACTTCTTGATAAGTCGGTATCTTAATACTGACCCTAAAGGAAATATCTTAATATTTTCCAGGTTCTACTTAAAAATCAAGATTAAACTTCTTGATAAGTCGGTATCTTAATACCAACCCTAAAGGAAATATCTTAATATTTTCCAGGTTCTACTTGAAAATCAAGATTAAACTTCTTGATAAGTCGGTATCTTAATACCGACCCTAAAGGAAATATCTTAATATTTTCCAGGTTCTACTTGAAAATCAAGATTAAACTTCTTGATAAGTCGGTATCTTAATACCGACCCTAAAGGAAATATCTTAATATTTTCCAGGTTCTACTTAAAAATCAAGACTAAACTTCTTGATAAGTCGGTATCTTAATATCGACCCTAAAGGAAATATCTTAATATTTTCCAGGTTCTACTTAAAAATCAAGATTAAACTTCTTGATAAGTCGGTATCTTAATACCGATCCAAAAGGAAATATCTTAATATTTTTCAGGTTCAACTTAAAAATCAATATTAAACTTGTTGATAAGTCGGTATCTTAATACCGACCCTAAAGGAAATATCTTAATATTTTCCAGGTTCTACTTAAAAATCAAGATTAAACTTCTTGATAAGTCGGTATCTTAATACCGACCCAAAAGGAAATATCTTAATATTTTCCAGGTTCTACTTGAAATCAAGATCAAACTTCTTCATAAGTCGGTATCTTAATACTGACCCTAAAGGAAATATCTTAATATTTTTCAGGTTCTACTTGAAAATCAAGATTAAACTTCTTGATAAGTCGGTATCGTAATACCGACCCTAAAGGAAATATCTTAATATTTTCCAAAGTTCTATAAAGATGAAAGATAACTTAAGTTATATATATATACCGACAAAATTATTAAGATTCCGACCCATCACCCAGACCACCAAAATAAAGTGTAAAGGTCAAAGGTGACTAAGTCGGAATCTACAGACTGATTATGAAAAAATTACTCCCTCACAGACCAAGGGAGATAGTCTTCATCAAAAATAAATATTGTTCAAAAGGAAAAGAGCTTAAAGAAAACAACAAGTTTAAAGGAAAAAACCGGACTAACAGGTGACCGGCCTTCAATCAATCTTGACCACAAGGCTCCTATTATTTCCTTCCAGGGTCGATTCAACTGTGGTTCCAGTTGGTTGTTCTAGACCGGGGCTCCCATCCTCTTCATTCACTGGATCCTCCATTCCCTTATCTACTGCCGGCGTCACTACAGGTTGAATCACGGGGAGAGTCGGCATGCTATCATCATCGGCTCGGATGTGACCAAAAATGGGACCAGGTAGCCTCATCCAAGCGACATTTGCAGCACTCCAGTCGGCTTCAGGTTTTAGGCACTCGGCATTAACCACCGTGGGCAACCAAAATGGATAAAAAGCCACAGTAGGAGCATTCATTTGGCTCGGAGCAACCATTCGCCAGAATTCATTAGCAAATAAGGCCTGGTCCGACATCCACCGGAAGGGACTCAAAGGTCGGCCCAAACTGAGGATTGAGCTAATCCTCATACGCCTGGAAGTCAGCTGGAAGTACATTAGCCAGCTTGAGTTGGTCAATGCAATCCGAGAAAGCAGCCATCCGAGCCTTCCCCACCACATCCATCTTGGCGAAGCCAAAAGCTGGAGACTGCAGGAAGTCGGCCACCGCTGAAAGCCGAGTAGACTTACACTCAGCTAAGAGCCTTTCTCTCATACTCTACCGAGCATCCGAAAACGATTCAACATGAGCTTTGAATAAATCGTCCTGCAACCGAGCGCTAGCCAACTCCGACTCTTTAGAGCCTAAGGCCTGCTTCAGCTCCGCGATCTCCTGTTGGAGGGCATGTTCCTTGGCCTCCTTGGCCCTTTTGAACTCGGTCAGAGCATCCTCGGCCACCTTAGCACGAGCTTCCAACTCCTCCCGACCCCTGTCATCCTTTTCCACCCTCAGCTTCTTCAACTCCTCGTACCGACGGACATGCCTTTGAGCCCGGATTACACTCCCCCGAGCCAGCTTCATCAACTGTAAAAAAATCAGAAAGATTGCAAGTGTTATAATGCTTATCCTATGAAAGATAAAGAATCTAAGGGTCGAAAGACAAACCTCTCGGCTCTGATCACAAAGAGCCTGGGAAAACTCTTCCTCCGACATTCCCATTACCTGACCTTCCTCGGCCGTGGTGAATTCCCAGGCTACCGACGGATCAAACGTCCGTCGGATGTTCCGACCAGCAGGCTGTGACTCCTCCAAAGGCCTCTTTTCTCGACTTCGGTCGGTCGCATCAATTGGAGGTGGCGTCCTGGAAGATGAACTCCCACGCCTCAACAGATCTTGACCTCCCCGACGAGCCAATGACTAAGCGGCTTGGCGAGGAATGCGACCCCCCCCCCCCCGCACCTTCCTGACCCCTGGAGCATGTCGAATGGGTTGACTCCCGGACCCTTGCACCGAGCCCTGATGCTGGGAACCCGACCCACCAGCACCTTGAGTGTTTGGCTCCAAGTGACTCGCTATGTTTACGGGGGCCGAGATGTTCATCTTCACTACCTGCTTACTCTTCGGCTGGGTCTCAGGGAAGTCTGTCCCAGCGAGCTTCATTCCCGATAGACATCCAGTAACCTAAAAACAAGACAAGGGTCGTTAGTTTTATGAAAACGGACATCCAGTACTTGTTGTTACTTTCCAACATATCAGAGACTTACCTAAGGACTTATTATTACATTAAACCTCCTCGGAAGTTATACCGGCCAAGTAGGGGAGAGGCTGATTAACCAAGACATATGGAAAATACATACGCTCAGGAGTCATATTATAAAAATTGGACAACCAGGCCGGCCAACTGCTCTTGGTTCCGAGCTTAACTGGTCGGGGGTCCTTCCCCTTGAAAAAATGTAGGGGCGCGTTGGTTGTGCCCCGGGTATCTCTGAAGTAAAAATACTTCGTCCACCATTCTATGCCAGTGGACGAAGTCATGTTGTGCAAAAATTTAAAATACCTACGAGCCGAGAAATAGAAAAAGTATGGATTTCCCGGACTCTTGGCTATTTTGAAAAGGCGAAGAAAGTTTGTGTCGTTGAGAGGAATGTTGGAGTGCTTCATCACCACCACCCAACAGATAAGGGTCGCCAACCCATTAGCTGTGATTTGAGTCGGGCACATCTTAATCTCTCGGAGGATTTTTTGAAGGTCGGTATTGATTGGGAGCCGCCACCCATTCTCTATTTGTACCGAGATGATTGAGACATATCCCTCGGGTGGATTGTACAAAGTTTGATCTGCGGAAGGGATCCGAAGCTCGACATACAAAGAGATGTTGTAGTTGAATCTCAACTTGGTCAACTCCTCAGTGGTAACCGTGGAGGCACAGGTCGGAATAAACCCATCCACGTTTTGCTCGGCACCGTTAAACAAAGGACCGATATCCACTTCTCTACGGACTTTGATGTTAGTGGCCGAGGAACCGCGGACTTCTCCTGCCTTGTTGAATTTTGTCTCCTCCTCAACCACTCTCCTCCTTTTTCTTCTAGGCTCGATCTCTTCTTCCTCGACCTCATCCTCTTCTTCCGCCCCAACCTCTTGATTTTCGTTCTCAAGCTGAGGGTTATCACTCCCAACCGCCTCATCCCCCACTCCATCCCACATCTCATCTATTTCAACATCGTCAGCATCTTCACCATCCAAACCAAGGCGTGCTCGCACCACCACATGCAGAAGACTCTGCCACCGATCCTTGCATTAGCACAAGTTTCTCCCTCTCTGACACCCGACCACCGAGATTAAGTCTATCCCTCACCAATTCATCTCTCACTTCGGAGATGATGGGCTCATTCCTAATGGAGCACCTATAGGATCCGCCCAGACTTGCAGATAACCCTGGAGGAAGCTGTCTCGAGCTAGAACCGACCACAAGGTTCCCCGAGCCCGAACCTACCATAAAGGACCGACCCCTAGGCTGGTTAACCATCTGACCCTCCTCAATGGAGTCGTCTGATGCGGTGAAGGAATCTTCCTCACCATTATGGTCGTACGACCGACCCTCCGACTGATGCTGACTATCCTCACTCTGACTCGCCATGATTCTACGTGATAAGATTTATATAAGAAACTAACGCAGAAGAGACTGACCCTAAGATCACGGAGGACGATCCTACCTGACCCCATGTTACGAAAATATGAAAGACAACAAATAGAGAAATTAAAGATGAAGATCGGAATCCGAGACACTTACAGTTTTTGAAAAACGGTGTTGGACCTGAAGCACGGAAGTTCGAGATTGCGGAAGCTCGGTGAGAAAAAGAAAATTGCCTTGAGAAAAGAGAGTTTGAGAGTTGAAGTGTGGTGAAGCAAATGAAAAGGAGCCTCCTATTAATAGTCCTCCGAAAACTTCTACCTGCTCTCGCCCAATCATCATTACTACCGATATAGGAACTTGTGCCGCATTTAATGCTACACTGTTATCCATTTGACACGTGTCCCACTCAACCGGTCTACAAAACGGATCAAATATTTGCCTCTCTATAGTCTCGGTATATCCGACTTACGAGACTCGGCGAAACCGAGACTAGGGGGGAATAGTCAATATATCCGTTTTTCAATTTGATTAATCCCTCATCCGACACACAGAAACTTGGGAATTTCACATCTATCTTTACAAGTTACATGGAAACTGGGGGGACTTATGTTATACTGTAATGAGTTCCCCCTAATTCGGAGACGAATTAGGACGAATCGCACGTCACGGTTCCGAAGGATTGAATCAAATCAAAGAAAAAGACTAAACGACTTATTGTGGGTCGGTTACAACGGATAAATCCGACCTACATCAACTTCTCAAATCTCGGACAAAGGAGGATATACCGACCTACAGTGTATATCCGACCTACAAGTCCAAGATCCGACTTCTACAACAGGTCCGAGCCTGGACCTCAAATAGTGATTCAAGATCCCGTAATATCTGGACTACGTGTTAGATAAGGACATGATTCTGGGATTTATAGGATCTTGTTCCCCGGAAATTGCCTATAAATAGAGCTCATTCTCTTCAGTTCAAGTGAGGCATTTATTGCGTCTCAACCATATTTCTGAAAGGAAGAGTACTACTCTTGGTTGAATCACTACCCGGTTTGTCCACGGCAGACCGAGCTTAAAGAGGTCTAACCCTCGCTTTTCTTAGCAGTTCAAACACTTCCGAAGAAGCTAAGGCGCGATATCCGAACTAGACGAATTTTACCCTCAACAATATGAAAGAAAGAAATCCAAGGGAATGAAGACCAACACAACAGCAATACATTTCACATGCTAAGAAAACTAATTAAGATGCATTTCCAAAATATCAAGTCACAGGCTTCATATACTATTTCTTCTACCAAAGAGTTTCGGAATTACACTCCACAGATATATGAATGATTCACTTCCTCAGGCAGCTACACTGACCTAGACCTAGAGCATAAAATATGGAACCTCAAGTGATTTTTAGCAGCGCATGGAAACCAAAAATTGACAGTGATATATGAAAACTGAATAAATTATGATTAGCAGTTAATAAGAACATCCATCCTAGCTAGCTAGTTCCAAGAACCATAATCACTACTCAATAGCAATGAAAATGGAAGTTACTGAAATAAATACTACAGGTACTTACTACTAGTTTGATAACAAAGGAAACAAACAAAACAACATACATTAAGTTGATTGATTGATACTCATGATCAGTGGTATTTTAGATAATACCAACCGAAATGAAATGATCAACTATTCAAATACCACCGAACTGATCTAATCAACATTTTGCGCGGCTGCTAACTTCCAGCTTTGGCCTTTTCGACAGGTTGGGTTCTGCATCGTTGGTAACTTCCTGCAGGCTCTTATTTTTGGACAGGTTGGGGAGACTATTATACATCCTGAGGATGTCCTCTCTTGCTGGGCCAGAAGCACACCCTTTCATATAGTGAAGAATCTGAGATATAACACGCTCGTTCGTTAAATAAGTAATCATATGATCATCATACTCCATAAGCAGGCAGGCAGCTAATTATTATTATTATGATTATGATTATGATATATGTGAGCTCACCGTTGGATGTCCAGCATGGGCATTAGGAGGAGCGCCCAGGACATCGGCCAAGATACCATTAGCAGAAGCATAATCAATAAGATAGTAGAGTACATCGAACGATCCTGCATTTAATTTGTACGTTTCAGGAAGAAGAACATACAATTATAGCTAGTACTATACTGACTAGAGTATAAAAAAAAGAAAGAAAAAAAGAGTGACTAACCTGCCATGAAGGCAATATGAACTGGAGGTATATGAGAGGTTGGATGAGGAAGATCAAACAAACCACAACCAGCATAAGCTCGACCACTTCCAAAGATACTAGCTTTTCGATCAGTTATAAGATACTATATACACAGACAAACATATTTAATATCAACAATCAACAACAATAATAATAATAATAATAATAATAATAATAATAATAATAATAATAATAATAATAAATCGAGATGCCAAAATGAAAGTTAATTAAGGAGAACCTTGACACAATCGAGAGTGCCGCAATAACATGAGAACTCAAGAGGGTTCATATTAAGAACTTTGAGATTATAGTCGTCAATATTTTTCACTGCAATTCAATTCAACCAAGTAGTGTAGTATTAATTACGGATCGATCGATCATGCTATTACTAAAATAAATAAAAAAATCAGCAATTTGTTTGTATGTTTTGTCGAGCAAAATCTAAATCATGAATAATTTATTTATCGAGTTGAGTGATTAATTAACATTTTATAAGTATAATCTAATGACAGAAATATATAAATATGGAGTAATTTGTTTGTTTCTTAACACAGAGAGATACATACAGAAATATACATGGAGTTAGTACGTACTACTTAATTTACCTTTAGCCGCATCCAAGGCCATGATGAGTTCAGTCTTTTTATTATTGGAAATTGCTTTCTCGATACGACGTAGTGGTGGTAGCGTTTCGTAATCATCATCATCTTCAGATCCTTCTTCTACAATTCCCCATGAGACGTCCGAGTCAGCCCCTTCGAATTCCGAATCCGTTTCGTAATCACTACTACCAACGGAACTTTGTTTAGATCCGGATCCATCAGAACGTTTTTCTTCCTCCAAAGTGCTGGTCATTGATGCTCTTCAATTTCACAGATAGATTTCTGCCTAGGTTAGGTAGACAGACAGACAGATAGGGTTAAAAAATAAGGTGGAATCAACCCACACCTTTCTTATTCTAATACTATTAGTCTAGTGATGGGCCTTAGAGCTCACCGGCCCACTATAAATAAATTATTGTCAAAGACTAACAATTCAAATAAAACCCCATCAATGAAACCAATTCAAAGAGGAACCTTTTAAACCTAGTTGATAGAAAAAGCTCCATACATAACTATAATAACCAATTCAAAGAGGATGTAGTGACTTTAGCGTACTGGCCGATTCACTGTGGGCGGACCATATGAGATCGGACCAATACTGAATTGGCTAATTAAGTCGTGATGCCCTTTAGGACACGCTCTATGGCGCCCTTAACGGATTGGACACATGTCCGTATCAACAATAACTGGATAGTATTTACGGGTTCTAAAAAAGAAAAAAAGATGGCTCCCAAAAAACCAGACCGCTTTGCCCCCCATGTCGCCTCAAGAAGACAGGTCAAGGACCGTCTGGCAGTGCAATCACTTCCCAGGCAGGGGCAATTGCTGAAGAAGTCATCGTGGAAGACGCCTCTGATTCTGATTTGGAGCAACCTCGAGTTTCTGATGTTGATTCGTCGGTTCCACAAGCACCGACTGTGCCACCGAATTTAGCTACTGATTCTACCCAACCACCGCCTGCTTCATCCCCACATGTTTCGTCGGATTTAGTTGAGCTTCCACAGCTAGGGTTTGATGCCGCCCAGTCTGTGCCTGTTTCTTCCTTTGCGCAGCCGCTCCCTTTGCTGATTTCGGATAACCCTTCTTCAACTACTGTAGCTTCGATTGGCCAACAGGAACCAAAAATCTGGGTTGACGTTATACGGGGAAATCATTTGCCCCAACATCGTAAAGGAATTAAGTATGTCGTACCAAAATTTGTGGAAGGATAACTTGAAATAGTGATTGATGATGATGACGTAGCTTCGGAATTAAAATTTTGGGAGAATACCCTGATTTTCTTTGTGCTTGGGGGAGATTTATCCATGAATGCCGTCAAGCAATTCATGATAAAAAATTGGCAATTTGTTCAGCTACATGAGCTATATTACAACGAAGAGGGTTATTTCCTGGTTCGTTTTCACTCATCCGCAGATATGAAGGAGGTTTTGAATAGAGAATCTTATTCGATCTTTGGTATGCATATTTTTCTACGACAATGGACGTCAAATTTCTCTCTGAAAGAGGACCTATTACGAGTTATGCCAGTCTAGTTTAAATTCCCACAACTGCCTCTCCACCTATGGGGAGATAAGAGCATCGAAAAGATTGCTAGTGCCATCGGCAAACCTCTATTTACATATGAATGTACGGCTCGTAAGCTACGTGTTACCAATGCCAGAGTTATGATTGAGGTTGATGTTACTAAAGATCTCCGCAAGACGATTCCAATTATTGATAATACAGGTAGGAAATTTGTGCAACAGGTTGAATATGAATGGTCTTCTCCTTTTTGCGAAAAGTGCCAACTAATTGGACATGACTGTGGGCGCTTGGAAGAACCACACGCTGCTGAGCAACGTAATTTGGCTGGCAATGTTGCACCCACAACCCCTGCAACAAGCCCTGCATAAGGCCGTAGGCAACAGCCTGCACAACCAACTCAATGGGTCGCACAAGCTGTTGTTCCGGTGCACCGTACAGGGCAACAACAAGCACCTAATGGGCATCAAAGAACACAACAACCAAATTCAGGAGTCAGACATCCTCCAGCATGCCCAATCGATCCTGATGCTCAGAATGAAGACGCTGGTACTTCTTCTTCGGGTCGGGATCTTAATGCTCGCACAGTTGAATCATCACCGGCAATCCACACATCGACATTCTCAACACACTAACTAATGCGGAAGATTGAGATAGCGAGAACACAAGAGAAACTGAGAAGGAGTACAACAGTGAAAAGAGGGAGAATTACCACACCCCTATTTATAGTCGCAACAGGTCATTCAGATCTCGCCATCTGTCGATCATCCGACAACTAGGGAGGTGAAAAGACGTGGTCATTATGACAATTTTACTCTTTCAAATTCCTCCTTCTAGAAGAATCGCACTTTCCAATGCGCACTCTCTGACGATCGGATAGATGAGCATTTCGACGTTATGAAGTATACAAGCTATATCGATCCGAGTTCTTAAGAGATGTCATTTACAAAGCGACTCAGCATATCAAAAACGCAAAGTACGGAAATAAGGATATCAGTAGGCAAGCATTTGGAAACTTGGGAGGATTCACTCCTCGGAATGATTCAGAGTTTTACTAGAGTACATAACAAGTTCCGAATTAAATAAATCTCCAACAGATACAGCATTCTCACGGGGCATACCCCGGACTTCTCACTCAGTCCGGCTTGGACCAGCTTCTTCAGCCGATTGGCGTTAGGAACTTTGAGGTGGCTTCCGCAAGAGCCTCAACAGGCAAACAAGTCGAAATCATTGGGCATGTCAAGAACGCGGGCAGGCAGGGCGAACCACTTCCGCAGGAAAGCTCGATAATCGTTGAAGGGCACGAAGCCCACCTTCAGGAGAGCTTCTGGGATCCACCTCGGGAGGAAGAGTCCGCCATTTTGGATCTCAATTTCACCTTCCTCGGTGACAAGCTCCACAAACTCACATGCGGTCAACTGCTCGTCCGAGACGCTGTCAACGGGCACTTCCATGCCGTTCGCATCCGCAGAGGGGATTAACCCCTCCGCCTTCCAGTCAAAGTCTGGCGGAAGAAGTCCTCGATCGCAATGTCCGATCGCGGACACGAACCCATCCAGACGGGAGGCATCCGATTTGTCCGCCGTCAAGAACTTGAAAGAAGCAGACCTCAAGAAATCACGAACAGCATAAAGACGAACATATTGGAGGCCCCCGACCAGGAAGTCCTTGAAATCCAGGAAAGCCTGCAATGCCTTATCGATGAATTTCTCTTGATAGACAAGATCCGCCTTGAGTTGTTCCCAGTCAGTCTTCACCTTGTGGAACTTCACCTCTTCCTCTTTCAGCTTCATCTCCAGCTGCTTCACTTTTTCCGCCGTCATGGATATGGCCACAAATTGTGAAGGTCCTCTTCAATGGTAGCCCGCTCACCTTCCACGCATGGCCTTGATGTAGCATCCGAGCTGGGGAAACATCCGAGCAGATACAAGTTATATTGACATCACATTAGAAACGAAACGAGTAAACCAAGGACAGATTACTTACCCGCGGGTATAGAGCATCCAGCCCTCGACCGCTTCCACTTCGGGGAGTCCGCAAGCACGCTCATACTCTTTATCCAGAGCAGCTTGGTCCACAGGAAGGACAGCAGACAACTGCTTCCTCTTCCCAGCAGCAGGAACCTCTGAGGTTGCCGCCCTTTTTGCCCCGAGATGATGGCGTCCTGCATAAGCACGTCCCGAGTGGGAGCTTGAGCGTTGGAAGCTTGGGATCGGGTAACAGAGTTGCTCCGAGTAGCAGGAGCCTTGCCCTTATCAGGCACCGCCAAGGCCTGGGAGTCCTCACCCGCCTTGTTCCGCCTTTCTTCTTCAACGGCAAACACAAAGAAGATTCTTCGATCCGACATGGGCGTAATCGTGGAAGTGTTAATGATTCGGTCCTTTGACCACCATGACTTCCAGAGCCCTGCTTCCTCTCGCAACCTCTTCTTCTCCGGAGAGTTGACATGATATAGTCGAACCAATAAGTCGCGAAATAAACCGTAGACATCGTATACGCCTAGCTTATCAAAGAAATGCGTATAAAACACGGAATAAGAACAAAGTGTCTCAACGAAGAGCAAGCATAAAGGCTCGAGTAATCGGGTCTCATCAAGTCCGCCTTCCCTCCAACCTCGATGAAGGTCCGCATAAGCACGGCAGAGGTCGATGATTAATCCGTGGTATGGATAGGTTGGCGGGTTATTATGGATGGCAACACCCACGGAGCCACATTCTTTGGAAGAGGGCGCCACCGGATGCTCTCTCCTCGAAACTTTATGGGCGCTCCCATCGCCTCGATGTTTTCGGATGCTCCAGGCTTCAGAGCCATCCGCACGAACACATAATTGTCCCACCATTTTGACCCCAGCGAAGAAATTGAGTCCGAGATAAAGTTGTAGGGCTTCCTATTCATGAACGTATAGAATAATGGATTCCCCGGACTGAACGACACATGGAAGAGCTGCCTAAAGTTCTCAAAGTTTACAGGCTGCCCCTTCTTCTTACAGAATATGACGAAGCAGATAAGGTTTCCCAGTGACTTAGGGATAACCTGACTCGGACCTATCCCGATGTGGTTCAAGATATTCTTTAGTTCCGTGGCGATCGGAAGCTTCCACCCACACGCTAAGGCCACCTCGTGCACGCACATATATCCGGCTGGCGGATTATAGAAAGCGTGTCCAGGCTCCGGGACCATGATCTCTACGGTGTCAGGGATCTCCCACTTCCGCCTCCACTCAGGAATGTCTTCCGCTCTCACTCTGGACGGACAAGTAGGAAGAAGTCCGTCGGCATTGTGTTCTCCAAATTCATCCGCTATCACCACAATGCCGACGCAATCGGGAAATTTGATTCGCGCCGCGTGCCGCAACTAAAGGGAGATTGGACCGCGCGGGACCAGCAGGATGGAGTGCGATCTGACGCCCACCGCGTCTCCGAGGACGAGCAACAGGAGATTCATCACCTTCTTCCTCCTCTTCGTCGTCATCCTCTTCATCTTCTTCTTCATCGTCCTTAACATCTCCCGATCTCCCGGATGTGCTCGGAATAGATGGACTTGCTCCCGCCACGACGCGATCTTCCTCTCCCGCCTCAAACAGTTCGACTTCTACCGCTATCACCCTCCCGCCCATATGGCTCATTCGACCTCGGACGGTCCGACACCCCGACAATCACGATTGATCAACGATCTAGCCCAGCGGATCGCTTGCACGGCATCACCGTGTCCCTACTCTCTCACGGACTCCGTGTCCGCGTCCGAAGTTTCTACGAACCAAGCTCATGACGAATAAGTCCTCCAAGGATAGGGTCATATTCACGGACCCAGTACCTAAGTCTACAGCATCATCATAGCTAGGTATCTCAAACTGGTTCTGACTATCGCTCCGGACATCCTAAGGCAGAAGGAAACAGGTCAGAAACGATATTGGTGATCGTTCGAGAGTTCGTTTACGTATCTTCTTAAGTCAAAAAACAGCTTAAGATATGATGCCTAACGGGCTTTACACTGCCTATGGACCAATATCAGTACCTGTGGCACCACCCTTGGCACACTGCCACGAGCCACCGACACTAGCGACTACACGACACAGCACGCTAAGACAAGCCAAATTCACGACGGCTTGTGTGCCAAACGGCACCAAGATACTACCAGATAAGCACATACACACGAGTTTTGGTTGCAAAATATTGAGCATGCACCAGTACGAAGCAGAGCAAAGTAAACACCCAACAGGAAGCATATCACATAAAAAGGCAAACATTCTCGAGCAAAGTAAAGACATACTTACTTGGCAAACAGTCGACTGTAGAAGTTTGTTCGGATGACTGAGCCTGGACAATCTTCCCAAGGAGCAGATGTGCAGCAGAAATCTCTGAATTTTGGGCGGTTTTACTTGCTCGGATGCGTCTTCAATTGCTCGGATTGCTGTATGGATGAATTGCGTTTCGATATTGCTAAAAGTGTGAAAGTGACCACTGAGTTGACTATTTATAAGGGCAATTTGGAGAAAGCCAAGAGTCACATCACCTGAATTTGAATCTCAACCGTTAGATCTTTCTAATCCAAGGGTTGCAACGTTCTACGAATGGGTAGTCACAAGACGACGCATCCATGCGTGACAGGCGTGTCGCATCAATTGAGCCTTCAATCCAACCGTTGAGGACCTCCCGATCCAACGGTCATGTCGCTTCGTTAGGGAACCTATCTCCATGGGCCGAACAGAAGACCTTTCGGACCTCTTCGACTCTTGGGCCAACGGCCCAGGAGCACCTGCTCAACAAACTGCCTGACGGAAAGTCTCCTAAAGGCTACACTGCATCCTAACCGCATTTCGAACTATATCTCGATTATAATATTTTTTCCATCTACACCGAGCACTTCACGCCTTTACGTAGAAGGAAAAGGGGGGGAGAGAGATATATTGAATTCCTGAACACGGAACACGGATGACGAATTTCGACAGAGGGGATTTTTTCCCTTTTCTCCAGCTAACGATTCGGACACGCTCCACAACACACTCGTTCTCTTCATAGTTACCAACTATCTTCTACTAAGATACTTGGAAACTAGGGGGGACATATGTTGTTACGGACATACGTCTAATCCGCTATACAGAGCGTGTCCTAGAGCGCATCACGGCTTAACTAGCCAATTCAGTACTGGTCCGACCTCACATGGTCTGCCCAAAGTGAATCGACCAGTACACTGAAGTCACTACACCTCCACGGCCAGTCCGAACTGGCTAAGGAAGGGCTTCCGAACCTGACCATGTCAGTACAAAGATGCCTAACGGACCGGACGAGAGAACCTCGGACGCCACTATAGCAATAAGCCCAAACGTACATAATAGAACCACTGAGATACTTCCGTGGAACTCTAGGCTCGGACATCCAGAGTTACCCAAGGGCAGATCAACCAGTGCATGATCCGTCGAGGAACTAACACGGACCCAACGGAATAAAGATTTCAACAGAAAAGTTCCAAACTACCCTCCCAGCCCATTAACCGTATTGGTTATCGCTCACTAATGGGCAATGGGCCGAAGGTAGCATTGGTGTCCAAATCTGGATCGTACACTTGGCATCATCTTATGAGCCTCGCCATAAGTACTCGACAACTATAAATACGGGGCAAGGTCAAAGACCCCAAGGTAAGAAGTCTTCTGGCCGGACACCATATTTTCCCTCGTAATCATTGCATTGAGAGCTTCCAACTCTCTCTTGAGTAAAGCCTCTCTCCGGATTGACCAAGGCAATCCGGATATCCCGTTCCAAACCCCCCCCACTTAGTCCTTTCAGGTACGCAAGCAGAGAAGTGGTGCCACGGACCTCAAGTTGGAGGTGGGATCGAGCCCAGGATATTTGCAGTGGTTTAGTTAGTTAGTGCTCGAGGTTCACCCCTCAGCACCGTGCAGATATTGCAGAAGATGCCCATCCATGTGGAGATGCAGAGGTATTGATTGCTTCTGAGCTTTGTTCAATCATTAATACTAGTTCAAATCAATGTTAGGTACTTGATTCTGGTTGTTCATTCCACATGAGTCCAAATTTAGATTGGTTTATGAATTTTAAAGCTAAAAAAGGTGGTTCTGTACTTCTGGGCAATGATTATCCATGTAGAATTGAAGGTTATGGTGATATTAAGCTGAGAATGCATGATGATGTAGTGAGGATCTTGTCTAATGTTAGATATATTCCTAAATTGAAGAGGAATCTGATTTCCTTGGGCATGCTAGATGAGAATAGTTTTAAGTATCACTCAGAGAATGGTGTTCTTACAGTTGAAAAGGCGGGAAGAGCTGTTATGATGGGGACTAAGAGAAATGGTTTATACTATTTAAATGGTGATACAGCATACGTATATCTCGCAAATGTTACTACTACAGATAACTCTCAACTATGGCATGCTAGAATGGATCACCTGAGTGAAAAAGGTTTCAAGGAATTAGCAAAACAAGATCTGCTATGTGGAGATAAGATATCTACTCTACAGTTATGTGAAAACTGGATTATGGGAAAGTCTCATAAGATTGGTTTTGATGCAGCTAAACATGTTACTAAAGCTCCCCTGAATTATCTACACTCAGATTTATGGGGTCCAACCAACACACAAACACTGAATGGTGGAAAATATTTTATCTCTATTATAGATGATTTTTCCAGGAAAGTGTGGCTTATTATACTGAGATCTAAGGATGAAACATTCATGAAATTTAGAGAATGGTCGATTGAAGTTGAAAATCAGGTTGAAAGGAAGATCAAGAACTTAAGGACTGACAATGGTTTGGAATTCTTATCAGGAGAATTCAATGAGTTTTGTAAGGGAAAGGGAATTATTAGGCACAAAACCATTCCCGGAACTCCACAGCAAAATGGAGTGGCGGAGAGGTTTAATAGGATTGTGTTAGAGAGAGTGAGATGCATGTTGATCAGCTCTGTTATGAGCAAGACTTTTTGGGTAGAAGCAGCTACCACTGCCTGCTATTTAATCAATAGGAGTCCATCTTCACCTCTCAACAACAAAACTCCTGAAGAAGTTTGGTCAGGGAAGACACCTTCATATGCTCACATTAAAGTATTTGGTTGCTTAGCTTTAGTACACAACAGACAAGATAAACTTGATCCCAGAGCAATTAAGTGTGTTTTTCTTGGTTATCCACATGGAGTGAAGGGTTACAAGTTATGGGATATTACACAGAAAAAATGCATCACTAGCAGGGATGTGATCTTTAATGAACATATCATGCCATTTAAGAAAACTAGTCAGGGTACTGAGCTTGAGGTGGAGTCTTCAATCAATGATCATGTCACTCCCACCACTCAAGATCACAGAGAAGAGGTTTCTACTGATACTGGAACTACAGAACAACAATTGTCATCACAAGATACTACTACAACTGATCATATCACAGATGAGATAACAGATGCAGCTGAAACTAAGTCTTCATACCAGTTGGCAAAAGATAGAGATAAAAGAGTAAACAAGAATGCACCTGACAGGTTTGGATATGGAAGAGTAGGCAAATCTTACAATATCTCTTATGCTTTATCAGTAGCTGAAGATATAAACTACTCAGAACCAGCTACATATCATGAAACTGTAAGCTGTCCTGAAAGTGATAAATGGATTAATACAATTCAAGAGGAGTTATTGTCTCTAGAGAAGAATCACACCTGGGATATAGTTGAGATACCAAAGAATCAGAAGCTAGTTGCTTGTAAATGGATTTTTAAGAAGAAACATGAGACTGGTGTGCAAGAATCTATCTATAAGGCAAGATTAGTTGCCATGGGTTTCACTCAAAAGGAAGGTATTGATTACACTAAAATCTTCTCTCCAGTGGTCAAGCATGTTTCAATAAGGGTTCTTCTTGCTATGGCCACTCACTGGAAGCTTCATCTTCAACAAATGGATGTGAAAACTGCATTCTTGCATGGGAAACTGGACGAAATCATATATATGTGAATACCATATGGTGTGCATGTGAAAGATAGAGAAAATAAAGCTTGTATTCTCAGGAGGTCTTTGTATGGTCTTAAACAAAGTCCACTCCAGTGGTATAGAAGGTTTGATGACTTCATGAATTCCATACATTTCCAAAGAAGCAGGTATGATAGCTGTATTTACATGACAGATGTTACACAACACAGTTGCATATATCTTTTACTGTATGTTGATGACATTCTTATAGCTGGGAAGTCTATGAAAGATATCAGTGATTTAAAGTTAAAACTTAGCACTAAATTTGAAATGAAAGATCTGGGTTGTGCTAAAAGAATATTAGGCATGGATATTGTGAGATATGATGCAGATGGGAGCCTGTTATTATCACAGGCTAGTTATCTTAGTAAGGTACTTGCTAGATTTAATTAATATGAATCTTTCTAAGCCTGCAAGTGTTGGTAAATATGGTCAGATTATACTCTAATTATACGCAGCGGAGATTTCAAAATTTTATAGACCAACATGATAACAATAATTTAACGTGTTTAACATGTAAACGAACAGAAGCTTACACTGATAGCGAATCCGATTCTTGACTAGAAGCTAGCAATTCAGCGTCAGCAAATTCCAACAATTCGTCGATCTGTTCGTCTGTGTGCTTCTTCGAGATCCTCTAGCTCCTCTCCAAGCAAATCCCAATCCTCGTGCAAATCCAGGTTGCCAGTTGTTACCTCGAACCTTGGTATCCACAGGAGTTCCTCTACCAATAAGAATGCTAGGAGATTCTTCTTTTTAGGATGTAAAGAAAATATGAAGTGTTTACAAGACAAAATCTGATTTTGTCTTCTTCTGTTTTCTCTTGGTTCTGTGTATTTCTTAAATCACAAAAATCTGATGTATATCACACACATAAGACGAAAAACCTAAGAGGGAAGAAAAGAAGAAGTCAAAAAGGAAACAGAAAGAAAGTGATGATGGGGACGTGCAACACGTCCCCATAATCATTTTCTCCGGCGCTGTAACACACGCCAGAATATCTCCGGCGGTGTTACACGCTGCATCGCTTTTTTGGGCCTTTGGCCCAGCTTTCTTCTTCCCCTTTGGCCCAATTTTCCATTTCAGCCCAGCTTTAATTATTGGACTCTAATTCTAAATAAGTCCAAGTATAACACCTCATTTTAATTGTTCAAGTCCAATTCGAACCAATTAAAATTATTCTCATATTATTTACAATAAATAATATTTATTTATTAACATCCCTGGTTTGGTAGAGTACTCTCCATATAGTGTGACCCATAGGGCCTTATATATTAATCACTAATCCAATTAGGTTCACGGTGAAACTCCTAGACAATTTACCGGACAATATTAATATATAAGGACGTTTGTGAGGATATACAAACCACCTGTAATGTAAGGCTCAAATGATGGTAAGGTCCTTTCATTCACGAATACTCGAATAATTCTAGAACTTGATATTATGTATGTTCCAATAACTTATTCATTTCTTTCTCAATCTTGTTAGTTGATCCTCGATCATATTCAAACTTGTTGGTCCAGATAACGGCAAAGTAAAAGACTAGAGGGGGGGGGGGTGAATAGTCTTTTAAAACTTTTGTCGATAACAACTATTTCTCAGATATCTAAATAGATATCTGATACTTAGAATCAGAGTAGGAAGACTTAATAAAGATAAGTGCGTAAATGCTAATATGTGTGTGTGTGTGTTCAAATGTAAATACGTAAAGGTAAATAACATGCAAAAAGTATTGTGGTATCTGGAGGTGGCGTAATCCTCCAACTAATCCACTTCGGTCTATCAGAGACCTAGAATTCACTAGAACAGATAATTGAGTTCTCCTTACAATAATCCTATTCTAAGATTCTTAACAATTGGTTCCCAACCAAATGTTCCCCCTGAGTTGTTCCCCGGCTTTCACAGCCAAGTACTTCCTATACTCAGAAACCTTTGAGTTATTCCCTAGCTTCCCAAGCTAAGTACTTCCTATACTCAATAACCTAGGAGTTATTCCTTAGTTTCCCAAATCAAGTACTTCCTATACTCCTAGCAACCTTGGAGTTATTCCCCATTTTTCAAACTAAGTACTTCGCATCTACGCCAGCTTATGGTGTCGGTTTTGGTTCGAGTTGTCGATGAGCGCCTTAATAACTTTTCGCTAATCGATAGCTCAGAACTAAGTTACTTAATACACTTTACAACAGATGGTATCTTGTTCAATTTTTACCGACCTAAGTCTTATGATATCTGCTCAAGAGAATGAATCTTTATAGTTGATCTTTTGATTCAACTCCTTCACGTATAGCTTTGCTTGTTTAGGATCGTGACACTTAGAACTTTAGTGTTTACTCAAGATCAAAAGCTTTGGTCGCAATGTAAAGCTTTGAGGATAAGTAAGTTGCTTTGAGAGAGTAAGATATTCGAGATCGTGTTCAAGGTTCTGGTATTTTCTCAAGTCGCCTAAGTGTTGATATTTATAGATGAATTTGAGTGCCGCTTGAATAGTATCCGTTAGCTCAAATTCAAACTATCGATATCTCGTGTATAGTATCGTAGCGTGTTTTGTCTTCTTCTCAGCCGCTGCTTTTATTCGCATATCTCTCGTCTGCGCATTAAATGCATTGTACTATACTTTTGTCCTCAGAGTGCCAACGGAACTATGCTTTGTATCAGAGACTAGTGTTATCTGATTCTTTGCACGTCCTTATCTTCATTCTTCAGATACCACTTGTGTTTATTGAAACAACTTTGTTTGCAATATATATCTCTCTTTCAGAAACGTGGTTAAAGCTCAAGGTATCTGAGAGTAGATATCTGTGGACACTTTCCTTGTTTTCAGATATGTATCTTATTTCTCAGATATCTCTTTGTGACACAGTTTGTTTGAAACTATTCGTGTCTTTAAGATATCCGCTAAGATATCCGAACAATGTATTCAAGAATCTTGTGCGCTTTCTTCAAGTCTTCAATGTCGCTGAAGTTTTCCGCTTGGATGTCTTCTTCGGGTCTTCTTCATAAAATAAAAATTACATTTTGAGACCTAACATCCTATACAAGATTAGCTAGACTATCATACTTAGTGGTTTTCCTCTTTTACAATGTTCAAGTGAACCAAGAGTACTAATCACCTTTCTGAGACTAAGATAAGTCATCATGTTGCTGATCAAAATCTAAACAGATATTTCTAACAAAATATCTAACAAAACACTATTTTGAATATATCGTATGCATTGGCCAATGACTAACGATCAACCTAACTATGAGATGTAAAGTATTCTCTCCAAAGTCTATTGCGAGGAATGAATCCTATCTTGGCTCAACTACTACTCACATGTGCTTCGTAATGTGCCCAACGCATGCCGTATCTACCCCATTAGGAGTGCAAGCATTGGTCATGGTCAAAGCACATCACTTCACACATGTAGTCAGTATTGACCTCAAGTCAAAGGACTAATACATCACCTTACACACCGATACTTCCATAGACATATAAATAGAATTAACCAAATGGTTTCTGCTGGTCTACCAACACCCTCCAAGGTGCCCATGCATCCATCATGAATGACCAAGTCATTCGTAGTCGTGAGAGCTACTACATTCTCCAAGAATATGATGCAGATCACATGCCAATCTCTAACGTGCGTCATTGATATCCCAAATCTCAATGACTCTCGATTGGGGCTATTTTAAGACTTACGTTCTGTCATCCAAGTTCTCACACACTTGATGATAACGTGTAGTCCATGGGAACATCTTATCGAATTATTCAAACAACTAAATAATAACTCAATAGATGCAATGCCAAATAACAATATTATAAACAATAATAAACTGAATGTGATCAAAGTACATATCATCCTCATAAATAGTTGTCTCTAGGACATACATACTTTCAGCAAGTGTACCTATAAATCCATGAGTGAAACTATCTATGAGCCAGTGTCCTACTACTCAGTCTGATATGATGGAAATGAGTAATATACCATATGCAAGTGATGTTGGTAGTGTTATGTATGCAATGATTTGTTGTAGGCCAAATTTGGCATTTTCTATGAGCATGATCAGTAGATACATGAGTAACCCTGGTCATGAACACTGGAATGTGGTGAAAGGGGTATTCGGATACTTAAAGGGAACACTGAATCATGGTTTGAAGTTTCAATCAACACAGAACACATTTTTTCCACTGCAGGGCTTTGTGGATGTTGATTTTGCATCAAATATTGATAATATAAAATTAGTTACAAGTTTTGTATTTACTCTCTTTGGTACTGCAATCTCTTGGAAGTGCACACATCAATCTATTGTTGCATTATCAACTACAGAAGTAGAATTCATTGTTGTTACAGAAGCCATTAAAGAAGCAATATGGTTGAGTGGTTTATTGAAGGATCTGGGGATTGATCAAGATTGTGTCACTGTTCTTTGTGATAATCAAAGTGCTATTCAACTTTCTAAACACCAACATTTCCATGAAAGGACCAAACATATAGATGTCAGGCTGTATTTCATAAGAGACATCATTGAGAGTGGCAAAATCAAGGTGGAAAAGGTTCATACTTCACAGAATGCAGCAGATAGCTTTACTAAGCCTTTACCTGCAGAGAAGTTCGTATATCAGTGCAGATTTGATCAATGTGAGGAGCTTGGATTCTTACAGAAGCTGAGGAATCTGAGACTATGGCATGTTCTAGCCATTAAGGGAACCTAAAGGTCAAATGTTCTACCTTCAATTGAACTACAAGGGGAAAGTACTTCATGAATCTTTGAGCTAAGGTGGAGATTGTTAGATTTGTAGCTCAAACAAGATGAACGGCTGTGATCTAATCTGGGAAAATCAACGGTGTAGATGAAAGTGGCTGTTAAAGCCGTTGGTTGCTAACAGAAGAGAAGAAAACAGAGCAACACAGCAACGGAAGCTTCCTGGGCAAAATTGCATGGCGGTTTCATCTAGCACTATGAATTGATCATCACCAGTCATTTTGGAGAGCTAGTACAACACAATTTCATCATCAATTTCTATACTTGTAACCATTTCTATATCCAATTAGATTGAGATAGTTGATAGGTTACAGTTTACGATTTTTGCTTGTTCTTGATCATTTTCGATTGATTCAAGCTTGTATTGTGTACGATTGAAAGCAATAAGATTCGTGAACAAAGAAGTAGATTATTCTTGTTATTCTCAAGATATTCTTTCGACATTCATCGGTTTGGTGCTTTGGTAGCTGCCTCAGAAACTAATTACTACTAAAGCAAAAGAAGCAAATATTTACTTTATCATCGATCAAGGAATCAAAGCTGCAAACTGGAACCCAAAACATACTCATCTTTTTGCATTCAACTTCTTAACCTCCCTCATGATCATAAGGGAATGAAGACCAACACAACAAAAATACAATTCACATGCTAAGAAAACTAATTAAGACAGCATTTCCAAAATATCAAGTCACAAACATGAGGGGCTTCATGTGCTCTATTTCTTCTGTTAAGTATTCGAACCAAGATCGCAATAAAACCAATCAACTACTTGACAAATACAATCACCAATCAAATCAATAAAACACAAACACAATATAACGTGGTTCGATTGAATAAATCCAATCTCATCCACGGAGAATCAACGAATTTTATTACTCCACAACCTCCCTCAATCGAGCTAAGTTACAGAGAAATTGACCCATAATTACGCCTTGAATTCTACCACACAATCCTCACAACTACAACTAATAATGTCACTATCTAATCACGAAGAATAGCACAAAAAACGGAAGATTGATCCAGCTTGTATTGATCGATTCCTGCTCGATGAATGATCCTTGATCTGCTGCTCTGTTGTTCTTTATATATAAGAGAAACAGAGGAAATCTGAATTGAACCAGAAGAAACCTCCACCGTTTGATCATTAATTGTCATCATCATCAAACGGCTGCAATAGAAACGTGTTATGACTTATCCGATAAGTATTACGTTTCTTATCCAAAATAGGCTAGGAAACCAACAGCTCTTCCAATTTTGCAATCAGGTCCCTGTACTTCCAAATCATTGAAACCAAGTCCTCAGAAATCAAGTCTTAAAAAACAACCCTAAAACTTCACAATATCCACCTTGTTGAGAAGATAACAGGAGTAACTTCATTCATCTCACTTTCTCTTCATCATTATCATCCTTGATGGACAATAGCTCTAGCACACAGTGCTGGCATCCCTCAACACTTTGAGACACCAACTAAATTCAAACAATGTAAGAATTTAGTTGTATTTAACACCTTTGTTAACATATCTGCAACATTCTCTAATGTTGATACCTTCCCAATCTTTACTTCACCTTTGTTTATGATGTCTCTGACAAAATGCAACCTCACATCAATGTGTTTGTGTTAGGAAATTTGTTAGATATTTTGTTAGAAATATCTGTTTAGTTTTGATCAGCAACATGATGACCTATCTTAGTCTCAGAAAGGTGACTAGTACTCTTGGTTCACTTGAACATTGTAAAAGAGGAAACTCACTTAGTATGATAGTCTAGTTAATCTTGTATAGGATGTTAGGTCTCAACGTGTAATTTTTATTTTATGAAGAGAAGAACAAGAAGAAGACATCCAAGCAGAACGAGTTCAACGACATTGAAGACTTGAAGAACTGCACAAGATTACTGAAATAGTTTTACAGATACCTTGGCCAGATATCTTAAAGACACAAATAGTTTTGGACAAACTGAGTCACAAGAGATATCTGAGATTCAAAAGGGTCTATCTGGAAAACAAGGAAAGTGTCCACAGATATCTTCTTGTTGGGGGGATAAACCTCTCAACACCAACACTACCACTGCAAGTAACCTAATCCCAGCTCCGCCTCCAACTTGAAGTTCGATAAGAGGGTTGTCCGAGAAAGAGCACCTGAAAGGACTAAGTGGGGGGGGGGGGTTAGAATGGCTTACCCGGATTGCCAAGGTCAATCCGGTAAGAGGCTTCACTCAAAGGAGAGGTGGTAGCTCTCAATGCAATAGTAATGGGAAAGGAATAATGGATATCACCTTGGTCTCGCTTTTCAACCTCTCACCTCCCTTTAAGGTCCTGGACCTCGTGCTGTATTTATAGTTATCATATACTCATGAGGTAGCTCATAAGATGATGCCAAGTGTACGACCCAGATTTGGACACCAATGCTACCTTTGGCCCATGGCCCATTAGTAAACAGTAGTCCAATACCGATAAGTGGGCCTGGGAGGGTAGTTTGGATCTTTTCCCTCTGAGAGTACTGCTCACTGTTGTCCAGGTTGGTCCCTCGACAGATCTCGCTCGCTGTGATCCGCCTCGGTGACTCGATGTCCGAGCCAAGAGTCTCACCAAGTATCTCAATGGTTCTGCTATATACGCTTGGTCTTAGTATCGGTGGCGCGCCCAGATTCTCTCAGACGGTCCATTAGGCATCTCAGATCGACATGGTCGTTTGAAGTCCTTTCCTTAGCCACCGGACTAGCCGTGGGGATGTAGTGACCTCAACAGATCGGTCGATTCACTTTGGGCGGACCATGTGAGGTCGGACCAAGATCGAATCGCTAGTTGCCGTGATGCGCTTTAGACACGCCTATGGTGCCCTTAACGGATCGACATATTTCAGATCAACATATGTCCCCCGCCCAAGTATCTTAGTAGAAGATAGTTGGTAACTATGAGGGATCACCGTGGTCCGTGGAGCGGTCCGAATCGTTAATTAAGAGAAAAGGAAGAAATCCTTTTGTCGGAATCCTAGGAGCGGTCCGATTGATGTGACGCGTCTGCTCAAAGATTAAATGCAACGCGTCGACACCATCCACTCGAAGCGGTACAACCTCGATTGAGAGGATCAACGGTTGGGATTCAAATCCAAGCAACGTGACTTCGCTATCCCATATTGCCCTTATAAATAGTCACCCATCACCATTTTCACAATTTTAGTAATCTCAAACTCGAGCAATCCTTAAGCAATTCAAACAACGCAAGGTCGATCCGAGCAACCGACTTGTAAGACTTTGGAACATCAAGTCGAGATCCAGAACCTCGCACATTACCCAAGTTCGATCATCCGCGAGCTTCCCGCTTGAAAATTAGCAAGTAAGTACCTCCTTCGCCTTGTTTGTTGCTCAGATTCGCTATACGCCTATTGCATGTCTAGTGTAGCTTCCTTGTCGCCTGTAATCGTGGCTGTCTTCAGTAATTGGCTCTTGCGATATTTTTGGTTTAGACGATAGTTGATGTGTTTCTGCTGCATGCTCATAATATGCCAATTTTCCTCATTGACGCCTTGTACTCTTATTTGATAAGTCCCGTCCGACACAACCTGTCTTGACAATGCATGTTTACTTGTAAATCAGTGTTGGTTGTGGTATTTTCCCATAAATTTTTTCTTTCGTCATCGTGCCATAAGGGGCAGATCGTGGTGCCAGTGGCACAGCTGCGCGTGCCGGGGTCTTGGGGTCCCTGTCCTTCTGTTATAGAGAATCCTAGGGTTTGAACTTTTTCGCGGACCTCTGGACTTAATAAGACATATAAATGAACCGTCGGACAATAACAATCATCATTTCGATCCGCTTCCTTCGCCTAGGATGTCCGGAGCGATAGTCAAAATGTTCACGAGGTGCGGATTATCAGATGGAGTAGGTTCGGCGATGCATCCGTGGACGGAACGTGTCCGTAGGGAGACTATCTCGTGGATATCCTTTCTTCCGTAGATTCCGACGCCAGGCACGGAACCCATGAAATGCTTAATCCTCCGACGGACAAGCCAAAGGGTCAAGGCGTGTTGATGAGGCGAGAACGTTGGTCCAATCTCGACTATAGGCGTGGGAGGCCTATAGATCCGAATGCGCTTCAACTTGAACGGGCAAAGCATGACAGGCATGAGGCCGATGACGTGGAGATGTTCGAAGTCGGAGTGGAGGACCGTGTTCGTAGAAGGTGTCCGCCCAAGCCAAGCACATCCGAAGACCAGAGGTGTCCTCGAGGACGAAGAAGATGGTGAGGAAGAGGAAGGTGAGGGCGAGGAGGAAGAAGGAGAAGGATCTCCGTCACTGCCCCTCTAGACGATCCAATGCATGGATTGCATTACATCCGCCGCGCCTGCTCACCCAATCTTCAATTAATCAAGGTCGTGGGCAAAAGTCGCCAAATCAAGTTCCTCAAGGCCCGGCATTGCTACCATAGTGGACCGATTTGGAGAATTAAACACGGACGGGCTTATTCCACGTGTCCATCCAGGTTAGGGCGAGGACATCCCGAGTGGAGGCGGAAGTGGAGATCCCCGACCAGAGAAATCATGGTTCCCGAGCCCGCCACGCTTTTTACAACCCGCCTACGGGTATATAAAGTGCATGAGGTAGCTTTTGCATGGGTGGAAGGTACCCATTGCAACGGAGTTGAAGCACATCCTAAATCACATCGATTGGTCCGAGTCAAAGTTATCCCAAATCCGTAATCTTAATCTTATTTGCTTCGTCGTTTTTTGCAAGAAGAAAGGGCAGCGCGTAAACTTTGAGAACTTCAGGCAGCTCTTTCACGTTTCCTTTAGTCCGGGGAATCCCCTCTTCTATACCTTTACGAATAGGAAATCTTATAACTTCATTTGTGACTCCATTTCCTCGTTGGGGTCGAAGTGGTGGGACAAGTACGTTTTCGTACGCATGGCTCTGAAACCAGGGGAGTCCGAGAGGCAGCGAGAATAGTGGGGACTGCCCATAAAGTTTCTGAGGGAGAGCATCCTGAGGCGCCTCTTCCAAAGAATGTGGCTTCGGTGTATGCAATCCACAAAAAGTATGACCACCTACTTATCCGTTTCACGGATTAATCTGTCAGCCACTTCCCTACCTTTGCGGACTGACCGGTGAGGTAGATGTGGGAGGGAAGACGGACTTCAGTAAGAATTCGTTGACTGGAGACTTGACATCTTTTCTTCTTCAATATACGCTATTTTGATTATAAGTTTCCGCAATTCCGATAATTCTTCTTTAACCCGCCTGTTTCTAACACCCTTGGTTTATTGTGCAGCTCACTGGTTTGACTACATCATGTCGACTCTCGGAGAGAAGAAGAGGTTGCAGAGGGAACAGCAAGCTTTGGAGGTCGCGGCTGGGCAAAGGACCAAGATCATTAACACTTCCGCTGGTCCGCCATGTCGGATCCGAAAATGTCAGTGTTTGCCATCAAGAAGAAAGGCGAGCAAGGTCGGTGAAGACTCCTGCTCGGGCGGTGCTCGATAAGGGTAAGGCCTCACGCTGGAGTGCCATCGCCAACACTCGAGCTCCAACCCGAGATGTGCTTATGGGACGCCATCATCTCGGGCAAAAGGGCAAGGTTCGGAGGCTCTCGCCATCGCTAAGAGGCAAAAGCTTGTCCGTCCTTCCGTGGACCAGGCCTCGATAAGGAATACGAGCGTTTATGGACTCCCGTAGATGGAGCGGGTCAAGGCTGGATGCTCTATACCAGCGGTAAGTAATCCGTCTCGTTTACCTGCTTTGTTCTTAATGTGATACAAATATAACTTCAGATATACTCGGTGTTTCCCACTGGTGTTTCATCAAGGCCATGCAAAGGAAGGCTAGTGAACGGGCCACCATTGAAGAGGATCTTCATACGGCCGTGTCCACATCCGCGGATGAGGCGGAAAAAGCGAAGCAGCTGGAGATGAAGCTAAAGGAGAAAGAGGTGAATTTCCACAAGTCAAGACCATTGGGAGAAAGTTATATGAACTCACCACCGTGAGAGGTTCGCCAATAAGGCGATGCGTGCTTTCCGGATTTTAAGAACTTCCCGGTTTGGTTTCCAATATGTCCGCCTTTACGCCGCCGTGACTTTTTGAGGTCCGCTTTTCAAGTTCTCGATGTCTGACAAGTCGGATGCCTCCGATCGATGGGTTTGTGTCCGCGATCGGACAGCTGCAGTCCAAGGGACTTCTTTCCCCAGACTTTGACTGGAAGGCGGAGGGATTAATCCCTTCTGCGGATGCGAACGGTGTCGGCGCCCGCTGATAGTGTCTCGGACGAAAGCAATACGCATGTGAATTCGTGGAACCGTCACCGAGGAAGGCGAGATTGAGATCCGTAACGGCGGGCCTTTCCTTCCTAGGTTCGCCCCAAGCTCTTCCGAAGTGGGCCTTGTACCCTTTAACGATTATCGAGCTTTCGCAAAAGTGGTTTGCCCCGCCGCCTGCTTCTCGACCTCCCGCCGATTTCGACTTGTTTGCCCACGCCAAGATCTTGGCGCGAAGCCACCAATCGCCTCAAGTCGAGGAAGTCGTCCAAGCGACAGGCCCGATGAGAAGTCCGGTATGCCCCTGCTAGAAATTTGTATTTGCTGAATTTTGTCATTGGATTTGAATCGCTTGATAACTCGGAATGTCCTTTCATATTATAACAATGTTTCATAATTTATCCGAGGAGATGAACCTCCCACGCCCAAACGCTTACTTGCTCTCTTCTTCGCTCCTTTCTTTATCTATTGCTCATAAGTCGAAGTTATTATAAATTACCCATCTCTTAAGAGCACGGATCACCGGAGATGGTATCGATGTAGAAATCGCACCATCATCTTTCCGATGTTCGACTGCTCACTTGGGATGCGAGATTCTTCTAGAAGAAGGAAGGTGAAACAGGAAATAGTCATTATGACTACGCCTTTTCATCTCCTTAGTCGCTTGATGATCGGCGATGGCTAGATCCGAAAGACTCGCTGCCACTATAAATAAGGGTGTGGTAATTCTCCTTTTCACCGTTGTACCTTCCTCACTCTTTCTTGCTTTTATCCACTTTATTATCCAATGGAAGTCGTTGTTCTTTAGAATGTCGGAATCGGGCGATGAAGAGTATAGTCACCGGGTGAATCTGTGTCATGGGCACATGCATCCGCCCATCTATCCGGTAGAGGCACCGCACAAGACCCTATTGTCCTCGATTTCAAGGCGATCCCCTCAATGTCCAGTGGATAGCTAGAGATTAGCCGAGGAGGAGAGGAGCGGACGCCGAGGCTGATCCGTATGAGGATCCGCAACAATGTAGCTGCCAGTCCGAGGTGGAGGCTCTAATCCCAAGGCTCGACTTCCGGTCCGTGAGGGAGCAAGGCGGGTATGCCCCCTGGATGCATGTACTTTTCTTCGCACCTTTTCATATTGTTCCTCTATTATGTAAATGTTCGGATAATTTTGTTTATAAAATTCAACTATTTTTCCTGATGGGATCTCCATCGCTCCTTTTGCGCACTGCTTGATGATACCGACGCATATTTTTTGCAAAAATGGTCGAGAAACTCGAACGTAGTTGATGGGCTTGTTTAGGCTTGATTGGTAAACCCGTCTGCCCAACATCGTTCAAATTTCAAATGAATAGTTTAAGCCCATTGTCGACGCCGGTTCGACGGTTTGACACCCATCGTTCGCCATTTCTATAACATCATGATCCCTCTTCGCCTTGGTCGCAAATCCAACTTCCACTTTCCAAATCTACTCAATAGCCAAAAGACGGTTTCTTGAATAGTTTCTCTGACTCCCCGCCCACTCTCCAAATGGGCGCTTATTCGAAGTTCGAGAGTGGAGGGTCTAGAGGGGAAAATTGTTGAAGATCACCACCAAAAGCTTAGATCTCAGTTTGAATGTATATCCGCCCGTCTCCTCTACTTTCTTCCATCCCCACTTTAATGGCTCAAATCTCTCTTATATTGGAAATTGTTTCCGGATTTCAAGAGAGTTTGAGTCTTTAAAGCCGGCGAGGCGGAAATCTCTTCCTGTCTGCACTTTGTTCTCCCCGGATACAGGGCTTGCATTCCATGTTTCGGGGGTATCCCGAAGGATTCCGGCATGCTTAACCGTTTTCTTGTGCGCAGGTAGAACCAGACCTTTTCGCTTTGACCCGGAGGAAGCTTTTTTTTTTTTTACGGGGAACGATCTTTGCTGGGAGATGACGATTCCGCAGACATTTTCCGCTTTTTCTCGAAGGCCCGTGAGGTCGGATATCGGTCCGAGATTGCAAATTGTACAGTAATATTAAGTGTAATTCTCTCAGATGAACGAAATCTCTTACTTTCTTTGTAGCTAATCGAACATTAGAAATCGAAAGATAGAGGTTGTATTGATTTGACGGAAATTCAACTACAACTTGGGGGCGCTATGGCCAATGACAAAAGGATCAAAAAAGAAACAGAACTGACGGAGTTCCGTGTATCAAATGGTTGATATTGAAATGATCGATCGACATGATGGAGCTCCGCGCATTTTTCTTCAAGCATAGAACCTCTGGAGGTTTCTAGCATTCCACGGACGCCTGAGGAGATGTCCGTTCTCATCTTCTAATACATAACTCCCATTTACTTTTGCCCCGACAATCTTGTAGGTCCTTCCCACTGGGCTCGAAGTTTTCCAACATTACTGTCGGCTCGTCGGAGCACTAGGTCCCCGACTTGCAAGTTCACCGCATGAACGTTCTGGTTGTAGGCTCGGGCGGCGGTTGCCTGATACCTAAGGATATTTGCCAGTGCATCCGACCTTTTCTGTTCAAACACGTCCGGCTCGAATATCCGAGCTTCTTGCTTTTGTTTCAACTCTTCGATTCTCAAAGTCTCTACAAAGAATCTCGGATGGTATGACCGCCGGAACCATACACCAAGGAGAAAGGAGTTTTTTGGTCGCAGTCAGGCAAAGGTGCGATGCGCCCATAGCACGCCTTCCGTGTCGTCTACCAAATTTTCTTGTAAGTTCTCAACCGCTTCGAGGATCTTGACTATTGTTTTGTTTGTGGACTCACCGCCCATCGCTTGCGGGTATCCAATGATGTAAATCGTTGTCGATTTTGAAGGACGCCACCATTCCTCGAGCCGATGTCCCGAGAACTGCTCGCCATTGTCCGAGACGAGAATCGGCAAGCCAAAGCGATGATGATATTCTTCCGTATAAAGGTCCGCACTCGACTTCCTCAGAATGGTCGCAATAGTTTCGCTTCTACCCATTTGGTAAAGTACTCCATGCCCACAATAAGAAATTTTTCATTGGTACCTCTAAATGGTCCGACAATGTCGATACCCCACTAATCGAATCTGACACGCCATGACCGACGGAATCATAGGTTCGGCTTGACGATGTGGGATGTTTGCATAATATTGGCAATCCCGACATCTCCGGCGTGGGCGGAATCTTTACCAATGGTGGGCCAATAATAGCCTTGTCAGATTATTTTCTCGCAAGGGTCCTCCCCTAATGACTCCCACAGCCTTCAGGTATCTCTTCAAGCACGGCTGGCTTCTACGGGTTCAAGCATCTCGTGGGTCCCGTAAAAGATCTTTGTACAGATCATCACCTATTATAAAATATCTATTTGCTCGGCATTAACACCTCGATTCTTTCGGATCGGCCGCAAAGATCCGCCCTCGAGATAGTTAAGAATGTCACCATCCAATTTCCCCATGTCAAGTATCATGACCGAATCGAACCCATGACGGATGAGTCGTTGATGGTGAGCGTAATTACTCTCAGGTCCAAAGTCAGAAGGATGCGATTTTGCCAAGGCATCACTCTCTGCTCCAAATTTCTCGCCAAACTTTTCCAAGGTGAATTCTCAAGTGGTGGCCTCATTCTTGAGTAGCTCAAGATACTTGATCATCGAAGGACCTTTTGTGGCAAAACTTCCTAAAAATTGGGCCTCGACGAAATGTGGAGTCCGTAAGCTTTGACCTTCCGGCTTGAGAGACTTCGCTAGTCGCAATTTCATTAAAAGTGCCTCATACCGCCTCATTATTGGTAACTTTGAAATCCAAGGAAATCGATAGTCGAGTTCCGCTACCTCGGCTCTTAAAGGTAGATTCAATTCCTCCCACTCTTCCAAAGGAAGAACCATCGACCTCCAATGTCCATATATCTAAGGATGTTCTTTGATTTGGAGATCTCCTACGAAGTTCGAGGTTCCGCCTTCGTTCATCCTCCAAAGGATTTTCGCTCGATGTTGTCCGAATCGATCTCCGGGATCATCACCAAGTAGAAACATTTGGTTGACCCGAAGTTTCCCCTCGACCAAGGGAGGGGCCGATTGATGAACCGGGCTTCTCAACGCTTTCGGGTCAACTCGAGGGCCGGATTTCGACTACATGTTTGGTGATTAAGCACTCAACACTTGCTTGTCGTGACTTTCTCCGAATCCTTCTCGGGTAATCCGCTAAGAAGTCGGCGAGGACTCGTTTTGGCCGACGGAGCCTGTAGCAAATGTCGATTCACGAGCTCGACGCCCATTTAGAGAGTCGCCCAGATTGGTCGGGCTTTCCTAGGACCTGCTTCAAAGGTTCCGTAGTTAGTACCACTATTTTGTGAGACTTAAAGTAAGGTTTTAACTGTCTCAAGGTATAAACTAAAGCGTATGCAGTTTCTCGATCTTCACGATCTTGTCTCCGCCAAAGAAGGGCTTAGTAGATCGGCGAATGCTCGTTAGCTTGAATCAGATTAGACTTGAGCTCATTGCCTCTTCCGTAATTGCTAGGTAGAGGTAGAGTGGTTCTCCTTCGACGGGCTTGGAGAGCAAAGGAGGGAATGGAGGTATTCTTGCAACTTTTCAAAGCCTCTAACATTCCGCTGTCCACACAAAGTTCTCTCCTTTCCGGAGGTTTTGAAGAACGGAAGATTCTTCTACCGACCGGAAATAAAACGACTTAAGGACATGAGACTTCCTATGAGCATGTACCTCATTGAGGGTTTTCGGTGTGGCGATCTAGGATCGCTTTGATTTTCTTGATTGGCGCGATTCCCTTTCCGTGACCATGTATCCGAGGAATTTTCCTCCCTTCACTCCGAAAGTACACTTTTCCGGATTCAGTTTCATTCCATACTTCCGCAGGATGGAAAAGCAATTGTTGAGATGCTCAATATGCTCTTCCTCAGTCTTGATTTTAACAAGAATGTCGCTCACGAGACTTCCATCGCCTTCCCGATCTCGCCTTTGAACATTTGGTTTACTAATCACGGTAGGTGGCTCCTGCTCTTCAAATCAATGGCATCACCTTGAAGCAAGATACTCTCCCGCCAAGAAGGCCGCTTTCTTAACGCCTTCCTCGCCATCCGAATTTGGTAGAAGCCTTGGTATGCCCATGAAGCTCAAGAGCGACATCCGGAGGTAGAGTCAACCAGCTTGATCTATCCGTGGTATCGATACGGATCCTCGGGGAAAAACTTGTTCAACCTTGTGAAGTCATTACACATTCGCCACTTGCTCGCGACTTTTCACCGTAACAACATTGCAAACCCAAATAGTAGCGACTTCCTCGATGTGTCCGCTTTAGGAGTCGATCGACTTCATGGATATGATGGCATCCTTGATGGGGCCAAAGTCTTTCCTTTCGCTTGGATGTATTTGATCAAGGATCCATGTTCGATGGTGAATCAGAATCCGTGGGTCGATCCCCTTCAGTCGCTCGGTACTCCAGCGTAACACATCATTGCTTTTCTGAGGCAAGCAATGAGTTTCATCTCTACTTCCACATTCATTTCGTCCCGATCCTTGTTTTCTCGGATCGCCAAAGAATAATCTCGATCTCTTTGAGGGTCTCATGAGGCTCAATTCAACCGTTCTAGGAAATTTTTCCTTCTGGCTTCCCACGCCGACTTGTGAGTCCTCCTTTCTGGGTGGAAGGATAGTGGGTGCGTCGGGAGTCACGGTGAATGTTAGCACGGGTGCAGACGCCCTTCTTGTGGACATGATATAACATTCCCAAGCTTCTCTGACATTTCCGAGCTCTTGCCCAACTCCGAAGGCCGTTGGGAACTTCATCCTGTGGAGAGTAGATGAAATGCTGAACTGGTTGAGACTCGGGCGTCCAAGATGGCACTATAATCGAAGGTTTGTTCGACCACCACGGCGGACTTCAGGTCACCCTCACGGAAAGGTACCAAGAGAAACATGTAACATGATACTCCGAGGGGTCGACAGCCTCCTCCGAATCCTAATATGGAGGTGTGCACTCGCCATATCGGACTCTACCCAATGCCATCGATCCAAAGGTCCTCTTAGAAATGATGTTCGAGGAACTTCCAAAGGTCAACCAAGATCTTATTCACTCAGAGGTTGCAATGGTCAATGAGACCACTAGCGGGACATCTGGGTTTTCGATGTCTTCTCCCCCTGCCGTAGGAGGAGGAATTTCACTGTCATTGAATGATATGGCGTTAGTGCCTGGAATTGTCGGACTAGCATATGCTCGGTCGTTGTTTCGAGGTTTTATGCGCGCCTCAATTCCTCGCTATCTCCCCGCTGGTCCTCCCGCAGTGTTGATCACCCCAACAGATGGGCATTTTCCATTTCGATATCACAAGATATCGGTAAGAACGCTGGTCCGTATGGGGCGGATAGTTGATCATGGGGGGTGGCAATGAGTGGGCGGTGGTTCCGCTATCCTCTCATCTCCTTTGCTCGTTTCTATCTTGTCGCATGTGTTCGCCCTTATAGATATGCTCCTTCAATTTTCCATCCCTTATCGTGTTCCACTTCGTTCACCGAATGCAATCGTCTGCTTCGTGTCCGCGACACTTGTGAAACTTGCAATAGCCTTTTTGCTTTTACGGCCGCGAGGGGCTTCGTACCATCGACGCCCAAATTTCTTCTCAACAATAGTTGCCAAGATGTCGGATCTTGGTCTGTTGAGCCGGTATAGTCCGTGATATCGCCTTGGCGGACTTCTCTCCTCGTGAAAACCTCCGCCTTTGATCCCTTCAATCAAACTTTCCGGGCGCTGGTCTTGCTTCACCGGATCCTTCGCTTTCGAGCGGCTCTCACCGAACATTCCTTCGTAATCTTCTCCATACATCACTTCCTCACGATGTCTTCTAAGTACTTTTCGCTTCTTACTTGACTTGAGAGTTTTCTTCGAGTTCCGAGTTGAGAGTATTAGCACAGTGTCGGAATTCGTTTTAATACCGTGGCTCAACCCAAGAACCTCCATGTGAAATCGATCCAAGAAAGTCCTTAGATCCTCGTGTTTCCTCAGATAACGCCTCGCTAGATGCTCCACGTACGCTTTTCTCCTCTTTGATTTGCCGAATCGAGCCAAGAATTTAGAAGATGATCCGCTGCATTTAATCAGACGAATTATTCTAGCAAAGAGGTGTACCAATCCATGGCGCTCCAAGAGAGTAGACAAGAAAGTGAGGGCTTTAGTGTTGTCACTCATCCCTTTGGAATCCATCTTGCTTGAAGCGGTCAGTGACCCACGGACAAGCGCCCCCATAGTAGTATTCCAAGTTTGGAATCACTGTCCAATTCGCTTTCTCCTTCTCCCTCATGATACCGCCACATAGGGATTTGGTACCGGTAGTTATTCCGCGTGATCTTTATGAGACGTCCGAGGCTTAGAATCGAGCTTCTAAAGCCTTTGTCGGGCATAGATCTCGCCCCGCCATGATCTCCCCCCTGATGCATGGCCACATCCGCTGGAAGTTCGCTCATGCGGGCTCTTGGAATTGTTTCCGCCACTTGATCCCCGGCCCCTGAGGCGCTGGAGTGGAACTTCCGGTGTCTATTGTTCACGCTCGCGCCTCTCCTCACTTGATAGCTTCTTCCTCGATTTATGGTCGAGGCCCGCCGTCCAATAGATCTCGCAAATCCTCCCGGGTTGCCGATCTCCTAATCTTCGGATTGACGTTGTCCGCTTAGACAATGCCGGCTCGCCGAGGAGGCGAACCACCGTGGAGTGGCTTGTTGCGGAGGAGCATTGTCGATCCTGTGCACCTCGATGATTGTTAGCAACAAACCGCACTCGCCAATCCAAGGTCGTTAGTTCGACAATGCGCCCATCGTGCATCGTGAATTGTCAAAGGGTGCGGGCCTCGAGCTCGCTTGAGAAGCTCGGCCGCACCTTCTTCCGAGGAAGGACCGGCCGATGTCCTCGCTGATATCTTCCTCTTATCGCTGCCGCCTGCCCCCGGTGGAGGGCGCCACGCGCGGTGGTGGAGTTCTTAGTTCAGAGTACTCGCCGTCACTTTGTTCTTGCCATTGGTTTACTCGAAACGCAGATGCTTTTTGTAAAGATTCCCACAGACGGCGCCAAAATGTTGGGGGGATAAACCTCTCAACACCAACACTACCCCTGCAAGTAACCTAATCCCACCCCTGCCCCCAACTTGAAGTCCGAGAACAGGGTTGTCCGAGAAAGAGCACCTGAACGGACTAAGTGGGGGGGGGGGGTTAGAATGGTTTAACCCGATTGCCAACGTAAAACCGGTAAGAGGCTTCACACAAAGGAGAGGTGGTAGCTCTCAATGCAAGAGTAATGGGAAAGGTATAATGGATATCACCTTGGTCTCGCCAACCTCTCACCTCCCTTTAAGGTCCCGGACCTCAGGTCAGATGAGAAGTTATCATATACTCATGAGGTAGCTCATAAGATGATGCCAAGTGTACGACCCAGATTTGGACACCAATGCTACCTTTGGCCCATGGCCCATTAGTAAACAGTAGTCCAATACCGATAAGTGGGCCTGGGAGGGTAGTTTGGACCTTTTCCCTCTGAGAGTACTGCTCACTGGTCTCAGTTGGTCCCTCGACAGATCTGTCTCGCTTGGTTGATCGCCTCGGTGACTCGATGTCCGAGCCAAGAGTCTCACTAAGTATCTCAAGGGTTCTGCTATATACGCTTGGTCTTAGTAATGGTGGCCCGAGATTCTCTCAGACGGTCCGTTAGACATCTCTCAGATCGACATGGTCGTTTTGGAAGTCCTTTCCTTAGCCACCGGACTAGTGGGGATATAGTGACCTCAAGTAATCGGTCGATTCACTTTCATGACCATGTGAGGTCGGACCAGTACTGAATTGGCTAGTTAAGCCGTGATGCGCTTTAGGACACGCTCTATGGCGCCCTTAACGGATTGGACATAGTTCCGTATCAACACTTCTTACAGATACCTCGCGCCTTAACCACATCTCTGAGAAAGAGAAATACAGATTGCAAACAAAGTTGTTTCAATTTGAGTGGTATCTGAAGTTAAAGATAAGAACATGCAACACACACACACACACTTTACTTGCTGTGTTATTTACATTTCTGTACTTACATTTCAGCAACACACACACACACACTTTAACTGTTTCTGCACTTATTTATCTTAAGTCTTCCGCGCTCTGAATCTAAGTATCAGATATCTGAGAAATTGTGTTTATCGACAAAAGTTTTAAGAGACTATTCACCCTCCCCCCCTAGTCTTTTACTTTGCCGTTATCTGGACCAACAAGTGGTATCAGAGCAGGAGGTTCACCAAATTTTCCCAAGACCAACCTAGATCCCCAGATAGGTGAAGGAACTTTGTCCACTTCTGAGGACTATTTAACTTGTGTGTTAAGTGTGCAGGTATGTCTCTGAGTGATGCACCTGTTCTCAAACCAGAGAACTACGAGAAATGGAAAAATAACATGATGCTCCACCTTGAAGCCATAAGTGACGAAATGATCGAAGTGATAAAGAATGGTCCAATAGTCATTCAACAACTTAAGCAAGTCATGGAGGTATCAAATGGTAGAGACAGAGATCAAAGCGAAGGATCTTCACAAACAGACGCGTCAACTAGTGGAAGATCTACTGGTCAAGTTATTTACGAACCAAAGCCCAGAGAACTCTGGACATCAGAAGATGCCAAGAGGAATCGTCTGGATGGTCAAGCTCGTAATATCATCATCAGATCGACACCTGAGCACATACAGTGTAAACTGTGGGGTGCTAAAACGGAGAAAGTTGCCTGGCAAATGATTGAAGAAATCTGTGCCGGAACTGAGAAAACCAAGGAAAACAAGTTCGAAGTTCTAAAGTTGAAATTTCAAAATTTCAAACAAGGACCCACTGAAACTCTGGAAGAACTTGATTTCAGATTTACCACTCTCATGAGTGATATGGTAGCACTTGGGGAAAGCAATAGATACTCCCAGTCTGAGAAGATTAAGACTATTGTCAGAAGTCTTAACCACAACTGGGAGCATACTAAATTCTTTTATTTTAACCAAGGAATGCCAAATATCACTCCAGTGGAACTTTTCTCTCATCTTGCTAAGGTTGATTATGAGACAACTCAAAGAGAACAAACAACTGAAAAGTTGCAGATGCTCTAGTTACTCAAGGAACTTCTGAAAAGAAGAAAAGCAAGGAGGAGACTGAGGATGCTCTTGCTGCAAAGCAAATGAGCAAATATGTTAGTCGAGAAATTGAGAGAAGAAAAGCCAAAGAGAAGCTGAAAAAGCATCTAGGCTCAAACTATCACCAGTACAAGGATATGCAAAGCTCGCTGAAAAAGCCAGCTCAAAAAGCACCAAGTACTGAGGAAGCAGAAATTGGCAACGATATCTGTTTCTATTGTCAGAAACCTGGTCACTTCAAGAAGGATTGTCCTGCCTTCAACAAACTAAAGACAGGTGATAGAAAAGATAGAAGAATCTTCAGAAGAAGCCAGAAAGCTTTGCTAACTGAAGAAAGAAAGAAAATCCAAACTCAATTGGATGCTCTCGACGTTGAGACAGACTCTGAAGATGACTCAGATGATTCAACGTTACCATCACCAGAATTATGTGGAGTTACTCACGATATAATCGACTTCGGCTTCAAGAAGAATGAAATGTGTGGAGTTGCTGAGATCGACGGTCCAGACATCTCTAACATTGAAAACTGTCTTATGGCTGATGAGGTAACACATACTTCTTGTTACACTTATGAAAGTGATGAGGAAGATATTAAAGATCTAGAAAATCTCAGGAAAGAACTTGACATCTATGAAAGAGAATTTCTAATGATCTGTGCGAGAGCCGAAAATCTAGAAGAAGAAAAGAATTTTCTTGCAAAGGAAAATTCTCATTTGCTTAAGATATCTGAGAAAAAGGACGCTGAAAATGCATTTCTCAAAGCTCAGATATCTGAGACCGAAAAGTCACATAAAGAAGCAATGGCTGAACTTCAAAAGAAATATGAAGATCTTCTTTCTGAAAACCAGGAACTCAAAAAGAAAGAATTATCTTTTCAATCTTATGCCAAAGCTAGTGACACTCTTACTGAAGTACAATCTTACTTAAGAGATCCTTCTGAAAAGAAAGGACTTCAATGAGAACGCATGCATCGTTTCATCGCTTCCAATAAGAGTGAAGAAAGAAGAACATTCATAACTACTCAGCAAGATGGTTCCCATACAATCTATAATATCGGTCAGAAGACAAAGATTGTAGACAAAGGAAAAGCAGTTGCGACTAAACCTTTGTGGGAAAAACAAGTCAAAAAGAAAACTGTTGGGCACGTTTCTGAAAAGAAACACAGCACTGAAAAGTGTAAACACCCACAGTGCTATGTCTCTCAAAAAGGTAGAATTGCAGGAGCTGGCAAATTCTCCCAGGTCACATTTTCTGGAAAGAAATTAGATCAACCAGAGACTAGCAAAGATGCTGAGAAAAGATCTCAGATAGCTTCAAGTGCTCGAAATGGTATTGGCTATAAAGGCATCGGGAAACAACTTGTTCATGAATACAAACTAGAGCAAGAACGATGGCTGAAGGCTAGAATTGCTCAAAGAAATTATCGGTGGAAGATGAATCAAGCCACCGAAAACCGAATGCTGTGGCTAGAAGAAATCGCTAGGAAAGCTAAGTTTGTCGAAAAGCAAACTCGTAAACCCGACAGTATCCGAAGCACCAAATGGAGCACCTAGGAACACACCAAGGAAGAAAATAATTTTAACAATGATAATCATTCAACTAGAATTCTCCTTATGTTCCTATCGACAAAAGAATGTTCCAAGGAAATTCATTCAAAATGGATTCCTACCGAAGATTGTTTAGTCCCGATGGTTCCAATCAGAATCGAGAACTAATCTCTGCTTTCCTCAGTGCGTAATGCTTTCGACTAAAGCACAATGGCTATTTGATAGTGGATGCGAAAGCACATGACAGAGATAACGCAACTGTCGACATAAAGCTTGCAACATCGACCGTATATCGATTCATTGAGGAGAATTAAATCCTCTCGATTTGGCAACGCCAAATTGGGATCATTAACAATCACCGACGACATATGTTAAGGATTTGAAATACAACTGCTTAGTATGAGCCAATTTGCGCATAAAGGTTTTATGTGAAATTCAAAGCAAAGTATCGCAAACTTATCGACAATGAGTCAAAGGCATACCTTGGTTGCTCGCGGAAAGGTAGTCTTTATGTTGCCGATTGGGCTTCGCCACAATCAAGAATGTCTCATGGTGAGTCAATCAGTCACATGTAAGAGCACCGTTATGGCACAAAAGAATGAGTCACTTGAACTTCAAAACTCTGAACAAACTTGCCAAGAAAGAATTAGTGGTTGGTCTTCCCAAAACATCTTTCAGAAAGGATGGTATTTGTTCTGCCACGATGGGGGAAACAATCCAAGATCTCTTTCAAGTCCAAAACCGTACACTTAAGAAGTTAGACTACTGCAACTATTACACATGGATCTTTTTGAATCATCCGTAATTAGTTATGCAGGAAAGAAGTATGGTTTGGTAGTTGTAGATGACTTCTCAAGATTCACTCGGGTCGTCTTTCTGAAACACAAATCTGATGCCAGGGTGGAGATACCAAACTTGCTGAAAAAGCTTGAAGTCATGAAAAATGACAAGGTATCTGCAATCGTAATGCACTATGGTAATCGAAGTTTGTTAACCAAAGACATAAAGGAGTTTTGTCAGACCGCAAAGGTATACAACACCAACTTTCCTCTCAGAAGAACACCTCAAAGAAATGGTGTTGCAGAAAGGAAAAACAGAACCCTTAAAGAAGCTGCAAGGACAATGCTAGTTGACACTGAAATAAGTGAAGTTTATTGGGTTGAAGCTGTAAACACAGCATGCTACACTCAGAACAAATGTTTGATAAACAAACACCATGACAAGACCCCCTATGAAATCTTGGTTGGTAGACCCCCTAATATCAAACATCTGAGAGTATTTGGTTGTAAATGTTTTGTTCTTAACAACGGAAAAGAGTATCTGAGAACATTTCAACCAAAGGCGGATGAAGGTGTATTTCTTGGTTATTCTATGAATAGCAAAGCTTACAGAATTTACAACAAAAGAACAAAGAAAATTGAAGAATCAGTTCATGTTGTATTCTACGAAGGAAGTAAGAAAACACCTCTTACTGATGAAATCTCAGAAAAGTTCAAAGAACTAATGATAAAGGATTCTGAAAAAGAACCCTCAAAAAGGAAAAGCATCATTGTGGAAAGTGAGGATGACTCTGACGTAGAAAAGCATGAATTGCCTAGTAACAACCAGATGACTCACATACATGATGAAGAATTTCCTATGAAACTTCCAAAAATGGAATCTGAAGATATTCATCATAAAGCTATCCCTGGAAATAATCTCTCTGAAAGATATATTCCAGATAGCTCAAACACTGAACAAGTGGTAGACATTAATCGCCTTCTAAGGAGCAAAATGTCTCAGATACTGAAAAAGTATCAAAACAAAATCATAGTGATTCACATTCAGATCACTTTGATGTTGATCCTACTAGCACTAAACCTATGATAAAATGGATCAAGGATCATCCTGCAAAAGATGTAATTGGACCAATTAATCAAGGTGTTAGGACTAGGAGAGCAATAGCTGAAAATGCTAAATCTCTCTTTGGATGTTTTATCTCAGATATTGAACCAAAAACCATTGAAGAAGCATTGAGAGACCAAGACTGGATCTCCGCGATGCAAGAAGAGTTGGATCAATTTGAGAGAAACAAAGTCTGGAAACTAGTTCCATTTACTGAAGGAATATCTGTTATTGGAACTAAATGGGTTGTCAGAAACAAAATGAATGAATCTGGTGAAATAACCAGAAACAAAGCAAGATTGGTTGCCAAGGGATTTACCCAGACTGAAGGTCTAGACTTTGATGTGTCATATGCACTAGTTGCCAGATTGGATGCAATTAGACTCTTTCTAGCCTTTGCAGCTCATAGAGATTTTAAAGTTTATCAAATGGATGTCAAGAGTGCATTCTTAAATGGTGAACTTGCTGAGGAAGTCTATGTTGAGCAACCACCTGGCTTTGAAGTTCCTCAGAAAGTAGAATGGTCTATAAATTACAGAAAGCTCTATATGGACTGAAACAGGCTCCAAGAGCATGGTATGACACTTTGGCCAAATACCTTCTGGAAAGTGGTTTCAAGAAAGGTGAAGTTGATAAAACTTTATTTACCTTAAATCACGACGGGAAACTACTCTTAGTTCAAGTATATGTTGATGACATCATATTTGGATCTATGGACAAGCAACTTTGTGATGACTTTGCAAATCTCATGAAAAGCAAGTTTGAGATGAGCATAATGGGAGAAATGAATTATTTCCTAGGATTGCAAGTCAAACAACTCAATGATGGAATATTCATCAGTCAAACAAAGTATGCAAAAGATATGCTCACGAAGTTCAATCTAAAGCCTTCTGAAAAGAATGCTAAGATACCTATGAGCATTGGAACCAAAATGACCTATACTGAATCAGATAAGAGTGTTGAAGAACATAAGTATAGGAAATTGATAGGTTCACTACTCTACCTTACCGCAAGTAGACCTGATATTCAATATGCAGTTGGGGTGTGTGCTAGATTCCAGACAAATCCAATGCAAACACACTACAACATTGCTATGAAAATATTAAGGTATGTAAAAGGTACAGTAAATGTAGGGTTGTGGTATCCCAAAGAAAGTGGATTGAGTTTAGCTGGTTACTCAGATGCTGATTATGCTGGATCAATGCTTGATAGGAAAAGTACTTCAGGAACATGTCAGTTTCTGGGTACTAGACTTATCTCGTTGTTTAGCAAGAAACAAAACTCAATTGCAACTTCTACCACAGAGGCTGAATATATTGCTGCTGGTTGTTGTGCAACACAAATTTTGTGTATTCAACAACAACTTAAAGACTATGGACTCAATGAAGAGAAAACTCCCATTTTCTGTGACAACACAAGTGCCATTGCGATTACACAAAATCCTAAGTTTCATGCTAGAACAAAGCACATTGATGTTAGACACCACTTCATTAGAGACCATGTTGAAAAAGGCAATATAGAGATACTCAAGATTGGCACCGAAGACCAACTTGCAGATATTTTCACTAAGCCACTACAAGAAAGTAGATTCTTAGCCTTAAGACACAGTCTTGGACTAATAGAACTACCTTTGAACTGAGAAAGTTCAGAAATCTGGAACGGGAATCCAGAAAAGAGGTATCTGGAACAGGCATCCAGAGAAGAGAAAAGAGGTATCTGGAACAGGAATCCAGAAAAGAGGAATCTGGAACAGGAATCCAGAAAAGAGAAAGGAGAAATCTGGAACGGGTATCCAGAAGACAAAAAGGCTAGAGAGCAAAAAGAGAAACTTAAGATCATTGAGACAGGAACTCAGATATCTGGATCACTCTACATACGGAGAACACTAAGGAGAATAGTACAACTATCTGCAGTCAACTACTCTCTTGAAATGCGCATTATTTCTATCTTTGTGAAAAACTTGGAAAAATCCTAAGTATAAGACAGTTTCAGATGCACACAGTGTTCTTGGTCATACAAAAACGTGATTCAGATAGCTAATAGCCAAAATTCATTAAATGGGCACAATTACACTTTTTGATTGTGATCATTGCTGGAGAAGCAATGGTGACCCTTGATGAGTTTGAGCGTTTGATCTGAACGGCGGAAATCAATTCACAGTAAATAGTGGACTGTAAAAATTCCGACAAAGCCCACTTTGCATTTAATGCCGAAGTAGCTTTTGCTCATGCCTGCTTGCAAATCTCATATACGTACACACAAAATCAATTTGTATGTATATGTCTGTTGAGATTCTATTGCTATATATATAGGATTTCGGCAAAGGAAATCACTTTTGCCTAATCCGAAAAATCATCTTGCACAAAAATATCAATTTCTTCTCTTGATCCTCTGCAAAACCTCTAAAATCTCTGCAAATCAAGATTAAGTTTTTCTGAAAAGAATCACTCAATCGAATCTCTTTCAAACACAAGTTCAAATTCCTACACTATATAAAGAGATGGCCTCCAAGAATTCCTCTGCACAAAAATCCCAATCCTCCACTGGTACTGCTGCAAAGCAAGCACCAGAGTTGGTTATAGTCAACAACCGACTGGTTGGAGAGTTTAATCCTGACCATTGGACTTCAAACCACATAATGATTTGGGGTGGTGCCATGGTTGAGGAATACCTCACGACTGCAATAGAGAACCAAGCTGACAGAAAGCTAATTCTTGACATGCTTGAAAAGGCACAAATCAAGGTTTTTCTATCTGCTCGCCCAAGTGGAATTTCATCACTTGATGTGTTGGAATTCTACAACAACTCTAGGATAATTTCCTGTGTTTCTGAAGGCACTGCAATAGTGTCTATCAAGACTTCAGTCCAAGAAAAGGAAATCCTTCTGGACTTGAAGACCTTTTGCAAGTTGTTCGAACTTCAAAATCTTGGAAAGGATTTTGAAATAAACACTGTAAGGAAATTTGTTAGATATTTTGTAAAGAATATCTGTTTAGTTTTGATCAGCAACATGATGACTTATCTTAGTCTCAGAAAGGTGATTAGTACTCTTGGTTCACTTGAACATTGTAAAAGAGGAAACCCACTAAGTATGATAGTTTAGTTAATCTTGTATAGGATGATAGGTCTCAAAATGTAATTTTTATTTTATGAAGAGAAGACCAAGAAGAAGACATCCAAGCAGAACAAGTTCAACGACATTGAAGATTTGAAGACTGCACAAGATTACTGAAACAGTTTTACAGATACCTTGGCCAGATATCTTGAAGACACGAATGGTTTTAAACGAACTGTGTCACAAGAGATATCTGAGAAATAAAAGGTCTATCTGAAAACAAGGAAAGTGTCCACAGATATCTACACTCAGATACCTTGAGCCTTAACCACATTTCTGAAGAAGAAATATATATTGCAAACAAAGTTGTTTCAATTTAAGTGGTATCTGAAGATTGAAGATAAGGACGTGCAAAGAATCAGAGAAATCTGAACAAGGAAGTCTCTGATACAAAGCATAGTTCCATTGGTACTTCAGGACAAAAAGTATAGTACAATACATTTAATGCACGGACAGAGATGTCTGAACAAAAGCAACGGCTGCTTCTGAAGAAGAAGACAAAACCGGCTACAGTACTATACACAGATATCAATAGTTTGAATTTGAGCCTAACGGATACTATTCAATGGCATTCAAATTCATCTATAAATATCAACACTTAGACTGTTTGAGAACACACCTTTTAACTTCTCTGAACATCACACAACTCTCAAACAAACTACTTCTAAAGCTTACTGTTGCGACCTTAGCTTTTGATCTTAAGTAGCACTGAAGTTCTAAGTGTCCTGATCCTAAACAAGCAAAGCTATCTGAGAAAGAGTTGAATCAAAAGATCAACTATCTGAGATTCATTCTCTTGAATAGTTATCATAAGACTTAGGTCAGTAAAAACGAACAAAATACCATACGCTGAAAAGTGTATTAAGTAACTTGATTCACAGAGCTATCTGATTAACTGAAAAGTTATTAAGAGGCTCATCTGACAAACTCAAACCAAAACCAACACCATTACTGGCGTGGAGTACATGAAGTACTTAGTTTGGAAAATCAGGGAATAACTCCAAGGTTAACGGAGTATAGGAAGTACTTGATTTGAGAAACTAAGGAATAACTCCAAGGTTATTGAGTATAGGAAGTACTTAGCTTGGGAAGCTAGGGAATAACTCAAAAAGGTTTCTGAGTATAGGAAGTACTTGGCTAAGAAAGCCGGGGAACAACTCAGGGGGAACATTTGGTTGGGAACCATTTGTTTAAGGGATTTATAGAATAGGATTATCGTAAGGTGACCTCAATCATCTATTCTAGTGAATTCTAGGTCTTTGGAAGACCGAAGTGGATTAGTTGGAGGATTACGCCACCTCCAGATACCACTATACTTGCTGTGTTATTTACATTTTTGTACTTACCTTTCAGCAACACACACACACACTTTAACTGTTTCTGCACTTATCTATCTTAAGTCTTCCAAGCCTCGATCTAAGTATCAGATATCTTCACAGATATCTGAGAAATTGTGTTTATCGACAAAAGTTTTACAAGACTCTTCACCCCCCCCCTCTAGTCTTTTACTTTGCCGTTATCTGGACCAACAAACACCAAGGATGATGATCTCCTCAAGGTGTTAAGCAACTTTACAAGATGTGTGTGATCTTGAAAATCGATACACCCACCGAAGTTCAAGCTTGTCGACATCCCAACCGTATATCCGATGGTTCATCGATGCATTGGCTTGCATTCTTCACAGATGCTTTGATGGTCTGCAAGGAGGTGCTGACCAGATAAGCCAAGAACGGTGGATGATGATGTTCTTGCTGAACCAACAAGACAAAAGGCTGGAAAACCCTTTTAACTGGGGAAAGTACGCCTTCATGAAATTTGTGAAGAAGATACAAGGCTTCGAGCCTAAGATTGCCAAAGGGCTAGCTGAGCCAAAGGCCACAGTTAACTATGGTCTGAAGATATGCTACTTGCTGGAGAAGCTTGGCATTGAGCTCAGAGAGACGGCTGAAATAGCCAACAGCAACCTGTTCTACAAGTATGAGCACACGAACATGATGAAAAAGGTTGCTGGGTCTCAGAAAGGTTCTAAGAAGCGCAAGTCTGAGAAGATATCTGAGGAAAAGGTTGCGACCAAGAAGCCCAGAACTTCAAGGAAGAAGTCTGCTGGCAAAACAGAAGACACACCCATTGAGGTTGTCGATTCCCAGATATCTGCAGGCCTTGTTGATGAACTGATCAATGCAGATGAACTCATAAATGCTGCAAAAGAGTTCACAGCTACTGAACAAGTAGACACAGCAAGAGATAGTGCATTCAGAAATGTGAAGACTATTACAGAATGCCTTGCTGATGAACTCATTAATGCTGCCAAGACAGATGAAAAGCACCAAGCCCTATCTGCAGAAATCGCAGGAGTAATGGACCAATCTGTTCCCACTGCTGATGAGAGCTCTGACGATGAAGATGATGAACTAGTCATCTCTCAAGTCCTACAAAGAACAAAAAGGGCTAAGGTTACTGAAATAGTAACTGGTGATAAGGTATCTGAAGAAGAACCTACACCTCAAAGTTGTCAACTCAGAGCAAAGGTTGTTGGTGTAAACACATCATCAGGGAATGTTTCTTATGCACAACTTCAAGAAGCCCTGATGAGTGGTAACTTAGTACTGGCTGATGATGATGAGAATGCCATGTCTAAAAGTCTGGAAGAATGTTCAACTGATCAATCTTCTGCTTCCAGACAACCACAACAACGACAAACACAACAACCACAACAGCCACAAGTGGTTGATGAAATGGTAGAAGAACTCCATTTCGAATTACCAGCATTTCAACAGGCTGAAGAAAATCCTCAGTAAGCAGTGTTCTAACTCACTGAGAGGGATCAAACTGAGACATCTACTCAGAATGATCAACCAGGGGAGGCAACTGAGTTGCATACTCAGGAAAGGTGTGAAGTACCAGAAACTTCAAACAAAGAAAATACACTGGGACAAGAAGACCTAAGTATGGAAAGGTCACAAGTTCCAGAGACCAATCAGCCTGAAACTGCTCAGGTAGCTGAATGGTTTAACTCTTACCTTGTGAAAAATTTTATACTTATACATCTTAATACTCATAAATTTTCTTTGTTACAGGCTGAGTTAGAAACACAGAAACAAGAGGAAGCTGAAAAGCTTGCCTCAGATACTGAAAAGGAGGTTCCCTCAACCTCGACTCTTAAGAAATCTGAGCCTGTGCCACAGGTAATGAAATGATTCTTAAAGAGAACAATTTTTCAGTAAAAATGTTTATGTGCTTAATCATTTTAATGTTTCTAACAGGCTTCAACTGAGATGGAAGAAGATAAGGCAGAAATGCCAAAGACCAACCCAGAGACCAACAAGGTTTCTGAAGAATACATCACTGAGCCTTCTAACGTGAAGGTATATGACAAATCAAGTGACAAGTATTCTTCATCTTGGGTTATCTTATATCTCTTCTAATATTCAATACTTTCTACTTACAGGCTCAAACAGAAGTAGAAATGCACGGGGACAAAGTTGCGACATCCCCTGCATCTATGGAAATTGATGCAGCCCCCAAGGCAACATCACTCGAAAGAACACCAGAAACAAAACAAGTTTCTGAGAAAAATGAATCTGAGCTTCCTTTTGAGGAAGTAAGTAGCACAAATCAGAATTCATTACAGCATATTTATGCATAGATTCTTTCAAACTATTTCCTAAGTATTGTATTTTTCTCAGGATAAAGAAAGAAAGGTTGCTGAGGACCAGACTTCCCAGTCTCCACCTCACAACAAGATATCTGAGACACCAATTGTCTCAGTAGTTCAAGTCTCTGAGCCTGAAGTACTTACTCAGGTAACTCAGAAACCAAACTACACTTCCACTCAGATATCTACCAAAGTTTTGACACTCACTCAAAACTCTTTCTTTCAGGCTCAAACAGGTGCAAAGCAGGTTCCCGATGATGAGAAAAGGGACCTACTTCCCTTCTTCAAGGCTCAAACCCTGCCAAAGCACATTCAATGCTTCAGGAAATGGCATAGGTTAAGGTGCTCTGATCTCTCTGAAATATTGAGAATCACAGATCAACCAACCAGACGAGCACGAAGCTCGACTTGAGACATATATCCATGCAATGTTCCCTGTAACAATATCCAACAGGACTCTATCAGATAAGGATTTCCAGAGAAGTGGCGATAGCTTGATACAGCCTTTGAATAAAGTGTATGGTCGACAAGATTACAGATGGCCTTCAAGCCGCCCCGCCTGCACTGCAATTCATACCTTCTGAACAAGAAGAAGTTAATGGGCAGAAGATCACTATCCCTGAAGTGATTAATCTTGTATCTGAAGATGATGAGGAGGAAGAGATAAACGAAAATGACTTCGAACCTCCCACTGACCATCACCACAAGGATGACGAAGACAAAAAGGATGATGACGATGCCCCTGCACCAGGGACCGGAGGAATTTCACGAAGAAATCATACCTCATCTGCTGAAAAGCAAACTGAGAGGCCAACACAGAAATCTTCGCCTCCATCTCCTCAAAAGTCGAATCATCCATCTTCCCAACAAAACAACGTTACTGAACAAGTAGTTGAGGATTCTGAGGAAATTGCACAGAAAATGTTGAATACTCAATCCAGAACTACTCAACTCAGACAACTGTTGGTAGAAGAACAACAACTCCATCTTCAACTGGAAGACCAGATAGCTAAATCCAGAGATAAGCTTGATCAATTAGAAGATCAATATCTGCAAGAGATGATCGCTTACTCTGAGGTCAAAGAGCTACAGGATGCTGTAACTGCGCTCAACAAAGAACTCGATACTGAAGAAGTATCTGAAGTCAAGCATGATGCTAAGGCTGCATCAACTTCAAAAGATGTACCATCCTCCTCCCAGAAAGGGAAGAAACCACTCTCTGAGATGGTTGCTGGACTTGATACGATCGATGAAAATGTCCATGAGGATGAAGATCACTGGGCTGATTACTCAGATGATGAAGAAGACAAGACTTTGGCAGAGCACCGCAATGAACATCCGCGCTTTCACTTGAAAAGGAAGTCGATTGCTCTCAAACATTCAAAGAAATCGCCAAACGTCCACTCCCACGAGTACATGAACATATACCAAGTTCTGGCTCATCTGAAGAAGGAGTTGTCTTCACAAAACAAGGAAGTAACTGCCTCCGTCCCCTCTGAACTGAAGAAGTTCACTGAGCTCATCACTCATAGAACAACAACCATAGTCATTGCTCAGAAAGATCTGGGAATGATAAGGGACGACGATGCGTCTTTAGCTGAGAAAGCTTTTCAAGAGGCAAGTTACACTGCTGGAAAAGCAGATGCCATCCTAGGCCCACTGGCAGAGCTCACTGATAAGGACAATGGACTTATCAAACAAAATCAGGAGCTCAAAGCCGAACTTCAGAAGTTGGTTTCCGCCTACAATCTCTTACAAGGACATTTTGAGTCTCTCTCAGATTCCTTTATGAGACTTAGTCAGCCAACAATGACTAAGGGGGAAGGATTGTACAAATCTGTACCTCAAAGTCAGTGGGAATGGGAAGAAGGAGCAGGAAACAAGAAGAAATCTGGAGTTGGTGCTGCTCAAAGAGGAAGAGGAAACAAGAAACCTTCCCAGCCACCACTCAGAATAAATGAACCCTCCTCAAGCCAAGTCATGGTAAATAGTAGCCGCTCCCTAAACCCACTGAAGGTACTGCAATGATTACAAGGGCAAGGGCACAGAAACCTCCAAGGAGTACCAAGGCTCCAAGGAGAAGACAAGTCAAAGGGATTGATGTCACTTCTGAAGAAGAAGAAGAAGGACAAATCAAGTCCCGGGGCAATGAAGAAGGCTGCAAAACTCTCACAAGATTTAATCTTGATGATGATGAGGAATCTGATGAAGATGAAGCTCCTCTTCACAGAAAAAGGAAAATAGAAAGCCTAACTGAGCCCATAGCTGCAAAGCCACTAGCAGCTATAACACCCTCTGGAAATACCAAGTCTATCCAGGGTGGTGGTTCTTCAAGCAACAACCCCAATGAGAATTCAAGACAGAGAAGGAACAGACTGAGAGCTGAGCAAAGACTAAGTCAACTTCCACTCAGGCCAGAAGAAGCCAAGATTGAGTATGTGAAGCATGACAATGATTCCTCCGCTCTGTGTGCATCAATCGAAAACGGCTATCGATTCGGAACTTAAGCATCTATTGGTAAATTCAAGATTTCTAACCAATCCATAAACAAATTCATGGCATGGAGAAAAGAAACCTACCTTGATCAACACCAATCACATCAAAGCATGGTCGATTTTGAAGTTGTCAAGAGAATCAAGCCATGAAGAAGGACCTCTCGATGAATGTCCATATGGAAAGCCGATGATGTGCATGACTCAACATTATCGAACAGTACAAGAGAAAGACTCGCTCAGGAACCCTATGAGTCGCTCTATCTAATGTAAGATCAATACAAGGGTGACATCGATATCAAGATTATCTACGAATATTTCAAACTCTCGACATCGTAATAGAGCATGCTCGAAATGGGGAAAGTATCTGGGTCAAGCATTTTGTCAAGAAAATCCTACCAAAACCTACAAAGAGGTCGTGGATTTGCAGAGACACGTAGATGCTCGCCGTAACTCTTCTCTATGATTATTCTGATGACATCAAAAGGTTTGGAGATAGGAAATTTGCAGACTGATCCATAGAACTACTGTTGAAGACATGAAGAGTTGAAGACTTGAAGACTAGTCTTTTAGGATGTTTACTTGGAGCTTGGTTACTCCTGTTGTCCTAATTTACTAAGTATTTTTTTGTTGTCATCTTCATCGATCGAGCTTAACTGTTTTATGTCTTAAAGTTATCTGTATTCCTCAAATGTAATTTATCTGATGAACTTACTCTCAGATATTATTCTATAAAAGATAACTTGTCAGCAAAGATCACACCTTGTGATTTGGTTGATGTTTACTTTCTGCACTTAATTAAATGAATTGAAAGATCATAAGAAATGATTAAGTGATAGATTGTTCACTCATCCAGATTTGTAATAGGACAGATAGTCATCGTTGACTGATCAAAAAGGGGGTAATTTGTTAGGAAATTTGTTAGATATTTTGTTAGAAATGTCTGTTTAGTTTTGATCAGCAACATGATGACCTATCTTAGTCTCAGAAAGGTGACTAGTACTCTTGGTTCACTTGAACATTGTAAAAGAGGAAACTCACTTAGTATGATAGTCTAGTTAATCTTGTATAGGATGTTAGGTCTCAACGTGTAATTTTTATTTTATGAAGAGAAGACCAAGAAGAAGACATCCAAGCAGAACGAGTTCAACGACATTGAAGACTTGAAGAACTGCACAAGATTACTGAAATACTTTTACAGATACCTTGGCCAGATATCTTAAAGACACGAATAGTTTTGGACAAACTGAGTCACAAGAGATATCTGAGATTCAAAAGGGTCTATCTGGAAAACAAGGAAAGTGTCCACAGATATCTTCTTACAAATACCTCGCGCCTTAACCACATCTCTGAGAAAGAGAAATACAGATTGCAAACAAAGTTGTTTCAATTTGAGTGGTATCTGAAGTTAAAGATAAGAACATGCAAAATTCAGAGAGAAAACTGCTTAAGACAAATCTCTGATACAAAGCATAGTTCCGTTGACACTACAGGACAAAAAGTATAGTACAGTGCATTAATTGCACGGACAGAGATGTCTGAACAAAAACAACGGTTGCTTCTGAAGAAGAAGACAAACCTGCTACAGTACTATACACAGATATCAATAGTTTGAATTTGAGCCTAACGGATACTATTCAACGGCATTCAAATTCATCTATAAATATCAACACTTAGACTGCTTGAGAAGAGACACCTTAGACACAACCAGAACACGCTGAATATTTTACTCTCTCAAAGCAAACTACTTATCCTTAAGCTTACTGTTGCGGCCATAGCTTTTGATCTTAAGTAGCACTGAAGTTCTAAGTGTCCTGATCCTAAACAAGTAAAGCTATCTGTGAAAGAGTTGAATCAAAAGATCAAGTATCTGAGATTCATTCTCTTGAACAGTTATCATAAGACTTGGGTCAATAAAAAGGAACAAGATACCATACATTGAAAAGTGTATTAAGTATACTTGATTCACAGAGCTATCTGATTAACTGAAAAGTTAATATAAGAAGCTCATCTGACAAACTCAAACCAAAAACCAACACCATAACTGGCGTGGAGTATAGGAAGTACTTAGCTTGGGAAGCTAGGGAATAACTCCAAGGTTATTGAGTATAGGAAGTACTTAGCTTGGGAAGCTAGGGAATAACTCAAAAAGGTTTCTGAGTATAGGAAGTATTTGGCTGAGAAAGCCGGGGAACAACTCAGGGGGAACATTTGGTTAGGAACCATTTGTTTAAAGAAATCTTAGAATAGGATCTTTGTAAGGTGACCTCAAATATCTATTCTAGTGAATTCTAGGTCTTTGGAAGACCGAAGTGGATTAGTAGGAGGATTACGCCACCTCCAGATACCACTATACTTGCTGTGTTATTTACATTTCTGTGCTTACATTTCAGCAACACACACACACACTTTAACTGTTTCTGCACTTATCTATCTTAATTCTTCCGCGCTCTGAATCTAAGTATCAGATATCATCATAGATATCTGAGAAATTCCAAAGGATGTTCTCTGTGATTAAACATGTATCTACTTGTAACACTTATCCCATGAGCAACATTTGGCCTGCTGCAAACCATAGCATACATTATGCTACCAATGGCATTTGCATATGGGATCTTGTTCATATGCTCCACCTGCTCCTGTGTTGTAGGACTATTCTCCAGTGATAGCCTAAAATGTTGAGCCAATGGAATGCTACTAAGTTTGCATTCTTGCATATGAAACCTCTGAAGTACCCTCCTCAAGTAGTCACCTTGATTTAACTTCAATACTCCAGCTTTTATCCCAAGAATCCTTCTTGCATTGCCAAGGTCTTTCATCTCAAACCTGTTACTGAGTTGATCCTTCACCTGATTCAACTCATCCATGCTGCTACTAGCAATTAGCATATCATCTACATACAGAAGTAAATATTTAATGACATGTGCACCCTCTTTCTTCAAGTATACACAACTATCATTCTCAGTAGCTGGCTGTGTAACTTTTGGGGCTTGTTGTTCTTGTATAGAAATACTAGTTGTGGTAGTTGGACTAGTATTCATCCTGGTATGAGACCTCTGTGCTGCATTACTCCTCATAGGTGAGCTTTGTGATATTCCAACTCCAGATGAGTTGTTAGGCTGATCACTTGCATCTTGTTGAACATGAGAATCACTCACTACTTCATGGTTTTCTTTAGCTTGATCATTGATTCTCATAAGCTCCACCTCAATCTCAGAATCTTTGAACTTCTTCATATCAGTTTCCAAGTGATGATCAATGTTCTTGTATGGGAACACATCTTCTTCAAATATTACATCCCTGCTGATAACTACCTTCTAAGCATTCTTCTCAATGCACCACAGTTTGTATCCCTTCACACCCTTAGGATAGCCCACAAAAATGCATTTTTAATGCCTTGGGCTCAAGTTTGTCCTGCCTGACATGTACATATGCTAGACAACCGAATACTCTTAAGTGTGAGTATTACTTCACAGCTCCATACCACAATTCATCAGGAGTTTTCATTTGTATGGATGATGATGGAGTTTTATTGACTAAGTAACACACAGTAGTCACAGCTTCACCACAGAAAGACTTAGGAACTCCAGCTTGAAACATGATGCATCTAGTTCTCTCTAGAAGAGTTTTATTCATCCTCTCAACTAAACCATTTTGTTGAGGAGTACCAGGTATTGTTCTGTGTCTCTTAATACCTTTATTCATGCAGAAGTTGTTGTATTCCTTTGACAAGAACTCTAAACCATTATCAGTTTTCAACACTTTAACTTTCAAGCCCTTTTCTAGCTCAACCTCTGCACACCACCCTTTAAATCTAGAGAATGCATCACTCTTGTTTCTCAACACATACACCCATACTCTCCTAGTGTAGTCATCTATCAGTGAAAGGAAATATCTACCTCCACCTTTTGTCTGCACTTTTGCAGGTCCCCATAGATCTGCATGTATGTAATCTAGAGGAGCATCACTGGTATGTACACCAGTTGGGAAGGGGTTTCTTTTAGCTTTTCCCATAATACATTGCTCACAGGTTTTCAGCTTCTCAATCTTGCTTGTATTGAATACCTGCTTCTTCTGCAACTCAATCAACCCCTTCTCACTAACATGTGCCATTCTCCTGTGCCATAGCTCAGTATCATCCATACTAGCTACAGATACATCACCAATAATCACCCTACACCTCATGTAGTAGAGCTTATTCCTTCTTATGCCACTCATGACAACATATGCATCTTTATTATACATAGTAAGCACACCATTCTCTGAGCTGAATCTATATCCTTTATGCTCTAATGTACCAAGAGAGATTAGATTTCTTTTGAGCTCAGGAATATACCTGACATCTGTGAGTGTCTTCACAGACTCATCATCCATTCTGAGCTTTATGTCACCAACACCTTGAATGTTGCATATCATATCATTCCCCAGCATAACTGTGCCTCCATGACTAACATTCAACTTGGTAAACCACTTATTATATGGAAAAATATGGAATAAGCATCCAAAATCAAGAATCCATTCATCATTGGCTTGATATGTGAAATTTACTCCTCCTGGGATACTTATCACCTCATCTGTTATATTTAACATTCCTCCTGGGATACTTATCACCTCATCTGTGATATTTAACACATCCCCGTCATACTCAACATTCCCTGCAAACTCACGGAAGTATTCCCACCACTTTTATCAGACTTTTGTCTCTTTAACAAGAAGCAATTTTTCTTTAGTGACCGTGTTTCTTACAAAGGATGATAAATCCTGGTTTCCTTGTTTGCAGAACCACCCCCAACTGGTGCTTTACCCTTGTTCTTCTGGTACTGTGGTTGAAACTTAGGCTTGTAGTTATTGTTCTTAACCATGAGACCCTCACCGGATGCCTCTACCTTAGCTGTCTCCTTTTGTTGCTCCTTCTGCCTGATTAAACATTGAACTTCCTCCAATGTAACCTTCTTTTGGCCTGTGAATGCAATTGCATCTCTGATGCTCTCATAAGACTTAGGTAGGGAATTAAGCAAAATTATTGCTTTATCTTCATCAAGAAGCTTTGAATCTTCAATGCTATCAATCTCATCAAGAGTTTTGTTGAACATGGACAGTTGCTCAAGAATGTTCCTATCTGGATTCATCCTGTAAGAATACAGTTGTGATTTCATAAAAAATCTTCTAGCTAAAGGTGTTTGATACAATGATTCTAGCTTCTTCCATATATCAACTGCAGTTTTCTCCTTAGCAACCTCCCTTAATGGTTCATCACCCAAACTCAATATGATTTTACTTCTAGCCTTCCCTGAGAGAAGCTTTAACTCATGGTCTGTTATTGTTGCATGAATTTCACAACGAGGCAACAATGCCATCTCCACGCCTTGTTGGATCAAGATAGCCTCCATCTTGATTTTTCATAATGTAAAATCGTTTGCACCTGTAAATTTGGCAATGTCAAACCTTGCTGAACCCATAGTTGATCACAACTCCGCAATTACTGATCGAACACAGCTCCTTCTTCTTCTTCCCACAGACAGCGCCACTTGTTAAGTATTTGAACCAAGATCGCAATAAAACCAATCAACTACTTGACAAATACAATCACCAATCAAAGCAATAAAACACAGCCTACGTGGTTCGATTGAATAAATCACCAAGATTTCAAGCACAATATAACGTGATTCGATTGAATAAATCCAATCTACGTCCACGGAGAATCAACGAATTTTATTACTCCACAACCTTCCTCAATCCAGCTAAGTTATAGAGAAATTGACCCAGAATTACGCCTTGAATTCTACTACACAATCCTCACAACTACAGCTAATAATGTCACTAATCTTATCACGAAGAATAGCACAAAAAACGGAAGATTGATCCAGCTTGTATCGATCGATTTCTGCTCTGTCAGTTGCTCGTGAATGATCTCTCTCTGTTGCTCTGTTTCTGTTCCTATATATAAGAAAAACAGAGTAAAGGAATCTGCCAGAAGGAATCACAGCCGTTGATCATATAACCGCCATGAAGATCGAATGGCCTGAGAAGAAACGTGTGATTACTAATTCAACAAGTATTACGTTTCTTATCCGAAGTAGACTAGGAAACAAACAGCAACTCCTCCAATTTGCAATCAGGTCCATGTGCTTCCAAAACATTGACAAGTCCTTGTAAAACTGAAATCTTCGAAAACAACCCAAAAACTTCAAATCTTCGCCCAGTAGTTTTGGAATTTACCCACACTAGCCAAGACATTATATATATATATATATATATATATATATATGTATATGTATATATATGTATATATATATATATGTATATGTATATATATGTATATATATATATATGTATATGTATATATATGTATATACATATATATATATATATATATATGTATATGTATATATATATATATATGAATGATTCACTTCCTCAGGCAGCTACACTGACCTAGACCTAGATTTTTAGCAGCGCATCGAAACCAAAATTTGACAGTGATATACGTACCAACCGAAATGAAATGATCAACTATTCAAAGATAGATAATATAATGCCACCGAACTGATCTAATCAACATTTTGCCCGGCTGCTAATTTCCAGCTTTGGCTTTTTCGACAGGTTGGGTTCTGCATCGTTGGTAACTTCCTGCAGGCTCTTATTTTTGGACAGGTTCAGAGACTATTATACATCCCGAGGATGTCCTCTCTGCTGGGAAAGAAGCACACCTTTCATATAGTGAAGAATCTGAGATATAACACGCTCGTTCGTTAAATAAGTAATCATATGATCATCATACTCCATAAGCATGATTATGATTATTATGTATGTGAGCTCACCGTTGGATGTCCAGCATGAGCATCAGGAGGAGCGCCCAGGACATCAGCCAAGATACCGTTAGCAGAAGCATAATCAATAAGATAGTAGAGTACATGGCACATTCCTGCATTTAATTTGTACGTTTCAGGAAGAAGAACAATTATAGCTAGCTAGTACTATACTGACTAGAGTATTAATGTTATGTTTTCAGTATATATAAAAAAAAGAGTGACTAACCTGTCATGAAGGCAATATGAACTGGAGGTATATGAGAGGTTGGATGAGGAAGATCATACAAACCACAACCAGCAAAAGCTCGACCACTTCCAAAGATACTAGCTTTTCGATCAGTTATAAGATACTAGATACACAGACAAACATATTTAATATCAACAATCAATAATAATAATAATAATAAGTATAATCTAATTACACCTGGTGGCTGAGTGGTAGAAGGTCTGTGTTGTTTGGTGAGAGGTCTCTGGTTCGACACCTGGTGGAGACAAATTTTGTATTTCTTTTATTTCCAGCCTCTTTCGCACCCAGAAAATTACCGTATTACCCCTGAACATTGCAGAATTATGATAATGCCCTCCCACCATTTATTCTTATTTTTCTAGCTCCTGAAATTACCGTTTTACCCTTATAACCTACTTGTCCCTTTTTGACCTTTTAAAACCGGAATGGTGGATTCGTGGAGGTAACAAAGGGTGTTTTGGGAGGATTTAAGGGTCAAGGTGACTTTGGAGAATTCTAGTTGCAAGTAGGAGCTTTCGTGATTGGATATGTCAAGCTTGCATTCGTATTGATCTTGAGGTAAGGGGAACTATTGACACTTTTGCTTTATTTTATTGTTATAGTATATATATGTTGTTAGATATTTTGTTAGAAATATCTATTTAGCTTTTGATCAGCAACATGATGACTTATCTTAGTCTCAGAAAGGTGATTAGTACTCTTGGTTCACTTGAACATTGTAAAAGAGGAAAACCACTAACTATGATAGTCTAGCTAATCTTGTATAGGATGTTAGGTCTCAAAATGTAATTTTTATTTTATGAAGAGAAAACCAAGAAGAAGACATCCAAGCAGAAAGCTCAACGACATTGAAGACTTGAAGAAATCTGCACAAGATTACTGAATTTGTTGTTCAGATATCTTAGCCAGATATCTTGAAGACACGAATAGTTTCAAACAAACTGTGTCACAAGAGAAATCTGAGAAATAAGATACATATCTGAAAACAAGGAAAGTGTCCACAGATATCTATTCTCAGATACCTTGAGCTTTAACCACGTTTCTGAAAAAGGAACATATATATTGCAAACAAAGTTGTGTCAATAAATACAAGTGGTATCTGAAGATTAAAGATAAGGACGTGCAAAGAATCAGATAACACTAGTCTCTGATACAAAGCATAGTTCCGTTGACACTACAGGACAAAAAGTATAGTACAATGCATTTAATGCACGGACAGAGATGTCTGAATAAAAGCAACGGCAGCTTCTGAGAAGAAGACAAAACTCACATAAAGATTATACACAGATATCGATAGTTCGAATTTGAGCCTAACGGATACTATTCAAACGGTACTCAAATTCATCTATAAATATCAACACTTAGACTGCTTGAGAAGACACACTGAACACAGAACCTTAGACACACGATCTCTGAATATCTTACTCTCTCAAAGCAACTTACTTATCCTCAAAGCTTTCTGTTGCGACCAAAGCTTTTGATCTTGAGTAAACACTGAAGTTCTAAGTGTCCTGATCCTAAACAAGCAAAGCTATCTGTGAAGGAGTTGAATCAAAAGATCAACTATCTGAGATTCATTCTCTTGAATGTATATCATAAGACTGGTCAAGAAATCGAACAACATACCATACGCTGTAAAGTGTATTAAGTAACTTAGTTCACAGAGCTATCTGATTAACTGAAAAGTTATTAAGACGCTCATCTGACAACTCAAACCAAAACCAACACCATAACTGGCGTGGAGTACAGGAAGTACTTAGTTTGAAAACTCAGGGAATAACTCCAAGGTTACCGGAGTATAGGAAGTACTTGATTTGGGAAACTAAGGAATAACTCAAAGGTTATTGAGTATAGAAAGTACTTAGCTTGGGAAGCTAGGGAATAACTCAAAGGTTTCTGAGTATAGGAAGTACTTGGTCAGGAAAGCCGGGAACAACTCAGGGGAACATTTGGTTGGGAACCAATTGTTAAGAATCTTAGAATAGGATTATTGTAAGGAGAACTCAATTATCTGTTCTAGTGAATTCTAGGTCTCGATAGACAAGTGGATTAGTTGGAGGATTACGCCACCTCCGTATACCACTATACTTGCCGTGTTATTTACCTTCAGATTTACATTTCAAAGAACACACACACCCATATTAACTGTTTCTGCACTTATCTTTATTAAGTCTTCCGCACTCTGATTCTAAGTATCAGATATCTGAGAAATAGTTGTTATCGATAAAAGTTTTAAAAGACTATTCCCCCCCCCCCCCCTCTAGTCTTTTACTTTGCCGTTATCTGGACCAACAAGTGGTATCAGAGCAGAGGTTCACCAAATTTTCCTTCAGACCGAACCTAGATCCCCAGATAGGTGAAGGAACTTTGTCCACTTTTGAGGACTATTTAATTTGTGTGTTATGTGCGTGTATGTCTCGAGTGATGCACCTGCTCAAACCGTAGAACTACGAGAAATGGAAAATAACATGATGCTCCACCTTGAAGCCATAAGTGACGAGATGATCAAGTAATAAAGAATGGCCCAATACTCATTCAACAACTTAAGCAAGTCATGGAGGTTTCGAGGAAGAGACAGAGATCAAAGCGAAGGATCTTCACAAATGTATGCGCCAACTAGTGGAAGATCTATCGTCAAGTTATTTACTAACCAAAGCCCAGAGAACTCGACATCTAAGATGCCAAGAGGAATCGAATCGATGGTCAAGCTCAGAACATCATCATCGACGACACTGTGAGCACATACAAGGTAAACTGGGTGCTAAACGGCGAAGTTGCTCGCAACCGATTGAAGAAATCAGGCTTAACCGAGAAAACCAAGGAATACAAGTTCGAAGTTCTAAAGTTGAAATTTCAAAATTTCAAACAAGGTCCCACCAAACTCGAAGAACTTGATTTCGTGTTTACTACCTCATGAGTGATATGGCAAGACTTGGGGAAAGTAATAGATACTCACCGAGAAGATTAAGACTATTGTCAAGTCTTAACCACAACGGGAGCATACTAAATTCTTTTATTTTAACCAAGATATGCCAAATATCACCCAAAGGAACTTTTCTCTCATCTTGCTACCATGACTATGAGACAACTCAGAGAGAGCAAACAACTGAAAAGTTGCAGAATGTTGCTCTAGTTACTCAAGGAACTTCTGAAAAGAAGAAAAGTAAGGAGGAGACTGAGGATGCTCTTGCTACAAAGCAAATGAGAAAATTTGTCAGTCGAGAAATTGAGAGAAGAAAAGCCAAAGAGAAGCTGAAAAAGCATCTAGTTCAAACTATCACCAAGACAAAATATGCAAAGCTCAATAACAAGCCACCGTAAAGCATCATGTAATCGAGGAAGCGTAAATTGAAACGATATCTGCTTTCTATTGTCGTAAACCCGCCACTTCAAGAAGGATTGTCCTGCCTTCAACAAACTAAGGACAGGCGACAAGAAAGATAGAAGAATCTTCAGAAGAAGCTAGAAAGCTTTGTTAACTGAAGAAAGAAAGAAAATCCAAATTCAATCGATGCTCTAGACGCTGAGATGATTCAAGATGACAATTCAGATGACTCAACCTTACCATCACCAGAATTATGTGGAGTTACTCATCATATAATCGACTTCGGCCTCAAGAAGAATGAAATGTGTGGGGTTGCTGAAATTGACGGACCAGACATCTCCAACATAGAAAACTGTCTTATGGCCGATGAGGTAACACATACTTCTGCTACACTTATGAAAGTGATGAAGAGGAAATAAAAGATCTAGAAAATCTCGTAAAGGAACTTGATATCTATGAAAGAGAATTTCTAATGATCCGCAAGTAGAACCGAAAATCTAGAGGAGGAAAAGAATTTTCTTGCAAAGGAAAATTCTCATTCGTTAAGATATCCGAGAAAAGGACGCCGAAAATGCGCTTCTCAAAGCTCGATATCGAGACCTAAAAGTCACATAAAGAAGCATTGGCAAGATTTCAAAAGAAATATGAAGATCTTCTTTCCAAAATAAGGAACTCAAGAAGAAAGAACTATCTTTTCAATCTTATGCCAAAGCTAGTGACACTCATCAAGTACAATCTTACTTAAGAGATCCTTCGAAAAGAAAGGACTTGGGCTGAATACACGTATGATTGTTCTATCACTCAATAAGAGTAAGGAGAAAAGAACATTTGTAAGTACTCAAAGAAGACGGTTCCCATGCAATCTATAGTATCGGTGAAAAGACAAAGATTGTCGACAAAGGAAAGGCAACATGACTAAACCTTTGTGGAAAAACAAGTCAAAACAAAACTGTTGGTACATCTCTCGAAAAGAAACACAACACCGAAAAGTGTAAACACCCACAAGTTATGTCTCTCAAAAGGTAGAATTGCAGAGTCGCAAATTCTCCCATGTCACTTTTTCTCGAAAGAAATTCGATCAACCAGAGACTAGCAAAGGTGCCGAGAAAAGATCTCGATAGCTTCAAGTGCTCAAACGGTATTGCTACAAAGGCATCGGAAAAGAACTTGCTCATGAGTACAAGCAGAGCAAGAACGATGGTCGAAAGCTAGAATTGCTCAAAGCAATTATCGGTGGAAGTTAAATCAAACCATCGAAAATCAATGCTGGCTAGAAGAAATCGCAAGGAAGGCTAAGTTTGTCGAAAGCAAACTCGTAAACCGACAGTATCCGAAAGCATCATATGGAGCACCTAGGAACACACCAAGGAAGAAAATAATTTTACTAATGATAACATTCATGCAAAAAGAATTCTCCTTACGCTCCTCGCATAAAAGCATATTTCAAAGAAATTCATTCAAAATGGATTCACCGAAGAACTTTTGATTCGACGGTTGCCCATCAAAGATATGAGAACCTAATCTCCTGCTTCGTCAGTGCGTAATGCCTCCGGACCAAAGCACAATGGCTATTTGATAGTGGATGCGAAAGCACATGACAGAGACAAAGCAACTGTTGATTACAAAGCTTGCAACACGTGACCGAGATATCGATTTGTTGAGGAGAATTAAATCCTCTCCGGATTTGGCAACGTCAAATTGGGGACTTTAACAATCACCGACGACACCGTTAAGGATTTGAAATATAATCTATTTAGCATGAGCCAGCTTATGCATGCGGTTTTACTATAAAATTCAAAGTTAACATCGCAAACTAATTGACAATGAGTCAAAGCGCATACCTTAGTCGGCGGAAAGGCAATCTTTATGTTGCCGATTGGGCATCTCGCCACAATCAAGAATGTCTCATGGTGAGTCAATCTGGTCACACAGAAGAGCACTGGTTATGGCACAAAAGAATGAGTCACTTGAACTTCAAAACTCTGAATAGACTTGCCAAGAAAGAGTTAGTGGTTGGTCTTCCCAGAACATCTTTCAGAAAGGATGGTATCTATTCTGCCTGCCAGATGGGGAAACAATCTAAGATCTCTTTCAAGTCCAAAATCAGACACTCTAGTGTTAGACCACTGCAACTTTTACACATGGATATATTTGAATCATCTGTAACTAGTTATGCAGGAAAGAAGTTTGGTCTGGTTGTTGTAGATGACTTCTCAAGATTCACTTGGGTTGTCTTTCTAAAACACAAATCTGATGCCAGGGTGGAGATACCAAACTTGCTGAAAAAGCTTGAAGTCATGAAAAATGACAAGGTATCTGCAATCAGAATAGACCATGGTACTGAGTTTGTCAACCAGTACATAAAGGAGTTTTGTACCTGCAAAGGTATACAACACCAACTTTCCTCTGCAAGAACACCTCAACAAAATGGTGTTGCAGAAAGGAAAAACAGAACCCTTAAAGAAGCTGCAAGGACAATGCTAATGACATCAAATAAGTGAAATTTATTGGGTTGAAGTCAGAACACAAGTTACACTCGTAATGTATGTTTGATAAACAAACACCATGACAGGACTCCCTATGAAATCTTGGTTGGTAGACCCCCTAATATCAAACATCTGAGAGTATTTGGTTGTAGATGTTTTGTTCTAAACAATGGGAAAGATTATCTGAGAACATTTCAACCAAAGGCAGATGAAGGTGTTTTTCTTGGCTATTCCACAAACAGCAAAGCTTACAGAGTTTACAACAAAAGAACAAAGAAAATTGAAGAATCAGTTCATGTTGTATTCTATGAAGAAAATAAGAAAACACCTCCTATTGATGAACTCTCAGAAAGGTTCAAAGAACTATTACTGAGGGATTCTAAAGAAGAATCCTCAGAAAGGAGAAACATCATTATGGAAAGTGAAGATGACTCTGACGTAGAAAAGCTTGAAAAGCATAGTAACAACAAGATGACTCACAAACATGATGAGGAATTCCCTGTGAGTTTTCCAGAAATGGAACAGGTTACTGAGAACCTTCATCATGAAGAGGTATCTGAAAATAAGAATGCTGAAATGCATGTTTCAGATATCTCTAACATCGAAAAGTGTCGATATCAATGACATTTCCCATATGTCGATATCTCGACATCAAAAGTATCAAATCAAAATCTTAGTGATTAACGTTCAGATCACTTGGATATTGATCCTACTAGCACTAAACCTATGATGAGATGGATCAAAGATCATCCTACAAAGGATATAATTGAACCAATTAATCAGGGTGTTAGGACTAGGAGAGCAATAGCTGAAAATGCTAACTCTCTCTTTGGATGTTTCATCTCGAATATTGAACCTAAAAATATAGAAGAAGCATTAGGAGACCAAGACTGGATCTCTGCAATGCAAGAAGAGTTGGATCAATTTGAGAGAAACAAAGTCCGAAACCGGTTCCATTTATAGAAGGAATATCCGTGATTGGAACTAAATGGGTTTTCGTAAACAAGATGAATGAGTCCGTGAAATAACGTAAACAAAGCAAGATTGGTTGCTAAGGATTTACCTGCATCAAGGCTTAGATTTTGACGAGTCATATGCACCAGTTGCAAGATTGGATGCAATAAGACTCTTTCTAGCCTTTGCAGCTCATAAAGATTTCAAAGTTTATCAGATGGATGTCAAAAGTGCATTCCTAAACGGTGAACTTGCAGAAGAAGTTTATGTTGAACAACCACCTGGCTTTGAAGTTTCCTCAGAAAGTAGAATGGTCTATAAACTGTAAAGCTCAGATGGATCAAACAGCTCCAAGAGCATGGTATGACACTTTGGCCAAGTACCTTCTGGAAAATGGTTTCAAGAAAGGTGAAGTTGATAAAACTTTATTTACCTTAAATCATGATGGGAAACTACTCTTAGTTCAAGTATATGTTGATGACATCATATTTGGATCTAAGGACAAGCAACTTTGTAATGACTTTGCAAATCTCATGAAAAGCAAGTTTGAGATGAGCATGATGGGAGAAATGAATTATTTCCTAGGATTGCAAGTCAAACAACTCAATGATGGAATATTCATTAGTCAAACAAAGTATGCAAAAGATATGCTCACAAAATTCAATCTTAAGCCTTCTGAAAAGAATGCTAAGATACCTAAGAGCATTGGAACCAAAATGACCTATACTGACTCAGATAAGAGTGTTGAAGAACATAAGTATAGGAAATTGATAGGTTCACTACTTTACATCACTGCAAGTAGACCTGATATTCAATATGCCGCTGAGTATGTGCTAGATTTCGCATAAATCCAATGCAAACACACTACAACATTGCTATGAAAATATTAAGGTATGTAAAAGGTACAGTAGATGTAGGATTGTGGTATCCTAAAGAAAGTGGATTGAGTTTAGCTGGGTACTCAGACGCTGATTATGCTGGATCATTGCTTGATAGGAAAAGCACCTCAGGAACTTCAGCCGGGTACTAGACTTATCTCATGGTTTAGTAAGAAGCAAAACTCAATTGCAACTTCTACCACGTAGGCTCAATATATTGTCAGTTGTTGTGCAACACAAATTCTGTGGATACAACAACAACTTAAAGACTATGGACTCGATGAGAAGAAAACTCCCATTTTCTGTGACAACACAAGTGCTATTGCGATTACACAGAATCCTAAATTTCATGCAAGAACAAAGCACATTGATGTTAGACATCACTTCATCAGAGACCATGTTGAAAAATGCAATATAGAGATACTCAAGATTGGCACTGAAGACCAACTTGCAGATATCTTCACTAAGACACTACAAGAAAGTAGATTCTTAGCCTTAAGACATAGTCTTGGACTAATGGAACTACCAATGAACTGAAAGAGTTCAGGTATCTGAAACGGGCAACCAGAGAAGAGGTATCTGGAACGGGAAACCAGAGAAGAGGTATCTGGAACGGGCAACCAGAGAAGATGTATCTGGAACGGGTATCCAGGAAAGATAAAAGAGAAATCTGGAACGGGTATCCAGAAGTCAAAAAGGCTAAAGAGCAAAAAGATAGCTTAAGATCTCTGAGACAGGAACTCAGATATCTGAATCACTCTATAAACGGGGAACACAAAAGAGAATAGTATAACTATCTGCAGTCAACTACTCTCTTGAAACTCGCATTATTACTATCTTGATGAAAAACTTGGAAAAATCCTAAGTATAAGACAGATTAAGATGCGAACAGTGTCCTTGGTCATACAGAATTATGATTCAGATAGCAAGTCGCCAAAACTCATTAAATGGGCACAATTACACTTGCTGATTGTGATCATTGCTGAAGAAGCAATGGTGACCCTCGATGAAGTTAAGCGATTGATCTATACGGTGGAAATTAATTCACAGTAAATAGTGGACTGTTGAAATTCAGACATGGCCCACTAAGCATTTAATGCCGAACTAGCTTTTGCTCACGCCTGTTTGCAAATTACAAATACATACACACAAAATCAATTTGTATGTATTTGTCTGTTGGAATTCAACTGCTATATATATAGGATTTTAGCAAATGAAATCACTTTTGCCTAATCCGAAATTTCATCTTGCACAAGAATAGCAAATCCTTCTCTTGATTCTCTGCAAACCCTCTACAATCTCTGCAAATCAAGATTAAGTTTTTCTGAAAAGAATCACTGAATCAAATCTCTTTCAAACACCAATTTCAAATCCCTACACTATATAAAGAGATGGCCTCCAAGAACACTTCAACACAGAAATCCCAATCCTCCACTGGTACTGCTAAAAAGCAAGCACCAGAGTTGGTTATTGTAAACAATCGACTGGTAGGAGTTTTTAATCCTGACCATTGGACTTCAAGTCACAGAATGATTTGGGGTGGTGCCATGGTTGAGGAATACCTCTCTGCTGCAATAGAAAACCAAACTGACAGAAAATTGATTCTTGACATGCTTGAAAAGGCACAAATCAAGGGTTTTCTATCTGCTCGCCCAAGTGGAATTTCATCACCGATGTGTTAGAATTTTACAACAACTGTGATTATTTCCTGTATCTGAAGGCACTGAAATAGTGTCTATCAAAACCTCAGTCCAAGGAAAGGAAATCCTTCTGGACTTAACAAACTTCTGTAAGTTGTTTGAGGTTCAAAATCTTGGAAAGGATTTTGAAATAAACACCAAGGATGATGAACTCCTTGAGGGTGTTAAAGAACTTTACAAAGGACGTGTGATCTTGAAAATCGATACACCCACCGAAGTTCAAACTTGTCGACATCCCACCGTATATCCGCTGTTCACCGATGTACCGCTTGCATTCTTCACAGATGCTTTGATGGTCTACAAGGAGGTGCAGACCAGATAAGCCAAGAACGATGGATCATGATGTTCTTGCTAAATCAACAAGACAAAAGGCTGGAAAACCCTTTTAACTGGGGAAAGTACGCCTTCATGAAATTCGTGAAGAAGATTCAAGGCTTCGAGCCTAAGATTGTCAAAGGACTAGCTGAGCCAAAGGCCATGAGGTTATGGTCTAAAGATATGCTACTTCGGAAAAGCTTGGCATCGAGCTCAGAGAGACGGCCGAATAGCCAACAAAGAACCTACTCTACAAATATGAGTATACAAATCATGAAAAAGGTTACCGGGTCTCGTAAAGGTCCTAAGAAGCGTAAAATCAAAAGATATCTCAAGAAAAGGTTATACCAAGAAGCCTGTAACTTCAAGAAAGAAGTCATCGGCAAATCAAGACACACCCAAAGAGGTTGTCAATTCGGACATCTCGCAGCATTGCCGATGAACTGATAATGGCAGATGAACTCATCAATGCTGCAAAAGAGTTATCAACTACTGAACAAGTAGACTCAGCAAGAGAAAGTGCTTTCAGAAATGTTGCGACTAATGCAGAAAGCCTTGCTGATGAACTCATAAATGCTGCCAAGAGTGGTGAAAAGCACCAAGCCCCATCTGCAGAAACCGCAGGAGTTATGGACCAATCGGGCCTAATGTCGATGAGAGCTCGACGATGAAGATGATGAACTAGTCATCTCTCAAGTCCTAGAAAGAACAAAGAGGGCTAAGGTTACTGAAAAAGTAACTGGTGATAAGGTATCTGAAGAAGAACCTACACCACAGGTTGCTGAGACTATAGCAAAGGTTGTTGGTGCAAACACATCATCAGGGAATGCTTCTCTTGAACAACTTCACAAAGCCCTGATGAGTGGTATTTTAGTGCTAGCAGATGCTGATGGAAATGCCACAACTAAAAATCTGGAAGAACCTTCTACTGATCAATCTTCTGCTTCCAGACAACCACAACAACCACAACAGCCACAAGTGGTTGATGAAATGGTAAATGAACTCCATTTTGAATTACCAGCAATATCAGAGGTCAAGAAAATCTCAGAATCGAAAGCAGGTTCCCCAACTCAATGAGAGGGATCAAACTGAGACATTAACTCAGAATGATCAATCAGGGGAGGCAACTGAGTTGCACACTCAGGAAAGGTGTGAAGTACCAGAAACTTCAAACAAAGAAACTGCACTAGGACAAGACGACCAATGTATAGAAAGGTCACAAGTTCCAGAGACCAATCAGCCTGAAACTGCTCGGGTAAATGACTGGTTTAACTCTTACCTTGTGAAAAATTTTATACTTATAAATCTTGTTTCCTCATAAGAATTTCTTTGTTACAGGCTGAGTTAGAAACGCAGAAACAAGAGGAAGCTGAGAAGCTTACCTCAGACACTGAAAAAGAGGTCCCTTCAACCTCAACTCTTGAGAAATCTGAGCCTGTGCCACAGGTAAATGATTCTTAAAGAGAACTAATTTTTCAGTAAAAATGTTTATGTGCTCATTCATGATAAATGTTTCTAACAGTTCCAACCGAGATGGAAGAAGATAAGGTAAATGCCAGAGAAAACCCGTAAACCAACAAGGTTTCAAGAACACATCACCGAGCCTTCAAACTTGAAGGTATATGATAATCAAGTGACAAGTATTCTTCATCTCGGGTTATCCTTTATCTCTTCTAATATTCAATACTTTCTACTTACAGTTATTTCGTAAGTAGAAATGCAAGGATAAAGTTACGATTTCTCAAGATCAATGGAAATTGATGAAGCCCCAAGGCAACATCACTCGAAAGAACACCGATTAATCGCACAAGTTTCTCGAGAAAATGAATGAGCTTCCTATTAAGGAAGTAAGTAGCACAAATCGTAATTCATTAAAAGCATATTTGCATAGATTCTTTCAAAATATTTCCTAAGTATTGTATTTCTCTCGTGTTCAAGAAAGAAAGGTTGATGAGGACCCACTTCCAAGTCTCCACCTCACAACAAGATATCCGAGACACCAATTGTCTCAAGAGAACAAGTCTCGAGCCTCGATGTACTTACTGTGTAACTCGTAAACTAAACTACACTACTACTCAGATATCTACCAAAGTTTTGAAACTCATTCAAAGCTCTTTCTTTCAGCTCAACAGATGCAAAGGTGTTCCCATTGAAGAAACAAGGACCTACTTCACTTCTTCAAAGCTCACACCGCCAAAGCATATTCAATGCTTCAAGAAATGGCGGTTAAGGTGCTCGATCTCTGAAATATTGAGAATCACTGATCAACCAACCAGACGAGCACGAGCTCTTGACCTGGAAACATATGTCCAAGCAATGTTCCCTACAGAACAATATACAGTTGTGACTTTACTACATAAGGACTTTTCCAGAGAAGTGGCGCATAGTTTGATACATGCCTTTGAACAGGCAGATGGTCAGACAAGATTACAGATGGCATTCAAGCCCCGCCTGCACTCGCAGCTTATACCTTCCTAACAAGAAGAAGTTAATGGGCAGAAGATCACTATCCCGGAAGTGATCAATCTTGTATCTGAAGATGATGAGGAGGAAGAAATGAATGAAAATTACTTTGATGAACCTCCCACTGACCATCACCAAAAGGATGATAATGACAAAAAGGATGATGATGATGCCCCTGCACCAGGGACCGGAGGAATTTCACAGAGAAACAATGCCTCAGCTGCTGAAAAGCAAACTGAGAAGACTTCACAGAAATCTCCGTCTTCATCACCTCAGAAATCTACTCATCCATCTTCTAACCAACACGCAGTTACTACTGACCAAGAAGTTGAGCTCTCTGAGGAAACCAATCAGAAAATATTAAACACTCGCACTGTAGTGCTCAACTCGCATAACCGTTGAAGAAGAACAATACCCATCTTCAACTGGAAGATCAAATAGCTAAATCCAGAGATAAGATTGATCAACTACAAGATCTATACTTAGAAGAAATGATTGCTTACTCTGAGGTTAAAGAGCTACGGGATGCTGTGCAAGAAATAACCAAAGAACTCGATACTGAAGAAGTATCTGAAGTCAAGCATGATGCTAAGGCTGCATCATCTTCGAAAGAAGTACCATCCTCCTCCCATAAAGGAAAGAAACCAATCTCTGAGATGGTTGCTGGACTCGATACGATCGATGAAAATGTCCAAGAGGATGAAGATCACTGGGCTAATCACTCAGATGATGAAGAAGACAAGACTTTGGCAGAACACCGCCATGAACATTTAGCGGTTTCTCACTTGAAAAGGAAGTTGATTGCTCCTACAATATTCAGCAAACTGCCAAATGTCCACTCCAATGAATACATGGGAAGGTACCAAGTACTGGCTACTCTAAACAAGGAGATGTCTTCACAAAACAAGGAAGTAATTGCCTCCGCCCCCTCTGAAATGAGAAAGTTCACTGAGCTCGTCACTCAGAGAACAACTAGCATGGTCATTGCTCAGAAAGATCTGGGAATGATAAGGGACGATGATGTGTCTTTAGCTGAAAAAGCTTTTCAAGAGGCAAGTTACACTGCTGGAAAAGCAGATGCCATCCTAGGCCCATTAGCAGAGCTCACTGATAAGGACAATGGACTTATCAAGCAAAATCAGGAGCTCAAAGCCGAACTTTAGAAGTTGGTCACTGCCTATAATTATCTACAAGGGCACTTTGACTCTCTCTCAGATTCCTTTATGAGACTGAGTCAGCCAACAATGACTAAGGGGGAAAGAAAGTACAAATCTGGACCTCAAAGTCAGGGGGAATGGGAAGAAGGAGATGAAAACAAGAAGAAATCTGAGTCAAAGCGGCTCAGAAAGGAAGAAGAAAAACTTCCCAGCCACCACTCAGAATCAATGAACCCTCCTCAAGCCAAGCTGCTTTGCAAATAGTAGATGCTTCCCAGAAACCCACTGAAGGAACCAAAATGGTAACAAGGGCCATGGCACAGAAACCTCCAAGGAGTACCAAGGCTCCAAGGAGAAGACAAGTTAGAGGGATTGATGAATCTTCTGAAGAAGAAGAAGAAGAAGAAGGTCAAATCAAGTCCCAGGGCAATGAAGAAGGCTGTGAAACTCTCACAAGATCTAATCTTGATGATGATGAAGAGACTGATGAAGATGAAGCTCCTCTTCACAGAAAAAGAAAAATTGAAAGCCTAACTGAGCCCATAGCTGCAAAGCCTTTGGCAGCTAAAACTCCCTCTGGAAATACCAAGTCTATCCAGGGTGGTGGTTCTTCAAGCAACAACCCCAAAGAGAATTCAAGACATAAAATGAACAGACTGAGAGCTGAGCAAAGACAAAGTCAACTTCCACTCAGGCCAGAAGAAGCCAAAATAGAGTATGTGAAGTATGAAAATGATTCCTCTGTCTACAGGTGCATCAATCAAAAGAATGGCTATCGATTCCGAATCAAGCATCTATTGGTAAATTCAAGATTTCCAGAACCAATCCATAAACAACTCATGGCATGGAGAAAGAATAAACCTACCTTGATCAACACTAATCACATCAAAGCATGGTTGGATTTTGAAGTTGTCAAGAGAACTGAAGCCATGAAGAAGGACCTCTCTGATGATTGTCCATATGGAAAGCCAGATGATGTGCACAAAATTCTGAATATCACAAGAACAGGCACAAGACCAAGACTTGTCAGGAACCCTATGAGTCGCTCTATCCGATGTAAGATCAATACAAGGGTGACATCGATATCCGAAGATTATCTACGAATACTTCAAGCTTTCAGACATCATAATAGAGCATGCCTGGAAGTGGGGAAAGTACCTATGGGTCAAGCATTTTGCCAAGAAAAATCCTACCAAAACCTACAAAGAGGTCTGTGGATTTGCCAGAGACACAGAGATGCTTGTCAGAACTCTTCTCTATGATTATTCTAATGACATCAAAAGGTTTGGAGATAGGAAATTTGCAAACTGATCCATAGAAATACTGTTGAAGACTTGAAGATTGAAGACTTGAAGACTAGTTCTTTAGGATGTTTACTTGGAGCTCGTTACTCTGTTGTCCTAATTTACTATGTAGTTTTTGTATTTTTGCCGATCGAGCTTAATCAGATCATGTATTGAAGTTATCTCAGAACTTTAGTTGTAACTTATCCAAGAACTTACTCGATAGTATTCTATAAAAGATAACTTGTCAGCAAAGATCACACCTTGTGATTTGGTTGATGTCTACTTTCTGCACTTAATTATATGAATTGAAAGATCTTAAGAAATGATTAAGTGGTGGATTGTTTCCTCATCCAGATTTGTAATAGGGAAGATAGTCATCGTTGACTGATCAAAATGGGGGAAATTTGTTAGATATTTTGTTAGAAATATCTGTTTAGATTTTGATCAGCAACATGATGACTTATCTTAGTCTTAGAAAGGTGATTAGTACTCTTGGTTCACTTGAACATTGTAAAAGAGGAAAACCACTAAGTATGATAGTCTAGCTAATCTTGTATAGGATGTTAGGTCTCAAAATGTAATTTTTATTTTATGAAGAGAAGACCAAGAAGAAGACATCCAAGCAGAAAGCTCAACGACATTGAAGACTTGAAGAAATCTGCACAAGATTACTGAATCTGTTGTTCAGATATCTTAGCCAGATATCTTGAAGACACGAATAGTTTCAAACAAACTGTGTCACAAGAGAAATCTGAGAAATAAGATACATATCTGAAAACAAGGAAAGTGTCCACAGATATCTATTCTCAGATACCTTGAGCTTTAACCACGTTTCTGAAAAAGGAACATATATATTGCAAACAAAGTTGTTTCAATAAATACAAGTGATATCTGAAGATTAAAGATAAGGACGTGCAAAGAATCAGATAACACTAGTCTCTGATACAAAGCATAGTTCCGTTGACACTACAGGACAAAAAGTATAGTACAATGCATTTAATGCACGGACAGAGATGTCTGAATAAAAGCAACGGCAGCTTCTGAGAAGAAGACAAAACTCACATAAAGATTATACACAGATATCGATAGTTCGAATTTGAGCTTAACGGATACTATTCAAACGGTACTCAAATTCATCTATAAATATCAACACTTAGACTGCTTGAGAAGACACACTGAACACAGAACCTTAGACACACGATCTCTGAATATCTTACTCTCTCAAAGCAACTTACTTATCCTCAAAGCTTCATATGCACCAAAGCTTTTGATCTTGAGTAAACACTGAAGTTCTAAGTGTCCTGATCCTAAACAAGCAAAGCTATCTGTGAAGGAGTTGAATCAAAAGATCAACTATCTGAGATTCATTCTCTTGAACAGATATCATAAGACTTGGGTCAGTAAAATCGAACAAGATACCATACGCTGTAAAGTGTATTAAGTAACTTAGTTCACAGAGCTATCTGATTAACTGAAAAGTTATTAAGACGCTCATCTGACAACTCAAACCAAAACCAACACCATAATCAAGCGTGGAGTACAGAAGTACTTAGTTTGAAAATCGTGAATAACTCCAAGGTTACCGAGTATAGGAAGTACTTGATTTGGGAAACTAAGGAATAACTCAAGGTTATCGACTAGGAAGTACTTAGCTTGGGAAGCTAGGAATAACTCAAAGGTTTCGAGTATAGGAAGTACTTGTCAGGAAAGCCGGGAACAACTCAGGGGGAACATTTGGTTGGGAACCAATTGTTAAGAATCTTAGAATAGGATTATTGTAAGGAGAACTCAATTATCTGTTCTAGTGAATTCTAGGTCTCTCGATAGATCAAGTGGATTAGTTGGAGGATTACGCCACCTCCGTATACCACTATACTTGCCGTGTTATTTACCTTCTCAGATTTACATTTCAAAGAACACACACACACATATTAACTGCTTTCTTCACTTATCTTTATTAAGTCTTCCGACTCTAATTCTAAGTATCGATATCTATTCGTATATCTCGAGAATAGTTGTTATCGACAAAAGTTTTAAAAGACTATTCACCCCCCCCCTCTAGTCTTTTACTTTGCCGTTATCTGGACCAACATATGTGTTGTTTTAAAGTTTGACAAATAACTTATGGTGTGTATAAAAAAATGTTAGTGATGCCATCACTTGAGATGAAAACGACTATTTCTAAATTCAACAGTTAAGCACCTTTTTTTTTGATTTTATAATTAAATGTCTTACAGTATTTTCATATTATAGTACAGTACGATAATAGGGCATATAATAAAATACATATAACAAATAGATTTGAAGATTTCTGTTTGCTACTCTCATGCGGGGAGTAAAAATTTAAATTATACCTAACCGAAAATTATAATGACTTATTTGTACAACATAACTCGGCATCTCTTCAGTTCCATTTTCATGGCTTAGTGAAATTAAATGTATATTTGTTTATCTTCACAAACTCAGCCACGTAAGCTATTAAAGGAAATCACAAACACTTGGTAGTCAATTACAGGGATTTATAAACAACGGTGATCGCGACTTTCCACAATCAAGATCGGAATCGAAGTTCAAGCTCTTTAGATTAGAAATGTAATTTGGTAGGATATTAAAGGTTTGTATGTAATAATTTTCATTGGAATGAACTTGGTTCTGGGTCCAAAGTGGGCAGGTAACTCAGGTACATATCTATTCCCTTTATTATTCCTTAAAATATTTAAACTGTTATCTAGCTTGTTTGGTGTGTGGTATATAAACGATAATATAATAATGTAGTATAGTAATTTATACTTAGTTTTGGCGAACATCATTAAAGGTTGCAATAAAAGTAATCACATAAAGCTCAAAAATACTTATTAATATGATTTATAAAAGGTAATGTTGAATGAAAACAAACTACTAACTTAATAGAGGCATCCTAATGAAAATTTTCAAATTTGCTGGAATGGGAAATTAACTGACTGAATAAAAATAACAAAAAATTCAAAGTATCTCCAAAAGTTGAGCTCTTATGCGTTTTTCTCCTTCTTGATCACCAATTTAGTAGAAGATTGCTGCACTCCGACTACACACTCCTCATATATAGTCATCAACATCAATAGTTCTGTTCCGCTTAGATGGAGTAAGTGTTGTTTCAGAGCCATTTGATGAACCATGATCTGTAGAATCTTCTGTACACTTCTCTTTGCCTTTGATGGAAACAGTCTCTCTAACATCTCCCACCAACTTCTTAGGTTCGGATACAACCTCCTATTTGATAAATAATAACTTTTAGTTGAAAATTTATGAAGATGTTTATAATCTAAAAATCTCGGTATCTGAGAAAAAGTACATTGATAGCGAGATTGCGGTATTCTCCAATTATTGAATCGTCAGATGTCAGGTATTCTACCCCATAGTCTTTGAAGCCTTTCCCGAGGTTGTATTCCCTTGACACCTTGATCCTTATGAAGTTATCCTTTCCAAGTATGGGCTGGAAGTCCATAGGGATTGCCTCTTCATCCCCTTGATATACATGAAAATTTATTAATGTTAATAAGCTTAAGAATATATTTTTATCTTACTAAACTGGTATATATGTTAAAATCCAGTACCTCAATTAAAGATGCAAGAATCGAATGAGAAAACATGTTTTCTCATGCCATGAGAAACCAACAATAACATAATTGGGATCAACTTTAATCCACACAATGAAAAAAGAGGTGTATCACTGATTCGTTCTCGATTGCGTCGCAGTACTTACACGTTGTTGCTTCCTCCCCCGAGAGTAAATTTATTCTCTTCATATTTGGAATAGTCGGTAATCTATCGAGGACAGCCCTCCAAACAAACACATTAAGCTTTAGGCGGGGACACCACTTACACCACACCAAATTAGCCCATTCCTTAGACTGAATAGCTTCACATTGTTGGTTGTATATAATCTGACTATAACCAGCTTTTGTTGAGTAGATGCACGCCGTCGTTCGAACTTCTTCAGGCCCAAAATAAGCACTGCTATGTATCCTGACTATAATCCTCTTTTTATTCTTCTCAGATCGTTCACAACCTCTTGTGTGCACAACTGCACATGCTGCATAGAATATGGGACGTTTAAAGTATTTTTATATTAAAAAAGTTGTAGACATAGCTATTAATAGACATGGCTATTTTCATGGCAATATTCTATGATTGCATCAAATCATCAATCACGATTTTCCTATTTGTTGACAAAACAATTATGTGAAATTTGAATAAATCCGTGATGGTACATTTCGTTACTGTTATTGTTAAATTATTCAAACAAAAATTCTTCTATTAAATCGGTAACAGATCAAACTTCCTTAGACTTTCCTTCAATTTAAATCTATGATTTGACTAACAGAATCAAAATAACTTCAAACCTCCCTTATATTAGTTGGTAAATAATTATATTCACACTTAAAATAGAGTAATATTAAATTTTCTGAATTTAAATTGTGGCAACTTTCCTAGTTAATAGCAACTAACCGAGAATTAGGTAAACAAAAAAATTATGTATACTAATTACTAAAATAAGGACATTAGTCAAATGTTATTTACCTTAAATTTCTAAATCGAAGAGTTCGAAAACCCGCATAATTAGGAGGAGATTTTTCCTCATATTTTGATCTTACGATTCTGCCGGTTACATAGATACTTACTTTTCAACACAAATATTGAAGAATTAAAAATGAATTGTTTTGAGTTCCAAAGTGCCACGTCGGATTTTTTCTTAGGTGGCATATCTCTTCTTCAAATCTCATTCTTTGTTATTCAAAACAGACAAAGAGGCTGAAAAAACTTTGTATATTGCCATGAGTGACAACCACAGAATATTCCCCCACCCATTGTCGCATCACCAGTATTTTACCCAGCCTAGAGGTGGCTCTCAATTGCTATGCCTCGCCTACTTCTCATTGGCTATTCGACACAGCAGCAACACGTAAGTTATTTAAGTTATAGTTTTATACGTTGCAAACTCATCTAACATTTATCTGAGAAAGAACCGGGACAATAACTACACCAAAAGGAGTTTTTTAAAAAAAATCATGGGAAATTACCATTGTATATGGCTGAAGGTTTCCACCAACACCATGATATCCCATTGAGTTATGAAAATCAACTACACACCAACACCATAGTATCCCGTTGAGTTATGAAAATCAACTACACACCAACACCATGGTTTTTTCTTCGTCACTCGATATAAACAAACAATTACCATAGTAAATTAATTCTGAGGACATAACTCCATCCATCGAGTGATGCAGTGGATCACCGAAAAAATGAAAAATCACAAAAAAAATTCACAACTTTTGCACTGCGCTATAGACAAAAAAATGAAAAGCAAATATAAAGAAACTAATAACAGATCAACTTGCAGTAAATCATAATAAAACGGAGTAATAGAAATTAATTGGCATGTAACATAAATAACATAAAACAAATGAAGTATCACGTACCATATGATGAATAAGCAAAACAAAACTTGAAAATGGGGTGTAACTTAACTCCATTTAGTATGTTGTTAAAAGCTACTTGAACCGGTTTCAGCCTTCTCCTGTTTTGCACCACGAGATTTCAATCAATTATCATCTATGCATTAGAGTTACTGGCAATAGAATTAAGTTTAGAGGTTAATTAAGAACTGGCAACTGAACAAAGTTTGAAAGGTATTGGCGAGATGTTTTGAGAAAATCTGACCATTAACAAACTTTAACAGATCAATGTTTATCTTCCGACTTGAATCAACATCAACAATGGATTCACATATGTTCCTAAATTGTATTGCAATTTTTTTAATGAACACCTGATTCGGTGAAATTACTCAGGGTAGCTATCTGATGAGATGGAAAAACACCTAATGTAGCAAAACTTGGAACATAAACATGTAAGTAGATATAATATTGGTATGAGATATAAACTCGGGAGAGTAAGCTGTATCTACTTTTGGTTGCAAATGATGGGAACCATGAATGCATCTCATTCCCAAAGCGTATAACACGTTCACAATCAATAGAACCATGCGATTTTCTCATATATGCATATGCACTTTTATGAATGCAAACAGACCTAGCATAAAATTAACTACCTGCATTCGACCCAAAGCTTCCCCGAATTCCATTTTAGGATATCCTTACAAACCTTCCCAAGAATGAGTTGGATCAAAGTGTTATTATATAAAGTACTCAAATTCAAGTTAAACTCTTCAATTTTATCTAAAAATCAATAGAAACAAAGTCAAACTTTGGCATGGTGTACCAACACAAAAACAAACTTCTCGAATACATTACGTAACTTAAAATGATGGGAGATAAACAATTTATGTACAGATATCATATAAATTCAGAACATGCAAGCATAAACTACTCCTAGAGTGGTTGACTTATCAAATCTTTCTTCAGTTGAGAAAATAAGGAAATACTCATTATATATTGAATGAGGATTTAGTTTAAACAGTGTCCAAACTACTATCGAATCTGTTGAATATTATTTTTCCAATTGAACACGATAATAGAGAATGATTGAGATTGTAAAAATGAAAATCGATACGGACAATTTGAAATGATTCTTACGACATGACGGCAGGCATTTGGATTGCATTGATCTTTAATATATCTGTAAGATGCATGGATTACCCTCCGTCCCTTGGGGTATCCAATGACACATCAAAATTCTTTCCTCATTGGTTTGGCTTTGGCATTACTTTCGACTACGACTTGATCTTGATGGATTAGAGGCAATTTTGGGAAACTAAATAGGGAGGCAGTTCTGGGATTAAGTATGGCATTCTTTTAAGTGTATTGCATGTTGGATTTCATCGTCATTGTTTTTTCTTTCTTCAATAGAGCTAATTGTTCTTCGGTGTTTTTTATTTAGAGTAAAGACAATTCATCAATCCATGCGTGTGAACTTGTTGGGTTAGCCAATGTGTCTGATAGAAAAGCTTCGAATTCACCACTCTCTTACGCCCTCGAACAATTTTGAAAGATGATTAGAGTGAAACGAGGGGTAAGTAGATAAATCAGGGGGAATTGACGAGGAAGATAAGAGATACCGCCAACTAGAACAATTTGATTGATGATCATCCAAATGAAACTGCGACGGACAGAAGAACAATTAGTTAATGTGACGCCGTTTTGATCTTCTTCTGAATTGGGAATCAGTGGGTTGTTTGGCACATTGTGAGAATTTTAATGAATAGTAACTAAATTTTAAATGAGTTGTGAAAAATTAGTGTTTATTATAACATTACATTTTGTATGGAATTTTGCAAGGAGTAAGTCTCCTGAGAGACTACCTGATAATTTATCTTGAGACGAACTTATATTGTCAAAAAAAAATTATCGATGTTACTAATCAAAATACATACGTTCTCAACATTGGTATTTTTTTCATATTACAACAAGACTTATTTCATTAACAACATAGACATTTTTATTAAAAACATGGATGCGTTTATTTATAACATACTAATATTCGTGACACGCGGTTCTCGCGTCTAACCTTTTAAATGAATAAATCATTTTCACTCCCACATTGAAAAAAGTGATATAAGTCGGATCTTAGGATCTTAGCAAATTTATATAGTAACACTGTGTTGATTATATGATTTCAATTGTTCTTTTGTTGGGGGTACATATAACATCTTGTTTATTTAGATAGGGTTTAAGTTTTAGAAAGATCAAATGGTTCACCATTTGAACCGTTAATTAATGGGAATAAATACTTAGATGAAGTTATGTTATGTAAGAGAGCTTACGGTTGATAAAATCTTGTTTTGTAAGAAACGGTTAGAGGGAAGATTTTTATTTTTGTTTTATTTTAATTTTATTTTCATGTAACTTACTTTTGATATTAATAACTACCCGGTGACTTTGATTATGATATATTATAGATGTCGCCTCTAGATAAATTATTTAAAGACAGTATCTCATGAAACTTTGTATTTTACAAGTCTCATGAGTTTTAGTTAAGTAATGACTCAGTTAAAAAAGATAATCATTACCTCAACAAAAATGGTAAGACCACTACATTTAAAATGGATTGTTAATTGTGTGCCAAATAGATGCGTTCCCCTTTCTTGGTCACGACTGGTCAATGGCGCCTTATTCAGATGACTTCTTATTTGCTAACATTCCCCTTTCTTGGCTAGATTCTGCTCCTCTGAATCAAATTCTGGAAAAATGAGGCTGGAAGTAAATCAGTACTGAAGTAAACGCTAGTGAATCCAAGGTAACTTGCTGATTATTGATGTTTCTTTTGCTTCGATAGTTCGATTGTTACGGTTCCTCTGCCTCCACAACCAATCTCTTTGGATACTCCTCCAGTTCAGCTCGGATTTCAAATCCTTTCGGTCAATCCGGTCCATCTAGCAGTGGCACTACAATGAGCTTGTTTGGATCGACTTCAGCTTCACCTGCAACTAGCACTACACCTTCATTTGGATTTAATTCTGCTCCTGCAACTACAGTAGTAAGCACCACTACATCTTTGTTTGGTTCTATACCTGCTCCTTCATTTGGCTCCACCACAGAACAACCTGCTGCTCCTTCAACTGGCCTATTCGCTTCCACCACCGCTCAATAGGCTGCTCCTTCAGCTGGCCTATTCTTGATGATGATGAAGGGATTGAGTTTGCCTCAGAAATTAATTACTACTAAAGCAAAAGAAGCAAATATTTATTTTATCATCGATCAAGGAATCAAAGCTGCAAATCCTGGAACCACTACATCTTTGTTTGGTTCTACACCTGCTCCTTCATTTGGCTCCACAACAGAACATGTTAAAAGAAATAAAAAAGAAGATTGAACATGCTCTGAATATATTGAACGAGAATAATGAAAGTGATTACAATGTCTTGAAGCAATACTAGCTAGCTCTATTTATACATAAGGAATTCAGTATCTTTACTAATTGATTTCTTCAATAGTTCCGTATTAGACCACTATAATTGGGCATAACATATTCTCCTCAATCCTTTCCATAGTTTCTTCAATCTGCAGCTTCCAATTTATGATTGCGTTGTCTCTTTTCAAGAGTAGTCCTTGTGTTTCTTCTATTTTCTTCTTTCTTCCTTCGCATTCTGGTCCTTGAACTTTCTCCTTCTTCCAATACTCCCCCGCAAGATGGGCATAGATGTTCTTCATGCTCATCTTGTTGATCATTTCATTCAGAGTTGCTGATGGGACTGCTTTGGTGAATATATCCGCTAGTTGGTTGCCAGTTGGTACGTATTCAACTTCTATGATTCTATTCGTCACTTTTTCCCTACTAAAGTGACAATCCACATCAATGTGTTTGGTTCTCTCGTGAAAAACAGGATTCTTTGTGAGATGTATGGCAGATTGGTTATCACACAATAGTTTAATTGGCTGTGTGTATCTTATTTCAAAATCTTTTAGCAATGCTATTAACCAAGTTATTTCACAGCACGTATATGCCATTGCTCTATATTCAGCTTCTGCTGATGATCTGCTTACTGTGTTTTGCTTCTTTGATTTCCAACTAATCAATGATTTTCCAAGGAATATGCAATATCCTGTGACTGATTTTCTTGTATGTGGACAAGCGGCATAGTCTGAGTCACTATAAGCTAGAAGTTCCAAGTTTCCTTTTGAAGTGAAAAATAATCCATTTCCGATATTTCCCTTAATGTATCTTACTATTCTCAACAGTGCATTCATATGTTCCTTCAAAGGATTCTCCATGAATTGGCTGAGTATTCCCACCACATAGCTAATATCGGGCCTAGTGATGGTTAAGTAAATGAGCTTTCCAAGAAGCTTTCTGTAGATTGTGGGATCATGTACAGGTTCTCATGTGTTTTGTTTCATTTTATGATGCTGCTCAATAGGAGTAATTGCCGGTCTACATCCTAACAGTCCAGCTGTTTGTATGATTTCTGTGGCATATTTTCTTTGTGATACATGAATGCCTTGAGATGTCCTTGCAATTTCTAAACCAAGGAAGTATTTTAACTTACCTAAATCTCTTATTTTAAAATTTGCTTGCAGTTGTTCTTTGATATTATCAATTGCTCTCAAGTCTTTTCCCCCTATGATTATGTCATCAACATATACAAGGAGTGTAATCAAGCCGTGATCAGTTTGCTTTGTGAATAGTGAGTATTCACTTTTTGATTGATTGAAACCCAATGATGATAAGAACTGAGTGAGTTTCGAATTCCATTGTCGTGAAGCTTGCTTGAGTCCATAAATGGATTTCTTAAGCTTACACACCATTTTTGTGCCAATGCCATTGGTGTTGTTGTCCCCTGAATTGAGAGGCCTGGAGGCATGGTCATGTAAATTTCTTCATCTAAGTCGCCATTTAAAAAGGCATTATGGACATCCAGTTGTGCGAGATGCCAATTTTGCTTTGCTGCTATAGCAAGGAATATTTTGACTGAAGTTAATTTAGCAACAGGGCTAAATGTGTCTGTGTAGTCTAGACCAAGTTGTTGTGTGTAAACTTTTGCTACCAAACGGGCTTTATGTTTATCAATTTGGCCGTTAGAGTTGAGTTTTGTTTTGAAGACAAAACGACAGCCTATGGGTTTAACACCGAACGGCAATGGAACTATGTTCCAAGTGTTATTATCCTCAAGGGCTCGCAATTCTTCTGAAATAGCATGTATCCATTTCTCTTCCATAATTGCTTGTTCATATGTCTCAGGATCCTTAAGTAATGATAAGTTGATGGAATAGCATTTATGTGCTGAGTTAATTTTATCATAACAAAGGAATTCTGAGATTGGATGGTCAGTACTATATTGTTCTAGTTGCGTGTTGCTAATCAAGCTTATTTTAACGTTATGATGGTATCCATCAAGTGCGAGATATTTGTCTTTGTCGAGTAGACTTTCTTGAAGTTATTGGTTGTTCGCTCATGTGAGGCCTCAGATAGTGTCATTATGATCCAAAATTGCATCTTAGATGGTCCAGTATGTGCAGGCATCATGGGTGAGTTTTGTACTTGATCTTGTATAACTCCAAAAGGCGATATGTCGACATGAGGTCTTGTGGTCCTTTTTGGAATTTCCTCATCCATGAATGATCTGGGAGTTTCCAAGCGGATTTCAAGATGCCTATTTACAGGCTTTGGCTGATTTTGCAAATTTTTGCTCATGGAAAATTTTGCTTCAATGAATTTCACATGTCTGGATACGATGATGGTTTGCTTTTCAATGTCGAAACATTTGTATCCTTTAACATGTGGAGGATATCCTATGAATATGCATTCACGTGCTCGAGGATCTAATTTTGTTCTATTAATCTTTTCTGAGTAAACATAACATAAACATCCAAAAGCTCTTAAATGTTTATAAGTTGGCCTTTTGTTGTAGCAAACCTCATATGGAGATTTATTTTGAAGGGTGGGAATCGGCATTCGATTGATCAAATAAACCGCAGTCATTACTGCATCTCCCCAAAAATGAGTTTATATATTGGATTGAAACATTAAACTTCGTGCAACACTTAATAAATGTTGGTGTTTTCTTTCCACAACACCATTTTGTTCAGGTGTATAGGGACATGTCTTTTGATGCACTATCCCTTGTTCATGTAAAAAAATCTGGCATATGGAATTCCATGCCATTATCACTTCTTATCATTTTCACTTTTCTGTCGAATTGGTTTTGAGCCATTCGAATGAATCTTTTCATTGCTTCCTTTGTGTCTGATTTGTTTTTGAGCAAGTGAATCCAAGTGACTCTACTAAAATCGTCTACAATAGTGAGAAAATATTGATGACCATTATTTGTCGAAATGGAATAGGGACCCCCATAAATCGCAGCGCAATAAATCAAGAACTGAATTAGAATTATTATTACTTAGTGAAAAAGGCAATCTATGTTGCTTGGCCTGCTGGCAGATTTTACAATGAGAAAAAGCCTTACACTTGATATTGGGATAGTCCTTTTCTATAAGAGAAAGTCTGGACAAACTAGGATGACCTAATCTAAAGTGCCACAAATGTTCTTGTGCATCTGCTGCTTCTACTTCTTGAGAAATGGCTAGTGCCTTATTGGAAATGGCTAGTGCCTTAGGTAGTAGATTCTTCACTTCATAGAGTCCCTTTTCTTGCTTAATCTTTCCAATCAGCGTCCACATAGGTGTCCTTGTAGAGTGTGTCTGAAAAATCAAGCATTCATCTTTAATAAACATTACACAAACATCATTATCTGTTGTAGTTTTTCCTACAGAAATCAAATTAAGCTTAAAGCTTGGTACACACAAAGCATTTTTTAATATGATATTTTTATTTAATCTAATATCACCAATGTGTGTTATTGGTATTTTATCATGATTTGGCAATTGAACATATTCATTAATAGTTATAATATTTTCTGTATAATAATTGGGTGAGCATATGACGTGATCAGATGCGCCTGAATCAAGGATCCAGTGTTTTAAGATGTTACCTGTGTGATTCACTTCTCCAGTAGTAGTGATGTTGTTGCTGACAGATGTCTCATTCATTTTCTGATTTGCCATGGTCCAGAGTTGCTTCAGCTGTTCATTGGTAAATTCAACTTTTCGTCCTTCAGTAGAAAGACCAACAGAGGATACATGTGCATTGTATCCAGTGTTAGTGCCATAACCATCTCTTCTTCCATATCTGTTGTTTCCAGATTGCTTATTCTTTTAGCAATTCTCCAGGGAGTGATTGTTCATCCGACATCTAGAACAATACATTTTTCCTTTATCTTTTCTTTTGTAACCTACTCCAAGAGCAGAGGACTCAATGGGTCCAGTTAATGCATTAGAATGTCTTGTGAGCCTTTGTCTTTCTTCTTGTAGAACAAGAGAGAAGGCCCTATCCATGGAGGGCTTAGGATCCATGATGATAATTAATCCTCTTACAATCTCGTAAGAGTCATTCAACCCCATGAGAAACTTAAATATCTTATTAGTTTCTTGTGCCTTGTCAACAGTTTTGGTAAGAGTACATTTGCAGGCTCCACAGAAACAATTAGGCAATGGTCTATAATCATTGAGCTCTTCCCAAAGTCCATTAAGCTTTTCGAAAAAGTCTGAAACAGAACTATTAACTTAGGTAATTGAGGATAGCTCTTGTTGTAGTTGAAATATGCGAACATCATCAGGTTGCGCATATCTCACTTTGAGCTTGTCCCATGCTTCATGGGCGTTTGAAAGATAAAGCACAGTGCTTTTTATCTCATTTGAGACTGAGTGAATCAACCATGACATGATGATGGTGTTATTTCTCATCCAAGATTTTATCTTTGTATCATCACCAGTAGGCTTTGGTAGAGATCCATCTATGAATCCTACCTTGTTCTGAATCGACAGTGACATTAAAAATGCCCTTGACCAAGTGTGGTAATTGTGCCTATCTAGCAATGGTGTTACTACACCTGAGTTTGCATTTTCAGAATGGTGCAAGTGATATGGACTGAATGGATCCTCATGCTCAGGTGTAGACCCAATTACAGTATCGAGAACTGAAGGGTTGGAGCTTGATCCATCATGACTAGTCATAGTTGTTCAAATAAAGAGACAGAGATTTGTTTTTAAACAAACAGTTCTGATATACTCAGAAGAAACGGAAAAGAAATAAAATGAAAAAAAGTGTGCAGAAAGATGTGTAAAGGTTTGCAGAACCTAAGCTCTTGATACCATGTTAAAGAAATAAAAAAGAAGATTGAACATGTATGAATCTATTGAACGAGAATAATGAAAGTGATTACAATGTCTTGAATCAATACTAGCTAGCTCTATTTATACATAAGGAAGTCAGTATCTTTACTAATTGATTTCTTCAATAGTTCCGTATTAGACCACTATAATTGGGCATAACATATTCTCCTCAATCCTTTCCATAGTTTCTTCAATCTGCAACTTCCAATTTATGATTGCATTGTCTCTTTTCAAGAGTAGTCCTTGTGTTTCTGGTTTCTTCTATTTTCTTCTTTCTTCCTTCGCATTCTGGTCCTTGAACTTTCTCCTTCTTCCAATAGAACAACCCGCTGCTCCTTCATTTGGCTCCACCACAGCACAACCTGCTGCTCCTTCAACTGGCCTATTCGCTTCCACCACCGCTCAATAGGCTGCTCCTTCAGCTGGCCTATTCTTGATGATGATGAAGGGATTGAGTTTGCCTCAGAAATTAATCTATATATATGATAAAAGTGATGATCAAGATGGAAGGAGAGCTATGCCACGTATGCAAAAATCCTAGGTGGCAAATTCTAGCAAAAAACAATTCATTTATAATTCACTAATAATTCATGTATCAAAACCCTAGATATATTTGAATTTTTCTTCTCCTGCACTCATGTTTCACCGAAAATATAGATATTAGTTTAAACAACCCTCTAGATATATTTGAATTTTTCATCTCCTGAGATTCTGAAATTGCTAAATATAGATAACTAAACCAAAAAAATAGGAGATATAAATTAAAGCTACTCCGTTACAGCGGATTTTGGTAACATATCTAACCACTATCTATATTTTTGGAATTTTAAATAACTTCAAATACACCCTCCATTTCAGAGAAAGTGTTACATTTTGACTTTGACGGTCAATCGTCTTCGAGTTTGACCAAATTACTCATAACGATAATAGTAAATAATTTAATAAAATCATACAATAAAAATTTAATTACTAAATTTTCATTATATAATTTTAATAATTTATTTATTAATATCGTTTAAGAGTAAATTGTGGACAAATGCGGAGACAGTTGATCGCAAAATAGTAAAATGTAACACTTTTTCTGAAATGGAGGGAGTAATAATTTAGCCCTTCTTCAGACCGGGCAAAGATGACACCAAACCACTGCTTCAAGACCCGGTAAGTATCGAGCCCACAATTCCAATCAAATCTCTCTGCGTTTCAATTTCTCTCAAACAGGATCATCCACAACATCCTCTCCGTCCACCTCCGCCCACCTCCACCTCAGAAACCCCCAAATCAGTCAAAATCAGTGAGAAAGGAGGAAGAAACTCAACCGATCGAGCTAGCTCAGATCCGATCGGAAGAGGAAGGAGGCGTCGATCTCATTTGGAAATCGACCCACCGAGCATCGCCACCACCACCACAAGAAACCAGTGAAGGACGTATGAAGAAAAAGATCGAGCTACCCCAAAATCTGGTTCCCTTCGACCTCCATTTCCCTCTACTATCATGATAATTTCATCCAGCTTCAAATAATAATTTATATAGTCCACTCCAAGGAAGATTTCATCCTGTTCCTATTTCCCTTCATCAGAGTAGCTCGATTAGATCGATCGGTTGATTATTCCCAACGTTTCATCGTAGGAATTCAAACTCAATCGAGTTTTATTTTCCAAGAGGTGAAATTTCTACCGGAAAACACAGATCGTTGCTTGGTGTTATACCCAATTTATCGTCGTCCGTTGATCCTACATGTTGCCTGAGCATTTTGACGTCATTTGATGAAGTGATCGAGAGGTTGAAAAATGGCGGGTGCAGGATCGGAGCAATTCGAGGCTTTTTCCAGAGAGTGGATTTGGATCGTGATGGGAGAATCAGTGGAGCTGAAGCTGTCGGTTTCTTTCAAGGATCGAATTTGGCCAAACAGTGCTTGCTCAGGTCTAATTTGTCTTATAACTATAGTCCTGGTAGTATTATTATATTATATATATTTTATTGTATTTGTTTCTGGAAACCCGACATATCCATATATACATGTGAAGTACTGTAAAAGCTACAGAGATCCAGATGCAATTTTGTATGCCACAATGTAAAAGTGGTGCCTTCTCAATCACATGTAACTCAATTAACTATAATTACCATTGTTAGTAATTTTAGTTACATTATGCTTACATTATATTATCTCCCCAACCTCACGTAACTTTATATGTTTACATACCAGTTTTAAATGTCCAACATAACTTAATATATTACTCCTTTCGCCCTGCTTATATAGGTCACAAACTTTTTGGCGTTGTTTTTCAAGACGGTCAACAATTTATTGTTTGTTGGTGGAGAGATAAATCATAAAGAATAAAGAAAGTATGAAAGATAAGAAAGAAAAATATAAAGAATGAAAAAAGTATAAGATAATGGGGTTACGTTTTTATTATTTTAGGAAACGGCCTAAATTAGTGGGATGTTTCAAAAAGAAATAATTACATTTTTTAACGGGCCTGAGGGATTACTAAAAAATGAAGCTAATAAAAGATGATGAAACAAAGCAAAAGAATTATATGATAATATTTTTAGTTTATAGGATTATATTTCTTAATTTTCAATACCACTGACGTGATTAAAGGGCATAATTTACTTTTCATTCATTACTATGGCTCTATTATATTCATCTGAAAAATCATTAATCTTAGTTCAGTTCAGATCAGTTCAGTTTTGTTTGGTTATTTTTTATACTATAAATAAATTCAGTTTAGTTTAGACGAAGAGAACATAGTATAAGACTCAATTTTTTATTTACTAAATGTTCTTCTAATAGTAATTATTATTTTGGGGACAACATATAACCTCGGGTTGTTGGGACCTTACCATGTTATTAAGTAAATTAATGACAAATATCGTTAACAAAATATTAAATATTTATAATGCCTCTATCTCAAAACAACACTTATATATTCAACAAAAATTCCAAAACGCACTTTTATGCAAACGCAAAAACATTAACACATATAACAACACCAAACATAAATCGAAAATTTTTAAAAAAAAAAATTCCGAATTTCTTTTTTATTTATACAAACACTAAACATAAATCGAAAAAAAATTTTAAAAATTTCATTTACACAATTCTTTCTTAAAAATATAAGTAAATTAAAAATGAAAAATATTTCGTTATACAATTCTTCATTTTTTAATTAAAAAGGAAAATCCCGCGCTTAAAAATCGCGGATTTTTCCTTTTTTTTTAATTTTTATTTTAAAAAAATAAATTAAAATAAAATGAAGAATTGTATATACGAAATATTTTTCGAAAATTTTAATTTACTTCTATATTTTTTAAGAAAGAATTGTTTAAACGAAATATTTTCCGAATTTTTTTTTCCGATTTATGTTTAGTGTTGTTAATTTGTGTTCGATTGCATGTTAATGTTTTTGTGTTTGTATAAATGAAAAAAAATTCGGACTTTGTTTTTAAAAATTTTCCGATTTATATTTGGTGTTGTTATATGTGTTAGATTGTGTGTGTTAATGTTTTTTCATTTCCATAAAAGTGCGTTTTCGAATTTTTGTTGAATATATAAGTTTTTTTGGAGTTAGGGGCATTTTAGTCAATTTACAAATATTTTGTGTTGTGTTTAACGAAAACTGTGTTGCGTTTAACATTGGTGCTAAATTGCGTTACACACTTTTGTAATTTATTTTGGTTCGCGTTTGAGGGATACAATTTTTATTAAACATGTATCAGTAACTAATTAACGGGTCGCGTACGGTTAGAGGACCGATATAAAGTATATGTTATCAACCCGCTGGTCATGTACGGTCCAGGTTGGATTCTACCCCTTTAAAAGCACGTTGTGAGTCATGTTTTACATTTTATATAGTTAACATAAAAAAAAATACTTAATCATTTTGTATTGGATAAGGGACTACCAACCGAAACTACGACCAACGTTGTTTACATAAAAGATTGACTATCTTATTTTCTCGATTAATTTATTATGTCCTTCGTCTCTTTCTATTCATGATACAGGTGCCACCATTGAGAAGAATGGAGAGTTCATTAATAATAGGTACTTTTAAATATCATTATGTCTACTTAAATACTCCAATTCTTATATTTCACTTTTGTAATTTATGATCTGACTTTGAAGTTATGTTGTAATAACTAAATATCCATGTTTTATATACTTACACAGGTTCATTGTTCCGCACAATCCATTCATATTGATGAAGTATCAGGCACACATTAACGTTGAATGGTGCAATAAAAGCAACTCAATAAAATATCTATTCAAATACTAAATAAAAGTGTGGATCAGATAGATGTAAAGATAACTGTTGATAATGAGGTGAAGGATTATGTCGACTGTCGGTATATTTCTGCATTTTGAGGTCAGATATAATGGGATATGATATTCATTACGTAGATCCACCCGTAGAGCGTCTATCATTTCATATGGAGGGCGAGCAGTCAGTCACATTTAAGGATGGCGATTTGATATCTGACTTAATGGAGAAACATACCGTTTCTGAGACGAAGTTCCTAAAGTGGATGGAGTTCAACAAACATCACCCTGAGGCACGTAAATATATGTATGTTGAGTTCCCTAGATATTACGTGTGGGATTCTAGAGTTAAGGTTTGGAGAGATCGAAAGCAGTTCAACAATAAGGTTGGGCGAATTTACCACGTCCCAATTAAGACCGGTCCTCTTTATTACATGAGGATAATGTTGAATCATATAAGGGGTGCAACATGCTTTGAGGATTTGCGGACGGTTGAAGGTGTTATTCATCCGACTTACCGTGATGCATGTTTTGCTCTTGGTTTGCTCGATGACGACAAGGAGTACATTTATGCTATAAAGGAAGCCAATTTTTGGGGATCTGGACGTTTCCTTCGACATTTGTTCTCTATCCTACTTCAGTCCGATAGTATGTTAAGGCCCGTGCATGTATGAGAGAGCTCATGGCAGTATCTATCCGACGGCATTTTGTACATGATGCGAAGGAAATTGAAAATTCCCGATATGCATTAAACATTAATTTGTTCATTTTAGTATATCGTCAAAAATATGTTTTCTTATTCACTGTACTTAAAAATATTTATTGTTTATAAATTTAAGAGCTGGAACTTAGCAAAGAACAGTTGAAGAATTTCGCTCTTGCTGAGATTGAAGGTTTGCTCTCAAGGAATGGATTTAGCTTGAGTGGTATATAAGGTATGCCTATTCCAGACAATGTAGTAATTAATAATGGTATGAACAATTTGATTGTTGAAGAGATGTCTTATGATGCTGATGAAATGATAGAGCAGCACAATCGTTTATATCCGTGCATGACTGATGAGCAAAGGTCTATATACCATACTATTATGTATGATGTTGATTCTGGTAATGGTGGAGTTTTCTTCCCATATGGTTATGGTGGCACAGGAAAAACATATCTATGGAATACATTATGCTCGTGACACGTGGTAGACATGACATTGTTCTAACAGTTGCATCGAGTGGCATAGCCTCTCTTCTTCTTCTTCTAGGTGGTCGCACAGCCCATTCTAGATTCAGTATTCCACTTCAGGTAGATGAGACTACCGTGTGTAATAGAATTACACCTGGTAGCGAATTAACAGACCTGCTTAAGAATACAAAGTTGATCATTTGGGATGAAGCACCCATGACCAATAAGTTATGCTTTGAGGCCCTTGATCACAGCCTAAGTGATATAATGAGACGTCCTGATGGAAGGGAGTTGAACAAGCCGTTTGGTGGATTGGTTGTCGTATTTGGTGGGGATTTCAGACAAATCTTACCCGTCATACCAAAGGGTAGTAGACATGATATAGTACACGCCGCTCTTTGCTCATCTAAAAGGCTTTGGAGTTCATGTTGTGTACTTAAACTCACAAAGAACATGCGCATGCAGGTATCATACTTCCCATCATAATTATTTTTGTGTTTATTCTAATTTATGCAGATAAACATGAATAGTATTTATTTTGTTGCATGAGTGTTGACTTCATGATATTTGTAATCAGGCTGGCACGTCACCTACTGAGAAAGAAACAATCAGAGATTTTGCTGAATGGTTGTTGAAAGTTGGAGATGGTGAAGTTGGTGGTGAAAATGATGGTGAGGTAGATTTTAAACTACCCGCAAACATTTTGATACGTTCTAATGGTGAGCCAATTGACGCAATCGTTAAGAGCACGTATCCGAGCTTATTATCTCATATTATGATGGGAGGTACTTCCAGGATAGAGCTATTCTTGCTCCTACTAATGAGATAGTACAGGAGGTTACATCATGTCCATGTTACTTGGAGATGCTGTTGAGTTCAAGAGTTCAGATTCCATATGTCCAGACGAAGATGATATCGTAAATAGAGAAGATGTTTACTCCGTTGAGTTTCTAAACACTATTAAGGCGTCTGGAATACCAAATCATATTATTCGATTGAAGATTGACACTCCTATTATGCTCCTCAGGAACATTGACCAATCATAAGAGTTGTGTAATGGAACCATTAATTGTCACCGCAATTGGAAAACATGTTCTTGAGGCGAAGACTATACATGGAAAAATATCGGGAAGAAGGTGTTCATACCTCGGATGGTACTAACACCTTCCGATCTTACTAATTTTCCTATTAGATTTCAGAGGAGACAATTTCCTATTTCACTTTGCTATGCAATGACAATCAACAAGAGCCAGAGACAATCACTACCTCATATTGGACTCTATCTTCCAAATCCTGTGTTCAGTCATGGTGAGCTGTATGTGGTATTCTCGAGAGTAACTAGCAAGAAAGGACAAAAGGTTTTAGCTCTGGATGAGGAAGGTAATCCAACCGATACGCAACCAACATAGTTTACAAGGAGGTTTTTAGCTCTCTCCGAGGTGGGTGTGTGTGTGTGTGTGTGTGTGTGATTTATTTGCTTTCATTTATTAACTAATCTTCCATATGTTGTTTTGCAGTGGACGACTTCTCTTCTCGATGCAGACTGGAATTACTAAATTTGATTGTTTCTTTATATTATACAGTGTATCGAATCTTAGATTGTTTCTATGTTATTTCACTTTTGAATTATAATTATGTCATTCTACCTTGAATCTGGAGAATAAGTTAACTATGTCGTGGCATCGCCACGGGTTAAAACTAGTTACTACTAAAGCAAAAGAAGCAAATATTTATTTTATCATCGATCAAGGAATCAAAGCTGCAAATCCTGGAACCCAAAACATACATACTCATCTTTTTTACATTCAACTTCTTAATCAACCTCCCTCAGTTCACAGCAAATAATTGCTTGTGAATCCTTCATGACTCACAATGCTGCCTTCCCTTCCCTCATGCTGAGGCATTTCATATAATCAAACAAATCGTGAACATTAGCTAGAGTGGTTCGATTAGCATTGACATGAGTAAAATTAATCAGAGTTGAGAAAGAAACTGGCCGGGTAACATCGATGACTGGATTAATTGTAGGTTTGATCATTAGTTAATATGAAAGAAAGAAATCTAAGGGAATGAAGACCAACACAACAGCATTACATTTCACATGCTAAGAAAACTAATTAAGATGCATTTCCACAATATCAAGTCACAGGCTTCATATGCTATTTCTTCGCCCAGTAGTTTCGGAATTACACTCCACAGATATATGAATGATTCACTTCCTCAGGCAGCTACACTGACCTAGACCTAGAGCATAAAATATGGAACCTCAAGTGATTTTTAGCAGCGCATCGAAACCATAAATTGACAGTGATATATGAAAACTGAATAAATTATGATTAGCAGTTAATAAGAACATCCATCCTAGCTAGCTAGTTCCAAGAACCATAATCACTACTCAATAGCAATGAAAATGGAAGTTACTGAAATAAATACTACAGGTACTTACTACTAGTTTGATAACAAAGGAAACAAACAAAACAACATACATTAAGTTGACTGATTGATACTCATGATCAGTGGCATTTTAGATAATACCAACCGAAATGAAATGATCAACTATTCAAATACCACCGAACTGATCTAATCAACATTTTGCGCGGCTGCTAACTTCCAGCTTTGGCCTTTTCGACAGGTTGGGTTCTGCATCGTTGGTAACTTCCTGCAGGCTCTTATTTTTGGACAGGTTGGGGAGACTATTATACATCCTGAGGATGTCCTCTCTTGCTGGGAAAGAAGCACACCCTTTCATATAGTGAAGAATCTGAGATATAACACGCTCGTTAAATAAGTAATCATATGATCATCATACTCCATAAGCAGGCAGGCAGCTAATTATTATTATTATGTATGTGAGCTCACCGTTGGATGTCCAGCATGGGCATTAGGAGGAGCGCCCAGGACATCGGCCAAGATACCGTTAGCAGAAGCATAATCAATAAGATAGTAGAGTACATGGCACATTCCTGCATTTAATTTGTACGTTTCAGGAAGAAGAACATACAATTATAGCTAGTACTATACTGACTAGAGTATAATGTTATGTTTTCAGTATATATAAAATAAAAAAAAAGAAAGAAAAAAAGAGTGACTAACCTGCCATGAAGGCAATATGAACTGGAGGTATATGAGAGGTTGGATGAGGAAGATCAAGCAAACCACAACCAGCAAAAGCTCGACCACTTCCAAAGATACTAGCTTTTCGATCAGTTATAAGATACTATATACACAGACAAACATATTTAATATCAACAATAACTATAATAATAATAATAATAATAATAAAAAATAATCGAAATGCGAAAATGAAAGTTAATTAAGGAGAACCTTGACACAATCGAGACTGCCGGAAAAACATGAGAGCTCAAGAGGGTTCATATTAAGAACTTTGAGATTATAGTCGTCAATATTTTTCACTGCAATTCAGTTCAACCAAGTAGTGTATTATTAATTACGGATCGATCGATCATGCTAGTACTAAAATAAATAAAAAAATCAGCAATTTGTTTGTATGTTTTGTGGAGCAAAACCAAAATCATGAATAATTTATTTATCGAGTTGAGTGATTAATTAACATTTTATAAGTATAATCTAATGACAGAAATATATAAATATGGAGTAATTTGTTTGTTTCTTAACACAGAGAGATACATACAGAAATATACATGGAGTTAGTACGTACTACTTAATTTACCTTTAGCCGCATCCAAGGCCATGATGAGTTCAGTCTTTTTATTATTGGAAATTGCTTTCTCGATACGACGTAGTGGTGGTAGCGTTTCGTAATCATCATCATCTTCAGATCCTTCTTCTACAATTCCCCATGAGACGTCCGAGTCAGCCCCTTCGAATTCCGAATCCGTTTCGTAATCGGCATCGGTGGCTGTATTTCCTTGCAAAATAGCAGCAGCAGCATCACTACTACCTTGCTCAGGCCCAACGGAACTTTGTTTAGATCCATCAGAACGTTTTTCTTCCTCCGAAGTGCTGGTCATTGATGCTCTTCAATTTCACAGATAGATTTCTGCTAGGTAGATAGACAGATAGATAGGGTTAAAAAATAAGGTGGAATCAACCCACACCTTTCTTATTCTAATACTATTAGTCTAGTGATGGGTCTTAGAGCTCACCGGCCCACTATAAATAAATTATTGGCAAAGACCAACAATTTAAATAAAAACCCCATCAATGAAACCAATTCAAAGATGAACCTTTCAATACCCCTGAATTTTTTTAAATGATGAAATTCTAAAAATTAATCTTATATATTGTTGATACGGACATGTGTCCAATCCATTAAGGGCGCCATAGAGCGTGTCCTAGAGCGCATCAAGACTGAGATAGCCAATCCAGTGCTAGTCCGACCTTCAAATGGTCCGACCTAAGGGAAACAATCTCAGGTCAACTAGTATTTACAAGTCAACACACCATCTCAGCTAAGTCCGACCAAGTTAGGTGAATGACTTTCGAACCTGACAAAAGGTCACATGGTCCTTCCAAGTACCACAAACTGTCAGTCCTAGGATGCTAAATGGACCGGACGAGAAAATCTCGGACGCCACCATCGCATTAAGACCAAACGTATATAACATAACCACTGAGATACTTCCGTGGAACTCTAGGCTCGGACACCTTGAGTTACCTAAGGGCTGATCAACCATATTTCGAGTTAGTTTCAATTGCATATTTCGTCGTTAAATACATAGAAGTAAGCTTAGTTTCCTTTGTATTAATTACTATAGTTTGTAGATAAAAGAAATGGTAAAATCTTGTCATAAAATGTATTAAAATTGATTAAATGATACTACAATACTATATAATGAATTGTGATATAAATGTATCCAATATATTTCCAAGCATTAAGGTTAATTTTATCACATTTTTTTATTTTCACATTATTTTTCGGTATTTTCGGTTTTTACCGAACCGTTACCGAAATTTTCAGTATGATACCGAACCGAAAATTAAATTCGGTTCGGTTTTCGGTTTACATATTTATATGATTTCGGTTTTTCGGTTTTCGGTTCGGTTCGATATACCGTTACCGAAATGAACACCTCTAGAATCAACCCACACCTTTCTTATTAGTCTAGTGATGGGCCTTAGAGCTCACCGGCCCACTATAAATAAATTATTGCCAAAGACCAACAATTCAAATAAAAACCTCATCAATGAAACCAATTCAAAAATGAACCTTTTACCTTTACACACCTCTTAAATGTACTATTATACCCCTCAATTTTTTAAAATGATGGAATTCTAAAAATTAATCTTATATATTATTTTCCCTTATAATTTTATAATTTTTTTTTACTTTAAATTTTTCAATATCAGATTTTGTTGTTTCACTTTTTTTTTAAAAAATTTGTAACTCGGCGTATAGTTCAAATATACAGTCGGACTGTATATTTATAGTTTCAATATTCAGCTTTATACTATATGTTATTGTATTACACAATAACAATGATACATTTCCATGATCAGTTTCAATATCCATTCTTCAATGATACAGTCGAACGGTATACTATTGAGTCCAATATTCATTTTAACTTGATATGAACAGTTCCATGATACAGTTCCAAGAATAAATATAAGAAATTAAAGTAAAAAAAATAAAGAGAAAAAGCAACATCGGAGCTTGAATCGAAGAGATGGAAGACTGGGGCAGCAAATCGGAGAGATTTGGAGGGCTGAGCAAGTAGATCGGTGGTGGTGGAAGGACGGTGGCGTTGGAGGTGGGTGGACGGAGGGTGGTTCAGATTTGTTGGTGGTAGTGGAAGGTGGAGGTAGGTGGTTGTGGTGGGTGGGGCGGTGGTTGTAGTGGAAGGTGGCGGTGGTGGTAGGGACGGTGGTGAGGCGGAAGGTGGACAGAGGGTGGTGCGGTGGGCTGGACGGTGGTGGGAGGGCAGTGGTCGTGAGGTGGGGTGGGCTGTGGTGGTGCCGTGGCTGGACGGAGGGTGGTGCCGTGGTGGTGCGGTGGGGTGGGTTGGACGGTGGTTGGGCGACGGCAGTGGTGGTGAGGTCACAAGGTGGTGGATGGGAGGGAGCTTGAGCGAGAGTGAATGAAATGAAAAATTGTAGGGTTTGGCAAAAAGGCATAAATGATCCTAAGTTTGGGGGTATGGCGTACGCAGTACAACGTTTGTCTGCTCCGGCAACTACAGTCCCACTATATCAATTTTCTGGCTTGAACGATCCTTTTGGCAAAAAATCGCCATTTGACCTGCCGATCACCGAGTTATTCAGATTGTCATCAGGTCAAACATGGGTTTGACTACCACATAAGCTGCTATGTCATCTCTAGAATAAAGAAAACTTAAAAAGAAAATACAAAAACCAAAAATAAAAAACAAAATGATAAATTAAATAGAAAACCTATTTAATTTATATAAAAACGCAATTAATAAAACAACACTCATCATCTCACACCACCAAAAATCATAATTCAATCAAATCTAAACAAGAGCAAAATTATTACTTCATCACTCCGAAAACCGCATAAACTCAACTCAATCACCAAAACTTCCAACTTAACACCAACAAAATTCCAACTTTCGTATACCAATTTCATGATACAACAAAACCCCTTCTCTTTACACACCAAACAAGCAAAATTAATCAAGCAAAAAAAAAAAAAAAAAAGGAAAGCTGAATAATCAGACCATTTACAGTCATGTCAGAGACATTGGAGTCCAAGTCAGACCGGACTTTGAGCGCACGAGCCTTGCCGAACCCAGATGACACATGGCGGTTGCAGAATCTGGTAGAACCAATTCGAATTCCGGTAGCCGGAAAGCCAATTGAAGAAGCAGAAGTAGTTGTAGCAACAGAAGCCGCCATCGCCAAGATTCAACCTTTTTCCTCAAAGAATTGAACAGAAGGAATCAGAAGAGCATGAGAAGAAAGAAATTGGAGAGAAATGGGTGTATGTATATCATCGTCGTCGGTATACGAAAGTTGGAATTTTGTTGGTGTTAAGTTTTTCTGCTCTTTCTGCTCTAATTGCGTTTTTTTTATTAATTTCGTTATTTTATTTTAATTTCATTTTATTTTAAATAGATTTTCTATTAAATTTATCATTTTGTTTTTTATTTTTGGTTTTTGTATTTTCTTTTTGAGTTTTCTTTATTCAAGATGACATAGCTGCTTATGTGGTAGTCAAACTCGTGTTTGACCTGATGACAATGCAGACAACACAGCAGTCCACGGGGTCAAATGGCGATTTTTGGCCAAAAGGATCGTTCAAGCCGGAATATTGATATAGTGGGACTATAGTGGCCAAAAGGTTGTGGTGGGTCGGGTGGTGGGTGTTGTGGAAGGTATGGTGGTGGTAGGGACGGTGGTGGTGAGGCGGAAGGTGGACAGAGGGTGGTGCGGTGGCCTGGACGGTGGTGGGAAGGCAGTGGTGGTGAGGTGGGGTGGGCTGTTGTGGTGGTGCCGTGGCTGGACGGAGGGTGGTTCCGTGGTGGGACGCCAGTGGTGCTGTGGGGTGGGGTGGACGATGGTTGGGCGACGACAGTGGTGGTGAGGCTGCGGCGGTGGTGGATGGGAGGGAGCTGGAGAGAGAGAGTGAATGAAATGAAAAAATGTAGGGTTTGACAATTAATAGGTAAAATGGTCCTTTCATGGGATAAATTTGAGGGTAAAGATGAAAGGTTCTTTTTTAAATTGTTGATTTCAAAAGGTTCATGGCAGTAAGTTTCCCATAAATCAGTCCATGCTGAGAGATGCAATGTTAATTCTTAAACGCAACACTCTTTCTGCTAAACGCAACATAAAAATGTCCATGTATTTGCATTACAATAAGTCAAATGTTAAATGCTAACATCAAAATATTGTAATTTGACTAAAATGCCCCCAGAAAAAGAAGAAGGTTATTAATAGAATTTTTGATGTTTTTTGGTTTGTTATAAGACTGCCCTCGAAATTGAATATGCGTAGTTTTGGGTTATTGTAGTAGCATCGGTTGGTGAGGTTTGAGATTTTCAAATTTGGCTCCGAAATAGTGTCCTAAAGTGTCAGGGTAGGTTTTTTTTTATGTACAGCAGAATGAGACCCGCCAATTTAGGTACTTCAGAATGGTACTGTCTAATTTAGATACTCGACATGAACCCCCTTTAAATTTAGGTACTCAATCAACTTTCAGGCTAAGTTGACCAATTTAATCCGATTTTGACCAAAAGGAAAAAAGAAAAAATATAACTAGTGACATGTGTCCCCTCCTTATAAAATTATGATTTCTTTTAAAAAAAATTAAAAAAACTGAAAATAATTAAAAGAGTGGAAAATTTTAAAAATACGCTTATGATACAAAAACATACAAAGGACAATGAAATAATGTTGATGCAATCTGAACAATTTACTCCCCCAAATTGATATCTTGTAAGAACCCTAACGTCACGTCAAAATAATTTCGGGACAATATTGATGCATTTTTATATTTTTAACATTTTTGAACAATTTTTTATTATTTGTTTTTTTTTTTGGTTTAATACATTTTTGTAATGTTTATACTTTAATAATTTAATATTTTTTTATAATAAATAATTTTTAATATCATCCATTATTTTAGTAATCTTTATAATCTCTATTAATTTTAAAAATTATTTGTTACAAATTTTTTTAATTTTACAAATTTTATAACTAAATTTGTATTATTTTCAAAAGACAAACTCCAGAATTAATAAGGAGGTGACACCACTACAAGAAATCCGCCAAATAGTGACGGGGGATAGCGACGGATTTTATATGTCGCTACCTAGCGACGAATCGCTAGGTTTAGCGACGGATTTGATTCGCTCAATCCGTATCAAATCCGTCGCTATTTGGCGACGGATATTTTCCCGTCGATATTTGGTGACGGATACAAAATATCCGTCGTTATTTAGGGACGGATATTTGAACGGATTAAAAAAAGAAATTTTTTTAAAAAAAACGAATTTAGCGACGGATAGCGTTCCGTCGCTAAACTGGGGATAGAAACGAGGCAGATCTCCTTTTCTTCCCCATTTTCGTTTCTGCTTCTCTTTCTTTGTCTCTCGCAATTTCTCCAATTCCGACCAAATCTCCCCCATTCCGGCCAATTTTGTAGTGTTTTCGAAGCTCGTGGGACAAAAAGTTCGGGTGTTTAATCAATTTTGTCTTCCTTCCGCTTAATCGAAGGTATTTTGGCTAAAACCATTATTTTGCCAAATTTGGAGATTTTGTTAATTTTGACTAATTTGAGCAATTGCATGTGTATTGTAAGTATGTAGTAGTTAGTTTAGCTTATATTACGTAGTGTGTTAACTTTGAGATGTTCAATTGATATATTGATTGTGAATTTGCATTTTTAGTATAATGTTAGGATGTTTGAAAGTATGTAGGGTTTTTAATTTGATATTTTCGTATATGTAGTAGGATTAGGAAGATTTAGTTGAGTGTTTTGAAACCCTTACTTGTTGACAAATTTGGGAATTTTGTTAATTTCGACTAATTAGATCAATTGTATGTTTATGGGAGTTATAATATACTAGCTAGTTAACTTTGTGCAATTGATATATTGATTGTGAATTTGTATTGTTAATTAGTATAATGTTAGGATGTTTATAAGTACGTAGTAATTTTGATTCGATAAATTCGTATATGCACTAGATTATGAAGATTTAATTAAGTGTTTTGAAACTATTTGGTGATTATATTAATGTAAAATGCATATTATGAATCTAATAATTGTAGACATGTCAGGCTAATCATCTAATTATGAATCCCGGTTGTTCATGGATGTACCGTCGCATAGTTAATGGCAGAATTCAGTCTAGTTTTGTGGAAGGGGTTGAATCCTTCATCACTTTTGCGCTTACACAAACTACTTGTTTGAGTGGGGGGAAGATGAAGTGCCCTTGCAATGCGAACAAATGTAGGAATAAACAATTTTTTGCCTCCTGAAACGGTAGTGGAGCACTTGAAACGTAAGGGGTTCGTGTCTCAGTATGAGGTATGGTGTTATCATGGTGAGACACGAGCACTATTCATGGATTATGAGCATCTCTCAAAGTGTAAAAGGAAGCAGAAAAATGTGATCAGAAGTACTCAAAATACGTCTACATCTTATGCTAATTATGATCATGAACGGATGGAGCAAATGGTGTATGATGTTGCGGGTCCAGAGTTCATGGACACCAGGGAGCCAGTAACCGAGGGGGGTGTGGAGGAGCATCCGAATCCTGCGGATCGGGTGTTCTTTGAATTGCTGGAATCAGCAAAGAAGCCGATTTATCCGGGGTGTAGGCTCAGCGAGTTGTCTTTGTTGGCTCGGCTAATGAGTTGTAAGGCTAATGGCCAGCAATCTGAAGCGAGCTTCCAGAGACTCCACCGGCCTACACGTCACATGCTCCTGGTAACTACCCCTCTGACGGGTGTCCCTATCTGACGTTGACTGATGGTGCTACATTCCAGGGGAAGCCGGTGTTGTTCCCCAACGGCAGGAACAAGTAAGTATTATGCATTTGTAGAACATACACTTAAGATAAATATATGATACATGATTTTACTAATGAATATTCGTTTCTTGTTTGTCTCATTGATAACAGGTTTTGGCTACCGGATGCTTCGGATAAACTAGGCAAAATCTTTAGGGGAGGAGGGAGATGCCGGGACAGGGATGCGAGAAGTGGACAAACGTCTCGGACCGGATGAAGCACTTTTACTTTGACGAGTTGCGGGTAAGCTTAAATGTTACAATGAATGCTTTATTTGTTCTTTTAATCATTGTGTTAATGTGTGTGGTATGTTAGCCACTATATCTGTGAGTGGTATGTTAGCCACTGAACTTGGGTGATATGTTAGTCACCATTGTGTTAGTCAATTTTAGGACAATTTGAGTGGTATGTTACCACTAAGCTTGGTTTGATGTGTTAGTCACCATTCATGAACTTGTTGTGTCATTTGAGTGGTATGTTAGCCACTAAATTTGGGTGATATGTTGGTATTTATTCATGAACTTATTGCACACAATTTGAGTGGTATGTTAGTCACTAAACTTGGTCTTATATTTAAATTGTTATCTTTCTTTAAACTTGTGTAATTTTTACTTTGAATGTGTTTGTCCAGATAACGGCAAAGTAAAAGACTATGGGGGGGGGTGAATAGTCTTTTAAAACTTTTGTCGATAAGCACAGTTTCTCAGATATCTGTGAAGATATCTGATACTTAATTTCAGAGAGCGGAAGACTTCTGAGATAAGTGCACGTGTTCAGCAAGATAAGTGTAAGTACTTTGCAATATAAGTAAAACAAGTAATAAACTGCAGAAAGTAAATAACACAAGTCTTTTTATAGTGGTATCTGAAGGTGGCGTAATCCTTCAACTAATCCACTTCGTCTTTCTCGCACCTATAATCCACTAAGATAAATGAGGTAACCTTACGTATATCTTTTCTTGATTCCTAAATGCACTAGGTTCCCAACCAAGTGTTCCCCGAGTTATTCCCGGCTTTCACCAAGTACTTCAGACTCGTAAACCTTTTTGAGCTATTCCTTAGCTTCCCAAGCTAAGTACTTCCTGTGCTCAGCAACCTTGGAGTTATTCCTTAGTTTCCCAAACTAAGTACTTCCTATACTCCACGCCATATATGGTGTTGGTTTTAGGTTTGTTTGTCAGGTGAGCTTCTTTAATAACTTATTCAGATAGCTCTGTGAATCAAGTATACTTAATACACTTTTCAATGTATGGTATCTTGTTCTCTACTGACCCAAGTCTATGGTAAGTGTTCAAGAGAATGAAACTTAGATAAGAAATCTTAGTTCAACTCTTTCACAAATAACAATGTTCGTTAAGGATCATGACACTTAGAACTTTTGTGCTACTTAGAATCAAGAGCTTTGGTCGCAACAGAAAGCTTGAAGGTAAGTAGTTTGCTTGAGAGCACTTGTGTGAGTATTCAGTGTTCTTGGAGTTCAGTGTGTTCTAAGGTGTGTTATCAAGCAGTCTAAGTGTTGATATTTATAGATGAATTTGAGTGCCGTTTGAATAGTATCCGTTAGTTTAAATCAAATTCAAACTATTGATATCCTAATATAGTAATCAGAAAGGTGTTTGTCTTCTTCTTCGGTTACCGCTTTTGTTCGTACATTTCGTCATGCATTTAATGCAATCGTACTATATTTTGTCCTGTAGTGCCAACGAAACTATGCATGGTATCAGAGATCTTTATACAATCAGAGTTTTCTGAAACTTTGCGTGTTCTTTTCCAGAGATCATCATAGCTCCAGATACCACTTGTTTAAACAACTTGTTATAATATGTTTCTTTTTCAGATGCATATTTTATGTCCAAGGTATCTGAGTGTAGATATATGTGGGCACTTTCCTTGTCTCAGACACCTTTTATTCTCAGATATCTTTTGCAACTTGTGTGTTTCGAAACACTTGTTTCTCCAAGATATCTGGACATAGGTATCTGAAAAACCCTTGTCTTCAGCAATCTTGTGCAGTCTTCAAATCTTCAAATCATGAACTTTTCCCATTGGATGCCTTCTTCTTGGTCTTCTTCAGAAAATAAAAATTACATTTCGAGACCTAACATCCTATACAAGATTTGCTAGACTATCATACTTAGTGAGTTTCCTCTTTTACAGTGTTCAAGTGAACTAAGAGTACTAATCACCTTTCTGAGCTAAGATAAGTCATTAGGTTGCTGATCAAAATCTAAACAGATATTCCTAACAGAATGGAATTGTTGTAGAAGGACTACTACATTTCCAATGCCCTGGTGTCCCAGTTGTACCCTGTTTTCGAAACTTTAGGGTCAGACATCTATAGGAAAATGGTTTACAAAATGAAGGAGACACGCAGACAACCAACTTGGGTGGGGGATGACGAGTGGACACTTTGGGAGGAGTACTGGAAGGATCCCTTTGTCCAGGATCAAGCTTACAAGAACAAACAAAACCATTTGTCTGAGCCGCGAGATTGTACGGGCACTGCCAGACATCACTATGGGTCGCGAGCTGTTGTTACAGATCACGTGATGGAGGTTAGTAAATATGTTGTTTATGACTTGGAATATGATACATAACAATTTTTTGCTTTCATTTCATTTCAATCAACTAACTACTTGTTTGCACATATGTTTTTTTAGGCCAATAGAGGACAGCCGAAGAGTGCTCTATACCACTTCAAGAACGCTAAGCCGAAAAATGGCATTTGGACTGATGTGATGGTCGATTTACATGCACGCTTTCTTTCTTAGGGTTAACATTTGTATTTGAGTATTTTAAAGTGATTCCTAAAATTGCATCTCATTTCGTATGCAATTTACAATTGCAGAGTGAGGTGGAGAGGAGGATGGATGAGAGGATGATCGACGGTCATGAGATGTCAATTGAAGAGCAAGACTAGATCTTCTTCGAGGTCAACCCAATGGACAACAAGGGTCGAACATATGGATTGGGAAGTTTGGGCCCTTCTATGAGTTCTAGTAGCTTCTCAGTGTCCCAGGGATCAGGATCGCGATCTAATCTCTTCACACAGGACCAGGTTCAAGAGATGATGACTCTTCCATGAGGAAATAGTCATGACAAGGCAGCTTACCAGCAAGTGCTTGAGGAACAGGCTCGTATGGCTCAGCGGATGGACGCTTTGACCCAGATGTTCAGCACTTCTTCCCAGTACCACCTACCGCCTCCTCCCGATTCTTAGTTACATCAGACTTATATTGTTTATGCTACATATATACTTTGACACTATTTCACCTTCTTGTGCTTGCATACTTTAGACTTTGTTATGGATAATTTATATATTAATGCAATTTAATTGTTTCGGGTATATTATTTATGATTATATTATGTGAAAAAACAGGTGAAATGTGAAACAAAATTATAAAAAAAAAGAAATTCAATAAGTGAATTTAGCGACGGAAAAAAAATCCGTCGCTAAATTCACGAACTAAGGGCGAATTAGCCCATTGAATTTAGCGACGGATTAAAATCCGTCACTAAATATCAAGCGAACTAAGGGCGGATTAGTGGTGGGATTTAGCGACGGATTAAAATCCGTCGCTAACTGGCGACGGATAAGTAATCCGTCGCCAATTCGGACGGACTGGTCAACGGATTAATCCGTCGCCAGTTCGTTGTTATTTGGCGATGGAATACTTATCCGTCGCCAAAAAAATAGTGACGCATTGTTTGGGGATGGTGGATTATCCATCGCTAAATCCGTCGCTACGGATTTAGCGACGGATCGGCACTGTTTTAGCGACGTATAATTCCGTCGCTAAAGCAGGTATTTTTTTGTAGTGCACGTGCCAACATATATATGTGTGTGTGTGTGTGTGTGTGTGTGTGTGTGTACTATGTATGTACATACACATATGTACATACGCAGGCAGGGCCCCAAATTTTTTGGGTCCCCCTAGGCCTGGGCCAAGCCCATATGTGTATATAAAAAAAAAATTAATGAACAAGAAACAATCGGAAGATTGAAGAACAGAGAACAAATTTCTTTCTTCATTTCCTTCTCTCTTCTTCATTCTTCCTCTTTCTTCTCAAAATCTCCTAATTCTTCCCAACATTCCATTAATTCTCAAATCAATTCTCCTATTTCCTAGCAAAGTGACGTTGGTGGGTTAGATTTTTCATTCTCCTTCCTCTCCTCAATGACTATAAATAGGATGTTTAACCCTCATCTTCTCAATCTACTTTTACCCAATTCAAACTATTTTCTATTAAGATTTTGGTATTTACAATTTATTCCTATATACAAGCACACAATACTTGAATACGATTCGATAATTTCAACTTTTCGAACATCTGGTGACTGGGTTTGTCGAACTGTCAAATAAAGGTAATTTTTTCACTTCTGCTTTGATCTGTTTCTTCGAAAATTTGGATTCATGATTCATTTCTAATTTCTTTTTTATTTTTAGGCAAGTTCAATTGGAATCTACTCAGAATCCGGATTTTAGAGATCATTTGAGGACTGATTGGGCTGCTCTATTAAATTCGGACTCTGTTCAGGCTTCAGCTTTGCTGCCAATTGCAAAAAGGGAAGTTTCCTTCACCTGGACAATTTCTTTTTGAAATTTTAATACTTTCTGTAGTCAATTATCTATTATCAATTATCTTGTATTGTGCTGTTGTTATAATTAAGTTATTTAGTTTTGCACTTTCAAATATGAGAAAATACAAATTTGGTTGCGAAAAACGTAAAAGGAAAAGAACTACTGATGCGTTAATTCAATCTCAAAAGGGAGCTCTAGACAAATTTGCTGTTAAAGATTCTCAAACTTCTAGTAACAACCAAAGTGCTGAAATTGAAGATGATTTAAATGTGACTTTGAATGAGAATGATGATGTTGTTGATCGTAATGTGTCATTTGATGAAGAAAATATTGAAAATGTGAATTGTGACCTGCCTCTTCCAAATTCTAATGATGTACCTGTAAAAAGTGTTTCTGATGTGCCTCTTTCGAATTCTAATGATGTGCCTGTTGAAAATGTTAGTGAACCTAACATAAACATTTATTATGATTGTGATGTTAACAACGATGAGCCTAATGATATAAATATCAACTGTAATATATATGATCCAAGATATTGGGATGGCCTAGAAGAAGGATTGATTTGCGTTTTAGCACGTAATGGCCCAAAAAGAGATTTAACAATTGTGAACGGCCCTAATGATAAATTTAATAGACACTTCTCGTCTATCCATTATACTAGAGTTTTGCCGAATAGAGAAAAATGTGATAGAGATTGGCTTGTTTATTCAAAAGAGTTGGACAAAGTGTTCTGTTTTTGTTGTAAATTATTTAGAAAAGGTCATGGTGTGGGTGAATTAGCAAAGGGGGGTTTCAATGATTGGTCTCATCTTAGCCTTAGACTAAGAGAGCATGAAGTAGGTTTGGAGCATGTTAGAAATATGACAACTTGGTATCAATTGCGCTTAAGATTGAGTAAGAATCAAACAATCGATAAAGAAGCACAAAGACAATTTGAGAAAGAGAAAGAACATTGGAGAAATGTTTTATCAAGAATTATTTCAATTGTGAAATTTCTTGCGAAGCATAACATGACATTTCGTGGTAGTAATGAGAGGCTATATGAAAATAGTAATGGGAATTTTTTAGGTCTTGTTGAAATGTTAGCAGAATTTGATCCGATCATTCAAGAACATGTTAAGCGCATAGAAAACAAAGAACTTTATCATCATTATCTTGGTCACAGAATTCAAGATGAGTTAATACTTTTGCTTGCCACAACGATTAAATCTGAAATTACAAATAAAATAAAGGAGGCAAAGTATTTTTTTGTATTACTTGATTGCACCCCCGATTCTAGTCACAAAGAGCAAATGTCTATTATATTAAGATATGTTTCTTTCTCTTCAAAGGAAGTATGCGTGGAGGAATCCTCTTTAGGGTTTTTATGTGTAGATGATACGAGTGGGCAAGGAATTTTTGATGTTCTACAACTTGAATTAGAGTCTCTTGGTTTGGACATTGATGATGTAAGAGGACAAGGCTATGATAATGGTTCTAACATGAAAGGAACAAAACAAGGAGTACAAAGTAGACTTATTGCTATAAATAATAGAGCTTTTTATACTCCATGTGGTTGTCATAGTCTAAACTTGATCTTGTGTGACATGGCCAATACTTGTGTAAGAGGACAAGGCTATGATAATGGTTCTAACATGAAAGGAACAAAACAAGGAGTACAAAGTAGACTTATTGCTATAAATCATAGAGCTTTTTATACTCCATGTGGTTGTCATAGTCTAAACTTGATCTTGTGTGACATGGCCAATACTTGTGTCAAGGCTAAAAGTTTTTTTGGAGTTGTACAACGCATATATACTATATTTTCAAGATCCACAAAGAGGTGGCAAATTTTAAAAGATAATGTGAAATGGTTGACTCCTAAACCTTTGTCGTGTACTCGTTGGGAAAGTCGTGTTGATAGTGTGAAAGCTATAAGATTTCAAATAAAAGACATACAAAATCCTTTAACTAAAGTTTCTGAAGTTGATCTTGACGCTAAGATAAAAAGTGAAGCTAACTCTTTGGCAACTCATGAACTCGGTAAGTTTGAATTTTTGTTGGCACTTTTATTTGGTTTGATGTGTTATCTCATGTGAATGTGGTTAGCAAGCAACTACAAACTAAGGATATGCATATTGATGTTGCAATAAGAGAAATAAATATTTTGATTGCATTCTTTAAGGATTATAGAGAAACTGGTTTTTCTAAACCATTGGAAAAGGCTAAGGAAATAGCTACAGAATTAAATGTTGATACTAATTTTTCTCAAAGACGTGAAATCCTTCGAAAGAGGCAATTTGATGAGAATCGAGATGATGATGTATCACATTTGTCTGAAGTGGAGTCATTTAGAATTAATTATTTCATATATATTATCGATCAAGCAATTTCTTCGTTTAAAATAAGGTTTGAACAATATCAAGAATATAAAAATCTATTTGGATTCATGTTTACATCAAAAAATTTACATTCTTTGGATGATCCAACTTTGACAACTTGTTGTATGAATCTTGAAAAAGCACTTGAGCACAAAAATCAATAAGATATTGATGGAAATTCTTTGTTTGTTGAATTAAAACTTATTAGAGAGTTCATGCCTAATACGAAGATGAGAGCTATTGAAATTTTGAGTTACATAAAAGATGTTGGTTGTTATCCTAATGCAATGGTTGCTTACAGAATTTTGTTAACCATCCCTGTTACCGTTGCATCCGCCGAGAGAAGTTTTTCTAAGTTGAAGTTGGTGAAGTCCTATTTACGCTCTACAATGTCACAAGAACGTCTCAATGGCCTAGCGATGATAGCAATTGAGAAGGATATAGCCGAGAAACTTGATTATGAAGACCTAATTGATGATTTTGCTTCAAAAAACGCTAGAAGAGTTGCGCTTTTCAAGTAATTTTTTAGTTATGTGTAATAATATCTTGAGAGAATATTTCAATGACTTATAATATATGATTTTTATTATTTAGTTATAATATAAATTTTTTATTTTGTTAATACTTGGGCCCCGTTTAAAATTTTCGCATAGGGCCCCTTAAATCTATGGGCCGGCCCTGTACATACGTATGTATGTATGTAAGTAAATGTATGTATGTATATATGTATGTATGTATGAAAGTTAGTATATGTATGTATGTATGAATAAATTACAACATTTTGATGTTGCGTTTAGCGGAAACGGTGTTGCGTTTAACATTGCCTTATTGTAATGCAAATACATGGGCACCGCGCTAAGCGAACTCTAGAAAAAAGAATAACATACATACATACATACATACATACATACATATCTCATATATATTTAGAAACATTTATTTTCTTTTAATTTTCAAAAAAAATCGACTGTTGTGTATGCTGATGTTTTTGTGTTTGTATACACGGAACATTTTTATAAAAATATTAATTTTATTTGGGCTTAATTTTTTTTTATTGTTGTTTCTTTTTTTTCAATCGTGCATGTTAATGTTTTTGTTTTTATATAGACGAGTTATTTTGATTTTTCGTTACGCTTTTATTAATTTTATAAGATTTTTATGAGTTAGAGGCATTTTAGTCAATTTACAACATTTTGATGTTGCGATTAGCGGAAACGGTGTTGCGTTTAATATTGTCCTTATTGTAATGCAAATACATGGGCACCGTGCTAAGCGCGCTGGTCAACTACATGTACATAAACAATACATATACCACCCCTACTAGATGATCACTTTGCAAATTAGTACCCACTGGTTGAACAATTACATGTACCTCCAAACTTGAAACATCAATTACATATAGCCCCATTAGTCAACGCCAGTGCTGATATCAGCTCACCGGACACATGCCCTTGTCCACGTGGTCATCCACGTCAGTCATGTGTATTTATAATTGTTTTACCTCAATATTTTGACCTTCAAAATGTAGTCGTTATTGGGTTTATATGTAATTGCCCTAATATTGCTATGGGTGTGTTTGTAATTGATTTTTCTCATAAACTAGTCGTTATTTTTTTAAAAAAAAATTCTTATAAATATTGATGAAATTTCATTATAATTCTTCATCTTTCTCTCAATTTCCATACAAAACAAAAGAATGGCAAATAATTCCTTATGCCGCAAATTTGGATGTGGTATGTCAACAAACATGCCAGTTTCAAGTAGTAAGAAGAACGATGGTAGGTTGTATTATTGTTATCCTGGTCATGATTGGTCTCATTAGTGCGCACGAGATGATTGACTTGGGAATTAGTGGGTTGTTTGGCACATTGTGAGAATTTTAATGAATAGTAACTAAATTTTAAATGAGTTGTTAAAAATTAGTGTTTATTATAACATTACATTTTGTATGGGATTTTGCAAGGAGTAAGTCTCCTGAAAGACTACCTGATAATTTATATTGAGACGAACCTATATTGTAAAAAAAAAATCATCGATGTTACTAATCAAAATACCTATATTCTCAACATTGGTATTTTTTTTCATATTACAACAAGACTTATTTCATTAACAACATAAACATTTTTATTAATAACATGGATGCGTTTATTTACAATATACTAGTATTCGTGACACGCGGTTCTCGCGTCTAACCTTTTAAATGAATAAATCATTTTCACTCCCACATTGGAAAAAGTGATATAAGTCGGATCTTAGCAAATTTATATAATAACACTGTGTTGATTATATGATTTCAATTGTTCTTTTGTTGGGGGTACATATAACATCTTGTATATGTAGATCGGGTTTAAGTTTTAAAAAGATCAAATGGTTCACCATTTGAACCCTTAATTAATGGGAAGAAATACTTAGATGAAGTTATGTTATGTAAGAGAGTTTACGGTTGATAAAATATTGTTTTGTAAGAAACGGTTAGAGGGGAGATTTTTGTTTTATTTTAATTTTATTTTCATGTAACTTATCTTTTGATATTAATAACTTTGATTATGATATAGTATAAATGTCGTCTCTGGATAAATTATTTAAAGACAGTAGTTCATAAAACTTTGTGTTCTACAAGTGTCATGAGTTTTAGTTAAGTAATGACTCAGTTAAAAAAGATAACCATTACCTCAACAAAAATAGTAAGACCACTATAAAATATGATCGACTCATTTAAAATGGATTAACAGATTCGCTTTATTTTCTTCTTTGAAAAAAAAAAAAAGAAACAGCTCGTAGATCATTTTCCAACTTGCAACTTTAAATTGTCACGACTGGTCAATGGCGCCTTATTCAGATGACTTCTTATTTGCTAACATTCCCCTTTCTTGGCTAGATTCTGCTCCTCTGAATCAAATTCTGGAAAAATGAGGCTGGAAGTAAATCAGTACTGAAGTAAACGCTAGTGAATCCAAGGTAACTTGCTGATTATTGATGTTTCTTTTGCTTCGATAGTTCGATTGTTACGGTTCTTCTGCCTCCACAACCAATCTCTTTGGATCCTCCTCCAGTTCAGCTCGGATTTCAAATCCTTTCGGTCAATCCGGTCCATCTAGCAGTGGCACTACAATGAGCTTGTTTGGATCGACTTCAGCTTCACCTGCAACTAGCACTACACCTTCATTTGGATTTAATTCTGCTCCTGCAACTACAGTAGTAAGCACCACTACATCTTTGTTTGGTTCTACACCTGCTCCTTCATTTGGCTCCACCACAGAACAACCTGCTGCTCCTTCATTTGGCTCCACCACAGAACAACCTGCTGCTCCTTCAACTGGCCTATTCGCTTCCACCACGGCTCAATAGGCTGCTCCTTCAGCTGGCCTATTCTTGATGATGATGAAGGGATTGAGTTTTCCTCAGAAATTAATTACTACTAAAGCAAAAGAAGCAAATATTTATTTTATCATCGATCAAGGAATCAAAGCTGCAAATCCTGGAACCCAAAACATACATACTCATCTTTTTTACATTCAACTTAATTAACCTCCCTCAGTTCACAGCAAATAATTGCTTGTGAATCCTTCATGACTCACAATGCTGCCTTCCCTTCCCTCATGCTGAGGCATTTCATATAATAAAACAAATCGTGAACATTAGCTGGAGTGGTTCGATTAGCATTGACATGAGTGAAATTAATCAGAGTTGAGAAAGAAACTGGCCGGGTAACATCGATGACTGGATTAATTGTAGGAATGATCATAAGTTAATATGTGTTATACTGTGACGAATCGAACGTCACGGTTCCGAAGGATTGAATCAAATCGTATCAAAAAGACTAAACGACTTATTGTGGGTCGGTTACAAGGGATAAAACCGACCTACATCAACTTCTCAAATCTCGGACAAAGGAGGATATACCGATCTACATCGTATATCCGACCTACAAGTCCAAGATCCGACTTCAACAACAGGTCCGAGCCTGGACCTCAAATAGTGATTCAAGATCCCGTAATATCCGGACTACGTGTCAGTTAAGGACATGATTCCGGGATTTAAGGGATCCTGTTCCCCGGAAATTGCCTATAAATAGAGCTCATTCTCTTCAGTTCAAGTAAGTCATTTATTGCGTCTCAACCATATTTCTGAAAGGAAGAGTACTACTCTTGGTTGAATCACTACCCGGTTTGTCCACGGTAGACCGGGCATAAAGAGGTCTAACCCTCGCTTTTCTTAGCAGTTCAGGCACTTCCGAAGAAGCTAAGGCGCGGTATCCGAACTAGACGAATTTTACCCTCAACATAATTGGCGCCGTCTGTGGGAAACGACACGAAAAGTTCTCACCGACCTAAAAACTGAGGCCATGCTTCCTCGGACAGCGAAAAAAACCATTCCATCCGGGTCACTCCCTGCTAGTGACCCGCCAGTTAACCAAGAAGTAAACAATCCGATCCTCCCACAAGGAGGAACTCAAACGGAGATTCGGATCGAAACCAGTACTGAGCCAGAAGAAGAATATAGAGAATGACGGAGACCAACCTCGGTATACCAGCATACCAACGGAAACCAACCCGGTCCTTCAAACCCACAACCAAGTGCAATTCCCATACCACCAGGGTTTGAGGAAATATTTACAGCCATGGAGACTCGGATCGAAAACCGTATCCGAAAGAGCCTACCGAGGCATGAAGAACGATCGGAATCTAGAACGCCCTCTGTCACTAATCGAAATGTCCGACCGACACAAGTCCAAGCAAGAGGAGATAGAGCTCCTCAGCAGCCTATGCCCGATTTGCGAGATGTCATAAATGAGAAAAGCCGAATGACACAACTCGAGGACAACCCTAACGCGACTCAGGATAATCATGGGTATTCAAGACGTGACGACCAACCCCATAACAAGCATCCTGAAGGAAGTCAAAGAGAAAGAGAAAATCCGAACATGGATAATGAATACTGTGACGAGGATCATGTCCAATCCTTTACCCGAGAGGAAATTGCTATAAAGCAACGAGCCCTAGCCGTCGAACAGGAACGATTGGAAAAGATGATCCGAGCTAGAGAAATTGTGAGTTTTGGAAGAGATCGAGACCGAAATCCAAGTCCGCTAACCGCCATTGTCCGAGCTGACCTACTGCCGGAGAACAGGATGATTCCTGGGAACCTTGACAAATATGACGGGACCACGTGCCCGATAGGACATCAAGTCAGATTTGAAAGTTCTATGTCCGTTACGGATTCAGTCGGCATAATCATGCGAATGCCTTAGTCGGAACATTCTATGGTAAAGCCATGAACTGGTGGTTGGAACTAAGACCAGGATCAATCTCAAGTTATCAACAGCTTTTGGAGATTTTCATCCACAACTTTGAGAACTACAGAACCAAGAAGAAACCTATCACCTTCATGGCAAACACTGTGCAAAAAAGAAATGAGAACTTAAGAGCCTTCATAACTCGGTTTAACGAGGCGTTGCTCTCCGTTGAACCTCATTCCTTGAAAGAGAAGTTGGCATACCTATACTCAAACTCCAAGCATGAAGGCTTACGAGCACTTATTTCTGAAGGAAGAGTGAAAAGCGAACGCATGCTAGACGATGTCGTTGAAGGATTTATGACAGGGGAAGAATATCGAAAACATTACCCAACTAGAACTGAGGAAAGGGACATGAAGAATGAGAAAAATGAGAACAAGTCCCAACAAAATCCCCGTAATGAAAAGAAAAACAACGATAATTACAGAGGACTGGAGACTAGAAGGAGAAGTTCTCCTAGGAGATATGCAAATTATTCCATTCTTAACACTCCCCGGACTAATATTCTTGCTGGCATAGAAGACAAAGGATATGGGATAGCCTGGCCCAAAAAGTTCAAGGAGAACCGACAATCCCGAAATTCCAATTTGTTCTGTCGTTTCCATAAGCAACCAGGGCATTCAACGGAAGATTGTGTGGATTTGAAGAATGAAGTTGAAAGACTCATTGAACTTGGGTACCTGAAAGACTATATCATGCGCCGAGATAGCAGCGGTAACCCAGCCAAAGAAATGCGACAGAGAGCGAGATCTCCTGAAAGAGCCCCACCAGGTAGACCGGAGAAAAATGCCCGGACTCGATCCGCCCAAGATAATAACCGTCATAATTTTCAAGAAGATTATGAGAATGCTCCACAAAAAGGGGTCATTGGGAGCATCACCGGTGGACCAGCTGGAGGTGATAGTCGGAATGCCCGAGAGTGGACAGCAAAGAATATCCGGAGATCCGACGAAACCATGGTGAACGCAGTTCAAAAAGGGTTCAACTGTATCTCCTTTGATGACTCAGAAGTTCCTCCTGTCTGCATAGGATAAGGCAAAATCAATAATCCCGACCTACCTGTAGTTATCACACTAGACATTGCCAACTACGGTGTGAAGAAAGTGTTAGTTGATAATGGAAGTTCCGCCAATATCATCTTTTCAGAAACTTTGGCCAAAATGGAACTAAAACCCGAAGGACTTAGGAGTGTTATTACATCCTTGCAAGGTTTCGGCGGAGGAGAAGTAAGGCCTCTTGGAAGTGTGTATCTAGCCATCTCAATGGGCCAAATGCCTTGTCGAGTGACAAAGGAATTACGATTCATGGTGGTAGACTGTCCCTTTGACTATACTGTACTCTTGGTCCGACCTGGAATTAACACTTTTAGGGCAATCATCAACACTCCATCTCAAAATAAAGTTCCCAACTCCTTTCAGAGTGGGAGAAGTCAAAGGAAACCGGAGAGAAGCCTGGGAGTGTTACACGCTATCCGCCAAAAGAATGTTGCAACCCATTCTGAAAGGCGGCTCGCATCCCGACCTCGACCCAAACGAAGGAACCAAGAGAATGTGCTTTCCAATCACTTCAGTGGGAAGCATTGAAGATTACAATGTCATTCCCGAGCAACCTGCCGGACAAACACCGAAGAAGAGATTTTTTGGTGAGAATCGGATAGAACCATAATGCGAAACCAAAGAAATCCAATTTGTTGGAGGAAATCCGAAGAAGGTCACCAAGATAGGGACCGGAATGACAGCAGAATCCGAGCTCAAACTAACCACCTTCCTACGAGCAAATACCGACGTATTTTCATGGGGGACCGAAGATTTAACGGGAATTGATCCAAGGATAATGGTGCACCACTTGAATGTTGATCCAAGTATCAAACCAGTTCGCCAAAAGAAGAGGGATCATGGAAAAGAACAAGATAAGATCATAGCCGCGGAAGTGGAACGATTACTACAGGCAGGACACATCATAGAAGCCCACTATTCTGAATGGTTATGCAATGTCGTTCTGGTTAAAAAATCACCAGGAAAATGGTGCATGTGCAATGATTTTACAACCTTGAATCAGTTTTGTCCTAGAGATCCATATCCACTTCCGAGGATTGATACCTTAGTTGATTCCACCACCGACTGCGCTTTGCTTAGCTTCATGGATGCTTTCCAGTGATTTTATTAGATAAAAATGGCCAAAGAAGACATTGCAAAGACTGCATTTGTTACATCGGGGGGAGTATACTGCTTCAATGTGATGCCCTTTGGACTCAGAAATGCTGGAGCAACCTATCAGAGATTGGTTAGCCAGATGTTCAAAGAAGAAATTGGAAAAATCATGGAAGTTTATGTTAATGATATGCTAGTAAAAAGCAAGGAGGAAAATTAACATGTTTCACACATCTCAAAGTGTTTTTCCATACTCAGAAAGTACGGTATGAAACTAAATCTGGAGAAATGCACTTTTGGAGTGAAGGGCGGAAAATTCCTAGGTTACATGATCACAGAAAGGGGAATTGAAGCCAATCCCGACAAAATCAAAGCTATCCTGGATCTTCCGCAACCGAAGAATATCAATGAAGTCCAAAAACTCGTAGGCAAGATAGTTTCTTTAAGCAGATTCATTTCCCGGTCAGCTGAAAAAAGTCTGCCATTCTTCAAGGCACTCCGAAAAACTACCAACTTTGAGTGGACTGAATCTTGTCAAGAAGCCTTTGAGGAATTGAAGAATTATCTGGTCAGTCCGCCACTTCTAGCTATACCAGTTCCTGGAGAACCCTTGTATTTGTACGTGGCAATCAGTCTTGAGGCGGTGAGCTCGATAATGGTTAGAATCGCTGAAAATGAACACTTACCGATCTACTACTTGAGCAAGGCCCTGACTAGTGATGAGAAGAACTACTTGGAAATCGAGAAGTATGCCTTTTGCGTCGTGAACGCAGCTGCAAGACTCAAACCCTATTTCATATCTTATGATGCCATAGTTCTTACTCATCATCCTCTCAAGCAAGTATTAGGGAAGCTCGAGAAATCTGGACGATTAGCCAAGTGGGCCATTCAACTGGGGGAACTAAACATCGAATATCAAGCACCGACTGCAAAGAAAGCACAAGTCTTGGCAGATTTCTTAGCCTCTTATCCGACAAGGGTGGAAGAAGCAAGCTCTAACTCAAAAGTGGACGATTCTCTGACATTGATAGCTCCAATAGTCGGACAAAACTTAGATATCATTGATGTTGAGAAATGTATCCTACCACCACCCCCAGAAGGAGAAGCACCCAAGGAAACACCAGTGATCATAGAGAAAGTGAAAACGCAAGAGCAAACTGAAGAAATTTGGCAACTCTTTGTTGATGGCTCGGCGAGCCTAGGTTCTGGAGGGGCCGGTTTGCTCCTGATCAGTCCCGAAGGAGCTGAACTCGAATATGCCACTAAGTTGGATTTCAGTATTACCAATAATGAAGCCGAGTACGAAGCTCTACTCTCATGTTTGAAATTGGCTAAATCAATAATGGCCAAGAAGATACGAGCTCACACCGACTCTCAACTGGTCGAATCACAATTCTCGGGAGAACTACAAAAGGACCGACCTTGATCAAATACTTAGAAATCCTAAAGAAAACAGTCAAGAGTTTCACCGAGTTTTCTCTGTCTCGGATACCCCGAGCTATGAATGAACGAACTGATGTCCTATCCAAATTAGCATCAGCCTCACGATCAATCGACACTCGCTCGGTCGTTCTCATGACTTCTAAGAAGCCAAGTATCTCACGAGACTTGATCACAACCAGGGTTCTTGCTATAAATGCAAACAATGATTGGAGATCCGACCTATTGAACTACCTCACCAACGACATAGTTACGACTGATAAACTTGAAGCGAGACGACTAAGGAACAAAGCGTTGAGGTACTTCATGATTGATTCAGATCTCTATAAACGATCATATGGCGGAACTCTCATGACAAGGACGAATCATTCTCGGTGATGGCCGAAATTCATCAAGGAAGCTGTGGAAATCATTCCGGGGGTCGGGCTTTGGCTCAAAAGATTGCCCGACAAGGCTACTTTTGGCCCACTATGTTGAAAGTTTCGTTCCAATTTTCAAGAGGATGTAATGAATGTCAATGATTTGCAAACATCCCTCACCGACCCACTTTGCCCATGATACCTGCAAGTATCACTTGTCCCTTCGATCAATGGGGAATTGACATTGTCGGGAAATTACCAGTTGGGACAGCACAAAAGAAGTTTATCATCGTAGCAGTGGAATACTTTACCAAGTGGGTCGAAGATGAAGCCATGTCAGTCATCACCGAGAAGAAAGTGATCCTCTTCGTCTGGAAAAACATTATCTGTCGGTTTGGACTTCCGAGGATAATAGTAGCAGATAATGGGAGACAATTTTCAGGAATTCGGATGAAGGAATGGTGCCAAGAATTGAAAATTGAGCAAAGGTTCACCTCGGTCGGATATCCTCAAGCTAATGGTCAGACCGAGGCAACCAACAAAACAATTGTAGCTAACTTGCAAAAAAGGCTTCAAGAGTCGAAGGGGGATTGGGTTGAAGAGTTAAATGGAGTTCTATGGGCATATAGAACTACTGCTCGGACCTCTACGCAAGAAACTCCATTCATACTAGTATATGAATCCGAGTCCGTAATCCCAGCTGAAATAGCAGTAGAGACCATCCGTATCCAAGGATATTCTCCAGCCGATAACCACTTCTCGCGAGTTTTTGACCTAGACATGATGGAGACAGTCCGAAGTGATGCCTTAGCCCTAACCATGAATTATCAATCCATTATGGCTCGCTCCTACAACAAGCATGTATATGTTAGGGATCTGCAAGTCGGTGACTTGGTCCTCCGACGAGCAGACATTTTGGGCAAAGTCGGAAAATTACAACCAAACTGGGAGGGACCTTACAAGATAACTCGAGTCCACAAAAATGGAAGCTATGATCTAACTGACCCAAAAGGCAGAGAGCTCCAAAGAACTTGGAACGGGAAGAATCTCCAGTAATTCTATCCCTAGAAGGCGGCCTTGAGGCTTGGATGTCATTAGTTTAACCTATCATATTTTGTACCTTGTCTTTATCTTATGTTGAAGTCCGAGTGAGTGAAACCTCAACATTTTTCCCACCTGGTTTTGATTACAATTCGGGAAAAAACACTCGTACAAAGACCGCCTTTGAAGGTATCTCAGCCAAAACGACCTCGGGCCTTCACCACGTGATCCCCCTCACCATAGAAAGGGTCATATAGACCGACTCACGATGTGACTAAGAGGTAAATTATGTAGGGCAATAACCCGAGGAGTATGCCGCAGGGATGATGCAAAACTATCGTGATCAAGTAACTTTTGTTGTCCTTTATTGTCCAACTTTCGAGTTGGCCTAATACTATTCAACTAATGAGTCGCTATATCGGAATCTCGGTGACTTGTTTTCACTTATCCAAAACAAATTCCGACGAAAAATGAAAAACAAGTCTATGAAAAGGTAACAACTTCATCAATGGAGGTCGGTTCAAATTTCGTTAGAAAATCGAGATATGGAAAGTACAAGTTTTTCAAGGTCCGAGGACCATACATATGCCTACGGGGCATACCCCGCCTTCTCCCTTCACTGAATTTCCGAGGTTGAGCTTTGAGACTCCGAGCCACCATCTTGAGCCCGACGAGATTGTTGTCACAGATTCAATCCTCCCACGAATCATCTTCAAGATCCGCTCTCTTCCTCGGCCCGCCTCCTGATGACCACCGGACATAAAGGGGGATCACCTTCTGGATCAAGAACGATTGAGTCATCCACTGTGCCTTTACCATAATAGGTCGGAGGATGCTTGTTCCCGCAGGTACAGTTTATCCAGTGCCGACAGCAATCGTACTTGGGATCATTTGGGTCTCCAAAGTCGAAGTTCTCCAAGTCGGGTAGCGCTGCGCTCGCATTAAGTTGAAGTTGCCTAGCTCGGCTTGCGGCTTCTCGGGCGGCTTCCGACATCCTAAAGGAATCTGACACGGACTACACTGGCTCGGAGAAAAATTGCTAAGAAAAAAAGGAAAGAAAGAAGAAAGGAAGGTAAAAAAGTGAGGAAGAAAGAGTTACCATACCCCTATTTATAGGAATAAAGAATCCCTATGATCACGCCACGTGTCCACCATCTGACGGCTCGGAAGATGAAAGGACGCAGTAATAATGGCGACTTTACCGCTTCACCTCTTCCTTTCTAGAACATTACACATCATTACAGAGTAAGTCGGTATTACAATACCGACCTTTAGAGAAATAAGGGTGACTCCCGAAGTTCCAACATTCTTCCAGTATATCGGGATTTCTAGTCTCGATGAGGCCCCCAAACATTTCTCTCCCAAAACCGACCTATGAAGTATAGAACACCGAGCAATGGCCTCACCCACCGCGCCCGGACAAGATCAAAAATCCCATTGAAGTGTGGTGAGGAAGGTCATTGCCCCGAATCCAACACTGACTATACTGGCTCGGAGAAAAATTGCTAAAAAAGGAAAGAAAGAAGAAAGGAAGGTAAAAAAGTGACGAAGAAAAAGTTACCATACCCCTATTTATAGGAATGAAGAGTTGCTGCGATCATGCCACGTCTCCATCATCTGACGGCCCAAAGATTAGAGGACGCAGAATATCGACTTTACCGCTTCACCTTCCCTTCAAGAAAACTACGATCACTGAAAGCGAGTCGGTATCTTAATACCGACCCTAAAGGAAATATCTTAACATTTTCCAGGTTCTACTTAAAAATCAAGATTAAACTTCTTGATAAGTCGGTATCTTAATACCGACCCTAAAGGAAATATCTTACTATTTTCCAGGTCTACTTAAAAATCAAGATTAAACTTCTTGATAAGTCGGTATCTTAATACTGACCCTAAAGGAAATATCTTAATATTTTCCAGGTTCTACTTAAAAATCAAGATTAAACTTCTTGATAAGTCGGTATCTTAATACCAACCCTAAAGGAAATATCTTAATATTTTCCAGGTTCTACTTGAAAATCAAGATTAAACTTCTTGATAAGTCGGTATCTTAATACCGAACCTAAAGGAAATATCTTAATATTTTCCAGGTTCTACTTGAAAATCAAGATTAAACTTCTTGATAAGTCGGTATCTTAATACCGACCCTAAAGGAAATATCTTAATATTTTCCAGGTTCTACTTAAAAATCAAGACTAAACTTCTTGATAAGTCGGTATCTTAATATCGACCCTAAAGGAAATATCTTAATATTTTCCAGGTTCTACTTAAAAATCAAGATTAAACTTCTTGATAAGTCGGTATCTTAATACCGATCCAAAAGGAAATATCTTAATATTTTTCAGGTTCAACTTAAAAATCAATATTAAACTTGTTGATAAGTCGGTATCTTAATACCGACCCTAAAGGAAATATCTTAATATTTTCCAGGTTCTACTTAAAAATCAAGATTAAACTTCTTGATAAGTCGGTATCTTAATACCGACCCAAAAGGAAATATCTTAATATTTTCCAGGTTCTACTTGAAATCAAGATCAAACTTCTTCATAAGTCGGTATCTTAATACTGACCCTAAAGGAAATATCTTAATATTTTTCAGGTTCTACTTGAAAATCAAGATTAAACTTCTTGATAAGTCGGTATCGTAATACCGACCCTAAAGGAAATATCTTAATATTTTCCAAAGTTCTATAAAGATGAAAGATAACTTAAGTTATATATATATACCGACAAAATTATTAAGATTCCGACCCATCACCCAGACCACCAAAATAAAGTGTAAAGGTCAAAGGTGACTAAGTCGGAATCTACAGACTGATTATGAAAAAATTACTCCCTCACAGACCAAGGGAGATAGTCTTCATCAAAAATAAATATTGTTCAAAAGGAAAAGAGCTTAAAGAAAACAACAAGTTTAAAGGAAAAAACCGGACTAACAGGTGACCGGCCTTCAATCAATCTTGACCACAAGGCTCCTATTATTTCCTTCCAGGGTCGATTCAACTGTGGTTCCAGTTGGTTGTTCTAGACCGGGGCTCCCATCCTCTTCATTCACTGGATCCTCCATTCCCTTATCTACTGCCGGCGTCACTACAGGTTGAATCACGGGGAGAGTCGGCATGCTATCATCATCGGCTCGGATGTGACCAAAAATGGGACCAGGTAGCCTCATCCAAGCGACATTTGCAGCACTCCAGTCGGCTTCAGGTTTTAGGCACTCGGCATTAACCACCGTGGGCAACCAAAATGGATAAAAAGCCACAGTAGGAGCATTCATTTGGCTCGGAGCAACCATTCGCCAGAATTCATTAGCAAATAAGGCCTGGCTGTCGACATCCACCGGAAGGGACTCAAAGGTCGGCCCAAACTGAGGATTGAGCTAATCCTCATACGCCTGGAAGTCAGCTGGAAGTACATTAGCCAGCTTGAGTTGGTCAATGCAATCCGAGAAAGCAGCCATCCGAGCCTTCCCCACCACATCCATCTTGGCGAAGCCAAAAGCTGGAGACTGCAGGAAGTCGGCCACCGCTGAAAGCCGAGTAGACTTACACTCAGCTAAGAGCCTTTCTCTCATACTCTACCGAGCATCCGAAAACGATTCAACATGAGCTTTGAATAAATCGTCCTGCAACCGAGCGCTAGCCAACTCCGACTCTTTAGAGCCTAAGGCCTGCTTCAGCTCCGCGATCTCCTGTTGGAGGGCATGTTCCTTGGCCTCCTTGGCCCTTTTGAACTCGGTCAGAGCATCCTCGGCCACCTTAGCACGAGCTTCCAACTCCTCCCGACCCCTGTCATCCTTTTCCACCCTCAGCTTCTTCAACTCCTCGTACCGACGGACATGCCTTTGAGCCCGGATTACACTCCCCGAGCGCCTTCATCAACTGTAAAAAAATCAGAAAGATTGCAAGTGTTATAATGCTTATCCTATGAAAGATAAAGAATCTAAGGGTCGAAAGACAAACCTCTCGGCTCTGATCACAAAGAGCCTGGGAAAACTCTTCCTCCGACATTCCCATTACCTGACCTTCCTCGGCCGTGGTGAATTCCCAGGCTACCGACGGATCAAACGTCCGTCGGATGTTCCGACCAGCAGGCTGTGACTCCTCCAAAGGCCTCTTTTCTCGACTTCGGTCGGTCGCATCAATTGGAGGTGGCGTCCTGGAAGATGAACTCCCACGCCTCAACAGATCTTGACCTCCCCGACGAGCCAATGACTAAGCGGCTTGGCGAGGAATGCGACCCCCCCCCCCCCGCACCTTCCTGACCCCTGGAGCATGTCGAATGGGTTGACTCCCGGACCCTTGCACCGAGCCCTGATGCTGGGAACCCGACCCACCAGCACCTTGAGTGTTTGGCTCCAAGTGACTCGCTATGTTTACGGGGGCCGAGATGTTCATCTTCACTACCTGCTTACTCTTCGGCTGGGTCTCAGGGAAGTCTGTCCCAGCGAGCTTCATTCCCGATAGACATCCAGTAACCTAAAAACAAGACAAGGGTCGTTAGTTTTATGAAAACGGACATCCAGTACTTGTTGTTACTTTCCAACATATCAGAGACTTACCTAAGGACTTATTATTACATTAAACCTCCTCGGAAGTTATACCGGCCAAGTAGGGGAGAGGCTGATTAACCAAGACATATGGAAAATACATACGCTCAGGAGTCATATTATAAAAATTGGACAACCAGGCCGGCCAACTGCTCTTGGTTCCGAGCTTAACTGGTCGGGGGTCCTTCCCCTTGAAAAAATGTAGGGGCGCGTTGGTTGTGCCCCGGGTATCTCTGAAGTAAAAATACTTCGTCCACCATTCTATGCCAGTGGACGAAGTCATGTTGTGCAAAAATTTAAAATACCTACGAGCCGAGAAATAGAAAAAGTATGGATTTCCCGGACTCTTGGCTATTTTGAAAAGGCGAAGAAAGTTTGTGTCGTTGAGAGGAATGTTGGAGTGCTTCATCACCACCACCCAACAGATAAGGGTCGCCAACCCATTAGCTGTGATTTGAGTCGGGCACATCTTAATCTCTCGGAGGATTTTTTGAAGGTCGGTATTGATTGGGAGCCGCCACCCATTCTCTATTTGTACCGAGATGATTGAGACATATCCCTCGGGTGGATTGTACAAAGTTTGATCTGCGGAAGGGATCCGAAGCTCGACATACAAAGAGATGTTGTAGTTGAATCTCAACTTGGTCAACTCCTCAGTGGTAACCGTGGAGGCACAGGTCGGAATAAACCCATCCACGTTTTGCTCGGCACCGTTAAACAAAGGACCGATATCCACTTCTCTACGGACTTTGATGTTAGTGGCCGAGGAACCGCGGACTTCTCCTGCCTTGTTGAATTTTGTCTCCTCCTCAACCACTCTCCTCCTTTTTCTTCTAGGCTCGATCTCTTCTTCCTCGACCTCATCCTCTTCTTCCGCCCCAACCTCTTGATTTTCGTTCTCAAGCTGAGGGTTATCACTCCCAACCGCCTCATCCCCCACTCCATCCCACATCTCATCTATTTCAACATCGTCAGCATCTTCACCATCCAAACCAAGGCGTGCTCGCACCACCACATGCAGAAGACTCTGCCACCGATCCTTGCATTAGCACAAGTTTCTCCCTCTCTGACACCCGACCACCGAGATTAAGTCTATCCCTCACCAATTCATCTCTCACTTCGGAGATGATGGGCTCATTCCTAATGGAGCACCTATAGGATCCGCCCAGACTTGCAGATAACCCTGGAGGAAGCTGTCTCGAGCTAGAACCGACCACAAGGTTCCCCGAGCCCGAACCTACCATAAAGGACCGACCCCTAGGCTGGTTAACCATCTGACCCTCCTCAATGGAGTCGTCTGATGCGGTGAAGGAATCTTCCTCACCATTATGGTCGTACGACCGACCCTCCGACTGATGCTGACTATCCTCACTCTGACTCGCCATGATTCTACGTGATAAGATTTATATAAGAAACTAACGCAGAAGAGACTGACCCTAAGATCAGTCGGAGGACGATCCTACCTGACCCCATGTTACGAAAATATGAAAGACAACAAATAGAGAAATTAAAGATGAAGATCGGAATCCGAGACACTTACAGTTTTTGAAAAACGGTGTTGGACCTGAAGCACGGAAGTTCGAGATTGCGGAAGCTCGGTGAGAAAAAGAAAATTGCCTTGAGAAAAGAGAGTTTGAGAGTTGAAGTGTGGTGAAGCAAATGAAAAGGAGCCTCCTATTAATAGTCCTCCGAAAACTTCTACCTGCTCTCGCCCAATCATCATTACTACCGATATAGGAACTTGTGCCGCATTTAATGCTACACTGTTATCCATTTGACACGTGTCCCACTCAACCGGTCTACAAAACGGATCAAATATTTGCCTCTCTATAGTCTCGGTATATCCGACTTACGAGACTCGGCGAAACCGAGACTAGGGGGGAATAGTCAATATATCCGTTTTTCAATTTGATTAATCCCTCATCCGACACACAGAAACTTGGGAATTTCACATCTATCTTTACAAGTTACATGGAAACTGGGGGGACTTATGTTATACTGTAATGAGTTCCCCCTAATTCGGAGACGAATTAGGACGAATCGCACGTCACGGTTCCGAAGGATTGAATCAAATCAAAGAAAAAGACTAAACGACTTATTGTGGGTCGGTTACAACGGATAAATCCGACCTACATCAACTTCTCAAATCTCGGACAAAGGAGGATATACCGACCTACAGTGTATATCCGACCTACAAGTCCAAGATCCGACTTCTACAACAGGTCCGAGCCTGGACCTCAAATAGTGATTCAAGATCCCGTAATATCTGGACTACGTGTTAGATAAGGACATGATTCTGGGATTTATAGGATCTTGTTCCCCGGAAATTGCCTATAAATAGAGCTCATTCTCTTCAGTTCAAGTGAGGCATTTATTGCGTCTCAACCATATTTCTGAAAGGAAGAGTACTACTCTTGGTTGAATCACTACCCGGTTTGTCCACGGCAGACCGAGCTTAAAGAGGTCTAACCCTCGCTTTTCTTAGCAGTTCAAACACTTCCGAAGAAGCTAAGGCGCGATATCCGAACTAGACGAATTTTACCCTCAACAATATGAAAGAAAGAAATCCAAGGGAATGAAGACCAACACAACAGCAATACATTTCACATGCTAAGAAAACTAATTAAGATGCATTTCCAAAATATCAAGTCACAGGCTTCATATACTATTTCTTCGCCCAGTAGTTTCGGAATTACACTCCACAGATATATGAATGATTCACTTCCTCAGGCAGCTACACTGACCTAGACCTAGAGCATAAAATATGGAACCTCAAGTGATTTTTAGCAGCGCATGGAAACCAAAAATTGACAGTGATATATGAAAACTGAATAAATTATGATTAGCAGTTAATAAGAACATCCATCCTAGCTAGCTAGTTCCAAGAACCATAATCACTACTCAATAGCAATGAAAATGGAAGTTACTGAAATAAATACTACAGGTACTTACTACTAGTTTGATAACAAAGGAAACAAACAAAACAACATACATTAAGTTGATTGATTGATACTCATGATCAGTGGTATTTTAGATAATACCAACCGAAATGAAATGATCAACTATTCAAATACCACCGAACTGATCTAATCAACATTTTGCGCGGCTGCTAACTTCCAGCTTTGGCCTTTTCGACAGGTTGGGTTCTGCATCGTTGGTAACTTCCTGCAGGCTCTTATTTTTGGACAGGTTGGGGAGACTATTATACATCCTGAGGATGTCCTCTCTTGCTGGGCCAGAAGCACACCCTTTCATATAGTGAAGAATCTGAGATATAACACGCTCGTTCGTTAAATAAGTAATCATATGATCATCATACTCCATAAGCAGGCAGGCAGCTAATTATTATTATTATGATTATGATTATGATATATGTGAGCTCACCGTTGGATGTCCAGCATGGGCATTAGGAGGAGCGCCCAGGACATCGGCCAAGATACCATTAGCAGAAGCATAATCAATAAGATAGTAGAGTACATCGAACGATCCTGCATTTAATTTGTACGTTTCAGGAAGAAGAACATACAATTATAGCTAGTACTATACTGACTAGAGTATAAAAAAAAGAAAGAAAAAAAGAGTGACTAACCTGCCATGAAGGCAATATGAACTGGAGGTATATGAGAGGTTGGATGAGGAAGATCAAACAAACCACAACCAGCATAAGCTCGACCACTTCCAAAGATACTAGCTTTTCGATCAGTTATAAGATACTATATACACAGACAAACATATTTAATATCAACAATCAACAACAATAATAATAATAATAATAATAATAATAATAATAATAATAATAATAATAATAATAATAAATCGAGATGCCAAAATGAAAGTTAATTAAGGAGAACCTTGACACAATCGAGAGTGCCGCAATAACATGAGAACTCAAGAGGGTTCATATTAAGAACTTTGAGATTATAGTCACAATATTTTTCACTGCAATTCAATTCAACCAAGTAGTGTAGTATTAATTACGGATCGATCGATCATGCTATTACTAAAATAAATAAAAAAATCAGCAATTTGTTTGTATGTTTTGTCGAGCAAAATCTAAATCATGAATAATTTATTTATCGAGTTGAGTGATTAATTAACATTTTATAAGTATAATCTAATGACAGAAATATATAAATATGGAGTAATTTGTTTGTTTCTTAACACAGAGAGATACATACAGAAATATACATGGAGTTAGTACGTACTACTTAATTTACCTTTAGCCGCATCCAAGGCCATGATGAGTTCAGTCTTTTTATTATTGGAAATTGCTTTCTCGACGTAGTGGTGGTAGCGTTTCGTAATCATCATCATCTTCAGATCCTTCTTCTACAATTCCCCATGAGACGTCCGAGTCAGCCCCTTCGAATTCCGAATCCGTTTCGTAATCACTACTACCAACGGAACTTTGTTTAGATCCGGATCCATCAGAACGTTTTTCTTCCTCCAAAGTGCTGGTCATTGATGCTCTTCAATTTCACAGATAGATTTCTGCCTAGGTTAGGTAGACAGACAGACAGATAGGGTTAAAAAATAAGGTGGAATCAACCCACACCTTTCTTATTCTAATACTATTAGTCTAGTGATGGGCCTTAGAGCTCACCGGCCCACTATAAATAAATTATTGTCAAAGACTAACAATTCAAATAAAACCCCATCAATGAAACCAATTCAAAGAGGAACCTTTTAAACCTAGTTGATAGAAAAAGCTCCATACATAACTATAATAACCAATTCAAAGAGGATGTAGTGACTTTAGCGTACTGGCCGATTCACTGTGGGCGGACCATATGAGATCGGACCAATACTGAATTGGCTAATTAAGTCGTGATGCCCTTTAGGACACGCTCTATGGCGCCCTTAACGGATTGGACACATGTCCGTATCAACAATAACTGGATAGTATTTACGGGTTCTAAAAAAGAAAAAAAGATGGCTCCCAAAAAAACCCTGTTGCACTGCCCCGTCCCCGCGGTCGCCCGAAGAAGACAGGGCCGGCGGGACCGTCTGGCAGTGCAATCACTTCCCAGGCAGGGGCAATTGCTGAAGAAGTCATCGTGGAAGACGCCTCTGATTCTGATTTGGAGCAACCTCGAGTTTCTGATGTTGATTCGTCGGTTCCACAAGCACCGATCAAGCACCGGATTTAGCTACTGATTCTACCCAACCACCGCCTGCTTCATCCCCACATGTTTCGTCGGATTTAGTTGAGCTTCCACTAGGGTTTGATGCCGCCATCGTACTGTTTCCTTCTTGCGCCGCTCCCTTTGCTGATTTCGGATAACCCTTCTTCAACCATCAGAGCTTGATTGCCAACAGGAACCAAAAATCTGGGTTGACGTTATACGGGGAAATCATTTGCCCCAACATCGTAAAGGAATTAAGTATGTCGTACCAAAATTTGTGGAAGGATAACTTGAAATAGTGATTGATGATGATGACGTAGCTTCGGAATTAAAATTTTGGGAGAATACCCTGATTTTCTTTGTGCTTGGGGGAGATTTATCCATGAATGCCGTCAAGCAATTCATGATAAAAAATTGGCAATTTGTTCAGCTACATGAGCTATATTACAACGAAGAGGGTTATTTCCTGGTTCGTTTTCACTCATCCGCAGATATGAAGGAGGTTTTGAATAGAGAATCTTATTCGATCTTTGGTATGCATATTTTTCTACGACAATGGACGTCAAATTTCTCTCTGAAAGAGGACCTATTACGAGTTATGCCAGTCTAGTTTAAATTCCCACAACTGCCTCTCCACCTATGGGGAGATAAGAGCATCGAAAAGATTGCTAGTGCCATCGGCAAACCTCTATTTACATATGAATGTACGGCTCGTAAGCTACGTGTTACCAATGCCAGAGTTATGATTGAGGTTGATGTTACTAAAGATCTCCGCAAGACGATTCCAATTATTGATAATACAGGTAGGAAATTTGTGCAACAGGTTGAATATGAATGGTCTTCTCCTTTTTGCGAAAAGTGCCAACTAATTGGACATGACTGTGGGCGCTTGGAAGAACCACACGCTGCTGAGCAACGTAATTTGGCTGGCAATGTTGCACCCACAACCCCTGCAACAAGCCCTGCATAAGGCCGTAGGCAACAGCCTGCACAACCAACTCAATGGGTCGCACAAGCTGTTGTTCCGGTGCACCGTACAGGGCAACAACAAGCACCTAATGGGCATCAAAGAACACAACAACCAAATTCAGGAGTCAGACATCCTCCAGCATGCCCAATCGATCCTGATGCTCAGAATGAAGACGCTGGTACTTCTTCTTCGGGTCGGGATCTTAATGCTCGCACAGTTGAATCATCACCGGTAATCCACACATCGACATTCTCAACACACTAACTAATGCGGAAGATTGAGATAGCGAGAACACAAGAGAAACTGAGAAGGAGTACAACAGTGAAAAGAGGGAGAATTACCACACCCCTATTTATAGTCGCAACAGGTCATTCAGATCTCGCCATCTGTCGATCATCCGACAACTAGGGAGGTGAAAAGACGTGGTCATTATGACAATTTTACTCTTTCAAATTCCTCCTTCTAGAAGAATCGCACTTTCCAATGCGCACTCTCTGACGATCGGATAGATGAGCATTTCGACGTTATGAAGTATACAAGCTATATCGATCCGAGTTCTTAAGAGATGTCATTTACAAAGCGACTCAGCATATCAAAAACGCAAAGTACGGAAATAAGGATATCAGTAGGCAAGCATTTGGAAACTTGGGAGGATTCACTCCTCGGAATGATTCAGAGTTTTACTAGAGTACATAACAAGTTCCGAATTAAATAAATCTCCAACAGATACAGCATTCTCACGGGGCATACCCCGGACTTCTCACTCAGGCCCGGTCTGGCTTGGACCAGCTTCTTCAGCTTCAGGCCGATTGGCGTTAGGAACTTCGGAGGTGGCTTCCGCCGCAAGAGCCTCAGCGTGGGCAAACAAGTCGAAATCATTGGGCATGTCAAGAACGCGGGCAGGCAGGGCGAACCACTTCCGCAGGAAAGCTCGATAATCGTTGAAGGGCACGAAGCCCACCTTCAGGAGAGCTTCTGGGATCCACCTCGGGAGGAAGAGTCCGCCATTTTGGATCTCAATTTCACCTTCCTCGGTGACAAGCTCCACAAACTCACATGCGGTCAACTGCTCGTCCGAGACGCTGTCAACGGGCACTTCCATGCCGTTCGCATCCGCAGAGGGGATTAACCCCTCCGCCTTCCAGTCAAAGTCTGGCGGAAGAAGTCCTCGATCAGTTTGTCCGATCGCGGACACGAACCCATCCAGACGGGAGGCATCCGATTTGTCCGCCGTCAAGAACTTGAAAGAAGCAGACCTCAAGAAATCACGAACAGCATAAAGACGAACATATTGGAGGCCCCCGACCAGGAAGTCCTTGAAATCCAGGAAAGCCTGCAATGCCTTATCGATGAATTTCTCTTGATAGACAAGATCCGCCTTGAGTTGTTCCCAGTCAGTCTTCACCTTGTGGAACTTCACCTCTTCCTCTTTCAGCTTCATCTCCAGCTGCTTCACTTTTTCCGCCTCGTCCGCGGATATGGCCACAGCCTTGTGAAGGTCCTCTTCAATGGTAGCCCGTTCACCAGCCTTCCACTGCATGGCCTTGATGTAGCATCCGAGCTGGGGAAACATCCGAGCAGATACAAGTTATATTGACATCACATTAGAAACGAAACGAGTAAACCAAGGACAGATTACTTACCCGCTGGTATAGAGCATCCAGCCCTCTGACCCGCTCCACTTCGGGGAGTCCGCAAGCACGCTCATACTCTTTATCCAGAGCAGCTTGGTCCACAGGAAGGACAGCAGACAACTGCTTCCTCTTCCCAGCAGCAGGAACCTCTGAGGTTGCCGCCCTTTTTGCCCCGAGATGATGGCGTCCTGCATAAGCACGTCCCGAGTGGGAGCTTGAGCGTTGGAAGCTTGGGATCGGGTAACAGAGTTGCTCCGAGTAGCAGGAGCCTTGCCCTTATCAGGCACCGCCAAGGCCTGGGAGTCCTCACCCGCCTTGTTCCGCCTTTCTTCTTCAACGGCAAACACAGCAGCATTCTTCGGATCCGACATGGGCAGACCCGTGGAAGTGTTAATGATTCGGGTCCTTTGACCAGCCGCGACTTCCAGAGCCTGCTGCTCCCTCTGCAACCTCTTCTTCTCCCGGAGAGTTGACATGATATAGTCGAACCAATAAGCTGCGAAATAAACCAGAGACATCAGACACAGCTAGCTTATCAAAGAAATGCGGGTATAAAACACGGAATAAGAACAAAGTGTCTCAACGAAGAGCAAGCATAAAGGCTCGAGTAATCGGGTCCTTACTGAAGTCCGTCTTCCCTCCAACCTCGACAGTGTCCGTCAGCCCGCACAAGTACGGCAGAGGCTGACAGATTAATCCGTGGTATGGATAGGTTGGCGGGTTGTGCTTATTATGGATGGCAGCCACCCACGGAGCCACATTCTTTGGAAGAGGGCGCCAGTCCGGGATGCTCTCCCTCAGAAACTTTATGGGCAGTTCCCACTGCTCTCGATGCCTTTCGGATGCTCCAGGCTTCAGAGCCATCCGCACGAACACATAATTGTCCCACCATTTTGACCCCAGCGAAGAAATTGAGTCCGAGATAAAGTTGTAGGGCTTCCTATTCATGAACGTATAGAATAATGGATTCCCCGGACTGAACGACACATGGAAGAGCTGCCTAAAGTTCTCAAAGTTTACAGGCTGCCCCTTCTTCTTACAGAATATGACGAAGCAGATAAGGTTTCCCAGTGACTTAGGGATAACCTGACTCGGACCTATCCCGATGTGGTTCAAGATATTCTTTAGTTCCGTGGCGATCGGAAGCTTCCACCCACACGCTAAGGCCACCTCGTGCACGCACATATATCCGGCTGGCGGATTATAGAAAGCGTGTCCAGGCTCCGGGACCATGATCTCTACGGTGTCAGGGATCTCCCACTTCCGCCTCCACTCAGGAATGTCTTCCGCTCTCACTCTGGACGGACAAGTAGGAAGAAGTCCGTCGGCATTGAGTTCTCCAAATTCATCCGCTATCACCACAGCGGACGCAGCCCGGGGAAATTTGATTCGCGCCGCGTGCCGCAACTAAAGGGAGATTGGACCGCGCGGGACCAGCAGGATGGAGTGCGATCTGACGCCCACCGCGTCTCCGAGGACGAGCAACAGGAGATTCATCACCTTCTTCCTCCTCTTCGTCGTCATCCTCTTCATCTTCTTCTTCATCGTCCTTAACATCTCCCGATCTCCCGGATGTGCTCGGAATAGATGGACTTGCTCCCGCCACGACGCGATCTTCCTCTCCCGCCTCAAACATTTCGACTTCGTCAGCTTCTCGGCCGCTATCACCCTCCTGCTCCATATGCGGCTCATTCGGACCTCGGGACGGTCCGACACCCCCGACAGTCCGCGATTGGATCAACGATCTAGCCCAGGCGGGATCGTCTTGCACGGCATCAGCCTGTGTCCCTACTCTCTCACGGACTCCGTGTCCCGCGTCCGAGTTTCTCGGCGAACCGAAGCCTGCGACGAATAAGTCCTCCAAGGATAGGGTCATATTCACGGACCCAGTACCTAAGTCTACAGCATCATCATAGCTAGGTATCTCAAACTGGTTCTGACTATCGCTCCGGACATCCTAAGGCAGAAGGAAACAGGTCAGAAACGATATTGGTGATCGTTCGAGAGTTCGTTTACGTATCTTCTTAAGTCAAAAAACAGCTTAAGATATGATGCCTAACGGGCTTTACACTGCCTATGGACCAATATCAGTACCTGTGGCACCACCCTTGGCACACTGCCACGAGCCACCGACACTAGCGACTACACGACACAGCACGCTAAGACAAGCCAAATTCACGACGGCTTGTGTGCCAAACGGCACCAAGATACTACCAGATAAGCACATACACACGAGTTTTGGTTGCAAAATATTGAGCATGCACCAGTACGAAGCAGAGCAAAGTAAACACCCAACAGGAAGCATATCACATAAAAAGGCAAACATTCTCGAGCAAAGTAAAGACATACTTACTTGGCAAACAGTCGACTGTAGAAGTTTGTTCGGATGACTGAGCCTGGACAATCTTCCCAAGGAGCAGATGTGCAGCAGAAATCTCTGAATTTTGGGCGGTTTTACTTGCTCGGATGCGTCTTCAATTGCTCGGATTGCTGTATGGATGAATTGCGTTTCGATATTGCTAAAAGTGTGAAAGTGACCACTGAGTTGACTATTTATAAGGGCAATTTGGAGAAAGCCAAGAGTCACATCACCTGAATTTGAATCTCAACCGTTAGATCTTTCTAATCCAAGGGTTGCAACGTTCTACGAATGGGTAGCTGTCAGCACGACGTACCTAATGCGTGACAGGCGTGTCGCATCAATTGAGCCTTCAATCCAACCGTTGAGGACCTCCCGATCCAACGGTCATGTCGCTTCGTTAGGGAACCTATCTCCATGGGCCGAACAGAAGACCTTTCGGACCTCTTCGACTCTTGGGCCAACGGCCCAGGAGCACCTGCTCAACAAACTGCCTGACGGAAAGTCTCCTAAAGGCTACACTGCATCCTAACCGTACTCGGAACTATATCTCGATTACAAATACCTTTTCCATCTACAGTCCGAGCACTTCCGCTGCCCCGGACTGTAGAAGGAAAAGGGGGGGAGAGAGATATATTGAATTCCTGAACACGGAACACGGATGACGAATTTCGACAGAGGGGATTTTTTCCCTTTTCTCCAGCTAACGATTCGGACACGCTCCACAACACACTCGTTCTCTTCATAGTTACCAACTATCTTCTACTAAGATACTTGGAAACTAGGGGGGACATATGTTGTTACGGACATACGTCCAATCCGTTAAGGGCGCCATAGAGCGTGTCCTAGAGCGCATCACGGCTTAACTAGCCAATTCAGTACTGGTCCGACCTCACATGGTCTGCCCAAAGTGAATCGACCAGTACACTGAAGTCACTACACCTCCACGGCCAGTCCGAACTGGCTAAGGAAGGGCTTCCGAACCTGACCATGTCAGTACAAAGATGCCTAACGGACCGGACGAGAGAACCTCGGACGCCACTATAGCAATAAGCCCAAACGTACATAATAGAACCACTGAGATACTTCCGTGGAACTCTAGGCTCGGACATCCAGAGTTACCCAAGGGCAGATCAACCAGGCAGACAGATCTGTCCGAGGAACTAACACGGACCCAACGGGCGGAACAGTACTCTCAGCGAGAAAAGTTCCAAACTACCCTCCCAGGCCCATTAACCGGTATTGGTTTACTGTTCACTAATGGGCCATGGGCCGAAGGTAGCATTGGTGTCCAAATCTGGATCGTACACTTGGCATCATCTTATGAGCCTCGCCATAAGTACTCGACAACTATAAATACGGGGCAAGGTCAAAGACCCCAAGGTAAGAAGTCTTCTGGCCGGACACCATATTTTCCCTCGTAATCATTGCATTGAGAGCTTCCAACTCTCTCTTGAGTAAAGCCTCTCTCCGGATTGACCAAGGCAATCCGGATATCCCGTTCCAAACCCCCCCCACTTAGTCCTTTCAGGTACGCAAGCAGAGAAGTGGTGCCACGGACCTCAAGTTGGAGGTGGGATCGAGCCCAGGATATTTGCAGTGGTTTAGTTAGTTAGTGCTCGAGGTTCACCCCTCAGCACCGTGCAGATATTGCAGAAGATGCCCATCCATGTGGAGATGCAGAGGTATTGATTGCTTCTGAGCTTTGTTCAATCATTAATACTAGTTCAAATCAATGTTAGGTACTTGATTCTGGTTGTTCATTCCACATGAGTCCAAATTTAGATTGGTTTATGAATTTTAAAGCTAAAAAAGGTGGTTCTGTACTTCTGGGCAATGATTATCCATGTAGAATTGAAGGTTATGGTGATATTAAGCTGAGAATGCATGATGATGTAGTGAGGATCTTGTCTAATGTTAGATATATTCCTAAATTGAAGAGGAATCTGATTTCCTTGGGCATGCTAGATGAGAATAGTTTTAAGTATCACTCAGAGAATGGTGTTCTTACAGTTGAAAAGGCGGGAAGAGCTGTTATGATGGGGACTAAGAGAAATGGTTTATACTATTTAAATGGTGATACAGTTACACAGATATCTGCAAATGTTACTACTACAGATAACTCTCAACTATGGCATGCTAGAATGGATCACCTGAGTGAAAAAGGTTTCAAGGAATTAGCAAAACAAGATCTGCTATGTGGAGATAAGATATCTACTCTACAGTTATGTGAAAACTGGATTATGGGAAAGTCTCATAAGATTGGTTTTGATGCAGCTAAACATGTTACTAAAGCTCCCCTGAATTATCTACACTCAGATTTATGGGGTCCAACCAACACACAAACACTGAATGGTGGAAAATATTTTATCTCTATTATAGATGATTTTTCCAGGAAAGTGTGGCTTATTATACTGAGATCTAAGGATGAAACATTCATGAAATTTAGAGAATGGTCGATTGAAGTTGAAAATCAGGTTGAAAGGAAGATCAAGAACTTAAGGACTGACAATGGTTTGGAATTCTTATCAGGAGAATTCAATGAGTTTTGTAAGGGAAAGGGAATTATTAGGCACAAAACCATTCCCGGAACTCCACAGCAAAATGGAGTGGCGGAGAGGTTTAATAGGATTGTGTTAGAGAGAGTGAGATGCATGTTGATCAGCTCTGTTATGAGCAAGACTTTTTGGGTAGAAGCAGCTACCACTGCCTGCTATTTAATCAATAGGAGTCCATCTTCACCTCTCAACAACAAAACTCCTGAAGAAGTTTGGTCAGGGAAGACACCTTCATATGCTCACATTAAAGTATTTGGTTGCTTAGCTTTAGTACACAACAGACAAGATAAACTTGATCCCAGAGCAATTAAGTGTGTTTTTCTTGGTTATCCACATGGAGTGAAGGGTTACAAGTTATGGGATATTACACAGAAAAAATGCATCACTAGCAGGGATGTGATCTTTAATGAACATATCATGCCATTTAAGAAAACTAGTCAGGGTACTGAGCTTGAGGTGGAGTCTTCAATCAATGATCATGTCACTCCCACCACTCAAGATCACAGAGAAGAGGTTTCTACTGATACTGGAACTACAGAACAACAATTGTCATCACAAGATACTACTACAACTGATCATATCACAGATGAGATAACAGATGCAGCTGAAACTAAGTCTTCATACCAGTTGGCAAAAGATAGAGATAAAAGAGTAAACAAGAATGCACCTGACAGGTTTGGATATGGAAGAGTAGGCAAATCTTACAATATCTCTTATGCTTTATCAGTAGCTGAAGATATAAACTACTCAGAACCAGCTACATATCATGAAACTGTAAGCTGTCCTGAAAGTGATAAATGGATTAATACAATTCAAGAGGAGTTATTGTCTCTAGAGAAGAATCACACCTGGGATATAGTTGAGATACCAAAGAATCAGAAGCTAGTTGCTTGTAAATGGATTTTTAAGAAGAAACATGAGACTGGTGTGCAAGAATCTATCTATAAGGCAAGATTAGTTGCCATGGGTTTCACTCAAAAGGAAGGTATTGATTACACTAAAATCTTCTCTCCAGTGGTCAAGCATGTTTCAATAAGGGTTCTTCTTGCTATGGCCACTCACTGGAAGCTTCATCTTCAACAAATGGATGTGAAAACTGCATTCTTGCATGGGAAACTGGACGAAATCATATATATGTGAATACCATATGGTGTGCATGTGAAAGATAGAGAAAATAAAGCTTGTATTCTCAGGAGGTCTTTGTATGGTCTTAAACAAAGTCCACTCCAGTGGTATAGAAGGTTTGATGACTTCATGAATTCCATACATTTCCAAAGAAGCAGGTATGATAGCTGTATTTACATGACAGATGTTACACAACACAGTTGCATATATCTTTTACTGTATGTTGATGACATTCTTATAGCTGGGAAGTCTATGAAAGATATCAGTGATTTAAAGTTAAAACTTAGCACTAAATTTGAAATGAAAGATCTGGGTTGTGCTAAAAGAATATTAGGCATGGATATTGTGAGATATGATGCAGATGGGAGCCTGTTATTATCACAGGCTAGTTATCTTAGTAAGGTACTTGCTAGATTTAATTAATATGAATCTTTCTAAGCCTGCAAGTGTTGGTAAATATGGTCAGATTATACTCTAATTATACGCAGCGGAGATTTCAAAATTTTATAGACCAACATGATAACAATAATTTAACGTGTTTAACATGTAAACGAACAGAAGCTTACACTGATAGCGAATCCGATTCTTGACTAGAAGCTAGCAATTCAAATCGACAAATTCCAACAATTAAATCGATCTGTTAAATGCATTGCTTCTTCGAGATCCTCTAGCTCCTCTCCAAGCAAATCCCAATCCTCGTGCAAATCCAGGTTGCCAGTTGTTACCTCGAACCTTGGTATCCACAGGAGTTCCTCTACCAATAAGAATGCTAGGAGATTCTTCTTTTTAGGATGTAAAGAAAATATGAAGTGTTTACAAGACAAAATCTGATTTTGTCTTCTTCTGTTTTCTCTTGGTTCTGTGTATTTCTTAAATCACAAAAATCTGATGTATATCACACACATAAGACGAAAAACCTAAGAGGGAAGAAAAGAAGAAGTCAAAAAGGAAACAGAAAGAAAGTGATGATGGGGACGTGCAACACGTCCCCATAATCACCCTCCTGGCGCGTGTAACACACGCCGACTCTTCTGGCGCGTGTGTTACACGCAGCACCATTCTTTCTTTGGGCCTTTTGCGACTTTCTTCTTCCCCTTTGGCCCAATTTTCCATTTCAGCCCAGCTTTAATTATTGGACTCTAATTCTAAATAAGTCCAAGTATAACACCTCATTTTAATTGTTCAAGTCCAATTCGAACCAATTAAAATTATTCTCATATTATTTACAATAAATAATATTTATTTATTAACATCCCTGGTTTGGTAGAGTACTCTCCATATAGTGTGACCCATAGGGCCTTATATATTAATCACTAATCCAATTAGGTTCACGGTGAAACTCCTAGACAATTTACCGGACAATATTAATATATAAGGACGTTTGTGAGGATATACAAACCACCTGTAATGTAAGGCTCAAATGATGGTAAGGTCCTTTCATTCACGAATACTCGAATAATTCTAGAACTTGATATTATGTATGTTCCAATAACTTATTCATTTCTTTCTCAATCTTGTTAGTTGATCCTCGATCATATTCAAACTTGTTGGTCCAGATAACGGCAAAGTAAAAGACTAGAGGGGGGGGGGGGGGTGAATAGTCTTTTAAAACTTTTGTCGATAACAACTATTTCTCAGATATCTAAATAGATATCTGATACTTAGAATCAGAGTGCGGAAGACTTAATAAAGATAAGTGCAGAAACAGTTAATATGTGTGTGTGTGTTCTTTGAAATGTAAATCTGAGAAGGTAAATAACACAGCAAGTATAGTGGTATCTGGAGGTGGCGTAATCCTCCAACTAATCCACTTCGGTCTATCAGAGACCTAGAATTCACTAGAACAGATAATTGAGTTCTCCTTACAATAATCCTATTCTAAGATTCTTAACAATTGGTTCCCAACCAAATGTTCCCCCTGAGTTGTTCCCCGGCTTTCACAGCCAAGTACTTCCTATACTCAGAAACCTTTGAGTTATTCCCTAGCTTCCCAAGCTAAGTACTTCCTATACTCAATAACCTAGGAGTTATTCCTTAGTTTCCCAAATCAAGTACTTCCTATACTCCGGTAACCTTGGAGTTATTCCCTGATTTTTCAAACTAAGTACTTCACATACTCCACGCTTGATTATGGTGTTGGTTTTGGTTTGAGTTGTCAGATGAGCGTCTTAATAACTTTTCAGTTAATCAGATAGCTCTGTAAACTAAGTTACTTAATACACTTTACAGCGTATGGTATCTTGTTCAATTTTTACTGACCCAAGTCTTATGATATCTGTTCAAGAGAATGAATCTCAGATAGTTGATCTTTTGATTCAACTCCTTCACAGATAGCTTTGCTTGTTTAGGATCAGGACACTTAGAACTTTAGTGTTTACTCAAGATCAAAAGCTTTGGTCGCAACAGAAAGCTTTGAGGATAAGTAAGTTGCTTTGAGAGAGTAAGATATTCAGAGATCGTGTGTCTAAGGTTCTGTGTATTTTCTCAAGCTGTCTAAGTGTTGATATTTATAGATGAATTTGAGTGCCGTTTGAATAGTATCCGTTAGGCTCAAATTCAAACTATCGATATCTGTGTATAATCTTATGTGAGTTTTGTCTTCTTCTCGGAAAAGCCGTTGCTTTTATTCGAGACATCTGTCCGTGCATTAAATGCATTGTACTATACTTTTTGTCTGTAGTGCCACGGAACTATGCTTTATGTCGAGACTAGTGTTATCTGATTCTTTGCACGTCCTTATCTTCATTCTTCAGATACCACTTGTGTTTATTGAAACAACTTTGTTTGCAATATATATCTCTCTTTCAGAAACGTGGTTAAAGCTCAAGGTATCTGAGAGTAGATATCTGTGGACACTTTCCTTGTTTTCAGATATGTATCTTATTTCTCAGATATCTCTTTGTGACACAGTTTGTTTGAAACTATTCGTGTCTTTAAGATATTGGCTAAGATATCTGAACAACAGATTCAGTAATCTTGTGCAGTTTTCTTCAAGTCTTCAATGTCGTTGAGTTTTCTGCTTGGATGTCTTCTTCTTGGTCTTCTCTTCATAAAATAAAAATTACATTTTGAGACCTAACATCCTATACAAGATTAGCTAGACTATCATACTTAGTGGTTTTCCTCTTTTACAATGTTCAAGTGAACCAAGAGTACTAATCACCTTTCTGAGACTAAGATAAGTCATCATGTTGCTGATCAAAATCTAAACAGATATTTCTAACAAAATATCTAACAAAACACTATTTTTTATATATCGTATGCATTGGCCAATGACTAACGATCAACCTAACTATGAGATGTAAAGTATTCTCTCCAAAGTCTATTGCGAGGAATGAATCCTATCTTGGCTCAACTACTACTCACATGTGCTTCGTAATGTGCCCAACGCATGCCGTATCTACCCCATTAGGAGTGCAAGCATTGGTCATGGTCAAAGCACATCACTTCACACATGTAGTCAGTATTGACCTCAAGTCAAAGGACTAATACATCACCTTACACACCGATACTTCCATAGACATATAAATAGAATTAACCAAATGGTTTCTCGGTGGGTCTACCAACACCCTCCAAGGTGCCCATGCATCCATCATGAATGACCAAGTCATTCGTCGTAAATGAGCTACTACATTCTCCAAGAATATGATCACAGATCACATGCCAATCTCTAACGTGCGTCATTGATATCCCAAATCTCAATGACTCTCGATTGGGGCTATTTTAAGACTTACGTTCTGTCATCCAAGTTCTCACACACTTGATGATAACGTGTAGTCCATGGGAACATCTTATCGAATTATTCAAACAACTAAATAATAACTCAATAGATGCAATGCCAAATAACAATATTATAAACAATAATAAACTGAATGTGATCAAAGTACATATCATCCTCATAAATAGTTGTCTCTAGGACATACATACTTTCAGCAAGTGTACCTATAAATCCATGAGTGAAACTATCTATGAGCCAGTGTCCTACTACTCAGTCTGATATGATGGAAATGAGTAATATACCATATGCAAGTGATGTTGGTAGTGTTATGTATGCAATGATTTGTTGTAGGCCAAATTTGGCATTTTCTATGAGCATGATCAGTAGATACATGAGTAACCCTGGTCATGAACACTGGAATGTGGTGAAAGGGGTATTCGGATACTTAAAGGGAACACTGAATCATGGTTTGAAGTTTCAATCAACACAGAACACATTTTTTCCACTGCAGGGCTTTGTGGATGTTGATTTTGCATCAAATATTGATAATATAAAATTAGTTACAAGTTTTGTATTTACTCTCTTTGGTACTGCAATCTCTTGGAAGTGCACACATCAATCTATTGTTGCATTATCAACTACAGAAGTAGAATTCATTGTTGTTACAGAAGCCATTAAAGAAGCAATATGGTTGAGTGGTTTATTGAAGGATCTGGGGATTGATCAAGATTGTGTCACTGTTCTTTGTGATAATCAAAGTGCTATTCAACTTTCTAAACACCAACATTTCCATGAAAGGACCAAACATATAGATGTCAGGCTGTATTTCATAAGAGACATCATTGAGAGTGGCAAAATCAAGGTGGAAAAGGTTCATACTTCACAGAATGCAGCAGATAGCTTTACTAAGCCTTTACCTGCAGAGAAGTTCAGACATTGTGCAGATTTGATCAATGTGAGGAGCTTGGATTCTTACAGAAGCTGAGGAATCTGAGACTATGGCATGTTCTAGCCATTAAGGGAACCTAAAGGTCAAATGTTCTACCTTCAATTGAACTACAAGGGGAAAGTACTTCATGAATCTTTGAGCTAAGGTGGAGATTGTTAGATTTGTAGCTCAAACAAGATGAACGGCTGTGATCTAATCTGGGAAAATCAACGGTGTAGATGAAAGTGGCTGTTAAAGCCGTTGGTTGCTAACAGAAGAGAAGAAAACAGAGCAACACAGCAACGGAAGCTTCCTGGGCAAAATTGCATGGCGGTTTCATCTAGCACTATGAATTGATCATCACCAGTCATTTTGGAGAGCTAGTACAACACAATTTCATCATCAATTTCTATACTTGTAACCATTTCTATATCCAATTAGATTGAGATAGTTGATAGGTTACAGTTTACGATTTTTGCTTGTTCTTGATCATTTTCGATTGATTCAAGCTTGTATTGTGTACGATTGAAAGCAATAAGATTCGTGAACAAAGAAGTAGATTATTCTTGTTATTCTCAAGATATTCTTTCGACATTCATCGGTTTGGTGCTTTGGTAGCTGCCTCAGAAACTAATTACTACTAAAGCAAAAGAAGCAAATATTTACTTTATCATCGATCAAGGAATCAAAGCTGCAAATCCTGGAACCCAAAACATACTCATCTTTTTGCATTCAACTTCTTAACCTCCCTCATGATCATAAGGGAATGAAGACCAACACAACAAAAATACAATTCACATGCTAAGAAAACTAATTAAGACAGCATTTCCAAAATATCAAGTCACAAACATGAGGGGCTTCATGTGCTCTATTTCTTCTGTTAAGTATTCGAACCAAGATCGCAATAAAACCAATCAACTACTTGACAAATACAATCACCAATCAAATCAATAAAACACAAACACAATATAACGTGGTTCGATTGAATAAATCCAATCTCATCCACGGAGAATCAACGAATTTTATTACTCCACAACCTCCCTCAATCGAGCTAAGTTACAGAGAAATTGACCCATAATTACGCCTTGAATTCTACCACACAATCCTCACAACTACAACTAATAATGTCACTATCTAATCACGAAGAATAGCACAAAAAACGGAAGATTGATCCAGCTTGTATTGATCGATTCCTGCTCGATGAATGATCCTTGATCTGCTGCTCTGTTGTTCTTTATATATAAGAGAAACAGAGGAAATCTGAATTGAACCAGAAGAAACCTCCACCGTTTGATCATTAATTGTCATCATCATCAAACGGCTGCAATAGAAACGTGTTATGACTTATCCGATAAGTATTACGTTTCTTATCCAAAATAGGCTAGGAAACCAACAGCTCTTCCAATTTTGCAATCAGGTCCCTGTACTTCCAAATCATTGAAACCAAGTCCCTGTAAAACTGAAGTCTTAAAAAACAACCCTAAAACTTCACAATATCCACCTTGTTGAGAAGATAACAGGAGTAACTTCATTCATCTCACTTTCTCTTCATCATTATCATCCTTGATGGACAATAGCTCTAGCACACAGTGCTGGCATCCCTCAACACTTTGAGACACCAACTAAATTCAAACAATGTAAGAATTTAGTTGTATTTAACACCTTTGTTAACATATCTGCAACATTCTCTAATGTTGATACCTTCCCAATCTTTACTTCACCTTTGTTTATGATGTCTCTGACAAAATGCAACCTCACATCAATGTGTTTGTGTTAGGAAATTTGTTAGATATTTTGTTAGAAATATCTGTTTAGTTTTGATCAGCAACATGATGACCTATCTTAGTCTCAGAAAGGTGACTAGTACTCTTGGTTCACTTGAACATTGTAAAAGAGGAAACTCACTTAGTATGATAGTCTAGTTAATCTTGTATAGGATGTTAGGTCTCAACGTGTAATTTTTATTTTATGAAGAGAAGAACAAGAAGAAGACATCCAAGCAGAACGAGTTCAACGACATTGAAGACTTGAAGAACTGCACAAGATTACTGAAATAGTTTTACAGATACCTTGGCCAGATATCTTAAAGACACAAATAGTTTTGGACAAACTGAGTCACAAGAGATATCTGAGATTCAAAAGGGTCTATCTGGAAAACAAGGAAAGTGTCCAGATATCTTCTTGTTGGGGATAAACCTCTCAACACTACCTGCAAGTAACCTAATCCCAGCTCCGCCTCCAACTTGAAGTTCGATAAGAGGGTTGTCCGAGAAAGAGCACCTGAAAGGACTAAGTGGGGGGGTTAGAATAACTTACCGGATTGCCAAGGTCAATCCGGTAAGAGGCTTCACTCAAAGGAGAGGTGGTAGCTCTCAATGCAATAGTAATGGGAAAGGAATAATGGATATCACCTTGGTCTCGCTTTTCAACCTCTCACCTCCCTTTAAGGTCCTGGACCTCGTGCTGTATTTATAGTTATCATATACTCATGAGGTAGCTCATAAGATGATGCCAAGTGTACGACCCAGATTTGGACACCAATGCTACCTTTGGCCCATGGCCCATTAGTAAACAGTAGTCCAATACCGATAAGTGGGCCTGGGAGGGTAGTTTGGATCTTTTCCCTCTGAAATCTTATTCACTTTGTTGGGTCCGTGTTGGTCCCTCGGACGGATCTGCCTTGGTTGATCTCGCCTCGGGTGACTCTGGATGTCCGAGCGAGAGTCTCACGGAAGTATCTCGATGGATTACATTATACGTTTGGTCTTAAAGTAATGGTGGCGTCCGAGATTCTCTCGTACGGTCCATTAGGCATCTCTGTACTGACATGGTCAGGTTTGGAAGTCCTTTCCTTAGCCAGCTCGGACTAGCTGTGGGGATGTAGTGACCTCAGCGTACTGGTCGATTCACTTTGGGCGGACCATGTGAGGTCGGACCAGTACTGAATTGGCTAGTTAAGCCGTGATGCGCTTTAGGACACGCTCTATGGTGCCCTTAACGGATTGGACATATTTCCGTATCAACATATGTCCCCCCAGTTTCCAAGTATCTTAGTAGAAGATAGTTGGTAACTATGAGGATCGATGGGTAATACGTGGGCGTGTCCGAATCGTTAATTAAGAGAAAAAGGAAGAAATCCTTTTTGTCGGAATCCTAGGGAGCGTGTCCGATTGATGTGGCGTCATTGACATTAAATGCAACGTCTTGTGACCATCCACTTTCATGACAGTACAACCTGGATTGAGAGGATCAGCGGTTGGGATTCAAATCAAACAACGTGACTCTTGGCTATCCCATATTGCCCTTATAAATAGTCGACCCATCGGTCATTTAACAATTTTAGTAATCTCGAAACTCAGAGCAATCCTTAAGCAATTCAAACAACGCAAGGTCGATCCGAGCAACTGGGACTTGTAAGACTTTTGGAACATCAAGCTGAGATCTGTAACCTCGGTACATTACCCAAGTTCGATCATCCGCGGAGCTTCCCTGTTTGAAAATTAGCAAGTAAGTACCCTCCTTTGGCCTTGTTTAAGTTGCCTGTATTAAGCTATCGCCTATTGCATGTCTAGTGTAGCTTCCTTCTTGCTTCCGTAATCGTGGTACATCTTGATGGTGGCTCTTGCGATATTTTTGGTTTAGACGATAGTTGATGTGTTTCTGCTGCATGCTCATAATATGCCAATTTTCCTCATTGACGCCTTGTACTCTTATTTGATAAGTCCCGTCCGACACAACCTGTCTTGACAATGCATGTTTACTTGTAAATCAGTGTTGGTTGTGGTATTTTCCCATAAATTGTTTCTTTCGTCATCGTGCCATAAGGGGCAGATCGTGGTGCGATGCTTACATTGCAGCGTCTTAGGGGTCTTAGGGTCCACGTCATACGTGTATAGAGAATCCTAGGGTTTGAACTTTTTCGCGGACCTCTGGACTTAATAAGACATATAAATGAACCCTCGGACAATAACAATCATCATTTCTGATCCGTTTCCTTCTGCCCTAGGATGTCCGGGAGCGATAGTCAAAATGTTCACGAGGTGCGGGATTATCAGGATGGAGTAGGTTCGGGCGATGCATCCGTGGACGTGAACGTGTCCGTAGGAGACTATCTCGTGGATATCCTTTCTTCCAGAGATTCGGCGCTGAAACGCGGAACCCGTAAACGATTAATCCTCCGACGGACAAGCCGATGGTGAAGGCGGTGTTGATGGCGAAGCGTTGGTCGATCTCGGACTATAGGCGGTGTGGGAGGGCCTATAGATCCGAATGCGCTTCAACGAGCAGGCGGCGGCGGCGGGCATGAGGCCGATGGCGTGGAGATGTTGAAGCGGAGTGGAGGACCGTGTTACGGTAGAAGCGAGTCCGTCCAAGCCAAGCACATCCGAAAGACCGGAGGTGTCCTCGAGGCGAAGAAGATGGTGAGGAAGAGGAAGGTGAGGCGAGGAGGAAGAAGGAGAAGGATCTCCACACTCGTCCCTCTGGGCGATCGATCGGCGGATTGCATTACATCCTGCTGCGCCCGTTCAGTCCAATCTTCAATTAATCGAAGGTCGTGGTGCAAAAGCTGCCCAAATCAAGTTCCCCCGTCCTGCGTCCGCTGTTACCATAGTGGACCGATTTGGAGAATTAAACACGGACGGGCTTATTCCTCGTGTCCATCCGAGGTTAGGCGGAGGACATCCCCAGTGGAGGCGGAAGTGGGAGATCCACGACTCCGTAGAAATCATGGTTCCGAGCCAGTCCGCCTTTTCTGACCCGCCCGGGTATATGTGCGTGAGGTAGCTTTTGCTTGCGGGTGGAAGGTACCCATTACAGCGGAGTTGAAGCACATCTAAATCACATTAGGATTGGTCCGAGTCGAGTTATCCCGAAATCCTTGGGTAATCTTATTTGCTTCGTCGTTTTTGCAAGAAGAAAGGCGGTAGCGTAAACTTTGAGAACTTGAGGCGACTCTTTCCGTTTCCTTTAGTCAGAATCCCTCTTCTATACCTTCTGAATAGGAAATCTTATAACTTCATTTGTGACTCCATTTCCTCGTTGGGGTTGAAGTGGTGGGACAATCGTTTTTATGCATGGCTCTGAAACGAAGTCAGGAAGCGTGAGAATAGTGGGGCCCATAAAGTTTCGAGGAGAGCATCCGGTGCGCCCTCTTCCAAAGAATGTGGCCGTGGGTGGCGGCAATCCACAAAAGTATGACCCACTACTTATCCGTTTCACGGATTAATCATCGACCACTTCCCTACCTTTGCGGTGACGGTGAGGTAGATGTGGGAGGAAGGCGGACTTGATGAAATTATTTGGAGACTTGACATCTTTTCTTCTTCAATATCGCTATTTTGATTATAAGTTTCCATAATTCGATAATTCTTCTTTAACCCTTTGTTTCTAACACCTTGGTTTATTATGCACTCCTTTGGTTTGACTACATCATATCGACTCTCGGAGAGAAGAAGAGGTTGCGAGGAGCAACCAAGCTTTGGAGGTCATGGTGGGCAAAGGACCAAGATCATTAACACTTCCGCGGGTCTGCCCATGTCGGATCCGAAAAATGCTGCTGTGTTTGCCGCTGAAGAAGAAAGGCGGAGCAAGGCTGGTGAAGACTCCCAGGCCCTGGCGGTGCCTGATAAGGGTAAGGCTCACCTTTCTGTGAGTGCCACTTGACACTCGAGCTCCAACCCGAGATGTGCTTATGCGGGACGCCATCATCTCGGGGCAAAAAAGGGCGGCAAGGTCGGAGGCTCACCTTCTGCGAAAGCGGCGGTTGTCCGCTGTCCTTCCTGTGGACCAGGCTGCTCTGGATAAGGAATACGAGCGTGCTTGCGGACTCCCAGAGATGGAGCGGGTTGGCGGGCTGGATGCTCTATACCAGCGGGTAAGTAATCTGTCCTTGGTTTACCTGTTTTGTTCTTAATGTGATACAAATATAACTTGTATATACTCGGGTGTTTCCCCAGCTTGGGTGTTTCATCAAGGCCATGCAGTGGAAGGCTAGTGAACGGGCCACCATTGAAGAGGATCTTCATAAGGCCGTGTCCACATCCGCGGATGAGGCGGAAAAAGCGAAGCAGCTGGAGATGAAGCTAAAGGAGAAAGAGGTGAATTTCCACAAGCTGAAGACCAGTTGGGAGAAAGTTAAGGCGGAACTCGACCACCAGGAGAGGTTAAATCGATAAAGCGATCTGAGCTTTCTGGATTTTAAGAACTTCCTGGTCGGTGGCCTCCAATATGTCCGTCTTTACGCCGGCCGTGACTTTTTGAGGTCTGCTTCTTTCAAGTTCCTGATGTCGGACAAGTCGGATGCCTCCCATTTGGATGGGTTTGTCCATGATCGGACATTTGCGATCGAGGACTTCTTCCACGGACTTTGGTTGGAAGGCGGAGGATTAATCCCTCTGCGGATCTGACAGTGTCGAAGTGCCGTTGATAGTGTCTCAGACGGCGATTGGGCGGTACATGTGAATTCGTGGGCTGGTCACAGGAAGGCGAGATTGAGATCCAGAACGGCGGGCCTTTCGTTCCTAGGTTCGTCCCGGAAGCTCTTCTGAAAGTGGGCCTTGTACCCTTTAACGATTATCGAGCTTTCCTGCAAAAGTGGTTTGCCACCACCTTGCGTTCTTGACCTCCCGCTGATTTCGACTTGTTTGCCCGCTCAAGATCTTGCGGTGAAGCCACCAATCGACTGGTGAGGAAGCTGGTCCAAGCAGACGGGGCCGAATGAGAAGTCCGGTATGCCCGTTAGAAATTTGTATTCTTTGAATTTTCTTTGTTGGATTTGAATCGTTTGATAACTCGGAATGTCCTTTCATATTATAACAATGTTTCATAATTTATCAGGAGATGAACCTCCTCGCTTCAAGCGTTTACTTGCTCTCTTCTTCGTTCCTTTCTTTATCTATTGCTCATAAGCTGAGTTATTATAAATTACCCATCTCTTAAGAGCACGGACCGCTGGAGATGGTATCTGATGTAGAAATCAGACCATCATCTTTCCGATGCTCGGTTTGTTAAGCCTTGGGATGCGAGATTCTTCTAGAAGAAGGAAGGTGAAAGCAGTGAAATAGTCATTATGACTCGTCTTTTCATCTCCTTAGTCGTCGGATGATCGACAGATGGCGAGATCTGAAAGACTCGTTGCCACTATAAATAAGGGTGTGGTAATTCTCCTTTTTCACTGTTGTACCTTCCCTCACTCTTTCTTGCGTTTTATCCACTTTATTATCCAGCGGAAGTCAGTGTTCTTTAGAATGTCGGAATCGGGCGATGAAGAGTATAGTCACTGGGTGAACTGTGCTTGCGGGCACATGCATCCGCCCATCTATCCGGGTAGAGGCACCGCCAAGACCTATTGTCTGGATTTGGCGATCCCCTCAATGTCGAGGATAGCTAGGAGATTAGGCGAGGAGGAGGAGGAGGGCTGAGGCTGATCCGTATGAGGATCCGTCTTGTGACAGCAGCTCGTCGGTCAGGTGGAGGCTCGGAATCCGAGGCTCGACTTAGGGTGCAGTGAGGAGCAAGGCGGGGTATGCCCCGTGGATGCATGTACTTTTCTTCAGACCTTTTCATATTGTTCCTCTATTATGTAAATGTTCGGATAATTTTGTTTATAAAATTCGAACTATTTTTCCTCGGATGGGATCTCCATCGTTCCTTTTTCGGACCTCGTCGGATGATCTTGTGCATATATTTTTTGCAAAAATGGTGAGAAACTTCGAGCGTAGTTGATGGGCTTGTTTAGGCTTGATTGGGTAAACCGTCGGCCCAACATTGTTCAGCCAAATGAATAGTTTAAGCCCATTGTCGGCGTCGAAGTTACGGCGTGTCGGACACCCATTGGTTCGCCATTTCTATAAATCTGCGGATCCCTCTTGGCCTTGGTAATGCAAATCAACTTCCACTTTCCAAATCTACTCGATAGCGAAAAGCGGTTTCTTGAATAGTTTCCCCTCTTGACTCCGTCCACTCTCCGATTGGCGTTTATTACGAGTTCGAGAGTGGAGTGGGTCTAGAGGAAAATTGAAGATCGATCCAGAAAAGCTTAGATCTCGGTTTGAATGTATATCCGCCCGTCTCCTCTACTTTCTTCCATCCCCACTTTAATGGCTCAAATCTCTCTTATATTGGAAATTGTTTAGGTTCAAGAGTTTGAGTCTTCACTTGAAATCTCTTCTCGCACTTTGTTCTCCCGGATCTGAGGCTTGCATTCCATGTTTGGGGTATCGAAGGATTCGGCATGTAACCGTTTTCTTGTCTTGTGAGTAGAACCGGACCTTTTCGCTTTGACCGGAGGAAGCTTTTTTTTTTTTACGAGGCGATCTTTCTTTGGGAGATGGCGTATCTCGGAGACATTTTCGCCTTTTTCGTGGCGTCCGTAGGTCGGATATCGGTCGAGATTGCAAATTATCTGAGCAATATTAAGTGTAATTCGTCTCTGTATGAACGAAATCTCTTGCTTTCTTTGTAGCTAATCGAACATTAGAAATCGAAAGATAGAGGTTGTATTGATTTGACGGAAATTCAACTACAACTTGGGGGCGCTATGGCCAATGACAAAAGGATCAAAAAAGAAACAGAACTGACGGAGTTCCGTGTATCAAATGGTTGATATTGAAATGATCGATCGACATGATGGAGCTCCGCGCATTTTTCTTCAAGCATAGAACCTCTGGAGGTTTCTAGCATTCCACGGACGCCTGAGGAGATGTCCGTTCTCATCTTCTAATACATAACTCCCATTTACTTTTGCCCCGACAATCTTGTAGGGTCCTTCCCACTTGGGCTTGAGTTTTCCAACATTACTCAGAATGTCGGCTCGTCGGAGCACTAGGTCCCCGACTTGCAAGTTCACCGCATGAACGTTCTGGTTGTAGGCTCGGGCGGCGGTTGCCTGATACCTAAGGATATTTGCCAGTGCATCCGACCTTTTCTGTTCAAACACGTCCGGCTCGAATATCCGAGCTTCTCGGTTTGCCTTGTCTTCGAACTCTTGGATTCTCAAAGTCTCTACAGCAATCTCGGATGGTATGACTGCCTCGGAACCATACACCAAGGAGAAAGGAGTTTCTTTGGTCGCGATTAAATGCGGTGGTGCGATCGCCCATACGCCTTCGGTCGTCCCGACTTTCTTGCGAAGTTCTCAACCGCTTCTCGAGGATCTTGACTATTGTTTTGTTTGTGGACTCGGCTGTCCATTGGCTTGCGGGTATCCAGATGTAAATCGTTGCTCGATTTTGAAGGGCCTTGACCATTCCTTGAGCCGATGTCACGAAGCTGACCGCCATTGTCGAGGCGAGAATCTGGGCAAGCAAGCGGCAGATGATATTCTTCGAGATAAAGGTCCGCTTTTCGACTCTACGTAATGGTCATAATGCCTCGGCTTCTACCCATTTGGTAAAGTACTCCTGACCACAATAAGAAATTTTTTCTGGGTACCCCTCGGAAATGGTCCGACAATGTCGATACCCACTAATCGAGCGGACACGCTATGGTAGCGGAATCATAGGGTTAAATCGGACGATGTGGGATGTTTATAATATTGGCAATCGACATCTCCGGCGTGGTCGGCGGAATCTTTACCAATGGTGGGCGATAATAGCCTTGTCGTATTATTTTACGTGCAAGGTCCTCCCGGAATGACTCCCGACTTAGTTGTGTATCTCTTCAAGCAGATGCATGCTTCTTATGGGTTCAAGCATCTCGGTGGGTCCGGAAAAAGATCTTTTATGAGATCATCACCTATTATAAAATATCTATTTGCTCGGCACTGCACACTCCTCGATTCTTTCGGATCGGCCGGCAAAGATCCGTCCTTGAGATAGTTAAGAATGTCAGTCATCCAATTTCTCCCCATGTCAAGTATCATGACCGCCGAACTGGAACCCATGACGGATGAGTCAGTGATGGTGAGCAGAATTACTCTCCTTGTGTCCAAAGCCGCTGTAGCGGATGCGTATTTTGCCAAGGCATCAGCTCTCTCGTTCCAAATTCTGTCAAACTTTTCCAAGGTGAATTCCTCGAAGTGGCTGGCCTCATTCTTGAGTAGCTCAAGATACTTGATCATCGAAGGACCTTTTGTGGCAAAACTTCCTAAAAATTGGGCCTCGACGAGCTGTGAGTCCGTGTAAGCTTTGACCTTCCGGGCTTGGAGAGACTTGGCTAGTCGCAGCCCCATTAAAAGTGCCTCATACTCTGCCTCATTATTGGTAACTTTGAAATCCAAGGAAATCGCATAGTCGAGTTCCGCGCCCTACGGGCTCTTAAAGGTAGATTCCAATTCCTCCCACTCTTCCAGTGGAAGAACCATCGACCTCCAATGTCCATATATCGGAAGGATGTTCTTTGATTTGGAGATCTCCTACGAGTTGCTGAGGTTCCGCTCTTGGTTCATCCCCTCCAGTGATTTTCGTTCTGATGTTGTCCGAACTGGGATCTCTGGGATCATCACCAAGTAGAAACATTTGGTTGACCCGAGTTTCCCCCTCTGACCAAGGGAGGGGCCGATTGATGAACTGGGCTTCCTCAACGTTTTCTGGGTTGAACCTTGGAGAAATTTGGATTTCGGACTACATGTTTGGTGATTAAGCACTCGAACACTTGCTTGTCAGGGACTTTCTCTGAATCCTTCTCTGGGTAATCCGCTAAGAAGTCGGCGAGGACCTGAGCCTTTTTGGCTGACGGAGCCTGGTAGCAAATGTCGTATTCGCTGAGCTCGATCGCCCATTTAGAGAGTCGTCCAGATTGGTCGGGCTTTCCTAGGACCTGTTTCAAAGGTTCCGTAGTTAGTACCACTATTTTGTGAGACTTAAAGTAAGGTTTTAACGATCAGCGGTATAAACTAAAGCGTGTCACGAGTTTCTCGATCTTCACGTATCTTGTCTCCGTGACAAGGGCTTAGTAGATCGGCGAATGCTCGTTAAGCTTGAATCCGTATTAGGGGCAGACTCATTGCCTCTTCCGTAATTGCTAGGTAGAGGTAGAGTGGTTCTCCTTGACGGGCTTGGAGAAGCGATGGAGGGAATGGAGGTATTCTTTGCAACTTTTGAAAGCCTCGGAACATTCCGCGGTCCACACAAAGTTCTCTCCTTTCAGGAGGTTTTGAAGAACGGAAGATTCTTCTCGGTGACGGAAATAAAAGCGACTTAAGGACATGAGACTTCCTATGAGCATTGTACCTCATTGAGGGTTTTCGGGTGTGGCAGATCTAGGATCGCCTTGATTTTCTCGGGATTGGCGCTGATTCCCCTTTCCGTGACCATGTATCCGAGGAATTTTCCTCCCTTCACTCCGAAAGTACATTTTTCCGGATTCAGTTTCATTCCATACTTCCGCAGGATGGAAAAGCAATTGTTGAGATGCTCAATATGCTCTTCCTCAGTCTTGATTTTAACAAGAATGTCGTCTACGTAGACTTCCATCGTCTTCCCGATCTCGTCTTTGAACATTTGGTTTACCAATCGCTGGTAGGTGGCTCCCGCGTTCTTCAGTCCGAATGGCATCACCTTGAAGCAGTATACTCCTCCTGCCGCGAAGAAGGCCGTTTTCTTAACGTCTTCCTTGGCCATCCGAATTTGGTAGAAGCCTTGGTATGCGTCCATGAAGCTCAGTAGCGCACATCCGGAGGTAGAGTCAACCAGTTGATCTATCCGTGGCATTGGATACGGATCCTTGGGGAAAAACTTGTTCAACCTTGTGAAGTCATTACACATTCGCCACTTGCCTGGCGACTTTTCGACCAGAACAACATTGCAAACCCAGTCAGAGTAGCGGACTTCCTCGATGTGTCCTGCCTTTAGGAGTCGATCGACTTCGGCGGATATGATGGCATCCTTGATGGGGCCAAAGTCTTTCCTTTTCTGTCGGATGTATTTGACCGAAGGATCCATGTTCAGATGGTGAACTGTAATCCGTGGGTCGATCCCCTTCAGGTCGTCGGTACTCCAGGCGAACACATCGCTGTTTTCTCGGAGGCAAGCAATGAGTTTCATCTCTACTTCCACATTCATTTCGGTCCCGATCCTTGTTTTCTTCTCGGGATCGCCAGCAATAATCTCGATCTCTTTGAGGGTCTCATGAGGCTCAATTCGCGCCGTTCTAGGAAATTTTTCCTTCTGGCTTCCCACGCCGACTTGTGAGTCCTCCTTTCTGGGTGGAAGGATAGTGGGTGCGTCGGGAGTCACGGTGAATGTTAGCACGGGTGCAGACGCCCTTCTTGTGGACATGATATAACATTCCCAAGCTTCTCTGACATTTCCGAGCTCTTGCCCAACTCCGAAGGCCGTTGGGAACTTCATCCTGTTGTGGAGAGTAGATGAAACACTCGGGCTGGTTGAGACTGGGCGTCCGAAGATGGCACTATAATCGAAGGTTTGTTCGACCACCACGAGCGGACTTCTTGTGTCACCCTTGCGGAAAGGTACCGAGAAACATGTAACATGATACTTAGAATTCGTCGGTTCCTCCTCTGAATCCTAATATGGAGGTGTACTCTGCCATATCGGACTCTACAATGCCATCGATCCGGTGTCCTCTTAGAAATGATGTTCGAGGAACTTCCAGTGTCGACCAAGATCTTATTCACTCGGTAGGTTGCAATGGTCAATGAGACCACTAGCGGGACATCTGGGTTTTCGATGTCTTCTCCCCCTGCCGTAGGAGGAGGAATTTCACTGTCATTGAATGATATGGCGTTAGTGCCTGGAATTGTCGGACTAGCATATGCTCGATCGTTGTTTGGAGGTTTCTTGATGCGCTCCTTGCGTTCTGCTATCTCCCGTTGGTCCTCCCATGATAGTGTTGATCACCCATTGTATGGGGCATTTTCCATTTCGATATAAATCGTATATCGGTAAGAACGTTAGTCCGGATGGGGCGGATAGTTGATTGGCGAAGCGAAGCAATGAGGCGGTGGTTCCGTCATCCTCTCATCTCTCCTTTGCTCTGTTCTATCTTGTAAATGCGAGTTCGTCCTTATAGATATGCTCCTTCAATTTTCCATCCCTTATCGGTGTTCCATACATCTTGGTGAATGCAATCGTCCGTTCGTGTCGCGACACTTGTGAAACTTCTGATAGCCTTTTGCGTTTTTACTCTTCTGACGGCCGTGAGGGCTTGACCGATGGACGTCCGACTTCTTCTCAACAATAGTTGCCAAGATGTCGGATCTTGATGCATTGAGCCGGTATAATCCATATATCGTCTTGGCGGACTTCTCTCCTGTGAAAACCTCTGTCTCTTTGATCCCTTCTTGAATCAAACTTTCTTTGGGCGTTGGTCTTGCTTCACGGATCCTTCGCTTTCTTGGGTGGCTCTCCTTTGGAACATTCATACGTAATCTTCTCCATACATCACTTCCTCACGGATGTCTTCTAAGTACTTTTAAGCTTCTTACTTCTTGACTTGAGAGTTTTCTTGAGTTCGAGTTGAGAGTATTAGCATCTACGGTGTCGGACCCGTTCTTTATCTTGTGTGGCTCGACCGAAGAACCTCCATGTGAAATCGATCGAAAGTCCTTAGATCCTCGTGCTCTCCACATATAACCTTTGCTAGATGCTCCACGGTACGTTTTCTCCTCTTGATTTGCGAATCGAGCGAAATTTAGAAAACGAGATCCAGCGTCTGACCGTATCGAATTATTGACAAAGAGGTGTACCAATCCATGGCGATTCGAAGAGTAGACAAGAAAGTGAGGGCTTTAGTGTTGTCACTCATCCCTTTGGAATCCATCTTCTTTGTTGAAGCGGGTCGGGTGACCCAGGACAAGCGTCCCATAGTAGTATTCCAAGTTTGGAATCACTTGGTCCGAATTCCTGTTTCTCTCCTTCTCCCTCATGATACCGTCACATAGGGGATTTGGTGCGCTGGTAGTTATCTGCTCGTGATCTTTTATGAGACGTCCGAGGCTTAGAATCTGAGCTTCTAAAGCCTTTTGCTGGGCATAGATCTAAATCTGCCGTCATGATCTCCCCATCCTCGGATGCATGGCCACATCAGCGGGAAGTTCGTTCATGCGGGCTCTTGGAATTGTTTCGCCACTTGATCCATGTCCCTCGGGCCTTGAGTGGAACTTAGGGTGTCTATTGTTCACGTCTTGGCGCTCTCTCCTCCTTGATAGCTTCCTTCCCCTCGGATTTGCGGTGAGGCCCTTTGTCAATAGATCTCGCAAATCCTCCTGGGTTCTTGATCTCTAATCTCTTTGGATTGGGCGTTGTCGTTCCTGAACAATCTTGGCTCTGCACGAGGCGTAACCTTTGGAGTGGCTTGTTGCGGACGAGCATTGTTGGATCCCAGGCACCCTTGGATGATTGTTAGCAGACTGTCAAACTGCACCTCGCTCAATCCAAGGTCGTTAGTTCGGACAATTCGTCCATCAGGCATCGTGAATTGTTGGGGTGCGGGTGGGCCTTGAGCTCTGTCGGGCTCGGGCGCACCTTCTTCGAGGAAGGTTGCATATGTCCCTCGCTTGGATATCGTCCTCTTACTGTTGCCGCCCTGCGTCCCCGGGTGGGAGGGCGTCCCCGCGGGCGCGGTGGTGGAGTTCTTAGTTCCGTAGTACCAGCTCTCATTAGCCTTATTCTTGCCATTGGTTTTCGAAGCAGATGCTTTTGTAAAGATTCCCACAGGCGCCAAAATGTTGGGGGATAAACCTCTCAACACCAACCTTACTGCAAGTAACCTAATCCCACTCTGCCTCGACTTGAAGTCCGATAAGAGGTTGTCAGAAAGAGCACTGAAAGGACTAAGTGGGGGGTTAGAATGGTTTACCGGATTGCGAGTCGATCCGGTGAAACTTCACTCAAAGGAGAGGTGGTAGCTCTCAATGCAGTAGTAATGGGAAAGGTATAATGGATATCACCTTGGTCTCGCTTTTCAACCTCTCACCTCCCTTTAAGGTCCTGGACCTCGTGCTGTATTTATAGTTATCATATACTCATGAGGTAGCTCATAAGATGATGCCAAGTGTACGACCCAGATTTGGACACCAATGCTACCTTTGGCCCATGGCCCATTAGTAAACAGTAGTCCAATACCGATAAGTGGTCCAGTGAGGATAGTTTGGACCTTTTCACTCTGAAATCTTGTTCGCTTTGTTGGGTCCGTGTTGGTCCCTCGGACGATCATCTGCTTGGTTGATCTGCCCTCGGGTGACTCTGGATGTCCGAGCCAAGAGTCTCACGGAAGTATCTCAGTGGTTCTGTTATATACGTTTGGTCTTAAAGTAATGGTGGCGTCCGAGATTCTCTCGTACGGTCCGTTAGACATCTCTGTACTGACATGGTCAGGTTTGGAAGTCCTTTCCTTAGCCAGCTCGGACTAGCTGTGGGGATATAGTGACCTCAGTGTACTGGTCGATTCACTTTGGGCGGACCATGTGAGGTCGGACCAGTACTGAATTGGCTAGTTAAGCCGTGATGCGCTTTAGGACACGCTCTATGGCGCCCTTAACGGATTGGACATAGTTCCGTATCAACACTTCTTACAGATACCTCGCGCCTTAACCACATCTCTGAGAAAGAGAAATACAGATTGCAAACAAAGTTGTTTCAATTTGAGTGGTATCTGAAGTTAAAGATAAGAACATGCAACACACACACACACACTTTACTTGCTGTGTTATTTACATTTCTGTACTTACATTTCAGCAACACACACACACACACTTTAACTGTTTCTGCACTTATTTATCTTAAGTCTTCCGCGCTCTGAATCTAAGTATCAGATATCTGAGAAATTGTGTTTATCGACAAAAGTTTTAAGAGACTATTCACCCTCCCCCCCTAGTCTTTTACTTTGCCGTTATCTGGACCAACAAGTGGTATCAGAGCAGGAGGTTCACCAGCCTTCTGCACTGAACCTAGATCCCCAGATAGGTGAAGGAACTTTGTCCACTTCTGAGGACTATTTAACTTGTGTGTTAAGTGTGCAGGTATGTCTCTGAGTGATGCACCTGTTCTCAAACCAGAGAACTACGAGAAATGGAAAAATAACATGATGCTCCACCTTGAAGCCATAAGTGACGAAATGATCGAAGTGATAAAGAATGGTCCAATAGTCATTCAACAACTTAAGCAAGTCATGGAGGTATCAAATGGTAGAGACAGAGATCAAAGCGAAGGATCTTCACAAACAGAATAGCGTCGACTAGTGGAAGATCTCTTGGTCGAGTTATTTCTGAACAAAGCCGAAGAACTACGGACATCGGAAGATGCCAAGAGGAATCGTCTGGATGGTCAAGCTCGTAATATCATCATCGGATCGACACTGAGCACACTGATAAAGCGTAGGGTGCTAAAAGCGGAGAAAGTTGCACAGCAAATGATTGAAGAAATATGCATGCGGGCCCGAAAACCGAGGAAAACAAGTTGAAGTTCTAAAGTTGAAATTTCAAAATTTCAAACAAGGACCCTTGAAACTCTGGAAGAACTTGATTTGATTTACCACTCTCATGAGTGATATGGTAGCACTTGGGAAAGCAATAGATACTCGATCGAGAAGATTAAGACTATTGTCGAAGTCTTAACCACATGGGAGCATACTAAATTCTTTTATTTTAACCGAGGAATGCGAATATCACTCGATGGAACTTTCTCTCATCTTGCTAAGGTTGATTATGAGACAACTCGAAGAGAACAAACAAGCTGAAAAGTTGCGGATGCTCTAGTTACTCGAGGAACTTACGAAAGAAGAAAAGCAAGGAGGCGAGGATGCTCTTGCGCAAAGCAAATGAGCAAATATGTTAGTCGAGAAATTGAGAGAAGAAAAGCGAAGAGAAGTGAAAAAGCATCTAGGCTCAAACTATCACCGATCTGAGGATATGCAAAGCTTCATTTGAAAAAGCATTTCAAAAAGCACCAAATCTTGAGGAAGCGAGAAATTAGCGATATACTGTTTCTATTATCGAAACACAGTCACTTCAAGAAGGATTGTCACGCCTTCAACAAACTAAAGGCAATTGATAGAAAAGATAGAAGAATCTTGAAGAAGCGAGCTTTGCTAAGCGAAAGAAAGAAAATCAAACTCAATTGGATGCTCTCGACGTTGAGACAGACTCTGAAGATGACTCAGATGATTCAACGTTACCATCACCAGAATTATGTGGAGTTACTCACGATATAATCGACTTCGGCTTCAAGAAGAATGAAATGTGTGGAGTTGCTGAGATCGACGGTCCAGACATCTCTAACATTGAAAACTGTCTTATGGCTGATGAGGTAACACATACTTCTTGTTACACTTATGAAAGTGATGAGGAAGATATTAAAGATCTAGAAAATCTCAGGAAAGAACTTGACATCTATGAAGAGAATTTCTAATGATCGGTGCGAGAGCCGAAAATCTAGAAGAAGAAAAGAATTTTCTTGCAAAGGAAAATTCTCATTTGCTTAAGATATCTGAGAAAAAGGACGCTGAAAATGCATTTCTCAAAGCTCAGATATCTGAGACCGAAAAGTCACATAAAGAAGCAATGGCTGAACTTCAAAAGAAATATGAAGATCTTCTTTCTGAAAACCAGGAACTCAAAAAGAAAGAATTATCTTTTCAATCTTATGCAAAGCTAGTGACACTCTTCTTTGAAGTACAATCTTACTTAAGAGATCCTTACGAAAAGAAAGGACTTGAAAGTGAGAACAGAAGACATTGTTCTCTTTCTACGAATAAGAGTGAAGAAAGAAGAACATTCATAACTACTCAGCAAGATGGTTCCCATACAATCTATAATATCGGTCAGAAGACAAAGATTGTAGACAAAGGAAAAGCAGTTGCGACTAAACCTTTGTGGGAAAAACAAGTCAAAAAGAAAACTGTTGGGCACGTTTCTGAAAAGAAACACAGCACTGAAAAGTGTAAACACCCACAGTGCTATGTCTCTCAAAAAGGTAGAATTGCAGGAGCTGGCAAATTCTCCCAGGTCACATTTTCTGGAAAGAAATTAGATCAACCAGAGACTAGCAAAGATGCTGAGAAAAGATCTCAGATAGCTTCAAGTGCTCGAAATGGTATTGGCTATAAAGGCATCGGGAAACAACTTGTTCATGAATACAAACTAGAGCAAGAACGATGGCTGAAGGCTAGAATTGCTCAAAGAAATTATCAGAAGTGGAAGATGAATCAAGCCACTGAAAAACTGAATGCCAGGGCTAGAAGAAATCTGGCTAGGAAAGCTAAGTTTGCTGAAAAGCAAACTCAGAAACCTGACAGGTATCTGAAAGCACCAAATGGAGCACCTAGGAACACACCAAGGAAGAAAATAATTCTTAACAATGATAATCATTCAACTAGAATTCCTCCTTATGTTCCTATCAGACAAAAGAATGTTCCAAGGAAATTCATTCAAAAATGGATTCCTACTGGAAGATTGTTTAGTCCTGATGGTTCCAACTGTAAATCGAGAACTAATCTCCTGTTTCCTGTTGTGTGCAGAATGCTTCTTGGACTAAAGCACAATGGCTATTTGATAGTGGATGCGGAAAGCACATGACAGGAGACAACGCAAATCTGGTCGATTACAAAGCTTGCAACCTTTGGACGGATATCAGTTATTTGGAGAATTAAATCCCTCTACGGGATTTAGTAGCGTCAATTGGGATCATTAACAATCAACGGCGTATTACATGTTAAGGATTTGAAATCTGATCTGTTTAGCATGAGCGATTTGCGGACAAAGGTTTTCTTGTGAAATTCAAAGCAAAATCTTGCAAACTTATTGACAATGAGTCAAAGCGAGCGATCTTGGTTGCTTTCGGCGGAAAGGTAGTCTTTATGTTGCCGATTGAAGCCGCCTGGCTGAAGAATGTCTCATGGTGAGTCAATCGAGTCACCAGAAAACCTTTGGTTATGGCACAAAGAATGAGTCACTTGAACTTCAAAACTACGAACAAACTTGCGAGAAAGAATTAGTGGTTGGTCTTCCCAAAACATCTTTCGAAAGGATGGTATTTGTTACTTTGTCGGATGGAAACAATCCAAGATCTCTTTCAAGTCCAAAACCAGACACTCTAGTGTTAGACTACTGCAACTATTACACATGGATCTTTTTGAATCATCCGTAATTAGTTATGCAGGAAAGAAGTATGGTTTGGTAGTTGTAGATGACTTCTCAAGATTCACTCGGGTCGTCTTTCTGAAACACAAATCTGATGCCAGGGTGGAGATACCAAACTTGCTGAAAAAGCTTGAAGTCATGAAAAATGACAAGGTATCTGCAATCAGAACAGACCATGGTACTGAGTTTGTTAACCAGTACATAAAGGAGTTTTACACTGCAAGGTATCTGACACCAACTTTCCTCTGTAAGAACACCTCAGCAAAATGGTGTTGCAGAAAGGAAAAACAGAACCCTTAAAGAAGCTGCAAGGACAATGCTAGTTGACACTGAAATAAGTGAAGTTTATTGGGTTGAAGCTGTAAACACAGCATGCTACACTCAGAACAAATGTTTGATAAACAAACACCATGACAAGACCCCCTATGAAATCTTGGTTGGTAGACCCCCTAATATCAAACATCTGAGAGTATTTGGTTGTAAATGTTTTGTTCTTAACAACGGAAAAGAGTATCTGAGAACATTTCAACCAAAGGCGGATGAAGGTGTATTTCTTGGTTATTCTATGAATAGCAAAGCTTACAGAATTTACAACAAAAGAACAAAGAAAATTGAAGAATCAGTTCATGTTGTATTCTACGAAGGAAGTAAGAAAACACCTCTTACTGATGAAATCTCAGAAAAGTTCAAAGAACTAATGATAAAGGATTCTGAAAAAGAACCCTCAAAAAGGAAAAGCATCATTGTGGAAAGTGAGGATGACTCTGACGTAGAAAAGCATGAATTGCCTAGTATGACGGATGACTCACATACATGATGAAGAATTTCCTATGAAACTTCCAAAAATGGAATCTGAAGATATTCATCATAAAGCTATCCCTGGAAATAATCTCTCTGAAAGATATATTCCAGATAGCTCAAACACTGAACAAGTGGTAGACATTAATCGCCTTCTAAGGAGCAAAATGTCTCAGATACTGAAAAAGTATCAAAACAAAATCATAGTGATTCACATTCAGATCACTTTGATGTTGATCCTACTAGCACTAAACCTATGATAAAATGGATCAAGGATCATCCTGCAAAAGATGTAATTGGACCAATTAATCAAGGTGTTAGGACTAGGAGAGCAATAGCTGAAAATGCTAAATCTCTCTTTGGATGTTTTATCTCAGATATTGAACGAAAACCATTGAAGAAGCATTGAGAGACCAAAGGCGGATCTCCGCGATGCAAGAAGTTGGATCAATTTGAGAGAAACAAAATCTGAAACTAGTTCCATTCTTGAAGGAATATCTGTTATTGGAACTAAATGGGTTGTCAGAAACAAAATGAATGAATCTGGTGAAATAACCAGAAACAAAGCAAGATTGGTTGCCAAGGGATTTACCCAGACTGAAGGTCTAGACTTTGATGTGTCATATGCACTAGTTGCCAGATTGGATGCAATTAGACTCTTTCTAGCCTTTGCAGCTCATAGAGATTTTAAAGTTTATCAAATGGATGTCAAGAGTGCATTCTTAAATGGTGAACTTGCTGAGGAAGTCTATGTTGAGCAACCACCTGGCTTTGAAGTTCCTCAGAAAGTAGAATGGTCTATAAATTACAGAAAGCTCTATATGGACTGAAACAGGCTCCAAGAGCATGGTATGACACTTTGGCCAAATACCTTCTGGAAAGTGGTTTCAAGAAAGGTGAAGTTGATAAAACTTTATTTACCTTAAATCACGACGGGAAACTACTCTTAGTTCAAGTATATGTTGATGACATCATATTTGGATCTATGGACAAGCAACTTTGTGATGACTTTGCAAATCTCATGAAAAGCAAGTTTGAGATGAGCATAATGGGAGAAATGAATTATTTCCTAGGATTGCAAGTCAAACAACTCGATGATGGAATATTCATCGATCGAACAAAGTATCTGCAAAGATATGCTCACGAAGTTCAATCTAAAGCCTTCTGAAAAGAATGCTAAGATACCTATGAGCATTGGAACCAAAATGACCTATACTGAATCAGATAAGAGTGTTGAAGAACATAAGTATAGGAAATTGATAGGTTCACTACTACCTTACATGATAGACACGATATTCAATGCGGTTAGGTGTGTGCTAGATTCGAGACAAATCGATGCAAACACACTACAACATTGCTATGAAAATATTAAGGTATGTAAAAGTACGATAAATGTAGGGTTGTGGTATCCCAAAGAAAGTGGATTGAGTTTAGCTGGTTACTCAGATGCTGATTATGCTGGATCAATGCTTGATAGGAAAAGTACTTCAGGAACATGTCAGTTTCTGGGTACTAGACTTATCTCGTTGTTTAGCAAGAAACAAAACTCAATTGCAACTTCTACCACAGGAAATTTGAATATATTCTTTGGTTGTTGTGCAACACAAATTTTGTGTATTCAACAACAACTTAAAGACTATGGACTCGATGAAGAAAACTCCCATTTTACGTGACAACACAAGTGCCATTGCGATTACACAAAATCCTAAGTTTCATGCTAGAACAAAGCACATTGATGTTAGACACCACTTCATTAGAGACCATGTTGAAAAAGGCAATATAGAGATACTCAAGATTGGCACCGAAGACCAACTTGCAGATATTTTCACTAAGCCACTACAAGAAAGTAGATTCTTAGCCTTAAGACACAATCTTGGACTAATAGAACTACCTTTGAGAGAAAGTTGAAATGCAGGCAGGAATCCGGAAAGAATTATCTGGAGCAGGCATCGAGAGAAGAGAAAGAATTATCTGAGCAGGAATCCGAAAGAGGAATGCAGAGCAGGAATCCGGAAAAGGTATCTGGAGCAGGCATCCGAGAAGAAAGGAGAAATCTGGAGCAGGTATCCGAGGAAGACAAAAAATAGAGCAAAAAGAGAAACTTAAGATCATTGAGACAGGAACTCAGATATCTGGATCACTCTACATACGGAGAACACTAAGGAGAATAGTACAACTATCTGCAGTCAACTACTCTCTTGAAATGCGCATTATTTCTATCTTTGTGAAAAACTTGGAAAAATCCTAAGTATAAGACAGTTTCAGATGCACACAGTGTTCTTGGTCATACAAAAACGTGATTCAGATAGCTAATAGCCAAAATTCATTAAATGGGCACAATTACACTTTTTGATTGTGATCATTGCTGGAGAAGCAATGGTGACCCTTGATGAGTTTGAGCGTTTGATCTGAGCAATGAAATCAATTCCACGATAAATAGTGGGTATTTAAAAATTCCGACAAAGCCCACTTTGCATTTAATGCCGAAGTAGCTTTTGCTCATGCCTGCTTGCAAATCTCATATACGTACACAAAATCAATTTGTATGTATATGTCTGTTGAGATTCTATTGCTATATATATAGGATTTGACAAGGAAATCACTTTTGCCTAATCCGAAAAATCATCTTGCACAAAAATATCAATTTCTTCTCTTGATCCTCTGCAAAACCTCTAAAATCTCTGCAAATCAAGATTAAGTTTTTCTGAAAAGAATCACTCAATCGAATCTCTTTCAAACACAAGTTCAAATTCCTACACTATATAAAGAGATGGCCTCCAAGAATTCCTCTGCACAAAAATCCCAATCCTCCACTGGTACTGCTGCAAAGCAAGCACCAGAGTTGGTTATAGTCAACAACCGACTGGTTGGAGAGTTTAATCCTGACCATTGGACTTCAAACCACATAATGATTTGGGGTGGTGCCATGGTTGAGGAATACCTCACGACTGCAATAGAGAACCAAGCTGACAGAAAGCTAATTCTTGACATGCTTGAAAAGGCACAAATCAAGGTTTTTCTATCTGCTCGCCCAAGTGGAATTTCATCACTTGATGTGTTGGAATTCTACAACAACTCTAGGATAATTTCTGTGTTTACGAAACCTTTGCAATAGTGTCTATCAAGACTTCAGTCCAAGAAAAGGAAATCCTTCTGGACTTGAAGACCTTTTGCAAGTTGTTCGAACTTCAAAATCTTGGAAAGGATTTTGAAATAAACACTGTAAGGAAATTTGTTAGATATTTTGTAAAGAATATCTGTTTAGTTTTGATCAGCAACATGATGACTTATCTTAGTCTCAGAAAGGTGATTAGTACTCTTGGTTCACTTGAACATTGTAAAAGAGGAAACCCACTAAGTATGATAGTTTAGTTAATCTTGTATAGGATGATAGGTCTCAAAATGTAATTTTTATTTTATGAAGAAGACCCGAAGAAGACATCCAAGCGAACAAGTTCAGCGACATTGAAGATTTGAAGGCGCACAAGATTCTTTGAAAGCAGTTCTGAATACCTTGGCGGATATCTTGAAGACACGAATGGTTTTAAGCGAGCGTGTCCTGAGATATCGAGAAATAAAAGGTCTATCGAAAACAAGGAAAGTGTCCTGATATCTACACTCAGATACCTTGAGCCTTAACCACATTTCTGAAGAAGAAATATATATTGCAAACAAAGTTGTTTCAATTTAAGTGGTATCTGAAGATTGAAGATAAGGACGTGCAAAGAATCAGAGAAATCTGAACAAGGAAGTCTCTGATACAAAGCATAGTTCCATTGGTACTTCAGGACAAAAAGTATAGTACAATACATTTAATGCACGGACAGAGATGTCTGAACAAAAGCAGCATACGAAGAAGAAGACAAAACCGGCTACAGTACTATACACAGATATCAATAGTTTGAATTTGAGCCTAACGGATACTATTCAATGGCATTCAAATTCATCTATAAATATCAACACTTAGACTGTTTGAGAACACACCTTTTAACTTCTCTGAACATCACACAACTCTCAAACAAACTACTTCTAAAGCTTACTGTTGCGACCTTAGCTTTTGATCTTAAGTAGCACTGAAGTTCTAAGTGTCCTGATCCTAAACAAGCAAAGCTATCTGAGAAAGAGTTGAATCAAAAGATCAACTATAAAGATTCATTCTCTTGAATAGTTATCATAAGACTTAGGTCGGTAAAAGCAGACAAAATACCATCTGTTGAAAAGTGTATTAAGTAACTTGATTCACGAGCTATCGATTAAGCGAAAAGTTATTAAGAGGCTCATCTGACAAACTCAAACCAAAACCAACACCATTACTGGCGTGGAGTACATGAAGTACTTAGTTTGGAAAATCAGGGAATAACTCCAAGGTTAACGGAGTATAGGAAGTACTTGATTTGAGAAACTAAGGAATAACTCCAAGGTTATTGAGTATAGGAAGTACTTAGCTTGGGAAGCTAGGGAATAACTCAAAAAGGTTTCTGAGTATAGGAAGTACTTGGCTAAGAAAGCCGGGGAACAACTCAGGGGGAACATTTGGTTGGGAACCATTTGTTTAAGGGATTTATAGAATAGGATTATCGTAAGGTGACCTCAATCATCTATTCTAGTGAATTCTAGGTCTTTGGAAGACCGAAGTGGATTAGTTGGAGGATTACGCCACCTCCAGATACCACTATACTTGCTGTGTTATTTACATTTTTGTACTTACCTTTCAGCAACACACACACACACTTTAACTGTTTCTGCACTTATCTATCTTAAGTCTTCCGCGCTCTGAATCTAAGTATCAGATATCTTCACAGATATCTGAGAAATTGTGTTTATCGACAAAAGTTTTAAAAGACTATTCACCCCCCCCCCCCCCCCGCCCCTCTAGTCTTTTACTTTGCCGTTATCTGGACCAACAAACACCAAGGATGATGATCTCCTTGAAGGTGTTAAGCAACTTTACAGTGATGTGTGTGATCTTGAAAAATCAGATACACCCACTGAGTTCAAGCTTGCTGACATCCGAACCAGACATCTGATGGTTCACTGGGATGCATTGGCTTGCATTCTTCACAGATGCTTTGATGAGTGCAAGGAGGTCTTGACGGATAAGCGAAGCGGTGGATGATGATGTTCTTGCTGAACGACAAGACAAAAATTTGGAAAACCCTTTTAAGCTGGGAAAATGCGCCTTCATGAAATTTGTGAAGAAGATCTGAGGCTTGAGCCTAAGATTGCCAAAGGGCTAGCTGAGCGAAGGCCACGATTAACTATAGTGCGAAGATATGCTACTTCTTTGGAGAAGCTTGGCATTGAGCTCGGAGGCCAATTTGAAATAGCCAATGACAACTGTTCTACAAGTATGAGCACGAACATGATGAAAAAGGTTCTTTGGGTCTCGAAAAGGTTCTAAGAAGCGCAAGTCGAGAAGATATCGAGGAAAGGTTGCGACCAGAAGCTTAGAACTTCAAGGAAGAAGTCTGCTGGCAAAACAGAAGACACACCCATTGAGGTTGTCGATTCCCAGATATCTGCAGGCCTTGTTGATGAACTGATCAATGCAGATGAACTCATAAATGCTGCAAAAGAGTTCACACTCTTGAACAAGTAGACCTGACAGAGATAGTGCATTCGGAAATGTGAAGACTATTACGAATGCCTTCGATGAACTCATTAATCTTTGCCGAGGCGGATGAAAAGCACCAAGCCCTATCTGCAGAAATCGCAGGAGTAATGGACCAATCTGTTCCCACTGCTGATGAGAGCTCTGACGATGAAGATGATGAACTAGTCATCTCTCAAGTCCTCTGAAAGAACAAAAAGGGCTAAGGATTCTTTGAAATAATGGCGGTGATAAGGTATCGAAGAAGAACCTACACCTCGGTTCTTTGAACACAGCAAAGGTTGTTGGTGTAAACACATCATCAGGGAATGTTTCTTATGCACAACTTCAAGAAGCCCTGATGAGTGGTAACTTAGTACTGGCTGATGATGATGAGAATGCCATGTCTAAAAGTCTGGAAGAATGTTCAACTGATCAATCTTCTGCTTCCAGACAACCACAACAACGACAAACACAACAACCACAACAGCCACAAGTGGTTGATGAAATGGTAGAAGAACTCCATTTCGAATTACCAGCATTTCAACAGGCTGAAGAAAATCCTGCAGAAGAGCAGGTTCCCCAACTCACTGAGAGGGATCAAACTGAGACATCTACTCAGAATGATCAACCAGGGGAGGCAACTGAGTTGCATACTCAGGAAAGGTGTGAAGTACCAGAAACTTCAAACAAAGAAAATACACTGGGACAAGAAGACCTAAGTATGGAAAGGTCACAAGTTCCAGAGACCAATCAGCCTGAAACTGCTCAGGTAGCTGAATGGTTTAACTCTTACCTTGTGAAAAATTTTATACTTATACATCTTAATACTCATAAATTTTCTTTGTTACAGGCTGAGTTAGAAACACAGAAACAAGAGGAAGCTGAAAAGCTTGCCTCAGATACTGAAAAGGAGGTTCCCTCAACCTCGACTCTTAAGAAATCTGAGCCTGTGCCACAGGTAATGAAATGATTCTTAAAGAGAACAATTTTTCAGTAAAAATGTTTATGTGCTTAATCATTTTAATGTTTCTAACAGGCTTCAACTGAGATGGAAGAAGATAAAGGCGAAATGCGAAGACCAACCCAGAGACCAACAAGGTTTCTGAAGAATACATCACTGAGCCTTCTAACGTGAAGGTATATGACAAATCAAGTGACAAGTATTCTTCATCTTGGGTTATCTTATATCTCTTCTAATATTCAATACTTTCTACTTACAGGCTCAAACAGAAGTAGAAATGCACGGGGACAAAGTTGCGACATCCCCTGCATCTATGGAAATTGATGCAGCCCCCAAGGCAACATCACTCGAAAGAACACCAGAAACAAAACAAGTTTCTGAGAAAAATGAATCTGAGCTTCCTTTTGAGGAAGTAAGTAGCACAAATCAGAATTCATTACAGCATATTTATGCATAGATTCTTTCAAACTATTTCCTAAGTATTGTATTTTTCTCAGGATAAAGAAAGAAAGGTTGCTGAGGACCAGACTTCCCAGTCTCCACCTCACAACAAGATATCTGAGACACCAATTGTCTCAGTAGTTCAAGTCTCTGAGCCTGAAGTACTTACTCAGGTAACTCAGAAACCAAACTACACTTCCACTCAGATATCTACCAAAGTTTTGACACTCACTCAAAACTCTTTCTTTCAGGCTCAAACAGGTGCAAAGCAGGTTCCCGATGATGAGAAAAGGGACCTACTTCCCTTCTTCAAGGCTCAAACCCTGCCAAAGCACATTCAATGCTTCAGGAAATGGCATAGGTTAAGGTGCTCTGATCTCTCTGAAATATTGAGAATCACAGATCAACCAACCAGACGAGCACGAGCTCTTGACTTGGAGACATATATCCATGCAATGTTCCCTACAGAACAATATCCAGTTGTGACTCTATTGCATAAGGATTTCTCCAGAGAAGTGGCGCACAGTTTGATACAGGCCTTTGAATAGGCAGATGGTCAGACAAGATTACAGATGGCCTTCAAGCCAGTCCTGCCCCAGACTCTGCAATTCATACCTTCTGAACAAGAAGAAGTTAATGGGCAGAAGATCACTATCCCTGAAGTGATTAATCTTGTATCTGAAGATGATGAGGAGGAAGAGATAAACGAAAATGACTTCGAACCTCCCACTGACCATCACCACAAGGATGACGAAGACAAAAAGGATGATGACGATGCCCCTGCACCAGGGACCGGAGGAATTTCACGAAGAAATCATACCTCATCTGCTGAAAAGCAAACTGAGAGGCCAACACAGAAATCTTCGCCTCCATCTCCTCAAAAGTCGAATCATCCATCTTCCCAACAAAACAACGTTACTGAACAAGTAGTTGAGGATTCTGAGGAAATTGCACAGAAAATGTTGAATACTCAATCCAGAACTACTCAACTCAGACAACTGTTGGTAGAAGAACAACAACTCCATCTTCAACTGGAAGACCAGATAGCTAAATCCAGAGATAAGCTTGATCAATTAGAAGATCAATATCTGCAAGAGATGATAAACACTTACGAGTCGAAGAGCTACGAGGATCTTGTGCTGCGCTCGACAAAGAACTCGATCTTGAAGAAGTATAAAGTCAAGCATGATGCTAAGGCGCATCAACTTCAAAGATGTACCATCCTCCTCCCGGAAGGGAAGAAACCACTCTACGAGATGGTTCTTTGGACTTGATACGATCGATGAAAATGTCCATGAGGATGAAGATCACTGGGCTGATTACTCAGATGATGAAGAAGACAAGACTTTGGCAGAGCACCGCAATGAACATCTGGCAGTTTCTCACTTGAAAAGGAAGCTGATTGCTCCTGAAACATTCAGCAAACTGCCAAACGTCCACTCCCACGAGTACATGAACATATACCAAGTTCTGGCTCATCTGAAGAAGGAGTTGTCTTCACAAAACAAGGAAGTAACTGCCTCCGTCCCCTCTGAACTGAAGAAGTTCACTGAGCTCATCACTCATAGAACAACAACCATAGTCATTGCTCAGAAAGATCTGGGAATGATAAGGAATGACGATCGTCTTTAGTGAAAGCTTTTCAAGAGGCAAGTTACCTTCTTTGGAAGCAGATGCCATCCTAGGCCCACTGGCAGAGCTCACTGATAAGGACAATGGACTTATCAAACAAAATCAGGAGCTCAAAGCCGAACTTCAGAAGTTGGTTTCCGCCTACAATCTCTTACAAGGACATTTTGAGTCTCTCTCAGATTCCTTTATGAGACTTAGTCAGCCAACAATGACTAAGGGGGAAGGATTGTACAAATCTGTACCTCAAAGTCAGTGGGAATGGGAAGAAGGAGCAGGAAACAAGAAGAAATCTGGAGTTGGTGCTGCTCAAAGAGGAAGAGGAAACAAGAAACCTTCCCAGCCACCACTCAGAATAAATGAACCCTCCTCAAGCCAAGCTGCTTTGCAAATAGTAGCTGCTTCCCAGAAACCCACTGAAGGTACTGCAATGATTACAAGGGCAAGGGCACAGAAACCTCCAAGGAGTACCAAGGCTCCAAGGAGAAGACAAGTCAAAGGGATTGATGTCACTTCTGAAGAAGAAGAAGAAGGACAAATCAAGTCCCGGGGCAATGAAGAAGGCTGCAAAACTCTCACAAGATTTAATCTTGATGATGATGAGGAATCTGATGAAGATGAAGCTCCTCTTCACAGAAAAAGGAAAATAGAAAGCCTAACTGAGCCCATAGCTGCAAAGCCACTAGCAGCTATAACACCCTCTGGAAATACCAAGTCTATCCAGGGTGGTGGTTCTTCAAGCAACAACCCCAATGAGAATTCAAGACAGAGAAGGAACAGACTGAGAGCTGAGCAAAGACTAAGTCAACTTCCACTCAGGCCAGAAGAAGCCAAGATTGAGTATGTGAAGCATGACAATGATTCCTCTGTCTACAGGTGCATCAATCAGAAAAACGGCTATTGGATTCTGGAACTTAAGCATCTATTGGTAAATTCAAGATTTCCAGAACCAATCCATAAACAGCTCATGGCATGGAGAAAAGACAAACCTACCTTGATCAACACCAATCACATCAAAGCATGGTTGGATTTTGAAGTTGTCAAGAGAACTGAAGCCATGAAGAAGGACCTCTCTGATGAATGTCCATATGGAAAGCCAGATGATGTGCACAGAATTCTGAACATTACTGGAACAGGCACAAGAGAAAGACTCGTTGTGGAACCCTATGAGTCGTTCTATCTAACAGAAGATCAATACAAGGGTGACATCAGATATCTGAAGATTATCTACGAATATTTCAAACTCTCAGATATCAGAATAGAGCATGCCTGGAAATGGGGAAAGTATCTATGGGTCAAGCATTTTGTCAAGAAAAATCCTACCAAAACCTACAAAGAGGTCTGTGGATTTGCCAGAGACACAGAGATGCTCGTCAGAACTCTTCTCTATGATTATTCTGATGACATCAAAAGGTTTGGAGATAGGAAATTTGCAGACTGATCCATAGAACTACTGTTGAAGACATGAAGAGTTGAAGACTTGAAGACTAGTCTTTTAGGATGTTTACTTGGAGCTTGGTTACTCCTGTTGTCCTAATTTACTAAGTATTTTTTTGTTGTTGTATCTTGCTGACTGAGCTTAACTGTTTTATGTCTTAAAGTTATCTGTATTCCTCAAATGTAATTTATCTGATGAACTTACTCTCAGATATTATTCTATAAAAGATAACTTGTCAGCAAAGATCACACCTTGTGATTTGGTTGATGTTTACTTTCTGCACTTAATTAAATGAATTGAAAGATCATAAGAAATGATTAAGTGATAGATTGTTCACTCATCCAGATTTGTAATAGGACAGATAGTCATCGTTGACTGATCAAAAAGGGGGTAATTTGTTAGGAAATTTGTTAGATATTTTGTTAGAAATGTCTGTTTAGTTTTGATCAGCAACATGATGACCTATCTTAGTCTCAGAAAGGTGACTAGTACTCTTGGTTCACTTGAACATTGTAAAAGAGGAAACTCACTTAGTATGATAGTCTAGTTAATCTTGTATAGGATGTTAGGTCTCAACGTGTAATTTTTATTTTATGAAGAGAAGACCAAGAAGAAGACATCCAAGCGAGCAGTTCAGCGACATTGAAGACTTGAAGCGCACAAGATTCTTGAAATACTTTTACGGATACCTTGGCGGATATCTTAAAGACACGAATAGTTTTGGACAAAGTGAGTCACAAGAGATATCGAGATTGAAAAGTCTATCTGGAAAACAAGGAAAGTGTCCACAGATATCTTCTTACAAATACCTCGCGCCTTAACCACATCTCTGAGAAAGAGAAATACAGATAGCAAACAAAGTTGTTTCAATTTGAGTGGTATCTGAAGTTAAAGATAAGAACATGCAAAATTAGGAGAAAGCGCTTAAGACAAATCTACGATACAAAGCATAGTTCGTTGACACTCTGAGGACAAAAGTATAGTCTGATTGCATTAATTGCAGACGGAGATGTCTGAACAAAAACAGCGGTTGCTTGAAGAAGAAGACAAACACTTCTGATTACTATACGAGATATCAATAGTTTGAATTTGAGCTAACGGATACTATTCAGCGGCATTCAAATTCATCTATAAATATCAACATAGGCTTAGGCTTGAGAAGAGACACCTTAGACCTGACAAGAACGAACACGCTGAATATTTTACTCTCTCAAAGAATAATACTTATCCTTAAGCTTTCTGTTGCGGCCATAGCTTTTGATCTTAAGTAGCCTTTGAAGTTCTAAGTGTCACGATCTAAACAAGTAAAGCTATACGTGAAAGAGTTGAATCAAAGATCAAGTATAGATTCATTCTCTTGAAACGATTATCATAAGACTTGGGTCGATAAAAGGAACAAGATACCATACATTGAAAAGTGTATTAAGTATACTTGATTCACAGAGCTATCTGATTAACTGAAAAGTTAATATAAGAAGCTCATCTGACAAACTCAAACCAAAAACCAACACCATAACTGGCGTGGAGTATAGGAAGTACTTAGCTTGGGAAGCTAGGGAATAACTCCAAGGTTATTGAGTATAGGAAGTACTTAGCTTGGGAAGCTAGGGAATAACTCAAAAAGGTTTCTGAGTATAGGAAGTATTTGGCTGAGAAAGCCGGGGAACAACTCAGGGGGAACATTTGGTTAGGAACCATTTGTTTAAAGAAATCTTAGAATAGGATCTTTGTAAGGTGACCTCAAATATCTATTCTAGTGAATTCTAGGTCTTTGGAAGACCGAAGTGGATTAGTAGGAGGATTACGCCACCTCCAGATACCACTATACTTGCTGTGTTATTTACATTTCTGTGCTTACATTTCAGCAACACACACACACACTTTAACTGTTTCTGCACTTATCTATCTTAATTCTTCCGCGCTCTGAATCTAAGTATCAGATATCATCATAGATATCTGAGAAATTCCAGTGATGTTCTCCAGGATTAAACATGTATCTACTTGTAACACTTATCCCATGAGCAACATTTGGCCTGCTGCAAACCATAGCATACATTATGCTACCAATGGCATTTGCATATGGGATCTTGTTCATATGCTCCACCTGCTCCTGTGTTGTAGGACTATTCTCCAGTGATAGCCTAAAATGTTGAGCCAATGGAATGCTACTAAGTTTGCATTCTTGCATATGAAACCTCTGAAGTACCCTCCTCAAGTAGTCACCTTGATTTAACTTCAATACTCCAGCTTTTATCCCAAGAATCCTTCTTGCATTGCCAAGGTCTTTCATCTCAAACCTGTTACTGAGTTGATCCTTCACCTGATTCAACTCATCCATGCTGCTACTAGCAATTAGCATATCATCTACATACAGAAGTAAATATTTAATGACATGTGCACCCTCTTTCTTCAAGTATACACAACTATCATTCTCAGTAGCTGGCTGTGTAACTTTTGGGGCTTGTTGTTCTTGTATAGAAATACTAGTTGTGGTAGTTGGACTAGTATTCATCCTGGTATGAGACCTCTGTGCTGCATTACTCCTCATAGGTGAGCTTTGTGATATTCCAACTCCAGATGAGTTGTTAGGCTGATCACTTGCATCTTGTTGAACATGAGAATCACTCACTACTTCATGGTTTTCTTTAGCTTGATCATTGATTCTCATAAGCTCCACCTCAATCTCAGAATCTTTGAACTTCTTCATATCAGTTTCCAAGTGATGATCAATGTTCTTGTATGGGAACACATCTTCTTCAAATATTACATCCCTGCTGATAACTACCTTCTAAGCATTCTTCTCAATGCACCACAGTTTGTATCCCTTCACACCCTTAGGATAGCCCACAAAAATGCATTTTTAATGCCTTGGGCTCAAGTTTGTCCTGCCTGACATGTACATATGCTAGACAACCGAATACTCTTAAGTGTGAGTATTACTTCACAGCTCCATACCACAATTCATCAGGAGTTTTCATTTGTATGGATGATGATGGAGTTTTATTGACTAAGTAACACACAGTAGTCACAGCTTCACCACAGAAAGACTTAGGAACTCCAGCTTGAAACATGATGCATCTAGTTCTCTCTAGAAGAGTTTTATTCATCCTCTCAACTAAACCATTTTGTTGAGGAGTACCAGGTATTGTTCTGTGTCTCTTAATACCTTTATTCATGCAGAAGTTGTTGTATTCCTTTGACAAGAACTCTAAACCATTATCAGTTTTCAACACTTTAACTTTCAAGCCCTTTTCTAGCTCAACCTCTGCACACCACCCTTTAAATCTAGAGAATGCATCACTCTTGTTTCTCAACACATACACCCATACTCTCCTAGTGTAGTCATCTATCAGTGAAAGGAAATATCTACCTCCACCTTTTGTCTGCACTTTTGCAGGTCCCCATAGATCTGCATGTATGTAATCTAGAGGAGCATCACTGGTATGTACACCAGTTGGGAAGGGGTTTCTTTTAGCTTTTCCCATAATACATTGCTCACAGGTTTTCAGCTTCTCAATCTTGCTTGTATTGAATACCTGCTTCTTCTGCAACTCAATCAACCCCTTCTCACTAACATGTGCCATTCTCCTGTGCCATAGCTCAGTATCATCCATACTAGCTACAGATACATCACCAATAATCACCCTACACCTCATGTAGTAGAGCTTATTCCTTCTTATGCCACTCATGACAACATATGCATCTTTATTATACATAGTAAGCACACCATTCTCTGAGCTGAATCTATATCCTTTATGCTCTAATGTACCAAGAGAGATTAGATTTCTTTTGAGCTCAGGAATATACCTGACATCTGTGAGTGTCTTCACAGACTCATCATCCATTCTGAGCTTTATGTCACCAACACCTTGAATGTTGCATATCATATCATTCCCCAGCATAACTGTGCCTCCATGACTAACATTCAACTTGGTAAACCACTTATTATATGGAAAAATATGGAATAAGCATCCAAAATCAAGAATCCATTCATCATTGGCTTGATATGTGAAATTTACTCCTCCTGGGATACTTATCACCTCATCTGTTATATTTAACATTCCTCCTGGGATACTTATCACCTCATCTGTGATATTTAACACATCCCCGTCATACTCAACATTCCCTGCAAACTCACGGGAAGTATTCCCACCACTTTTATTGTACTTTTGTCTCTTTAACAAGAAGCAATTTTTCTTTAGGTGACCAGGTTTCTTACAGTGATGATAAATCCTGGTTTCCTTGTTTGCAGAACCACCCCCAACTGGTGCTTTACCCTTGTTCTTCTGGTACTGTGGTTGAAACTTAGGCTTGTAGTTATTGTTCTTAACCATGAGACCCTCACCGGATGCCTCTACCTTAGCTGTCTCCTTTTGTTGCTCCTTCTGCCTGATTAAACATTGAACTTCCTCCAATGTAACCTTCTTTTGGCCTGTGAATGCAATTGCATCTCTGATGCTCTCATAAGACTTAGGTAGGGAATTAAGCAAAATTATTGCTTTATCTTCATCAAGAAGCTTTGAATCTTCAATGCTATCAATCTCATCAAGAGTTTTGTTGAACATGGACAGTTGCTCAAGAATGTTCCTATCTGGATTCATCCTGTAAGAATACAGTTGTGATTTCATAAAAAATCTTCTAGCTAAAGGTGTTTGATACAATGATTCTAGCTTCTTCCATATATCAACTGCAGTTTTCTCCTTAGCAACCTCCCTTAATGGTTCATCACCCAAACTCAATATGATTTTACTTCTAGCCTTCCCTGAGAGAAGCTTTAACTCATGATGCATTATTGTTGCATGAATTTCACAACGAGGCAACAATGCCATCTCCACGCCTTGTTGGATCAAGATAGCCTCCATCTTGATTTTTCATAATGTAAAATCGTTTGCACCTGTAAATTTGGCAATGTCAAACCTTGCTGAACCCATAGTTGATCACAACTCCGCAATTACTGATCGAACACAGCTCCTTCTTCTTCTTCCCACAGACAGCGCCACTTGTTAAGTATTTGAACCAAGATCGCAATAAAACCAATCAACTACTTGACAAATACAATCACCAATCAAAGCAATAAAACACAGCCTACGTGGTTCGATTGAATAAATCACCAAGATTTCAAGCACAATATAACGTGATTCGATTGAATAAATCCAATCTACGTCCACGGAGAATCAACGAATTTTATTACTCCACAACCTTCCTCAATCCAGCTAAGTTATAGAGAAATTGACCCAGAATTACGCCTTGAATTCTACTACACAATCCTCACAACTACAGCTAATAATGTCACTAATCTTATCACGAAGAATAGCACAAAAAACGGAAGATTGATCCAGCTTGTATCGATCGATTTCTGCTCTGTCAGTTGCTCGTGAATGATCTCTCTCTGTTGCTCTGTTTCTGTTCCTATATATAAGAAAAACAGAGTAAAGGAATCTGCCAGAAGGAATCACAGCCGTTGATCATATAACCGCCATGAAGATCGAATGGCCTGAGAAGAAACGTGTGATTACTAATTCAACAAGTATTACGTTTCTTATCCGAAGTAGACTAGGAAACAAACAGCAACTCCTCCAATTTGCAATCAGGTCCATGTGCTTCCAAAACATTGACAAGTCCTTGTAAAACTGAAATCTTCGAAAACAACCCAAAAACTTCAAATCTTCGCCCAGTAGTTTTGGAATTTACCCACACTAGCCAAGACATTATATATATATATATATATATATATATATGTATATATATATATGTATATGTATATATATGTATATATATATATATGTATATGTATATATATGTATATACATATATATATATATATATATATATGTATATGTATATATATATATATATGAATGATTCACTTCCTCAGGCAGCTACACTGACCTAGACCTAGATTTTTAGCAGCGCATCGAAACCAAAATTTGACAGTGATATACGTACCAACCGAAATGAAATGATCAACTATTCAAAGATAGATAATATAATGCCACCGAACTGATCTAATCAACATTTTGCCCGGCTGCTAATTTCCAGCTTTGGCTTTTTCGACAGGTTGGGTTCTGCATCGTTGGTAACTTCCTGCAGGCTCTTATTTTTGGACAGGTTGGGGAGACTATTATACATCCTGAGGATGTCCTCTCTTGCTGGGAAAGAAGCACACCCTTTCATATAGTGAAGAATCTGAGATATAACACGCTCGTTCGTTAAATAAGTAATCATATGATCATCATACTCCATAAGCATGATTATGATTATTATGTATGTGAGCTCACCGTTGGATGTCCAGCATGAGCATCAGGAGGAGCGCCCAGGACATCAGCCAAGATACCGTTAGCAGAAGCATAATCAATAAGATAGTAGAGTACATGGCACATTCCTGCATTTAATTTGTACGTTTCAGGAAGAAGAACAATTATAGCTAGCTAGTACTATACTGACTAGAGTATTAATGTTATGTTTTCAGTATATATAAAAAAAAGAGTGACTAACCTGTCATGAAGGCAATATGAACTGGAGGTATATGAGAGGTTGGATGAGGAAGATCATACAAACCACAACCAGCAAAAGCTCGACCACTTCCAAAGATACTAGCTTTTCGATCAGTTATAAGATACTAGATACACAGACAAACATATTTAATATCAACAATCAATAATAATAATAATAATAAGTATAATCTAATTACACCTGGTGGCTGAGTGGTAGAAGGTCTGTGTTGTTTGGTGAGAGGTCTCTGGTTCGACACCTGGTGGAGACAAATTTTGTATTTCTTTTATTTCCAGCCTCTTTCGCACCCAGAAAATTACCGTATTACCCCTGAACATTGCAGAATTATGATAATGCCCTCCCACCATTTATTCTTATTTTTCTAGCTCCTGAAATTACCGTTTTACCCTTATAACCTACTTGTCCCTTTTTGACCTTTTAAAACCGGAATGGTGGATTCGTGGAGGTAACAAAGGGTGTTTTGGGAGGATTTAAGGGTCAAGGTGACTTTGGAGAATTCTAGTTGCAAGTAGGAGCTTTCGTGATTGGATATGTCAAGCTTGCATTCGTATTGATCTTGAGGTAAGGGGAACTATTGACACTTTTGCTTTATTTTATTGTTATAGTATATATATGTTGTTAGATATTTTGTTAGAAATATCTATTTAGCTTTTGATCAGCAACATGATGACTTATCTTAGTCTCAGAAAGGTGATTAGTACTCTTGGTTCACTTGAACATTGTAAAAGAGGAAAACCACTAACTATGATAGTCTAGCTAATCTTGTATAGGATGTTAGGTCTCAAAATGTAATTTTTATTTTATGAAGAGAAAACCAAGAAGAAGACATCAGCGAAAGCTCAGCGACATTGAAGACTTGAAGAAATCTGCAAGATTCTTTGAATTTGTTGTTCGATATCTTAGCGGATATCTTGAAGACACGAATAGTTTCAAACAAACTGTGTCACAAGAGAAATCTGAGAAATAAGATACATATCTGAAAACAAGGAAAGTGTCCACAGATATCTATTCTCAGATACCTTGAGCTTTAACCACGTTTCTGAAAAAGGAACATATATATTGCAAACAAAGTTGTGTCAATAAATACAAGTGGTATCTGAAGATTAAAGATAAGGACGTGCAAAGAATCAGATAACACTAGTCTCTGATACAAAGCATAGTTCCGTTGACACTACAGGACAAAAAGTATAGTACAATGCATTTAATGCACGGACAGAGATGTCTGAATAAAAGCAAGCGACTTCGAGAAGAAGACAAAACACTTTCTGATCTTATACACAGATATCGATAGTTCGAATTTGAGCCTAACGGATACTATTCAAACGGTACTCAAATTCATCTATAAATATCAACACTTAGACTGCTTGAGAAGACACACTGAACACAGAACCTTAGACACACGATCTCTGAATATCTTACTCTCTCAAAGCAACTTACTTATCCTCAAAGCTTTCTGTTGCGACCAAAGCTTTTGATCTTGAGTAAACACTGAAGTTCTAAGTGTCCTGATCCTAAACAAGCAAAGCTATCTGTGAAGGAGTTGAATCAAAGATCAACTATAAAGATTCATTCTCTTGAGCAGATATCATAAGACTTAGGTCGATAAAATCGAACAACATACCATACTGTTGTAAAGTGTATTAAGTAACAGTTCACGAGCTATCGATTAAGCGAAAAGTTATTAAGGCGCTCATCGACAACTCGAACCAAAACCGACACCATAAGCTGGCGTGGAAGTACTTAGTTTGAGTTTGAAAACTGGGAATAACTCCAAGGTTCTTAGAGTATAGGAAGTACTTGATTTGGGAAACTAAGGAATAACTCGAAGGTTATTGAGTATAGAAAGTACTTAGCTTGGGAAGCTAGGGAATAACTCAAAGGTTTACGAGTATAGGAAGTACTTGGTACGTGAAAGGGGAACAACTTCGGAGGAACATTTGGTTGGGAACCGATTGTTAAGAATCTTAGAATAGGATTATTGTAAGGAGAACTCAATTATCTGTTCTAGTGAATTCTAGGTCTCGATAGACGAAGTGGATTAGTTGGAGGATTCGCCACCTCCGGATACCACTATACTTCTTGTGTTATTTACCTTTACGTATTTACATTTGAACACACACACACATATTAAGCTTTACGCACTTATCTTTATTAAGTCTTCCTTTTCTGATTCTAAGTATCGGATATCGAGAAATAGTTGTTATCGACAAAAGTTTTAAAGACTATTCACCCCCCCTCTAGTCTTTTACTTTGCCGTTATCTGGACCAACAAGTGGTATCGGGCGGGAGGTTCACCGTATACCTTGAACCTAGATCCCCAGATAGGTGAAGGAACTTTGTCCACTTTTGAGGACTATTTAATTTGTGTGTGTTAAGTGTGCGGTATGTCTCTGAGTGATGCACTGTTCTCAAACCCGGAGAACTACGAGAAATGGAAAAATAACATGATGCTCCACCTTGAAGCCATAAGTGACGAGATGATCGAAGTAATAAAGAATGGGCCCAATACTCATTCAACAACTTAAGCAAGTCATGGAGGTTTGAGTGGAAGAGCGGAGATCAAGCGAAGGATCTTCACAAGCAGATCGTCGACTAGTGGAAGATCTCTTTGGTCGAGTTATTTGAACGAAGCCAGAGAACTACGGACATCGGAAGATGCCAAGAGGAATCGTTGGATGGTCAAGCTCGTAACATCATCATCGGATCGACACGGAGCACATACGATTAAAGCGTAGGGTGCTAAAGCAGCGAAGTTGCACAGCAATGATTGAAGAAATCTGTCGGGCCAGAAAACCAAGGAATACAAGTTCGAAGTTCTAAAGTTGAAATTTCAAAATTTCAAACAAGGTCCCACTGAAACTCTGGAAGAACTTGATTTCAGGTTTACCACTCTCATGAGTGATATGGCGACTTGGGAAAGCAATAGATACTCTCGATCGAGAAGATTAAGACTATTGTCGAAGTCTTAACCCAATGGGAGCATACTAAATTCTTTTATTTTAACCAAGATATGCGAATATCACTCGATGGAACTTTTCTCTCATCTTACTCTTTGTTGACTATGAGACAACTCGAGAGAGCAAACAACTGAAAAGTTGCAGAATGTTGCTCTAGTTACTCAAGGAACTTCTGAAAAGAAGAAAAGTAAGGAGGAGACTGAGGATGCTCTTGCTACAAAGCAAATGAGAAAATTTGTCAGTCGAGAAATTGAGAGAAGAAAAGCCAAAGAGAAGCTGAAAAAGCATCTAGGCTCAAACTATCACCAGTACAAAAATATGCAAAGCTTCATTGAACAAACCCATTTCGAGAAAGCATCATGTCTTGAGCGAAATTGGAAGCGATATCTGTTTCTATTGTCGAAACACAGCCACTTCAAGAAGGATTGTCACGCCTTGACAAACTAAGGACGGCGACAAGAAAGATAGAAGAATCTTGAGAAGAAGCTAGAAAGCTTTGTTAGCGAAGAAAGAAAGAAAATCAAATTCAATGGATGCTCTAGGCGTTGAGGCAGTTACGAAGATGACAATTCAGATGACTCAACCTTACCATCACCAATTATGTGGAGTTACTCATCATATAATCGACTTGACCTCAAGAAGAATGAAATGTGTGGGGTTCTTTGAAATTGTGGACCGGACATCTCAACATAGAAAAGCATCTTATGGTGATGAGGTAACACATACTTCTTGCTACGCATATGAAAGTGATGAAGAGGAAATAAAAGATCTAGAAAATCTCAGAAAGGAACTTGATATCTATGAAAGAGAATTTCTAATGATCCGTGCGAAAAAAAGAATTTTCTTGCAAAGGAAAATTCTCATTTGGTTAAGATATCTGAGAAAAAGGACGCTGAAAATGCGTTTCTCAAAGCTCAGATATCTGAGACTGAAAAGTCATATAAAGAAGCATTGGCAGTACTTCAAAAGAAATATGAAGATCTTTTTTCTGAAAATAAGGAACTCAAGAAGAAAGAACTATCTTTTCAATCTTATGCCAAAGCTAGTGACACTCTTACTGAAGTACAATCTTACTTAAGAGATCCTTCAGAAAAGAAAGGACTTGGGCTGAATACATAGACAGAATGTTATATCACTCTGAATAAGAGTAAGGAGAAAAGAACATTTGTAAGTACTCAGCAAGACGGTTCCCATGCAATCTATAGTATCGGTGAAAAGACAAAGATTGTTGACAAAGGAAAGGCGATTCTGACTAAACCTTTGTGGAAAAACAAGTCAAAACAAAAGCTGTTGGGTACATCTACGAAAAGAAACACAACCTTGAAAAGTGTAAACACCACGATGCTATGTCTCTCAAAAGGTAGAATTGCGAGTGGCAAATTCTCCCATGTCACTTTTACGGAAAGAAATTGGATCGACGAGAGACTAGCAAAGGTCTTTGAGAAAAGATCTCGAGATAGCTTCAAGTGCTCGAAGCGGTATTGGCTACAAAGGCATCGGAAAAGAACTTGCTCATGAGTACAAGCGGAGCAAGAGCGATGGTGAAAGCTAGAATTGCTCAAAGCAATTATCGAAGTGGAAGTTAAATCAAACCTTTGAAAATCTGAATGCAGGCTAGAAGAAATCGGCAAGGAAGGCTAAGTTCTTTGAAAAGCAAACTCGAACCTGACAGGTATCTGAAAGCATCATATGGAGCACCTAGGAACACACCAAGGAAGAAAATAATTCTTACTAATGATAACATTCATGCAAAAAGAATTCCTCCTTACGTTCCTGTCAGACAAAAGCATATTTCAAAGAAATTCATTCAAAAATGGAGTCCTCTTTGGAAGAACTTTTGATTCAGCGGTTCCATCAAAGATATGAGAACTAATCTCACATTTCTGTTGTGTGCGAGAATGCCTCTGGACCAAAGCACAATGGCTATTTGATAGTGGATCACGGAAAGCACATGACGGGAGACAAATCTGGTTGATTACAAAGCTTGCAACACGGGACCGGATATCAGTTCTTTGAGGAGAATTAAATCCCTCTCTGGGATTTGGCAACGTCAAATTGGGGACTTTAACAATCACTGACGTATTACCTGTTAAGGATTTGAAATATAATCTATTTAGCATGAGCCAGTTTGCAGACAAGGGTTTTACTATAAAATTCAAAGTTAAATACTGCAAACTAATTGACAATGAGTCAAAGCAGACAGTCTTAGTTGGTCGGCGGAAAGGCAATCTTTATGTTGCCGATTGGGCATCTGCCACAACTGAAGAATGTCTCATGGTGAGTCAATCTGGTCACACAGAAGAGCACTGGTTATGGCACAAAAGAATGAGTCACTTGAACTTCAAAACTCTGAATAGACTTGCCAAGAAAGAGTTAGTGGTTGGTCTTCCCAGAACATCTTTCAGAAAGGATGGTATCTATTCTGCCTGCCAGATGGGGAAACAATCTAAGATCTCTTTCAAGTCCAAAATCAGACACTCTAGTGTTAGACCACTGCAACTTTTACACATGGATATATTTGAATCATCTGTAACTAGTTATGCAGGAAAGAAGTTTGGTCTGGTTGTTGTAGATGACTTCTCAAGATTCACTTGGGTTGTCTTTCTAAAACACAAATCTGATGCCGGTGGAGATACCAAACTTCTTTGAAAAAGCTTGAAGTCATGAAAAATGACAAGGTATCTGCAATCGAGAATAGACCATAGTCTTGAGTTTGTCAACGATTACATAAAGGAGTTTTACTGCAAAGGTATACACCAACTTTCCTCTGCAAGAACACCTCGACAAAATGGTGTTGCGAGAAAGCAGAACCATAAAGAAGGCTGCAAGGACAATGCTAGGCGACCTTTGAAATAAGTGAAATTTATTGGGTTGAAGGCGTAAACACGACACTTTCGAAACAGATGTTTGATAAACAAACACCATGACGGGACTCCTATGAAATCTTGGTTGGTAGACCCCTAATATCAAACATCGAGAGTATTTGGTTGTAGATGTTTTGTTCTAAACAATGGGAAAGATTATAAAGAACATTTCAACCAAAGGCAGATGAAGGTGTTTTTCTTGGCTATTCCACAAACAGCAAAGCTTACAGAGTTTACAACAAAAGAACAAAGAAAATTGAAGAATCAGTTCATGTTGTATTCTATGAAGAAAATAAGAAAACACCTCCTATTGATGAACTCTCAGAAAGGTTCAAAGAACTATTACTGAGGGATTCTAAAGAAGAATCCTCAGAAAGGAGAAACATCATTATGGAAAGTGAAGATGACTCTGACGTAGAAAAGCTTGAAAAGCATAGTAACAACAAGATGACTCACAAACATGATGAGGAATTCCCTGTGAGTTTTCCAGAAATGGAACAGGTTACTGAGAACCTTCATCATGAAGAGGTATCTGAAAATAAGAATGCTGAAATGCATGTTTCAGATATCTCTAACACTGAAAAAGTGTCAGATATCAATGACATTTCCCATATGTCAGATATCTCAGATACTGAAAAAGTATCAAATCAAAATCTTAGTGATTAACGTTCAGATCACTTGGATATTGATCCTACTAGCACTAAACCTATGATGAGATGGATCAAAGATCATCCTACAAAGGATATAATTGAACCAATTAATCAGGGTGTTAGGACTAGGAGAGCAATAGCTGAAAATGCTAACTCTCTCTTTGGATGTTTCATCTCGAATATTGAACCTAAAAATATAGAAGAAGCATTAGGAGACCAAGACTGGATCTCTGCAATGCAAGAAGAGTTGGATCAATTTGAGAGAAACAAAGTCTGGAAACTGGTTCCATTTATAGAAGGAATATCTGTGATTGGAACTAAATGGGTTTTCAGAAACAAGATGAATGAGTCTGGTGAAATAACCAGAAACAAAGCAAGATTGGTTGCCAAGGGATTTACCCAGACTGAAGGCTTAGATTTTGACGAGTCATATGCACCAGTTGCAAGATTGGATGCAATAAGACTCTTTCTAGCCTTCTTGACTCATAAAGATTTCAAAGTTTATCAGATGGATGTCAAAAGTGCATTCCTAAACGGTGAACTTGCAGAAGAAGTTTATGTTGAACAACCACCTGGCTTTGAAGTTTCCTCAGAAAGTAGAATGGTCTATAAACTACAGAAAGCTCTGTATGGACTGAAACAGGCTCCAAGAGCATGGTATGACACTTTGGCCAAGTACCTTCTGGAAAATGGTTTCAAGAAAGGTGAAGTTGATAAAACTTTATTTACCTTAAATCATGATGGGAAACTACTCTTAGTTCAAGTATATGTTGATGACATCATATTTGGATCTAAGGACAAGCAACTTTGTAATGACTTTGCAAATCTCATGAAAAGCAAGTTTGAGATGAGCATGATGGGAGAAATGAATTATTTCCTAGGATTGCAAGTCAAACAACTCAATGATGGAATATTCATTAGTCAAACAAAGTATGCAAAAGATATGCTCACAAAATTCAATCTTAAGCCTTCTGAAAAGAATGCTAAGATACCTAAGAGCATTGGAACCAAAATGACCTATACTGACTCAGATAAGAGTGTTGAAGAACATAAGTATAGGAAATTGATAGGTTCACTACTTTACATCACTGCAAGTAGACCTGATATTCAATATGCCGTTGGAGTATGTGCTAGATTTCAGACAAATCCAATGCAAACACACTACAACATTGCTATGAAAATATTAAGGTATGTAAAAGGTACAGTAGATGTAGGATTGTGGTATCCTAAAGAAAGTGGATTGAGTTTAGCTGGGTACTCGAATGATTATCTTTGGATCATTGCTTGATAGGAAAAGCACCTCAGGAACTTGTCAGTTTCTGGGTACTAGACTTATCTCATGGTTTAGTAAGAAGCAAAACTCAATTGCAACTTCTACCACAGAAATTTGAATATATTCTTTGTTGGTTGTTGTGCAACACAAATTCTGTGGATACAACAACAACTTAAAGACTATGGACTCGATGAGAAGAAAACTCCCATTTTCTGTGACAACACAAGTGCTATTGCGATTACACAGAATCCTAAATTTCATGCAAGAACAAAGCACATTGATGTTAGACATCACTTCATCAGAGACCATGTTGAAAAATGCAATATAGAGATACTCAAGATTGGCACTGAAGACCAACTTGCAGATATCTTCACTAAGACACTACAAGAAAGTAGATTCTTAGCCTTAAGACATAGTCTTGGACTAATGGAACTACCAATGAACTGAAAGAGTTCAGGTATCTGAAACGGGCAACCAGAGAAGAGGTATCGGAGCAGGAAACCGGAAGAGGTATTATACGGAGCAGGCACGGAGAAGATGTATACGGAGCAGGTATCCGGAAAGATAAAAAGAAATGCAGCAGGTATCCGAAAGTCGAAAAGGCTAAAGCAAAAAGATAGCTTAAGATCTACGAGGCAGAACTCGGATATCTGAATCACTCTATAAGCAGGGAACACAAAAGAGAATAGTATAACTATCTGCGACTACTCTCTTGAAACTCGCATTATTACTATCTTGATGAAAAACTTGGAAAAATCCTAAGTATAAGGCAGTTAAGATCTGAGCAGTGTCCTTGGTCATCTGCAATTATGATTCGGATAGCAAATCGCCAAAACTCATTAAATGGGCACAATTACACTTCGATTGTGATCATTCTTTGAAGAAGCAATGGTGACCCTCGATGAAGTTAAGCGATTGATCTATACGGTGGAAATTAATTCACAGTAAATAGTGGACTGTTGAAATTCAGACATGGCCCACTAAGCATTTAATGCCGAACTAGCTTTTGCTCACGCCTGTTTGCAAATTACAAATACATACACACAAAATCAATTTGTATGTATTTGTCTGTTGGAATTCAACTGCTATATATATAGGATTTTAGCAAATGAAATCACTTTTGCCTAATCCGAAATTTCATCTTGCACAAGAATAGCAAATCCTTCTCTTGATTCTCTGCAAACCCTCTACAATCTCTGCAAATCAAGATTAAGTTTTTCTGAAAAGAATCACTGAATCAAATCTCTTTCAAACACCAATTTCAAATCCCTACACTATATAAAGAGATGGCCTCAAGAACACTTCAACACGAAATCCCGATCCTCCTTTGATGCTAAAAAGCAAGCACGAGTTGGTTATGTAAACAATCATTGGTAGGAGTTTTAATCGACCATTGGACTTCAAGTCACGAGAATGATTTGGGGTGGTGCCATGGTTGAGAATACCTCTGCTGCAATAGAAAACAAGCGGAAAATTGATTCTTGACATGCTTGAAAAGGCACAAATCAAGGGTTTTCTATCTGCTTCAAGTGGAATTTCATCACTCGATGTGTTAGAATTTTACAACAACTCGAGATTATTTCACATGTATCTGAAACCTTTGAAATAGTGTCTATCAAAACCTCGATCGAGGAAGGAAATCATACGGACTTAACAAACTTCGTAAGTTGTTTGAGGTTCAAAATCTTGGAAAGGATTTTGAAATAAACACCAAGGATGATGAACTCCTTGAGGTGTTAAAGAACTTTCTGATGGCGTGTGTGATCTTGAAAATCAGATACACCCACTGAGTTCAAACTTAGCGACATCCGGACCGGACATCTGTTGGTTCCTTTGGGATGTCTTGGCTTGCATTCTTCAGATGCTTTGATGGTCTACAAGGAGGTGCAGACCGGATAAGCGAAACGATGGATCATGATGTTCTTGCTAAATCAACAAGACAAAAGTGGAAAACCCTTTTAAGCTGGGAAAATGCGCCTTCATGAAATTCGTGAAGAAGATTCAAGGCTTGAGCCTAAGATTGTCAAAGGACTAGCTGAGCGAAAGGCCCACGAGTTATGGTCTAAAGATATGCTACTTCTTTGGAAAAGCTTGGCATTGAGCTCGAGAGGCAATTTGAAATAGCCAGCGATAACCTACTCTACAAATATGAGTATACAAATCGATGAAAAAGGTTCTTTGGGTCTCGGAAAGGTCCTAAGCGAAAATCTGAAAAGATATCGAAGAAAAGGTTGCGACCAGAAGCCGGAACTTGAAAGAAGTCTTGGCAAATCGGAAGACACACCCGAAGAGGTTGTCAATTCTCGGATATCTGCGGGCATTGCCGATGGGCGATAATGGCGGATGAACTCATCAATCTTTGCAAAAGAGTTATCAACTCTTGAACAAGTAGACTCGGCAAGAAAGTGCTTTCGGAAATGTTGCGACTAATGCGAAAGCGCTTCGATGAACTCATAAATCTTGCCAAGAGTGGTGAAAAGCACCAAGCCCCATCTGCTGCGAAACCGCGGGAGTTATGGACCAATCGGTTCCTAATCTTGATGAGAGCTCGGCGATGAAGATGATGAACTAGTCATCTCTCAAGTCCTAGAAAGAACAAAGAGGGCTAAGATTCTTGAAAAATGGCGGTGATAAGGTATCGAAGAAGAACCTACACCACGGAGTTCTTTGAGACTATAGCAAAGGTTGTTGGTGCAAACACATCATCGAGAATGCTTCTCTTGAACAACTTCACAAAGCCACGATGAGTGGTATTTTAGTGCTAGCGAATCTTGATGGAAATGCCACGACTAAAAATCGGAAGAACCTTCTCTTGATCAATCTTACGCTTCCGGACAACCACAACAACCACAACCACAAGTGGTTGATGAAATGGTAAATGAACTCCATTTTGAATTACCGGCAATCTTGTATCTTTGAAGAAAATCCTGTAATTGGCGGGTTCCCCAACTCGATGAGAGGATCAAAGCGAGACATTAACTCGGAATGATCAATCGGGGAGGCAAGCGAGTTGCACACTCGGGAAAGGTGTGAAGTACGAAACTTCAAACAAAAGCGCACTAGGACAAGGCGACCAATGTATAGAAAGGTCACAAGTTCCGAGACCAATCGACTGGCTCGGGTAAATGGTGGTTTAACTCTTACCTTGTGAAAAATTTTATACTTATAAATCTTGTTTCCTCATAAAATTTCTTTATTCAATTTGAGTTAGAAACGCAGAAACAAGAGGAAGCTGAGAAGCTTACCTCAGACACTGAAAAAGAGGTCCCTTCAACCTCAACTCTTGAGAAATCTGAGCCTGTGCCACAGGTAAATGATTCTTAAAGAGAACTAATTTTTCAGTAAAAATGTTTATGTGCTCATTCATGATAAATGTTTCTATGACGGGCTCAAGCGAGATGGAAGAAGATAAGGCAGAAATGCCAGAGAAAAACCCAGAAACCAACAAGGTTTCTGAAGAACACATCACTGAGCCTTCAAACTTGAAGGTATATGATAATCAAGTGACAAGTATTCTTCATCTTGGGTTATCCTTTATCTCTTCTAATATTCAATACTTTCTACTTACAGGCTATTTCAGAAGTAGAAATGCAAGGGGATAAAGTTGCGATTTCCCCTGCATCAATGGAAATTGATGAAGCCCCCAAGGCAACATCACTCGAAAGAACACCAGACACTGCACAAGTTTCTGAGAAAAATGAATCTGAGCTTCCTATTAAGGAAGTAAGTAGCACAAATCAGAATTCATTAAAAGCATATTTGCATAGATTCTTTCAAAATATTTCCTAAGTATTGTATTTCTCTCAGGTTCAAGAAAGAAAGGTTGATGAGGACCAGACTTCCAAGTCTCCACCTCACAACAAGATATCTGAGACACCAATTGTCTCAGTAGAACAAGTCTCTGAGCCTGATGTACTTACTCAGGTAACTCAGAAACTAAACTACACTACTACTCAGATATCTACCAAAGTTTTGAAACTCATTCAAAGCTCTTTCTTTCAGGCTCAAACAGATGCAAGGGTTCCCATTGAAGAAACAAGGACCTACTTCACTTCTTCAAAGCTCACACCACCTAAGCATATTCAATGCTTCAAGAAATGGCGAAGTTAAGGTGCTCGATCTCTCTAAAATATTGAGAATCAGCGATCAACCACTTGACGAGCACGAGCTCTTGACACAGAAACATATGTCAAGCAATGTTCCCTACTGAACAATATCTGATTCGACTCTACTACATAAGGACTTTTCCGGAGAAGTGGCGCATAGTTTGATACATGCCTTTGAGCAGGCGGATGGTCGACAAGATTACAGATGGCATTCAAGCCGATCACCTTTGAACCTGCGGTTTATACCTTACGAACAAGAAGAAGTTAATGGGCGAAGATCACTATCCGGAAGTGATCAATCTTGTATCTGAAGATGATGAGGAGGAAGAAATGAATGAAAATTACTTTGATGAACCTCCCAGCCATCACCAAAAGGATGATAATGACAAAAGGATGATGATGATGCCCCCCTGCACCGGGAGGAATTTCACGGAGAAAGCAATGCCTCGGTGTGAAAAGCAAGCGAGAAGACTTCACGAAATCTCCGTCTTCATCACCTCGAAATCTACTCATCCATCTTCTAACCAACACGATTACTCTTGACCAAGAAGTTGAGCTCTCGAGAAACCAATCGAAAATATTAAACACTCGGACCGAAGTGCTCAACTCGGACAAGCTGTTGGAAGAAGAACAACGACTCCATCTTCAAGCTGGAAGATCAAATAGCTAAATCCGGAGATAAGATTGATCAACTACAAGATCTATACTTAGAAGAAATGATTGCTTACTCGAGGTTAAAGAGCTACGGGATCTTTGTCGAGAAATAACCAAAGAACTCGATCTTGAAGAAGTATCGAAGTCGAAGCATGATGCTAAGGCGCATCATCTTGAAAGAAGTACCATCCTCCTCCCATAAAGGAAAGAAACCAATCTACGAGATGGTTCTTTGGACTCGTCGATCGATGAAAATGTCGAGAGGATGAAGATCCTTTGGGCTAATCACTCGGATGATGAAGAAGACAAGACTTTGGCGAACACCGCCATGAACATTTAGCGGTTTCTCACTTGAAAAGGAAGTTGATTGCTCCTACAATATTCAACAAGCGCCAAATGTCCTCCAATGAATACATGGGAAGGTGCAATCTTGGCTACTCTAAACAAGGAGATGTCTTCACTGAACAAGGAAGTAATTGCCTCAGTCCCCTCTGAAATGAGAAAGTTCACTGAGCTCATCACTCAGAGAACAACTAGCATAGTCATTGCTCAGAAAGATCTGGGAATGATAAGGGACGATGATGTGTCTTTAGCTGAAAAAGCTTTTCAAGAGGCAAGTTACTGCTTTGGAAGCGGATGCCATCCTAGGCCCATTAGCGAGCTCATGATAAGGACAATGGACTTATCAAGCAAAATCAGAGCTCAAAGCGAACTTTAGAAGTTGGTCCTTTGCTATAATTATCTACAAGGGCACTTTGACTCTCTCTCGATTCCTTTATGAGGCGGTAGTCGATGACAATGACTAAGGGAAAGAAAGTACAAATCTGGACCTCAAAGTCAGGGGGAATGGGAAGAAGGAGATGAAAACAAGAAGAAATCTGGAGCTGGTGCGGCTCAGAAAGGAAGAAAAAAAAACTTCCCAGCCACCACTCAGAATCAATGAACCCTCCTCGAAGCCAGTAGCTTTGCAAATAGTAGATGCTTCCGAAACCCAGAAGGAACCAAAATGGTAACAAGGGCCATGGCACAGAAACCTCCAAGGAGTACCAAGGCTCCAAGGAGAAGACAAGTTAGAGGGATTGATGAATCTTCTGAAGAAGAAGAAGAAGAAGAAGGTCAAATCAAGTCGAGGCAATGAAGAAGGCATGAAACTCTCACAAGATCTAATCTTGATGATGATGAAGAGGCGATGAAGATGAAACTCCTCTTCACGAGAAAAGAAAAATTGAAAACTAAGGCAGCCCATAGCTGCAAAGCCTTTGGCAGCTAAAACTCCCTCTGGAAATACCAAGTCTATCCAGGGTGGTGGTTCTTCAAGCAACAACCCCAAAGAGAATTCAAGACATAAAATGAACAGACTGAGAGCTGAGCAAAGACAAAGTCAACTTCCACTCGGGCGGAAGAAGCCGAAATAGAGTATGTGAAGTATGAAAATGATTCCTCATCTCTGGTGCATCAATCAAAAGAATGGCTATTGGATTCTGGAACTGAAGCATCTATTGGTAAATTCAAGATTTCCAGAACCAATCCATAAACAACTCATGGCATGGAGAAAGAATAAACCTACCTTGATCAACACTAATCACATCAAAGCATGGTTGGATTTTGAAGTTGTCAAGAGAACTGAAGCCATGAAGAAGGACCTCTCTGATGATTGTCCATATGGAAAGCCAGATGATGTGCACAAAATTCTGAATATCACAAGAACAGGCACAAGACCAAGACTTGCTGTGGAACCCTATGAGTCGTTCTATCTGACAGAAGATCAATACAAGGGTGACATCAGATATCTGAAGATTATCTACGAATACTTCAAGCTTTCAGATATCAGAATAGAGCATGCCTGGAAGTGGGGAAAGTACCTATGGGTCAAGCATTTTGCCAAGAAAAATCCTACCAAAACCTACAAAGAGGTCTGTGGATTTGCCAGAGACACAGAGATGCTTGTCAGAACTCTTCTCTATGATTATTCTAATGACATCAAAAGGTTTGGAGATAGGAAATTTGCAAACTGATCCATAGAAATACTGTTGAAGACTTGAAGATTGAAGACTTGAAGACTAGTTCTTTAGGATGTTTACTTGGAGCTTGGTTACTCCTGTTGTCCTAATTTACTATGTAGTTTTTGTATTTTTGCTGACTGAGCTTAACTGTATCATGTATTGAAGTTATCTGTAAACTTTAGTTGTAACTTATCTGAAGAACTTACTCTCAGATAGTATTCTATAAAAGATAACTTGTCAGCAAAGATCACACCTTGTGATTTGGTTGATGTCTACTTTCTGCATAATTATATGAATTGAAAGATCTTAAGAAATGATTAAGTGGTGGATTGTTTCCTCATCAGTTGTAATAGGGAAGATAGTCATCGTTGGTGATCAAAATGGGGAAATTTGTTAGATATTTTGTTAGAAATATACATTTAGATTTGATCGACAACATGATGACTTATCTTAGTCTTAGAAAGGTGATTAGTACTCTTGGTTCACTTGAACATTGTAAAAGAGGAAAACCACTAAGTATGATAGTCTAGCTAATCTTGTATAGGATGTTAGGTCTCAAAATGTAATTTTTATTTTATGAAGAGAAGACCGAAGAAGACATCCAAGCGAAGCTCAGCGACATTGAAGACTTGAAGAAATGCACAAGATTCTTGAATCATTGTTCGAGATATCTTAGCGGATATCTTGAAGACACGAATAGTTTCAAACAAAGCGTGTCAAGAGAAATCGAGAAATAAGATACATATCGAAAACAAGGAAAGTGTCCAGATATCTATTCTCGAGATACCTTGAGCTTTAACCACGTTTACGAAAAGGAACATATATATTGCAAACAAAGTTGTTTCAATAAATCAAGTGATATCGAAGATTAAAGATAAGGGCGTGCAAAGAATCGGATAACACTAGTCTACGATACAAAGCATAGTTCCGTTGACACTCTGAGACAAAAGTATAGTACAATGCATTTAATGCAGCGACGGAGATATGCGAATAAAAGCGACTTACGAAGAAGACAAAACCTTTCTGATTACTATACGAGATATCGATAGTTGAATTTGAGCTTAACGGATACTATTCAAACGGTACTCAAATTCATCTATAAATATCAACACTTAGACTGCTTGAGAAGACACACTGAACACAGAACCTTAGACACACGATCTCTGAATATCTTACTCTCTCAAAGCAACTTACTTATCCTCAAAGCTTTACATTGCGACCAAAGCTTTTGATCTTGAGTAAACCTTTGAAGTTCTAAGTGTCACGATCCTAAACAAGCAAAGCTATACGTGAAGGAGTTGAATCAAAGATCAACTATAAAGATTCATTCTCTTGAGCAGATATCATAAGACTTAGGTCGATAAAATCGAACAAGATACCATCTGTTGTAAAGTGTATTAAGTAACTTAGTTCACGAGCTATCGATTAAGCGAAAAGTTATTAAGGCGCTCATCGACAACTCGAGCAAAACCAACACCATAAGCTGGTGGAGTCTGAAGTACTTAGTTTGAAAAATCAGGGAATAACTCCAAGGTTACCGGAGTATAGGAAGTACTTGATTTGGGAAACTAAGGAATAACTCCAAGGTTATTGACTATAGGAAGTACTTAGCTTGGGAAGCTAGGGAATAACTCAAAGGTTTCTGAGTATAGGAAGTACTTGGCTGTGAAAGCCGGGGAACAACTCAGGGGGAACATTTGGTTGGGAACCAATTGTTAAGAATCTTAGAATAGGATTATTGTAAGGAGAACTCAATTATCTGTTCTAGTGAATTCTAGGTCTCTGATAGACCGAAGTGGATTAGTTGGAGGATTACGCCACCTCCAGATACCACTATACTTGCTGTGTTATTTACCTTTCTGTATTTACATTTCAGCAACACACACACACATATTAACTGTTTCTTCACTTATCTTTATTAAGTCTTCCGCACTCTAATTCTAAGTATCAGATATCTATTCAGATATCTGAGAAATAGTTGTTATCGACAAAAGTTTTAAAAGACTATTCACCCCCCCCCTCTAGTCTTTTACTTTGCCGTTATCTGGACCAACATATGTGTTGTTTTAAAGTTTGACAAATAACTTATGGTGTGTATAAAAAAATGTTAGTGATGCCATCACTTGAGATGAAAACGACTATTTCTAAATTCAACAGTTAAGCACCTTTTTTTTTGATTTTATAATTAAATGTCTTACAGTATTTTCATATTATAGTACAGTACGATAATAGGGCATATAATAAAATACATATAACAAATAGATTTGAAGATTTCTGTTTGCTACTCTCATGCGGGGAGTAAAAATTTAAATTATACCTAACCGAAAATTATAATGACTTATTTGTACAACATAACTCGGCATCTCTTCAGTTCCATTTTCATGGCTTAGTGAAATTAAATGTATATTTGTTTATCTTCACAAACTCAGCCACGTAAGCTATTAAAGGAAATCACAAACACTTGGTAGTCAATTACAGGGATTTATAAACAACGGTGATCGCGACTTTCCACAATCAGTACCCGGAATCGAGTTCGTTGCCCTTAGATTAGAATGTAATTTGGTAGGATATTAAAGGTTTGTATGTAATAATTTTTCATTGGAATGAACTTGGTTCTGGGTCCAAAGTGGGCAGGTAACTCAGGTACATATCTATTCCCTTTATTATTCCTTAAAATATTTAAACTGTTATCTAGCTTGTTTGGTGTGTGGTATATAAACGATAATATAATAATGTAGTATAGTAATTTATACTTAGTTTTGGCGAACATCATTAAAGGTTGCAATAAAAGTAATCACATAAAGCTCAAAAATACTTATTAATATGATTTATAAAAGGTAATGTTGAATGAAAACAAACTACTAACTTAATAGAGGCATCCTAATGAAAATTTTCAAATTTGCTGGAATGGGAAATTAACTGACTGAATAAAAATAACAAAAAATTCAAAGTATCTCCAAAAGTTGAGCTCTTATGCGTTTTTCTCCTTCTTGATCACCAATTTAGTAGAAGATTGCTGCACTCCGACTACACACTCCTCATATATAGTCATCAACATCAATAGTTCTGTTCCGCTTAGATGGAGTAAGTGTTGTTTCAGAGCCATTTGATGAACCATGATCTGTAGAATCTTCTGTACACTTCTCTTTGCCTTTGATGGAAACAGTCTCTCTAACATCTCCCACCAACTTCTTAGGTTCGGATACAACCTCCTATTTGATAAATAATAACTTTTAGTTGAAAATTTATGAAGATGTTTATAATCTAAAAATCTAAATTATCGAGAAAAGTACATTGATAGCGAGATTGCGGTATTCTCCAATTATTGAATCGTCAGATGTCAGGTATTCTACCCCATAGTCTTTGAAGCCTTTCCCGAGGTTGTATTCCCTTGACACCTTGATCCTTATGAAGTTATCCTTTCCAAGTATGGGCTGGAAGTCCATAGGGATTGCCTCTTCATCCCCTTGATATACATGAAAATTTATTAATGTTAATAAGCTTAAGAATATATTTTTATCTTACTAAACTGGTATATATGTTAAAATCCAGTACCTCAATTAAAGATGCAAGAATCGAATGAGAAAACATGTTTTCTCATGCCATGAGAAACCAACAATAACATAATTGGGATCAACTTTAATCCACCTGAAAAAAGAGGTGTATCACTGATTCGTTCTCGATTGCGTCGCAGTACTTACACGTTGTTGCTTCCTCCCCCGAGAGTAAATTTATTCTCTTCATATTTGGAATAGTCGGTAATCTATCGAGGACAGCCCTCCAAACAAACACATTAAGCTTTAGGCGGGGACACCACTTACACCACACCAAATTAGCCCATTCCTTAGACTGAATAGCTTCACATTGTTGGTTGTATATAATCTGACTATAACCAGCTTTTGTTGAGTAGATGCACGCCGTCGTTCGAACTTCTTCAGGCCCAAAATAAGCACTGCTATGTATCCTGACTATAATCCTCTTTTTATTCTTCTCAGATCGTTCACAACCTCTTGTGTGCACAACTGCACATGCTGCATAGAATATGGGACGTTTAAAGTATTTTTATATTAAAAAAGTTGTAGACATAGCTATTAATAGACATGGCTATTTTCATGGCAATATTCTATGATTGCATCAAATCATCAATCACGATTTTCCTATTTGTTGACAAAACAATTATGTGAAATTTGAATAAATCCGTGATGGTACATTTCGTTACTGTTATTGTTAAATTATTCAAACAAAAATTCTTCTATTAAATCGGTAACAGATCAAACTTCCTTAGACTTTCCTTCAATTTAAATCTATGATTTGACTAACAGAATCAAAATAACTTCAAACCTCCCTTATATTAGTTGGTAAATAATTATATTCACACTTAAAATAGAGTAATATTAAATTTTCTGAATTTAAATTGTGGCAACTTTCCTAGTTAATAGCAACTAACCGAGAATTAGGTAAACAAAAAAATTATGTATACTAATTACTAAAATAAGGACATTAGTCAAATGTTATTTACCTTAAATTTCTAAATCGAAGAGTTCGAAAACCCGCATAATTAGGAGGAGATTTTTCCTCATATTTTGATCTTACGATTCTGCCGGTTACATAGATACTTACTTTTCAACACAAATATTGAAGAATTAAAAATGAATTGTTTTGAGTTCCAAAGTGCCACGTCGGATTTTTTCTTAGGTGGCATATCTCTTCTTCAAATCTCATTCTTTGTTATTCAAAACAGACAAAGAGGCTGAAAAAACTTTGTATATTGCCATGAGTGACAACCACAGAATATTCCCCCACCCATTGTCGCATCACCAGTATTTTACCCAGCCTAGAGGTGGCTCTCAATTGCTATGCCTCGCCTACTTCTCATTGGCTATTCGACACAGCAGCAACACGTAAGTTATTTAAGTTATAGTTTTATACGTTGCAAACTCATCTAACATTTATCTGAGAAAGAACCGGGACAATAACTACACCAAAAGGAGTTTTTTAAAAAAAATCATGGGAAATTACCATTGTATATGGCTGAAGGTTTCCACCAACACCATGATATCCCATTGAGTTATGAAAATCAACTACACACCAACACCATAGTATCCCGTTGAGTTATGAAAATCAACTACACACCAACACCATGGTTTTTTCTTCGTCACTCGATATAAACAAACAATTACCATAGTAAATTAATTCTGAGGACATAACTCCATCCATCGAGTGATGCAGTGGATCACCGAAAAAATGAAAAATCACAAAAAAAATTCACAACTTTTGCACTGCGCTATAGACAAAAAAATGAAAAGCAAATATAAAGAAACTAATAACAGATCAACTTGCAGTAAATCATAATAAAACGGAGTAATAGAAATTAATTGGCATGTAACATAAATAACATAAAACAAATGAAGTATCACGTACCATATGATGAATAAGCAAAACAAAACTTGAAAATGGGGTGTAACTTAACTCCATTTAGTATGTTGTTAAAAGCTACTTGAACCGGTTTCAGCCTTCTCCTGTTTTGCACCACGAGATTTCAATCAATTATCATCTATGCATTAGAGTTACTGGCAATAGAATTAAGTTTAGAGGTTAATTAAGAACTGGCAACTGAACAAAGTTTGAAAGGTATTGGCGAGATGTTTTGAGAAAATCTGACCATTAACAAACTTTAACAGATCAATGTTTATCTTCCGACTTGAATCAACATCAACAATGGATTCACATATGTTCCTAAATTGTATTGCAATTTTTTTAATGAACACCTGATTCGGTGAAATTACTCAGGGTAGCTATCTGATGAGATGGAAAAACACCTAATGTAGCAAAACTTGGAACATAAACATGTAAGTAGATATAATATTGGTATGAGATATAAACTCGGGAGAGTAAGCTGTATCTACTTTTGGTTGCAAATGATGGGAACCATGAATGCATCTCATTCCCAAAGCGTATAACACGTTCACAATCAATAGAACCATGCGATTTTCTCATATATGCATATGCACTTTTATGAATGCAAACAGACCTAGCATAAAATTAACTACCTGCATTCGACCCAAAGCTTCCCCGAATTCCATTTTAGGATATCCTTACAAACCTTCCTGCGAATGAGTTGGATCAAAGTGTTATTATATAAAGTACTCAAATTCAAGTTAAACTCTTCAATTTTATCTAAAAATCAATAGAAACAAAGTCAAACTTTGGCATGGTGTACCAACACAAAAACAAACTTCTCGAATACATTACGTAACTTAAAATGATGGGAGATAAACAATTTATGTACAGATATCATATAAATTCAGAACATGCAAGCATAAACTACTCCTAGAGTGGTTGACTTATCAAATCTTTCTTCAGTTGAGAAAATAAGGAAATACTCATTATATATTGAATGAGGATTTAGTTTAAACAGTGTCCAAACTACTATCGAATCTGTTGAATATTATTTTTCCAATTGAACACGATAATAGAGAATGATTGAGATTGTAAAAATGAAAATCGATACGGACAATTTGAAATGATTCTTACGACATGACGGCAGGCATTTGGATTGCATTGATCTTTAATATATCTGTAAGATGCATGGATTACCCTCCGTCCCTTGGGGTATCCAATGACACATCAAAATTCTTTCCTCATTGGTTTGGCTTTGGCATTACTTTCGACTACGACTTGATCTTGATGGATTAGAGGCAATTTTGGGAAACTAAATAGGGAGGCAGTTCTGGGATTAAGTATGGCATTCTTTTAAGTGTATTGCATGTTGGATTTCATCGTCATTGTTTTTTCTTTCTTCAATAGAGCTAATTGTTCTTCGGTGTTTTTTATTTAGAGTAAAGACAATTCATCAATCCATGCGTGTGAACTTGTTGGGTTAGCCAATGTGTCTGATAGAAAAGCTTCGAATTCACCACTCTCTTACGCCCTCGAACAATTTTGAAAGATGATTAGAGTGAAACGAGGGGTAAGTAGATAAATCAGGGGGAATTGACGAGGAAGATAAGAGATACCGCCAACTAGAACAATTTGATTGATGATCATCCAAATGAAACTGCGACGGACAGAAGAACAATTAGTTAATGTGACGCCGTTTTGATCTTCTTCTGAATTGGGAATCAGTGGGTTGTTTGGCACATTGTGAGAATTTTAATGAATAGTAACTAAATTTTAAATGAGTTGTGAAAAATTAGTGTTTATTATAACATTACATTTTGTATGGAATTTTGCAAGGAGTAAGTCTCCTGAGAGACTACCTGATAATTTATCTTGAGACGAACTTATATTGTCAAAAAAAAATTATCGATGTTACTAATCAAAATACATACGTTCTCAACATTGGTATTTTTTTCATATTACAACAAGACTTATTTCATTAACAACATAGACATTTTTATTAAAAACATGGATGCGTTTATTTATAACATACTAATATTCGTGACACGCGGTTCTCGCGTCTAACCTTTTAAATGAATAAATCATTTTCACTCCCACATTGAAAAAAGTGATATAAGTCGGATCTTAGGATCTTAGCAAATTTATATAGTAACACTGTGTTGATTATATGATTTCAATTGTTCTTTTGTTGGGGGTACATATAACATCTTGTTTATTTAGATAGGGTTTAAGTTTTAGAAAGATCAAATGGTTCACCATTTGAACCGTTAATTAATGGGAATAAATACTTAGATGAAGTTATGTTATGTAAGAGAGCTTACGGTTGATAAAATCTTGTTTTGTAAGAAACGGTTAGAGGGAAGATTTTTATTTTTGTTTTATTTTAATTTTATTTTCATGTAACTTACTTTTGATATTAATAACTACCCGGTGACTTTGATTATGATATATTATAGATGTCGCCTCTAGATAAATTATTTAAAGACAGTATCTCATGAAACTTTGTATTTTACAAGTCTCATGAGTTTTAGTTAAGTAATGACTCAGTTAAAAAAGATAATCATTACCTCAACAAAAATGGTAAGACCACTACATTTAAAATGGATTGTTAATTGTGTGCCAAATAGATGCGTTCCCCTTTCTTGGTCACGACTGGTCAATGGCGCCTTATTCAGATGACTTCTTATTTGCTAACATTCCCCTTTCTTGGCTAGATTCTGCTCCTCTGAATCAAATTCTGGAAAAATGAGGCTGGAAGTAAATCAGTACTGAAGTAAACGCTAGTGAATCCAAGGTAACTTGCTGATTATTGATGTTTCTTTTGCTTCGATAGTTCGATTGTTACGGTTCCTCTGCCTCCACAACCAATCTCTTTGGATACTCCTCCAGTTCAGCTCGGATTTCAAATCCTTTCGGTCAATCCGGTCCATCTAGCAGTGGCACTACAATGAGCTTGTTTGGATCGACTTCAGCTTCACCTGCAACTAGCACTACACCTTCATTTGGATTTAATTCTGCTCCTGCAACTACAGTAGTAAGCACCACTACATCTTTGTTTGGTTCTATACCTGCTCCTTCATTTGGCTCCACCACAGAACAACCTGCTGCTCCTTCAACTGGCCTATTCGCTTCCACCACCGCTCAATAGGCTGCTCCTTCAGCTGGCCTATTCTTGATGATGATGAAGGGATTGAGTTTGCCTCAGAAATTAATTACTACTAAAGCAAAAGAAGCAAATATTTATTTTATCATCGATCAAGGAATCAAAGCTGCAAATCCTGGAACCACTACATCTTTGTTTGGTTCTACACCTGCTCCTTCATTTGGCTCCACAACAGAACATGTTAAAAGAAATAAAAAAGAAGATTGAACATGCTCTGAATATATTGAACGAGAATAATGAAAGTGATTACAATGTCTTGAAGCAATACTAGCTAGCTCTATTTATACATAAGGAATTCAGTATCTTTACTAATTGATTTCTTCAATAGTTCCGTATTAGACCACTATAATTGGGCATAACATATTCTCCTCAATCCTTTCCATAGTTTCTTCAATCTGCAGCTTCCAATTTATGATTGCGTTGTCTCTTTTCAAGAGTAGTCCTTGTGTTTCTTCTATTTTCTTCTTTCTTCCTTCGCATTCTGGTCCTTGAACTTTCTCCTTCTTCCAATACTCCCCCGCAAGATGGGCATAGATGTTCTTCATGCTCATCTTGTTGATCATTTCATTCAGAGTTGCTGATGGGACTGCTTTGGTGAATATATCCGCTAGTTGGTTGCCAGTTGGTACGTATTCAACTTCTATGATTCTATTCGTCACTTTTTCCCTACTAAAGTGACAATCCACATCAATGTGTTTGGTTCTCTCGTGAAAAACAGGATTCTTTGTGAGATGTATGGCAGATTGGTTATCACACAATAGTTTAATTGGCTGTGTGTATCTTATTTCAAAATCTTTTAGCAATGCTATTAACCAAGTTATTTCACAGCACGTATATGCCATTGCTCTATATTCAGCTTCTGCTGATGATCTGCTTACTGTGTTTTGCTTCTTTGATTTCCAACTAATCAATGATTTTCCAAGGAATATGCAATATCCTGTGACTGATTTTCTTGTATGTGGACAAGCGGCATAGTCTGAGTCACTATAAGCTAGAAGTTCCAAGTTTCCTTTTGAAGTGAAAAATAATCCATTTCCGATATTTCCCTTAATGTATCTTACTATTCTCAACAGTGCATTCATATGTTCCTTCAAAGGATTCTCCATGAATTGGCTGAGTATTCCCACCACATAGCTAATATCGGGCCTAGTGATGGTTAAGTAAATGAGCTTTCCAAGAAGCTTTCTGTAGATTGTGGGATCATGTACAGGTTCTCATGTGTTTTGTTTCATTTTATGATGCTGCTCAATAGGAGTAATTGCCGGTCTACATCCTAACAGTCCAGCTGTTTGTATGATTTCTGTGGCATATTTTCTTTGTGATACATGAATGCCTTGAGATGTCCTTGCAATTTCTAAACCAAGGAAGTATTTTAACTTACCTAAATCTCTTATTTTAAAATTTGCTTGCAGTTGTTCTTTGATATTATCAATTGCTCTCAAGTCTTTTCCCCCTATGATTATGTCATCAACATATACAAGGAGTGTAATCAAGCCGTGATCAGTTTGCTTTGTGAATAGTGAGTATTCACTTTTTGATTGATTGAAACCCAATGATGATAAGAACTGAGTGAGTTTCGAATTCCATTGTCGTGAAGCTTGCTTGAGTCCATAAATGGATTTCTTAAGCTTACACACCATTTTTGTGCCAATGCCATTGGTGTTGTTGTCCCCGAATTGAGAGGCACAGGCATGGTCATGTAAATTTCTTCATCTAAGTCGCCATTTAAAAAGGCATTATGGACATCCGGTTATGCGAGATGCCAATTTTGCTTCTTTGCTATAGCAAGGAATATTTGGTGAAGTTAATTTATTAGCAAGGGCTAAATGTGTACATGTAGTCTAGACCAAGTTGTTGTGTGTAAACTTTTGCTACCAAGCGGGCTTTATGTTTATCAATTTGGCCGTTAGAGTTGAGTTTTGTTTTGAAGACAAAGCAATGACTATGGGTTTAACACCGAACGGCAATGGAACTATGTTCCAAGTGTTATTATCCTCAAGGGCTCGCAATTCTTCTGAAATAGCATGTATCCATTTCTCTTCCATAATTGCTTGTTCATATGTCTCAGGATCCTTAAGTAATGATAAGTTGATGGAATAGCATTTATGTGCTGAGTTAATTTTATCATAACAAAGGAATTCTGAGATTGGATGGTCAGTACTATATTGTTCTAGTTGCGTGTTGCTAACTGCGTTTATTTTAACGTTATGATGGTATCCATCAAGTGCAGTAGATATTTGTCTTTGTCGAGTAGACTTTCTTGAAGTTATTGGTTGTTCTGGCTCATGTGAGGCCTGTATAGTGTCATTATGATCCAAAATTGCATCTTAGATGGTCCAGTATGTGCAGGCATCATGGGTGAGTTTTGTACTTGATCTTGTATAACTCCAAAAGGCGATATGTCGACATGAGGTCTTGTGGTCCTTTTTGGAATTTCCTCATCCATGAATGATCTGGGAGTTTCCAAGCGGATTTCAAGATGCCTATTTACAGGCTTTGGCTGATTTTGCAAATTTTTGCTCATGGAAAATTTTGCTTCAATGAATTTCACATGTCTGGATACGATGATGGTTTGCTTTTCAATGTCGAAACATTTGTATCCTTTAACATGTGGAGGATATCCTATGAATATGCATTCACGTGCTCGAGGATCTAATTTTGTTCTATTAATCTTTTCTGAGTAAACATAACATAAACATCCAAAAGCTCTTAAATGTTTATAAGTTGGCCTTTTGTTGTAGCAAACCTCATATGGAGATTTATTTTGAAGGGTGGGAATCGGCATTCGATTGATCAAATAAACCGCAGTCATTACTGCATCTCCCCAAAAATGAGTTTATATATTGGATTGAAACATTAAACTTCGTGCAACACTTAATAAATGTTGGTGTTTTCTTTCCACAACACCATTTTGTTCAGGTGTATAGGGACATGTCTTTTGATGCACTATCCCTTGTTCATGTAAAAAAATCTGGCATATGGAATTCCATGCCATTATCACTTCTTATCATTTTCACTTTTCTGTCGAATTGGTTTTGAGCCATTCGAATGAATCTTTTCATTGCTTCCTTTGTGTCTGATTTGTTTTTGAGCAAGTGAATCCAAGTGACTCTACTAAAATCGTCTACAATAGTGAGAAAATATTGATGACCATTATTTGTCGAAATGGAATAGGGACCCCCATAAATCGCAGCGCAATAAATCAAGAACTGAATTAGAATTATTATTACTTAGTGAAAAAGGCAATCTATGTTGCTTGGCCTGCTGGCAGATTTTACAATGAGAAAAAGCCTTACACTTGATATTGGGATAGTCCTTTTCTATAAGAGAAAGTCTGGACAAACTAGGATGACCTAATCTAAAGTGCCACAAATGTTCTTGTGCATCTGCTGCTTCTACTTCTTGAGAAATGGCTAGTGCCTTATTGGAAATGGCTAGTGCCTTAGGTAGTAGATTCTTCACTTCATAGAGTCCCTTTTCTTGCTTAATCTTTCCAATCAGCGTCCACATAGGTGTCCTTGTAGAGTGTGTCTGAAAAATCAAGCATTCATCTTTAATAAACATTACACAAACATCATTATCTGTTGTAGTTTTTCCTACAGAAATCAAATTAAGCTTAAAGCTTGGTACACACAAAGCATTTTTAATATGATATTTTATTTAATCTAATATCACCAATGTGTGTTATTGGTATTTTATCATGATTTGGCAATTGAACATATTCATTAATAGTTATAATATTTTCTGTATAATAATTGGGTGAGCATATGGCGTGATCGGATGCTTTGAATCAAGGATCCAGTGTTTTAAGGTGTTACCTGTGTGATTCACTTCTCCAGTAGTAGTGATGTTGTTGCTGACAGATGTCTCATTCATTTTCTGATTTGCCATGGTCCAGAGTTGCTTCAGCTGTTCATTGGTAAATTCAACTTTTCGTCCTTCAGTAGAAAGACCAACAGAGGATACATGTGCATTGTATCCAGTGTTAGTGCCATAACCATCTCTTCTTCCATATCTGTTGTTTCCAGATTGCTTATTCTTTTAGCAATTCTCCAGGGAGTGATTGTTCATCCGACATCTAGAACAATACATTTTTCCTTTATCTTTTCTTTTGTAACCTACTCCAAGAGCAGAGGACTCAATGGGTCCAGTTAATGCATTAGAATGTCTTGTGAGCCTTTGTCTTTCTTCTTGTAGAACAAGAGAGAAGGCCCTATCCATGGAGGGCTTAGGATCCATGATGATAATTAATCCTCTTACAATCTCGTAAGAGTCATTCAACCCCATGAGAAACTTAAATATCTTATTAGTTTCTTGTGCCTTGTCAACAGTTTTGGTAAGAGTACATTTGCAGGCTCCACAGAAACAATTAGGCAATGGTCTATAATCATTGAGCTCTTCCCAAAGTCCATTAAGCTTTTCGAAAAAGTCTGAAACAGAACTATTAACTTAGGTAATTGAGGATAGCTCTTGTTGTAGTTGAAATATGCGAACATCATCAGGTTGCGCATATCTCACTTTGAGCTTGTCCCATGCTTCATGGGCGTTTGAAAGATAAAGCACAGTGCTTTTTATCTCATTTGAGACTGAGTGAATCAACCATGACATGATGATGGTGTTATTTCTCATCCAAGATTTTATCTTTGTATCATCACCAGTAGGCTTTGGTAGAGATCCATCTATGAATCCTACCTTGTTCTGAATCGACAGTGACATTAAAAATGCCCTTGACCAAGTGTGGTAATTGTGCCTATCTAGCAATGGTGTTACTACACCTGAGTTTGCATTTTCAGAATGGTGCAAGTGATATGGACTGAATGGATCCTCATGCTCAGGTGTAGACCCAATTACAGTATCGAGAACTGAAGGGTTGGAGCTTGATCCATCATGACTAGTCATAGTTGTTCAAATAAAGAGACAGAGATTTGTTTTTAAACAAACAGTTCTGATATACTCAGAAGAAACGGAAAAGAAATAAAATGAAAAAAAGTGTGCAGAAAGATGTGTAAAGGTTTGCAGAACCTAAGCTCTTGATACCATGTTAAAGAAATAAAAAAGAAGATTGAACATGTATGAATCTATTGAACGAGAATAATGAAAGTGATTACAATGTCTTGAATCAATACTAGCTAGCTCTATTTATACATAAGGAAGTCAGTATCTTTACTAATTGATTTCTTCAATAGTTCCGTATTAGACCACTATAATTGGGCATAACATATTCTCCTCAATCCTTTCCATAGTTTCTTCAATCTGCAACTTCCAATTTATGATTGCATTGTCTCTTTTCAAGAGTAGTCCTTGTGTTTCTGGTTTCTTCTATTTTCTTCTTTCTTCCTTCGCATTCTGGTCCTTGAACTTTCTCCTTCTTCCAATAGAACAACCCGCTGCTCCTTCATTTGGCTCCACCACAGCACAACCTGCTGCTCCTTCAACTGGCCTATTCGCTTCCACCACCGCTCAATAGGCTGCTCCTTCAGCTGGCCTATTCTTGATGATGATGAAGGGATTGAGTTTGCCTCAGAAATTAATCTATATATATGATAAAAGTGATGATCAAGATGGAAGGAGAGCTATGCCACGTATGCAAAAATCCTAGGTGGCAAATTCTAGCAAAAAACAATTCATTTATAATTCACTAATAATTCATGTATCAAAACCCTAGATATATTTGAACTTTTCTTCTCCTGCACTCATGTTTCACCGAAAATATAGATATTAGTTTAAACAACCCTCTAGATATATTTGAATTTTTCATCTCCTGAGATTCTGAAATTGCTAAATATAGATAACTAAACCAAAAAAAATAGGAGATATAAATTAAAGCTACTCCGTTCCAGTGGATTTTGGTAACATATCTAACCACTATCTATATTTTTGGAATTTTAAATAACTTCAAATACTCCCTCCATTTCAGAGAAAGTGTTACATTTTGACTTTGACCGGTCAACTGTCTTCGAGTTTGACCACAAATTACTCATAAACGATAATAGTAAATAATTTAATAAAATCATACAATAAAAATTTAATTACTAAATTTTCATTATATAATTTTAATAATTTATTTATTAATATCGTTTAAGAGTAAATTGTGGACAAATGCGGAGACAGTTGATCGCAAAATAGTAAAATGTAACACTTTTTCTGAAATGGAGGGAGTAATAATTTAGCCCTTCTTCAGACCGGGCAAAGATGACACCAAACCACTGCTTCAAGACCCGGTAAGTATCGAGCCCACAATTCCAATCAAATCTCTCTGCGTTTCAATTTCTCTCAAACAGGATCATCCACAACATCCTCTCCGTCCACCTCCGCCCACCTCCACCTCAGAAACCCCCAAATCAGTCAAAATCAGTGAGAAAGGAGGAAGAAACTCAACCGATCGAGCTAGCCTGTATCCGATCGGAAGAGGAAGGAGGCGTCGATCTCATTTGGAAATCGACCCACCGAGCATCGCCACCACCACCACAAGAAACCAGTGAAGGACGTATGAAGAAAAAGATCGAGCTACCCCAAAATCTGGTTCCCTTCGACCTCCATTTCCCTCTACTATCATGATAATTTCATCCAGCTTCAAATAATAATTTATATAGTCCACTCCAAGGAAGATTTCATCCTGTTCCTATTTCCCTTCATCAGAGTAGCTCGATTAGATCGATCGGTTGATTATTCCCAACGTTCTACTGGTAGGAATTCAAACTCAATCGAGTTTTATTTTCCAAGCAGAGGTGAAATTTCTACTGGAAAACACAGATCTGTTGCTTGGTGTTATACCCAATTTATCGTCGTCCGTTGATCCTACATGTTGCCTGAGCATTTTGACGTCATTTGATGAAGTGATCGAGAGGTTGAAAAATGGCGGGTGCAGGATCGGAGCAATTCGAGGCTTTTTCCAGAGAGTGGATTTGGATCGTGATGGGAGAATCAGTGGAGCTGAAGCTGTCGGTTTCTTTCAAGGATCGAATTTGGCCAAACAGTGCTTGCTCAGGTCTAATTTGTCTTATAACTATAGTCCTGGTAGTATTATTATATTATATATATTTTATTGTATTTGTTTCTGGAAACCCGACATATCCATATATACATGTGAAGTACTGTAAAAGCTACAGAGATCCAGATGCAATTTTGTATGCCACAATGTAAAAGTGGTGCCTTCTCAATCACATGTAACTCAATTAACTATAATTACCATTGTTAGTAATTTTAGTTACATTATGCTTACATTATATTATCTCCCCAACCTCACGTAACTTTATATGTTTACATACCAGTTTTAAATGTCCAACATAACTTAATATATTACTCCTTTCGCCCTGCTTATATAGGTCACAAACTTTTTGGCGTTGTTTTTCAAGACGGTCAACAATTTATTGTTTGTTGGTGGAGAGATAAATCATAAAGAATAAAGAAAGTATGAAAGATAAGAAAGAAAAATATAAAGAATGAAAAAAGTATAAGATAATGGGGTTACGTTTTTATTATTTTAGGAAACGGCCTAAATTAGTGGGATGTTTCAAAAAGAAATAATTACATTTTTTAACGGGCCTGAGGGATTACTAAAAAATGAAGCTAATAAAAGATGATGAAACAAAGCAAAAGAATTATATGATAATATTTTTAGTTTATAGGATTATATTTCTTAATTTTCAATACCACTGACGTGATTAAAGGGCATAATTTACTTTTCATTCATTACTATGGCTCTATTATATTCATCTGAAAAATCATTAATCTTAGTTCAGTTCAGATCAGTTCAGTTTTGTTTGGTTATTTTTTATACTATAAATAAATTCAGTTTAGTTTAGACGAAGAGAACATAGTATAAGACTCAATTTTTTATTTACTAAATGTTCTTCTAATAGTAATTATTATTTTGGGGACAACATATAACCTCGGGTTGTTGGGACCTTACCATGTTATTGGGGGGTCGTTAAACGCAACACAAATATCGTTAAACGCAACACAAAATATTTATAAATTGACCAAAATGCCTCTATCTCAAAACAACACTTATATATTCAACAAAAATTCCAAAACGCACTTTTATGCAAACGCAAAAACATTAACACATATAACAACACCAAACATAAATCGAAAATTTTTAAAAAAAAAAATTCCGAATTTCTTTTTTATTTATACAAACACAAAAACATTAACATGCAATCGAACACAAATTAACAACACTAAACATAAATCAGAAAAAAAAAATTTCGGAAAAAATTTCATTTACACAATTCTTTCTTAAAAAATATAGAAGTAAATTAAAAAATTTGAAAAATATTTCGTTTATACAATTCTTCATTTTCTTTTAATTAAAAAAAAAGGAAAAATCCCGGCAGTTTCTAAAAACTGCCGGGATTTTTCCTTTTTTTTTAATTTTTATTTTAAAAAAATAAATTAAAATAAAATGAAGAATTGTATATACGAAATATTTTTCGAAAATTTTAATTTACTTCTATATTTTTTAAGAAAGAATTGTTTAAACGAAATATTTTCCGAATTTTTTTTTCCGATTTATGTTTAGTGTTGTTAATTGTATAAATGAAAAAAAATTCGGACTTTGTTTTTAAAAATTTTCCGATTTATATTTGGTGTTGTTATATGTGTTAGATTGTGTGTGTTAATGTTTTTTCATTTCCATAAAAGTGCGTTTTCGAATTTTTGTTGAATATATAAGTTTTTTTGGAGTTAGGGGCATTTTAGTCAATTTACAAATATTTTGTGTTGTAATTTAAAACCGTGCGTTTAACATTGGTGCTAAATTGCGTTACACACTTTTGTAATTTATTTTGGTTCGCGTTTGAGGGATACAATTTTTATTAAACATGTATCAGTAACTAATTAACGGGTCGCGTACGGTTAGAGGACCGATATAAAGTATATGTTATCAACCCGCTGGTCATGTACGGTCCAGGTTGGATTCTACCCCTTTAAAAGCACGTTGTGAGTCATGTTTTACATTTTATATAGTTAACATAAAAAAAAATACTTAATCATTTTGTATTGGATAAGGGACTACCAACCGAAACTACGACCAACGTTGTTTACATAAAAGATTGACTATCTTATTTTCTCGATTAATTTATTATGTCCTTCGTCTCTTTCTATTCATGATACAGGTGCCACCATTGAGAAGAATGGAGAGTTCATTAATAATAGGTACTTTTAAATATCATTATGTCTACTTAAATACTCCAATTCTTATATTTCACTTTTGTAATTTATGATCTGACTTTGAAGTTATGTTGTAATAACTAAATATCCATGTTTTATATACTTACACAGGTTCATTGTTCCGCACAATCCATTCATATTGATGAAGTATCAGGCACACATTAACGTTGAATGGTGCAATAAAAGCAACTCAATAAAATATCTATTCAAATACTAAATAAAAGTGTGGATCAGATAGATGTAAAGATAACTGTTGATAATGAGGTGAAGGATTATGTCGACTGTCGGTATATTTCTGCATTTTGAGGCTGTATGGCGTATAATGGGATATGATATTCATTACAGAGATCCACCCGTAGAGCGTCTATCATTTCATATGGAGGGCGAGCAGTCAGTCACATTTAAGGATGGCGATTTGATATCTGACTTAATGGAGAAACATACCGTTTCTGAGACGAAGTTCCTAAAGTGGATGGAGTTCAACAAACATCACCCTGAGGCACGTAAATATATGTATGTTGAGTTCCCTAGATATTACGTGTGGGATTCTAGAGTTAAGGTTTGGAGAGATCGAAAGCAGTTCAACAATAAGGTTGGGCGAATTTACCACGTCCCAATTAAGACCGGTCCTCTTTATTACATGAGGATAATGTTGAATCATATAAGGGGTGCAACATGCTTTGAGGATTTGCGGACGGTTGAAGGTGTTATTCATCCGACTTACCGTGATGCATGTTTTGCTCTTGGTTTGCTCGATGACGACAAGGAGTACATTTATGCTATAAAGGAAGCCAATTTTTGGGGATCTGGACGTTTCCTTCGACATTTGTTCTCTATCCTACTTCAGTCCGATAGTATGTTAAGGCCCGTGCATGTATGAGAGAGCTCATGGCAGTATCTATCCGACGGCATTTTGTACATGATGCGAAGGAAATTGAAAATTCCCGATATGCATTAAACATTAATTTGTTCATTTTAGTATATCGTCAAAAATATGTTTTCTTATTCACTGTACTTAAAAATATTTATTGTTTATAAATTTAAGAGCTGGAACTTAGCAAAGAACAGTTGAAGAATTTCGCTCTTGCTGAGATTGAAGGTTTGCTCTCAAGGAATGGATTTAGCTTGAGTGGTATATAAGGTATGCCTATTCCAGACAATGTAGTAATTAATAATGGTATGAACAATTTGATTGTTGAAGAGATGTCTTATGATGCTGATGAAATGATAGAGCAGCACAATCGTTTATATCCGTGCATGACTGATGAGCAAAGGTCTATATACCATACTATTATGTATGATGTTGATTCTGGTAATGGTGGAGTTTTCTTCCCATATGGTTATGGTGGCACAGGAAAAACATATCTATGGAATACATTATGCTCTGCATTACGTGGTAGACATGACATTGTTCTAACAGTTGCATCGAGTGGCATAGCCTCTCTTCTTCTTCTTCTAGGTGGTCGCACAGCCCATTCTAGATTCAGTATTCCACTTCAGGTAGATGAGACTACCGTGTGTAATAGAATTACACCTGGTAGCGAATTAACAGACCTGCTTAAGAATACAAAGTTGATCATTTGGGATGAAGCACCCATGACCAATAAGTTATGCTTTGAGGCCCTTGATCACAGCCTAAGTGATATAATGAGACGTCCTGATGGAAGGGAGTTGAACAAGCCGTTTGGTGGATTGGTTGTCGTATTTGGTGGGGATTTCAGACAAATCTTACCCGTCATACCAAAGGGTAGTAGACATGATATAGTACCATGCTCTTTGCTCATCTAAAAGGCTTTGGAGTTCATGTTGTGTACTTAAACTCACAAAGAACATGCGCATGCAGGTATCATACTTCCCATCATAATTATTTTTGTGTTTATTCTAATTTATGCAGATAAACATGAATAGTATTTATTTTGTTGCATGAGTGTTGACTTCATGATATTTGTAATCAGGCTGGCACGTCACCTACTGAGAAAGAAACAATCAGAGATTTTGCTGAATGGTTGTTGAAAGTTGGAGATGGTGAAGTTGGTGGTGAAAATGATGGTGAGGTAGATTTTAAACTACCCGCAAACATTTTGATACGTTCTAATGGTGAGCCAATTGACGCAATCGTTAAGAGCACGTATCCGAGCTTATTATCTCATATTATGATGGGAGGTACTTCCAGGATAGAGCTATTCTTGCTCCTACTAATGAGATAGTACAGGAGGTTACATCATGTCCATGTTACTTGGAGATGCTGTTGAGTTCAAGAGTTCAGATTCCATATGTCCAGACGAAGATGATATCGTAAATAGAGAAGATGTTTACTCCGTTGAGTTTCTAAACACTATTAAGGCGTCTGGAATACCAAATCATATTATTCGATTGAAGATTGACACTCCTATTATGCTCCTCAGGAACATTGACCAATCAGAAGAGTTGTGTAATGGAACCAGATTAATTGTCACTGCAATTGGAAAACATGTTCTTGAGGCGAAGACTATACATGGAAAAATATCGGGAAGAAGGTGTTCATACCTCGGATGGTACTAACACCTTCCGATCTTACTAATTTTCCTATTAGATTTCAGAGGAGACAATTTCCTATTTCACTTTGCTATGCAATGACAATCAACAAGAGCCAGAGACAATCACTACCTCATATTGGACTCTATCTTCCAAATCCTGTGTTCAGTCATGGTGAGCTGTATGTGGTATTCTCGAGAGTAACTAGCAAGAAAGGACAAAAGGTTTTAGCTCTGGATGAGGAAGGTAATCCAACCGATACGCAACCAACATAGTTTACAAGGAGGTTTTTAGCTCTCTCCGAGGTGGGTGTGTGTGTGTGTGTGTGTGTGATTTATTTGCTTTCATTTATTAACTAATCTTCCATATGTTGTTTTGCAGTGGACGACTTCTCTTCTCGATGCAGACTGGAATTACTAAATTTGATTGTTTCTTTATATTATACAGTGTATCGAATCTTAGATTGTTTCTATGTTATTTCACTTTTGAATTATAATTATGTCATTCTACCTTGAATCTGGAGAATAAGTTAACTATGTCGTGGCATCGCCACGGGTTAAAACTAGTTACTACTAAAGCAAAAGAAGCAAATATTTATTTTATCATCGATCAAGGAATCAAAGCTGCAAATCCTGGAACCCAAAACATACATACTCATCTTTTTTACATTCAACTTCTTAATCAACCTCCCTCAGTTCACAGCAAATAATTGCTTGTGAATCCTTCATGACTCACAATGCTGCCTTCCCTTCCCTCATGCTGAGGCATTTCATATAATCAAACAAATCGTGAACATTAGCTAGAGTGGTTCGATTAGCATTGACATGAGTAAAATTAATCAGAGTTGAGAAAGAAACTGGCCGGGTAACATCGATGACTGGATTAATTGTAGGTTTGATCATTAGTTAATATGAAAGAAAGAAATCTAAGGGAATGAAGACCAACACAACAGCATTACATTTCACATGCTAAGAAAACTAATTAAGATGCATTTCCACAATATCAAGTCACAGGCTTCATATGCTATTTCTTCGCCCAGTAGTTTCGGAATTACACTCCACAGATATATGAATGATTCACTTCCTCAGGCAGCTACACTGACCTAGACCTAGAGCATAAAATATGGAACCTCAAGTGATTTTTAGCAGCGCATCGAAACCATAAATTGACAGTGATATATGAAAACTGAATAAATTATGATTAGCAGTTAATAAGAACATCCATCCTAGCTAGCTAGTTCCAAGAACCATAATCACTACTCAATAGCAATGAAAATGGAAGTTACTGAAATAAATACTACAGGTACTTACTACTAGTTTGATAACAAAGGAAACAAACAAAACAACATACATTAAGTTGACTGATTGATACTCATGATCAGTGGCATTTTAGATAATACCAACCGAAATGAAATGATCAACTATTCAAATACCACCGAACTGATCTAATCAACATTTTGCGCGGCTGCTAACTTCCAGCTTTGGCCTTTTCGACAGGTTGGGTTCTGCATCGTTGGTAACTTCCTGCAGGCTCTTATTTTTGGACAGGTTGGGGAGACTATTATACATCCTGAGGATGTCCTCTCTTGCTGGGAAAGAAGCACACCCTTTCATATAGTGAAGAATCTGAGATATAACACGCTCGTTCGTTAAATAAGTAATCATATGATCATCATACTCCATAAGCAGGCAGGCAGCTAATTATTATTATTATGTATGTGAGCTCACCGTTGGATGTCCAGCATGGGCATTAGGAGGAGCGCCCAGGACATCGGCCAAGATACCGTTAGCAGAAGCATAATCAATAAGATAGTAGAGTACATGGCACATTCCTGCATTTAATTTGTACGTTTCAGGAAGAAGAACATACAATTATAGCTAGTACTATACTGACTAGAGTATAATGTTATGTTTTCAGTATATATAAAATAAAAAAAAAGAAAGAAAAAAAGAGTGACTAACCTGCCATGAAGGCAATATGAACTGGAGGTATATGAGAGGTTGGATGAGGAAGATCAAACAAACCAGAACCAGCAAAAGCTCGACCACTTCCAAAGATACTAGCTTTTCGATCAGTTATAAGATACTAGATACACAGACAAACATATTTAATATCAACAATCAATAATAATAATAATAATAATAATAATAATAATAATAATAAATCGAGATGCGAAAATGAAAGTTAATTAAGGAGAACCTGGACACAATCGAGACTGCCACAATAACATGAGAACTCAAGAGGGTTCATTTTAAGAAATTTGACATCATAGTCGTCAATATTTTTCACTGCAATTCAGTTCAACCAAGTAGTGTATTATTAATTACCGATCGATTGATCATGCTAGTACTAAAATAAATAAAAAAATCAGCAATTTGTTTGTATGTTTTGTCGAGCAAAATCAAAATCATGAATAATTTATTTATCGAGTTGAGTGATTAATTAACATTTTATAAGTATAATCTAATGACAGAAATATATAAATATGGAGTAATTTGTTTGTTTCTTAACACAGAGCAGAGAGATACATACAGAAATATACATGGAGTTAGTACGTACTACTTAATTTACCTTTAGCCGCATCCAAGGCCATGATGAGTTCAGTCTTCTTATTATTGCTAATTGCTTTCTGGATACGATGTTGTGGTCCTAGCCTTTCGTAATCATCATCATCCTCAGATCCTTCTTCTTCAATTCCCCATGAGACGTCCGAATCAGCCCCTTCGTATTCTGAATCCGTTTCGTAATCGTCATCGGTGGCTGTTTTTCCTTGCAAAATAGCAGCAGCAGCATCACTACTACCTTGTTTAGATCCGGATCCATCAGAACGTTTTTCTTCCTCCGAAGTGCTGCCCATTGCTGCTCTTCAATTTCACAGGTAGGTAGGTAGATAGATAGATAGGGTTAAAAAACGAGTTGGGAATTATGTCCTAAATTTAGGTGTTTTGAACTTAAATTTAATTTGTCCACTTGACTGGAACTTAGTCCATTTAATTGCAACTTTAGTCACTTTTCTTTTCATTTATTAAGGTATACGAGAGACCATTATACTATTTTATATTTCCCTATTAGGCTATTACTTTATGTCTCATAGAATTTTATAGTACATACATTTATCTATCTATATAATACATTATGCAAAAGAGATTTTGAGACATTCTAGAGTGTCCATGTTAAACAATTATTTGGCAAATCCTCATGATGTGATTGGCCATTCTTTTTGCTGAGTGTTAAACCAGTTTATTCTGATTGGTGGAAAATTTTAAACCTTGATGATGTGTATTGAACTGGTTATAATTACCGACATAGAACATTTTAAATTGAAATGGATTCTTTATTTTGGTAAGTAGCATCTATTCTGGCCTCGGTTATTTCCATAGTAGTTTAAACAAGAAAATTTCAACATGCCATAATCACTCAATTAATAATATCGTACGATCAAATCTTGAAGAATTATTTTTGTTTTCTTTTTGAAAATAGATCTTGAAGAATATTGATGAAGAGCTAATTTAGTTTAAACTCTTCTTACATTTGACTTATGAAATCAACAGGAACATCTCCAAAATATGATCCATTCAGTTTAGTTCTGTTCAGTTTTACTTAGTTATATTTTATACTACAATTCAGTTTAGTTCCATTTAATTTAATTCAATTATGTTCTGTTCAGACGAAGAGAACAGAGCCTAATTCTCATGTTACATTCATTCACTCATATCGGTAAACACCGCCTAAAGCTTTGCCGGAAAATTCAATATTATAGTTTTAAAAGGCCAAACCCGTAGAGCTGTAGATCGTGAAAAGTAGAATAGGAATATGATTGATTCAACTTTAACCGAGGTCGCAGAACGAAGATGGACATAAAAGAAATCACGACGACATTGTTTAGGATGAAGAAAGATCTTTAGTTCTATTAAGTGATATATCAGATCGTCCAATGACATCAACGTGTGTTATTTACTTGAATATAACTTGGCTATTCTTGGTATATTAGAATTTAGAAGGAGGAGGGATGAGGCGGTGAAGATTGTGTATTTGTATTAAAACTTGGGTTAAATGCCCTATAAGCCTTAAGTTATTTGAAGATGTAAGCAAATCCCCTGATTAACGAATTAGTACAAAACCTTTTCAAGTTAATACAAAATTTGCGCGATACTCCACTGAGTTAATAAATTAGTCCTTGAGTTATTAAAAAAAATATGCATGACACACGTGAGGCGTTATTTATTTGCGATTTATGAGGTACACTAACGTTAGGTGTGACTAAGGAAGTTCCTTCACGTATTCTTACTCCAAATTAATACGACTAAGTGGACTGGACATTCTCATTTCAGTTTGTTATCTTTTTCCTTCACCTTTTTTCTTTCGCATGACTAATAATGAAACGGTACAATTTATTGATATGTAGTGACAATTTTAATTGGTGTTATTTATAATGTTTGATTACGTAAATATAACCAGTAGTGTGTGATCGAACTCTATTGTTGATTTAACTAGAAAATATAAAAGTAGAAATTTAGTATTTTAATAGCTTAAATTATACTTCCTCCGTCCCGGAAATAAATAGCTTCCCACTTGACTTTTTTCAGTCAAAATTGACTACGAATTAATCTTAAACCGCAAATATAAAATGTTCTACTAAATCATACAATGAAAATTTAGAACCTAAAGTTTCATAAGTAACTTTTGCGAGAGACCGTCTCTCGGAGAGACCAATCAAACATCACATATTTTGTCACAAACATCGCATGTTTAGTTACATATATCACATGTTAAGAAATGCATATAATGTAACTATAATGCAGGTTTATTGTATACTCGATGTTTGAGGTTAAACATATGATGTTTCTACGTAAATATGTGATGTTGAATTAATTGGTCTCTCGCAAAAGTTTGTAAAGTTTCACTATATAAAAAAATTGAACATTATACATTTGCGGTTTAAGATTAATCATAGTCAAAATTGGAAAAGTTTGATTGTAAAAAGTCAAAGTGGGAAGCTATTTCCGGGACGGAGGAAGTAGTTGTTTTAGTATTTCGAAAAATATGGACTAATAGGTTTTGAGCTATTCTAGAGCGTACACGTCAAATGATTATTTAGCAAATCCTAATGTTGTGATTGGTCCATTATTTTGCTGAGGGTTAAAAGAATTGGACTAAGAAGTCCAACCGCACACAATACACATTTGCATCATGTATATGTTATATTAACGTATAAAGGTATTGTGGTGCTTTTGCGCACATTTTTAATAACTCTAGATTTTTTGCTTTAATTTGGAGTAGGACAACGTAACAATACACCACAGTCGCACTTAATATGAGTGTACCTCACATGTTGTTAATTTGGAATAGGACAACGTCAACAATCACGATTGAAACCCATTAGATTATTGTACGAACCCACAAATTTGATAAAATTCGAATTAAAACATGGAAAATCCACTTTTACCCTCTCTTATTATATGATTTTGAATGCGGTCAAAACATACGTAAAAATAAAATTTCAAATTGAACCTAACTTTTAAGAAACTTTAAATACACCCCAATTTTAGATTCGTAAGCAATAATATATTATTCTCAAAAAAATAATGAGCAAAATAAGTTTCTAATTTCCAAAAAAAAAAAAAAATTGCAAAGTACATTCTAACCTTTTACAAACTTTATATTTACCTAAAAATAATAAATTCACAAAAATCACCGTTTATTTAAAATTGTAGTAATTTTTTTCCCACCAAAATATTATATATGGTTAAGAAAGCCAAAAGCATTTGACTTGGAAAGTATAAGTAATCTGATTTACGGTTTTTTTAATAAATTTGTCAAAAGGACCGTGAATATTTTATCTTTTGTCAGTAGAGTCAATAGGAGCAAATTCCAAGAGCACTAATTGTAGAAATCCTATAGTTTCTCTCTAAAATCTATCTCAAATAAGACCAATGCTATTTCTAAGGAGCTCTTACTTTTCTACATAATCATAGGAGACCTAATTTCAATAGAAATCACCCAAAACGATTTATTGTTCACGGGTATTGGAATATCATGATCCAACATATGATAAGTGCAAACATTGTTGTCTGGTGTTTTGGTTAAAACTTAAAAGGAAGCCACCTGACTAAAACAAAAATCCCTACCTATGTTGTATGAAAGCACAAGTGAAAGTTCCTCCGCTCTCCCCTACCTTTAAATGAAAGATGTAGGAAGTTTTTGAAAAGTATCTGTGCATACAACATCATATTTTATTTTATATTGACGGGGCGGGGGTGTTAACTGTCAAGAGTAAGACAATAACAAGGGCTTTAGGAGTGATGCTCATTAGTTAGATTTAATTTAATTTATTTGAATGATATGTTGAGATTTTCATAATAAAGCCGAAGCTAATACTATTAAGTTACAGGTGTGGGGGTGTTGACTGTTGAATTGGATTTCAGTTTTAGAGAAAGAATACGTTATTTACTATGGTGTTGACGGGAGCATCCACTACGTACTGATTCTTACTTGCGGTTTAAGATTAATTCGTAGATAAAGTTGGAGACAGTTGACCGAAAAAAGTCAAAGTGTGGAAACCTTTGATCCGGGCGGGGAATAGAATATTTTACTTTTAAATTACTTTGAGGTCAAATTTTAATATAAATTACTCTTAAATTACATCATACAAAAAAACTAATAAAATGATATTAAGAAAGTTTAGTAAGTGTAGTGTACTTTCATAAAATATTTTCCTCGTATAACTCAAGAGTAATTTTTGTGAACAAAATCGAACTCAAAAATTACTGGAAAGTCAAATATTACATTTGTTCTGAGACTTGGGGGTACATTAATTCCCCAACTTGTCATGGAAAGTTCTAAACGAGTCCGAGTATGATCTGGCTTCAGGCCTATTTGTCTTATGTCAGGTCTCTTGCATTATTAATGAGTACCAAACAAATCTGAGTCTTATAGGGCGCATTACTTTGACAACCCCTATTAAGTTTTCTAATTACATCTCCCCAAATATGAAAACCATAACAACAACCTCTAATATTCAATTTTTTGTTGACTTTAGATTTTTTTCAAGCAAAAGCAAAACACCCAAGCAACGATAATCGTAAACTGTGTTGCGAGAGGGGGTTGTCGGGTTGGGAGATCGTGTTGGGTTGGGGTCATGTTTCACGAGTATGGAACATGTTTGGGTGTATATCCAATTCGGACTCGAATGCCATTATTTAGAATGAGTATTGTGCGGGTTTGCATGGGGTTGGATAGCACCTGGCCCATTTAAAAGTCTATTTTGGAAGTTGTCTTCTCAATCGAATTCCTTAATATGATTAATTTCTCATGTGCGACTAATCATAGGTTGTGCTAAAAGTTGGATATATGGTCATGCTTTTGAGGAATATTGAGTAGGCTTTAAAGTTGTGCTACTCTTGGAAAGCATATAATCGAGGCAAAAGTTATGTATGAAATAATTGCAGGATAAAAGTTTATCATTCTTAAGGTGATGATAAGCCCATCATATGAATCAAACTTTCCTCTCAATTTCAATAAAAGATAGTTCCCTATATCAATTTGATTTGCCATTGTAATAAGCAAAAGTTAGGGACAATTTATTTCTCATGCCAGAATGTACATCACACCAGTATTAGGCCACAGTCAGTTAATGTTTCTCTACTCATGGTCACCAATAGAAATGTTATGTATGTATTGATTTGTGCCAAAAATGGGAGTAATAAATATGAAGTAACAAATTATCCGCTAATTTTAAATGGGTTATGGAACCGGTACCCGATCCATAATAATTAACAAGTATGGTTCGAGTGATAAATCCATTAAAATCAGGGAGACCTAGAACCCGTTTTTCTGAATTGACGTTTTGGTCGGTTGGGGGGGGGGGGGTATTAACCCCAAGGCGAAAAGGGTAGCACCCACCCACCTCGGGAGAAAAATTTGTGCACAAAAATAAATTTCCACATGTTTTTCTTTTTGCAATTTTGGTCAGGGGGAGGGGGTGCGAAAATTCTTTGTGGGTTGGCTTTGAGCCGGGTTTTGGGTCTGTACGGGTGTACAACCTGACTCAAACTTAAATAAATTGTCGGACTTTAATTTATTTGGGTTAGCTCTGGGTTGATTGTTACCCATTTAAAGAGGCCTACATGTGATAATCAACATGTTGTGTAAATATGTGTTCTACAAGTTTATTACTATTAAATAAAAGAGACTTATAAGTATGTTACATCTATATCGAGAGTATCAATTTTCATTAAAATTAATCTTTTTCAATAGTCACGTGTATGAGTTGTTTTTGTATGAACTTTTGATGATTCTAATTAGTAATAAATTCCCACCGGCTGTAAGTTTTTAGATGTTTGCAAACTGAAAATGTTGTGATTGTGGAGTTCCATGTAGACAATATGATTTATTTTTTACCATACCCGTCGATCTGAGTTACAATCAGGTAATGTTTTTTCTTTTTTTTTTTTTTTCCTCATGTTGGTTGCTGCCTAGTGTAAATCTGATGACATAGACCAGTTAATAATAGTGGTTACTTGTTGCTACAAATTAGGGCGGAGAGCTTGAGGCAACTGATGGAATGACCCTTCTGGATGTTGTTGTCAAAATCTTGAACAATCAGCTTAGTTCATTGATGTGGCTTGACGAGAAGGTTCGTTCTTACTTGCACATACAGTTCACTTGCTTTGGAATGTTCCATTTCTCTCAGCGCCTCACAACTATTACTTGAACGTTGGACATACGTAATACAGTTTTTCTTGTTTGTCATTTGCTTGTCGGGGTGTATGATCTATTTCTCTAATGGCCCTTGGCTATATTTAGAATTTGAACATGCTGTTTTTGCCATCTTGCCCGTACTCTTCATCAAGAAGCTTAGTGTTTGTGCTAGAGCACCATCCAAACTGGTCCTATATGCTCTATTCTTATGTTCATCTTTTCCCCTTCAAGCTGGTCATATTTTCAATGTAATTTTTCACCAACGTAGTGTTATATTTTAGAAATGTTTGTTACTCCAGGTCCAGACTTTCAATATCTGCTTTTATTACTGTGAGCTAGCTGTGAAGATTAAAATTTCTAGATGTTTCCGGGTTGGTTAATGTCTGCTAATTTGTGCTTTTCAGGCTGAGGAATTCTCATCCCGAATCCGGAGACTTGCAACTAAAGGTTTTACCAGGGTCGGCCTAAGCCAATGCGGGATGTTCATCCGCACAAGGTCCCAATATTTTTAGGGGCCCAATTTTTATATTATGATACTAGTAGGATGTTTAAAATATTAAAATAAAGTATGTTATAAAGAATTTAGTTAATATTTTTGCTTCAAATAACACTTTTAAGTGTTATTTTTAAAATGATATATTCAGTATGTTAGTTTATTATGAAATTAATTCTATCATTATACATGAAAACTTTTATTTTTTTTATATATATTGTTTACATGGGACCCTTTTAAAATTTTGCATGGGGACTCAATTTTTTCGGGCCGGCCGTGGGTTCTAGGCGACCGTGAATTGGTTGCCCTGACTCCTGAGTTCCGTGGTTTTTAGATAATCAAGAAAGGATCTATTACTAAAAACTTCAATTTTTTACTGCTGGCAAAACTGAAGCTAATCGAAAAAGTCTATATTTTTCAGAATTGGTATACCTCTCTGTGTCCTGTAAGCTAGCAAATTTTTAGATGAGCACTGTTGTAATCTTTTGTTGACTTGTAAATGTAGTCTTACAGGCATTCATAAGAAAATAAAGCATTCAAGTGAAACAACAAGCGGATTCTCAAACGCGTCTTCCTCTCCTGCATCTGGATCTTCTACAGAAACCACCTCATGATCATCTGCCGAATCACTCTCGCCATCACCATTCTCCGCCACCGGCAACATCGACCTTATTCTTGAACTCTCACCTGCGTATAAATTGTGCTGCTGCTCCTGGACAATCTTCAAAGGAGCCACATCATCCGTCCTTACTTCCCCGTATGACCTCCACTTCCTCATCTGGCTGACAACATCGTCGTCGTTTCTCTCTAGCTGATCCGCTGTGCTTAGCTTGTAGTCTGGATGATCAACTTGATCATTGAAATGTTCAATGTTGTTGCTTATAGATGATTTGGGAAAGAGAATGGGTAATGTCATCTCTTTTTCGACGACTACCTCCTTCACGGCTTCTTCTTCTTCGTCGTCTTCTTGAAGTGCGAATGTGGGTGGCGATGACCATCTGCCGCTGCAGGACCGGAAGCTGGTCACATCTCCGGTGCTCACACAACACCCCATTTTTGCTTTAGAATGAAGCACTGGCGCTCTTCTTTCAGTAGATAAATGGAAAAGTAACCAAAGTTGGATGAATGGAAATGAAATGAAATCAATGACTGGTACACTACTTTATATTTCTTTTTTATTATATATTCTAATGGGTAAAATGCACAGATGTACTCTATATTTTTCGAAATATGCATTAATGTACCTTATGTTCTTGAAATTGTACGGATATACCTTATATCAAACAAATTATACCATATGTGCATTTTACCCAGCCAAAAAATGGTAATAAAATACATCATCAAGGATTCTCAATCTATACGAGTTTTATTTTTGACAAAACGATAACCGATAAGTTGACTAATAATTTAGCATATCAATTGAATTTGGGGAATAGTAAGTAGGTAAATTAACCTAAAAGTTAAATGAGCCAGAGAGGGAGTAAGTTCTAAGTAACTTCATCATGAATTTTAGAAGAACATCAAGTATACAAACTGGAAAGATGAAATAAAGTATAATTAGCATCATGACTTGAGACATGCTTTTCATGATAAGATCATGTAAAGCGTAGAGTGACTTCTTTTCACAAATACTAAGTTTGTTTTATGAAATAATGTGGTAATATCGTTATTCTTTTTTATAAGTTTAATAAGATTCGAGATCTACATTATAGTATAACTTTTCTTTCAAGTTCGATAAGAATGTGGCTACGAACCACGGTGTCGGGGTTCGAATCGCTCCTCGCCCACAACCGGCCCCTTGATGATGTATTTTATTATTATTTTTCGGCTGATAGAGGGATGAAATAGTATAATTTGTTTGTTGGTATCTTATCAGGAGGATTAAAAGAATGACTCTTGTTTTCCAACAGGCTGTTTTTGCATTAATTGCTACTTCATCAATCTTATTAATTAGTGTACCCGTCGTATTTGCTTCTCCGAATGGTTGGTCAAGTAACAAAAATGTTGTATTTTCCGGTACATCAATATGGATTGGGTTAGTCTTTGTATCCTTAATTCTCTCATCTCTTGACCCTATTTATCTCATATCCAAAAGTGAAATGACTCCCCAAAAAATGTCTCACTAACTACAATTAGGGTCGAAGGTGTGTACTACATGGGCAGGGTACTTAGGGCAAGTGCTATACCCTTAGATAAAGTTTTCACTAATAGTTTTACATTTTGTACTACGATTTTTACATAACATGTTGTGTTTCTTTGATTGGAGTACATATATATGATAAAATATTGGTAAAATGACCATTTTTTGTGTATGTTTACATTATTATTAATAATAATAATAAAATCCTCTCTTTTAGTAAATTTCTTTAGATTTGCACCCTAAGTGGTTTGTAATCATTATTATGCCATGCCAAGTTGAGTATTTGTAAAATGACCATTTTTTGTCTATGTTTTATTGTCCGTGATAGGGGTGAACAAAAAAGCCGTCCGTCCGACCCGTCCGCACAAACCGCCCGCATTTAAATCACACCCGCCAAATATATATATATTTTTTTAAATGGCGGGTTAAAATGTTAATAACCCGCCGCGGGTCGGGTGGGTGGCGGGTTGGTGGTTGCAACCCGCCCGCGACCCACCCGACCCGCCATCTTAACTAAGTATACATTATGTAGGTAGTAGTCTAGTATTAAGCAGCAGTACATTAATGTATATATAATTATATATAATAGTAAGTAATAACTCTAATTAGTAATTTCTACTTACACTCTTACAGGACCAAATTATACATGATTAGGTTTCTTCTCATTCTCAATTCTCATCTGCCCACCAGTGAGGCCGCCACCACCATTTCTTTCCCAATTCCACACTCAATTCTCATCTGCCACACTTTTACAGGACCAAATTATACATGATTAGAGTTTTGAAGCAACATTTTGTAATTCATGTACTTCATTGCAACTGGATATGTATTTGAATTTTGAATCTTGTTTGTGTTTGAATTATGAACTTCGTTTATGAATCTGAGGATTATTTTTGTTCATTTGGTGTTGAATTTATAATATTTAGTTGGTTTTGTGTTATCGCATTTTGACTACTTGCATCCTTAACTTTGAATATATTCAACCGCTCAATCCGCCCGCACATTTTATTACCCAACCCGCCATGAATTGACCAAATATTCCACCCGTCTCGGTTCATTATTATAATCACCCGTTTATAGTGGGTTGATTAAGTTTTTGTATAAAAACCGCCCAAACCCGCCCGCGTGCAGCCCTAGTCCGTGACCGTGACTCCTATACATGGTGAAGCTCAGGGGCAGTTCTTTGTGGAATTCCATTCTTTGCTATAGTACACACCACGAGGTGGTTTCATAAATTTTGGATTTTATATATATATATATATATATATATATACTAGTGAGAACGCACCGCGCTTAGCGCGGTGCCAAGTACCATTTATAACATTATGTGAGTATTTTTATAAAAGCAATTAACATAATTCCATGGGAAGAGATCGTATAAACTGACAAAAATTGATAGAAAATATGAGTGTTACAGACTTAGGATCAGTTCTCTTCATCTGAAAAATCATTAATTTCAGTTCAGTTCTGCTTAATTATATTTTATACTATAATTTAGTTCATTCGCATTTAAAAATGAGGGCTCATCAGAAAAAAACGTCTCTAGAGATACGGTCTTTAGATATGGACCTATGTTATCCACAAAATCATCCATGTTATTAATCAAAACGCCATGTAGTTAACAAAATATGTTTTTTTAATATGAAAAGGAATAAATGTTGAGAACATGACGCTTGATTAACAAAATCGATTTTTTCGATATACAGGTCCATCTATAGATACGTGATATAAAGACCATCTATCAGGAGACTTTCTCTATAAAAATATTGGAGGTTTTTTTCACTTGATAACATCAATGTTTTACATTAAATAAATTATATTTTATAGAAAAATATATTAAAATTTTGTATTAAATCACCAATGTGCATAATACACATACCAACTATAAGTGAGGTTTTATCTAACAATGAAATGAACAATAAATCGAAATTAAGTTTGCAACAATTTCCAATAAAGAAGTGGAAGAAACTCTTACATCTATCTCCTAATTAGTGCAACATTAGAACAATAATTACTATTCACTTTTAGCATTTGACAAGAAACACCTTTGAAGTAGTTGGAAAATCTAAAATTCATTGAGGGCAAAATGGTCCATTCATTTGGTACCAAACTTGATCTAACTTAGTCTCTTATGATAGATAGATAGATAGACTTATAACTTTTATATATATATATATATATATATATATATATATATATATTCAAAAATTTTATTTTTTTGAATATTTAGCATGTTATATTTTTATTAGTAACCATAATGATATACCGCCTGCAATAAGCTTTTAAAAAAACTTGCACACCTTAAGATTATCACTACCAAATTAGTTAAAAAACAATACAGAGGCTTTGCTTAATGAACTAACCTAAGTATTCCTTAGAAGAAAATGGCGGGAGAGATCTAAACCATAAACCCACCTTGTCTTGTTCAGTTTCAAAATTAGGGTTCTTTCTCTTCCTCCCAATCGCACAAAATGTCTGCTGATCCTGAAGATTTCTCCCAATTCGACATCTCAGAACAAGTAATTTGCTCGATTTCCCACTTTCCGGAGCTCTATTCAGTTCGATTTTCTAAATTGTGTGTTTCCGTGGTTTTGCAGGAAAAGGACAAATTGGTAGGGGAAGTAATCCGTTACATTCTGTTCAAGACGGAGCAGAGTTCTGGGTGTCCGATTAGGAGGGAAGAATTGACTCAGCTGGTTACTGGAAAGGACTACAAGCAGAGAAATCTTCCTGCTTTTGTAATCAACGAGGCAAAATCCAAACTTTCTTCGATTTTCGGGTACGAGATGCGGGATCTGGTGAGAGCTCGTGGTTCTCAATCGCAGTGTGAGTTCTTGTTATTTTGTTATGTTTGATTGCGGATTTAAGGCTGTCGAATATCGAAAATGCAGTAGCTTACTAGCTGTTAGTTGTGTTCTTTTCTTGTTGATAAGTATTGTGATATGATTATTTGTCTTATTCGAGGTTATTGATTTTGTGTAGTTGATGATGAACTTGATCTTAGTTTAACTAGTAAAACTATGCTTTAGATGTTCTTATAGACAGAGTGACAGACACAGCTTAAGGATGCGCAAAACATAGTGCCTGTTTTCGAAATTTAGTAAAAAAACTGACTGTAGCTTAGCTTAGTTATACCAGAATCACAAACTCCAGCTTATTATAATCTGAAAAGGCTGATTAATTGGAGGCTTGGAGCAACTATCTGGGTGATCGGATCCTTAGAAAATGACTATTCGAAATTAGGTGATCTTTAGTTTCACGCAGTTTTACTACTGTTATGGTGATATCAGATGTTACTCATTTCTTTGATTTAGTAGTGCTTAAAACGACAGTTGTTTACTGCAGTTGCTCGTTGATGCTCTAAAGCATCAATTGCTTATAATCTTGTTCCCTCTTATTAGCTACTTTGTTACTGATTGCTGCTGATTTCTTCCTATATGTAAGGATCACTATATCAACTTTCAGCCTTGCATGCTTGGTTTGTTCTAATCGTTTTTTTATATACAGCTGTTGCTGATGCAAAATCATATATAATCGTGAGTAAGCTGTCTCCTGATATATACCAAAAATTTGTGGAGGATATTAATTCTTCACATTTGACCGGTTTCATTTTCACCGTCATTGGCATCATTCAGCTTGCTGGAGGCAAAATTACAGAAGGTATGCTTTGCTTCACTGACATATAGGCTTGACTCTTGAGCACACGTTGTTGGAGTTTAATACTTTTGTGGGGATGAGTTGTTTTCTGATTTAAACTTCACCATATGAAAAATGTGGCTGATTAGATAACCCGTAACTTCTTGCTACTCTCTGGCAAGCAGTTAAATACTTCAGATGTAATCCGACAATTGTTCAGTGATAGGCTTTTGTTGTTCTGGTTCATCATATATCTGCCTACAGATTTTCCTTAACAGAAACTACTATGTTTCTCTAACAGACGACCTTTGGCATCATCTGAAACGGCTGGATTTCCACGAGAATGATGAAAACCATCCTCTATTTGGAAGCACCAAACAGACATTAGATGCGATTGTCCAGCAAAAGTAATACCAGTATAGTATGCATATCTGTGGATTTATTTACAGCTTCAGTTAGATATTTATTTCATAATTGTCTGTTATGCAGATATTTACAAAAAGAAAAAGTGAACGGGCCTGAAGGCAATACCATACATTATGAGCTTGCGGAGAGAGCTCTTGATGAAGCAGTTTACGATAGCATCAAGGATTACGTTTCTCAGGTGTGGTTTCACGAACTTCTTTTTCTATCTTTGGATCCTGTTGATAAGAAATTACATGTGCTAACCATCTCTGTATCAATGGCATTTTTATGACAGATGGTGCAAAAAGATGCAAATGCTCTGTGAGTTGATTAAAGTTCAGACCTTGCTTGGATTCTGGAATTCAGTGGACGTTGTAAATGTCTTTCCTTGGTTGAATTGTGCCTTTTGCAACGAAACTAAGCTAGGTTTCATGGTATTTTGCTTATATATATCTCGAGTAGTAAAATCTCTTTGGTTAATTTTGTATCTTGATGTGCACATGTGCTGATCTAATTGTGGATGATTCTCATGAATGATACACTTCCATTAGCTACCTGCACTCTAAAATTTGGCCAAGTTCATTTGTATAATTGGTTTGCTGTGTATCGGTATCATAGGCAGAGACAACATAGTTGCAGACTGCAGGATAATATCTAATGTGTCTACAGCCTGTAGGAAACTTATGCTATTGAAGAGATCAATATGCTTATACGTTTTGTACTTGAGAAATATCATCAGGCGAACATATGAGTCTGCTGCTGTTGAAATGTTGTACTGCCAATGTTCACGAGCCCTATGTCTTAGGAAGATTTGACGTTACTGAAATTATCCATGTAGTTCAGATCTTACGTCAAATTTCTGAGAGCACCAAAAAACGTTGTCCTCTTATCTGCGCTTGCAATAGCTGGACTAGGTAAAACTGAAATGTTAGTGAATCCGTATGATGTTTTTAAAATGTGTCGAATGCTTGATTGTGGTGAGGAAGAATTATAGGGAAGAGATCCTACGAGCTATATTGCTTGAAATAAGTTTGAAGTTTACAGCAAGTGGTTGCTACTCATAAATGGTTAATAAGCTCAAGGAAATCTACCTTAAGAGCGAAATCTTTATCGACCAGCTTTGCTCGAACACCCTGATGTCATGACTCATGAGAATGATAAATAGCCCGTGTAACAAACTGCAGTTATGAATCATGACATACCTGAGAATAGTCATTGTATTATAGAAAAAATGACAAGAAATAACGAATATATAAGAAACAAAACACCATTTCATTCCATTTTTCGATTTTTTTTCATATTGGAAAACTTTAATTCCAATACAATGAGTTATTTTAATTATAAACAACATGGGGTACTTCTGGAAGTACAAGTCTTGATTTAATGAGGTCACTTTGACTTTTTGATGGCGTTACAAATAATTGCTTGACTTTGATTTCCAACGGTTGGATCAACTTTTAACGAAAAAATTAACGACATGGAAGTTCTACAATAATTTGTGATGTAATTTATCTGTAATTTCACCAATCGACGTAAATAACCCAAAAGAACCTCTCTGAGCGTTTGGCTCCAAATTTGAGTTGAGTTTTTCCAATTCGAATTGAGTTGGAGGTTCGGATTCGGACCCAAACAATCAACAGGTTTAGGTAAGCTTTGAGTCTTTAAGCCAAAATGCATTTCTTTTTCAAACAAAGAGAGACCCCTCCTTAAACCCGTACAACCAAACAGTTCCCCTTAAACCCTGAAATCCAGCTCTTCTTCTTCTTCTTCTTCTTCTTCTCCATGGCTCCAATGGTAACTAGAGCCAGTCCCCTACTATCCTCAAAGCCATGGAAACGGCTAATGATTCGCTCAATTTGCGGCGGCCGCACTTCCTCCGCTCCACTCGCGTCACCTGTCGGAGATACGGAAGCTCCGAGAGCCCGAACCAAACTTCTAGACTCCATCACGGAAGAATTTGAGATCGGCTCACGGAAGTTTACTCTGGAGACCGGTAAAATTGCTCGATTCGCTAATGGTGCTGTCGTTTTGGGCATTGAAGAGACGAAAGTGCTATCTACTGTCTGTTCAGCTAAGAGTAATGACGGTGCTCGCGATTTCTTACCCCTTACGGTATGTATGCGTTAGATTCATTTTTCAGTTGGATGATTTATATTGTTATTGCTTTTGTTCGATTACTTCACTGAAAGGTGATAGGAAATGAAACGTTGTTGTTTGTTGCTTATGAGGTGTTTGATGTTTTGTTTAAGAGAACTTGCTGAAATTGATTAGTATCGGCTCCTGATGAGCTACTTGCCTGCATCTTTTCCAGGCGGTAAATAGCATTTACTTCACTGAAAGGTGATCGGAAATGAAACGTTGTTGTTTGTTGCTTATGAGGTGTTTGATGTTTTGTTTAAGAGAACTTGCTGAAATTGATTAGTATCAGCTCCTGATGAGCCACTTGCCTGCATCTTTTCCAGGCGGTAAATAGCATTTACTTCACTGAAAGGTGATCGGAAATGAAACGTTGTTTGTTGCTGATTTTAGACAACTTGCGGAAGTTGATTAGTATCAGCTCCTGATGATCTACTTACCTGCAAATTTTCGAGGCGGTAAATTGCATCAACTAAGAATAATACTCCCAAGTAATTAGCCACATGAGAAATGTGGTATGCAGTCTTGCCTGTTAAGTTTTTATTGTAATACACAAGTCAGTTCCTCAATCCCCGTCCACCAGCTGTTTTGACGATTGTATTATGACATTTGAGGCTAAAAAACTGGAAGCGCGATAGGACTGATGATAGTTAATACTTAATAGTAATTTATTAGAATTACTTGCAGCAGTATACTAGAGAAACTGAGTTGAGTTACCTGAATATAGTGATGGGTACGTAACGTAGGCCTCCCTACCATGCAACCCAATGTATCTGGTCTTGAAGAATTTATGTATTTCATATGGATTTTTTGAACTTAAACTAAATGTAGGGGGTATCAAAATGGTTTATTGGATCGGGTATAGTTTTTCATCCAATTGTTGATAGCTGTAAATAGGTGGATGATGAATAGTTTGAGTAAAACTAATGACTCACGTATATTTCTATATACACGCACCCATATCGCATTGATAATCCAACAAAAAAAAGGAGGAGCAACCAAGCCACAAAGCAAAAATAATAACATGGCATCATCTATAGATAGTCCTACTCCTATCAGAGAGTAGTATTACTCTCAGAAATGATAACATGGCACCATCTATAGATAGTCCTAACTCCTAACAGCGGTAGTACCACTCTCGGAAATGATAATATGGAACCATCTGTAGATAGTCCTAACTCCTAACAGCAGTAGTACCACTCTCTTCCAACTTCACCCGTAACAACAGCTTATAATGGAATTTTTGTTTCTTTATTCTCCTCAATCATCATACAACCTGCCAAACATTCTAGTAATGGAAATACCTTTCTAAACTAAAGTTAAACTGAAACTATTGGGTGGCTATTTACCTAATAATAAAATTACTAAACTTAATAGGCTCACCCATTTAGGCCTAGTTAGTAACTGGATGGCTAAACACCCATCTAATATAGTTAGTTATACACATCCACTTATACTGTTGTAGATACTTAGATAGTTTATTAGTTAGTGACTTAGTGATCCATATTGACACCCCTAACTAAATGATGGTAATAGAGAACTAAATTCTACGTAAATAGGAGTTTATCATCTCTTTCCAGTCTAAGAGACCAAACCAAGAAGAGTTATCCACGACCACTCAATCAGAGAGGAATGGATTCCTGTGCCATAAATTATTCTTTAAGAATTACTTTGGATAACCAAGAAGAATGATTCGAGGTCGTCCACCCCCGTTTGGAAACACTGATTATTGTTTGACATGCCTTGTATGTCTGAAGGGTGATGTTTTATAAGTCACATCTGTTTAAATACTTGGTATCATGGTAGTACCGAATAAATACTCAGCTTTATTTCTGTGTTTATTTTGTTTTTGCAAGGTTGACTATCAGGAAAAACAGTTTGCCCGAAGCATGATTCCAGGCACATTTATGCGGAGGGAAGGAGCTCCAAAAGAACGAGAGCTCCTATGTGGCCGTCTCATTGATAGACCTATAAGGCCACTTTTTCCAAAAGGATTTTACCACGATGTTCAGGTATGGCATACTGTCTGAACTCACATATATCAACAATACTTCAGGGAAACCTTCTTTACCACCCTTTGTTAAAGAGATCATGCTCCCCCAGGTCATGGCAAGTGTACTTTCATCCGACGGGAAGCAAGATCCAGATGTTATGGCAGTCAATGCTACCTCTGCCGCTCTAATGTTATCAGATATTCCATGGGGCGGCCCTATTGGAGTAATTCGAATAGGAAGGACTGACGGTCAATTTATAGTAAATCCCAGCATGGATGAGGTAATATTGCATTACTGTTCCACATTCTGTCTTTCCATGTTATAAGGAGCCAACTTATAGACGCTCGAATCATTTACTTCTTTCTTAGTATTCCTACATTATGTATGGAGAATGCAGGACTGAAATTCTATGTTTGTGTAATAATCAAACATTCAACCAATTGCAATGGCAATTCCCTTATTGACAACAATTAACCTTTAGGCCGATGCGGGGTTAAGTCAGATGTAAATATGTACATAATAATATAAAACTATGTCATCTTTTTTCGGTTGAATCTTATAAGTATTTTTCTCGTGGACTTTCTGCAGCTTAGTCTGAGTGATCTTAATTTGGTATATGCTTGTACCAAAGACAAAACATTGATGATAGATGTACAGGCACGTGAGATATCAGAAAGAGATTTTGAAGCTGCTTTAAGATTGGCTCATCTTGAGGTCGGTCTTTTGTCTTTTTTTTATTGATTAGTGCAGCATTGTGTCAAATTCTCATCATTGTTTCTTCAGGCCGTTAATTTTCTGGAGCCTCAACTGAGGTTGGCATCCAAAGCTGGTAAACGGAAAGGGGAGTATAAGTTGTCGATGGTTTCTGAGGAAGCATACGAAAAAATAAGGAGTCTGGCTGAAGAACCTATCGAAGCTGTGTTTACAGATCCTGCATATGGAAAGGTAATTTACTACACACCATAGTGTAATTTGATATGTGCCTAATCTGATTATCATGTTGTTACAAAATCCAGCCATGCGGCTCTTATTTCTTATTAAAGTGTTCTCTATGCAGTTTGAACGAGGAGAAGCCTTAGATAATATCTCAAAGGACTTGAGGAAAAAACTCGAGGAAGAATGTGACGAAGAAGGACTAAAATTCCTGTCAAAAACAGTAGACAACGTGCGGAAACAGGTACTTGGTCATAGCACATAAGTGCCATTGAGACTCGCAATCTCATTTATATGGGAGTAGTGAAGATGGAAATCGAGTCTTGGAATGTCCAAGAATTACGTTTCCAGTATAGGATCTCTTATGTTTTCATGATTATTTATTGGGTAGCGTAATGTATATTATCATCAATCAGACATCACTTGACTATTTGGTTATTTGGTCCATGTATGCATTGCCCTTGGCTATATTTTTCTTAATCTTGGTGAGGTTTCTTTTTCTGATGATGACATTTTTATTGATTTGATGATTTCCCATGTTTCTGTGTGGCAGGTTGTTCGCAGAAGAATAATTAGTGATGGTCTTAGGGTCGATGGACGACGCCTTGATGAAGTTAGGCCTCTATATTGTGAAGCTGGAAATTTACCTTTGTTGCATGGATCATCGATCTTTAACCGTGGAGATACTCAGGTTAGTAACTGCCCTGCTGCTGATATTCCCCAGATATAAGGAAATCATAGGATCAGACTTTGAAATTCTTACTCTTGTTTGATTGAATATAACATTCATAGGTTCTTTGCACTGTAACGCTTGGTGCACCTGAAGAAGCTCAACGTCTAGATTCACTGGTTGGTCCTCCATCCAAGCGATTCATGCTACATTACAGTTTTCCACCATTCTGCATTAATGAAGTTGGTAAACGAATGGGCCTCAACAGACGGGAAGTTGGGCATGGTAAACCAGTTTCATTTGCATGCTGATCATGAGAATGATATATTGCAATTCAATTGATATTCTTGAAAGTCTCTACTCCCAGTTTAATATTATTGATCAAATACACTAAACTCTTTGGTTTTTTTAGGTACTCTTGCTGAGAAAGCTCTACTTTCTGTGTTGCCTCCTGAAGATAGTTGCCCATATACTGTACGTATTAATTCAGAAGTTATGGCATCTGATGGATCGACATCAATGGCATCTGTTTGTGCAGGTAGTCATCTCATTCATAACATTCCGAGAGTAGAGAATGATTCTCTTTTTACATGGCATTTTACCCTTTCTTCGCATATCTTAACCTTATTTCCTCAAAGTATCAAAGCATTAACACAAGTCTATATTCACAGGGAGCATGGCTTTGATGGATGCTGGCATTCCATTGAAAAAACATGTTGCAGGCCTGTCAGTAGGTCTCATAAGTGAAGTTGACCCCTCGACCGGTGAAATCTCAGATTATCGACTATTGACTGATATTCTGGTGAGCATTTTTAGTTGTTTCTGTCAGTACTTCTCTAATCCCTTAACAGTTAGGTTTCAGATTATTTGGTTTTAGAGAACTAAGTTTATGATAGAACTCCTGCATGATTCTAACTAGAGACGCATTGCACAATTCCTATTCACTTTGTAAATCTAGAATGCAACTTTAGAGGATGTGATCAATATATGTGCTATGTCTAGGGTTTGGAAGATCATCTAGGGGACATGGATTTTAAAATTGCTGGAACCAGGAATGGCATCACAGCAATTCAGCTGGATATAAAACCAGCTGGGATACCCTTAGATATTATATGTAAGTCTCTGGAGCCTGCATATAAAGGTCGCCTTCAAATACTCGATCAGATGGATAGAGAGATAAATGTAGCACGGGCTCAGGATGGGCGACATGCTCCACAGATTTGTAAGATTATCTTTTATCGTCACGCTCTCAGTGAATGGAAAATATTCTTTTGATCTCTCTGGCATTGCTACTTAGAACCTTCTTTTTTTTCTGTGTTCAACACCTTTTATACAAGCATACAAGGTGATTGATGTTGGATTCCATAATGTACTTTTTCTTGCAGTACACTTGAAGTATAGCAATGATGCGCTCCGGCGCTTAGTTGGTCCTTTTGGTGCCTTGAAGAAAAAAATTGAAGAAGAAACAGGTATGGTCTGTAAAATGGTTCGAGTACATGTGCACCTCTTGGATTATATACTCAGTCTAATTTATACTCGATAACCCATTAATGTAGCAATAACACATTGATAAATTATGAACTGATAAAATGCTATAATATGATTGTGAGTCCAGGGAGCTTGCAAAGCTGCACCATACTTCACTGCAATTATACTTTGTGAAAAAGTTGTATGCAGTTTTGATTTGCTGCATCAGCTCATACTTCTTATGTGATACAGGTGGAATGATTTCAGTCGGTGATGGCTCTCTCACCATAGTTGCCAAGAATCAATCAGTATTGGATAAAATGTTGGCAAAGGTAATTGTTTTTGGTTTGTCTTCAAACAAACATTGTATTTAATAAAAAAAGAATGAAACGGAGCATGGATATGTTTGATGTATGAACTTTCTAGTGTTTCTTCCTATTCTTTTCCAGATTGATTTTGCCATAGGTCGTGAGATTGTAAAGGGAGGGGTATATAGAGGTACAGTTACTGCAATTAAAGAATATGGTGCATTTGTGGAGTTCAACGGAGGTCAACAAGGACTGCTGCACATTTCTGAACTATCACATGATCCGGTTTGTGTGTGCCTTTTCTCACATTCTTTTGCACATGTTTAAAATACTTGGAGTTCCGCAGTAATTGGTTTTGTGGAGTAGTTTGTAATTGTCAAGAATCTGTTAATTCCTTATTAGGTGGACCAAGTTACTGATGTGTTATCAGTTAACCAAGAAGTTAATGTAATGTGCATTGACATGGACGTTCGTGGGAATATCAGTGTCTCCCTCAAAGCCACTACACCTAGCCAAGGTTCAAAAGCAAAGGCTGCAGCTAGAGCACCTATTGCATCTGCTAAACAAACTCCTAAGGTGTGGGAAACTGTCGACGCCTTTCACAAGGAAGGAACTCAAGCTAGTCAGCCTCTGAAAGGCGTATCATCGTTTCTGATTCGAAGTGTTGCGGAGTGTGACGAGGAGGAAGAGTCTGCTGGGCTGAATCAGAATTCCAAAGGTCTTAAATCGAAGCCAGCTGCTGCTGAGACGAAGAAGCTTGAGCCGAGGGGGGTTATGGAGCCCTGCCGTGTTTCGCCGGAAATGCAGGCGTTCCTTGGTGGCGTAGAGGTGATTCCTCGCACTGAAGCTCTCAAGGCGATTCGGGCTCACATCAAACAGCACGAGCTTCAGGATCCTGCAGATAACAGACTCATCATATGTGATGAGAAGCTGAAGACCATCTTTGCAGGAAGAGACACCGTTGGATTTCTTGAGCTTTCTAATTTGATCACTCCGCACTTTTCATAAGGCAACCTAGGTTTAATGCCACAGCATTTTTGTAGGAAATGTAGCAACACCGGCCTTGCTTTCCTTTATAGAACTATCTTAGCTTTGATCCAGTTTTAGGTTTCATGCTTGTAGTGATGTGAGTGTATTGTTCGGAAAAACAGTTCATGAGTAACTGCATCACATAATGGTTCTGTTAAGAATCAATTAATTTAGTCAGATTGCAGTATTTGTATTGCAGGTAGATTGGTAATGACCCAAAAGACTTATGGGTGCTAGTATATATTAGGAGTAATAATTATTGTATCACAAATCACATGAAGTAAAATGTATATGGAAACTCAAGATAAATAAAAGTAGATTGCATCGAAGTTGTTCATTTGTTGTGGATTGGAGATTTGCGATGTGGTGGTTGATAATCTGTTTCCATAAAGCCCTCATTGCTCAAGATCAGTGAGTGCAAAACCCTCTTCCTATAGACCACTCGTCGCCATATTCTTGTACCCTACACACATGATAAAGATTCAGCGAGAGAAAGATACAATATCGAATTACTATAAAAGAAAAAAGAAAAAACGAAACACATAAGATGTGGATAGGGAGTGCTCAAAAAGTCTGTCTATAAGAGAAAAGGAAAAATGTCCGTGTGGGGATGCTATAGAAAATGAGAAGAGAATAATATGAGCTTAAGTTCCTGCCACTATAAAACATCAACATTTACAACTTAATTTAATACTAAGATTAACTTAGAGTCCGTTTGGCATATAGATTTATACTCGACTCCAACTTCATTATTAGTAACATTTGTGGAAGATTTTTTTCAAATACGAGGTATATATATAATTAAGTTGGAGACCGTGTGGTGTATAATCAACCACTAACACCTGTAAAATGAACCTGAAAAATTTAAAATTGATATTTCAAAACATACGAGTCTTTCCAATGACAATGCATATTATTGGGCGATTTACATCTAACAAACTTTTAAGATAGTCACAGAACACTTAGGTCCCTAAAGTTTGAAATATTACGTTGAAGGACAAAATATGACTTATGAAATATAAGTATTTACAATAAAGGACAAAAGTCAACTCTCATCATTAACATTACAATTTTACCCTTTCATTTTTACTTTTCTTTCCAATTTCATGTATCATTTTATTAAGCAGTTGACTCAAAAATTTCAATTCTAGTAAACAAACTCCGAACTTTTAATTCTTAATAAAAAAAACCCTAAAATTATATTTTTAATTGCAACCCTACTTCTTTCTCTAAGCTCCCTCTGCCACCAATAAGATGAAGAGGAGATCTGATGAATACTTGTGGAAGGAATATAAATTATATTGTATTTAAAGCCAAACTAAACAAAAATACCAAAAGCAGTTTGCACCTTCTAAACTATATATATATCTTCATTTTTATAAGAGCAATATACACAATTAGGATAATTGAGGTATCGACCCTTGGATTTATCATTTTAGATTAACCAAAGAATGAAGAAGTGTTAGAACTATTACAAAAATAATTTTTTGTGGTATGTTTATTAGAATTTTAGTGCTTCGATATTGTTTATAAAAATTTGAAAGTTTTGAGTCACACATGTAATAAATAAAAAAATTGCATTTACAAATAAATGGTTTATTCATCAATAAATGGGGGCATATTCGACTTTTTTACGAAAGTCAACATAAAAAAAGAGAAAGTTGTCCTTTAGTGTAATATTTCAAATATTAGGGATTTAAACGTTCAAGTACTATCTTAAAAGGGTGATAGATATAGAAGTATTTTTTGACATTTTGAGTTTGGCTTGGAGTTGAACAAGTTTACACTTCAACACAATATCAAGTCAACTAGTCAATTTTCTCTCTCCCCTAAAAACCTTAAAGCCAATAAACAAATCTTACAAAAATCAAAACACACAACTTCTTCTTCACACTTTTTAGTTATTATTCTTACTATGTTATATCTCAATTTTAACTCACAGTCTTTAACTAAGTACTATCTAACAATCCGTCAATGTTGTCCCGTATGAGAGGTATAGTATTAAGATTTGTTTAATTATTACTCTGTATAACACAATTTGCCGTATTTAAGTTGTGCAAATTCATGAATGGAGAATATTTTATTATTTGTATTGTACCTTTTAAGTAGGTTTTCTTTTATTTTTTTACATAAAAAGAGCTTGTTTGCAAATGCTCTCACTATCTCGACTTTTTGTAACGTTTAAATAGTTTTTTCAAATACCCGCAAATCCGCTTATAACAAACTTCCTATAAATCTTTGTAAATAATTACATGGAAAGCTTATTGCAAAAATAAGAATTCAATCTGGATATTTGAAGCAAATTAATCACCTTTGTGGTTGCTTCATTCCCTTTGATACATGGATTTTCTGCATCAACAATCCTTTTGATTGTATCCTTGTAAACCATCCCATTTCCATTCGTGTCCCTTACATTTGGACCAAGATTCATGTCCCACCTGAGCTTCTCATCACCCTGCATGAGTAGAAACACAATGAAATAATACAATCTTCTCGTTCACTCACTAAAATTTATGACTTCGCTCCTACTTTTACAAACATTCATTTACGTAGTACTACAATGTGAAATGTAACTAGACCTGAACACTAACTGAACAAGTATTCAACGTGAACTTACCGTACAACCTAGATATAATTAAAGTTCTTATAATATGAACTGAAACTAGACCTAAACACAAACCGAACAAGTAGTCAATGCGAAAATACATACATACCTTACAATCTAGAGGCAATATTGCACGAAAGCTCGAAATCGTAGAACCGAAGCGTCTTGCATTGCATGAACATTGCAAGAGAAACACCAAGATGATATAGAAGATAGAGCATTTGATCACCATAGATGTAGTGTAGCTAGGATGATGGAATCTTTTTAAATGAATCTGAATTTATGAATGTGACGTGAAAATGAAGATCTAATAGTTTGATGAAGATTGTATAATCATTCAAAGCCTTTACTAGAACTATGTCTGGGTCCTATATAAGATGGGATTGTTCATTGAAGAGTGATTTAATGAAAAGATGGATCAATATGTGGAGCATCAAATGTCACAGTGTTGTTCTATTGGTGGAACATGCCAGTGTTTTGTTTGTCTTCATAATTTAAGGACAATTTTTGTTTTCTCTATAAAGTAACCTCATACGCGGTACTTCTTTTATTACGGGTTTGTCACTTCATTGAAATCCCCCAGTCTAACTATGGATTTGAAGTCTTCTAGGAGCACAAATTTGAAACCTTATTGTGGCAAATACAATTGCACAACTGATAATTTTATTGATCTTAATAATGCAGGTACAATTTTCTATTCTAATTTCTCTGATTCTAAAGCGGTGAACTTGGATCTTTAAATTCTTCGTTTTAGCAAATAAAATTGCACCAATGATAATTTTATTGATCTTGATAATGCAGGTACAATTCTCTATTCTAATTTCTCTGATTCTAAAGCGACGAACTTGGATCTTTAAATTCTTCGTTTTAGGATTTGTGACTTCAAAGTTGAGGAAAACGTCGATTCGCGGGCTTCTTGGCTTGATCTCGGATCGAATTGTGAACTTGAGAGTGTTTGAGATGAACGATGCCGAACTTCTTTGAAAATGGATGAACTCCACGAAGAAAGCTTCTAGATCGTCGCGGGATTCGGCCTTTGATCTTCTACAGAGGAAGTTTGGCCTTCAAGGAACGTTTCTTCAAGGGCCTTTTGGCTTGATCTTGGATCTAACGTGGCTTTTTGGCTTGAACTTGGCGAAGAACTTCAATAACTTTGACCGGGCTTTTGCAGGGCTTTTGGATTTGATCTTCCTTTGGCAGCGGTTGATCTTCCAATAACGTTTCTCCAAGTGCGCAGGGGCTTCTTCTTGGATCAAACGGTGACTTCTCTTCAGTTTCCAGATAAACTTCTTGAATGCTTGCTAGAACTTCAAGGCGGATCTTGAGGGGATGAGAGGATTCTGGGCTCTTGCTCTGCAGCTTCCGGTGTCTTGGTGTGTGAAAATGAATGAGAGTGCTCCTCTATGTATGCTTGTTAGAAGAGAATCATTTCTATATATGAAGAAGGCACATTCACATATAGCCCAATTTACATGAATTACTTTCATGTTGGCCCATGTGACGTAATTTAATTTAAATTATATATTAGTACAAAATAATCTAGCAATTTTATTTTAAAATTTAATTTAGTAAAATTCTAAAAATGCTAGAAAATTGTATTTTACGTTCTAATATATATTTTTAAATGTCACTTTAGAGTAAACGAATTTCTGAAGTTCGTCTACACTTGTAGATTAGAGAATTCTTTTATAAGAGCTCGAATTCAAAATCTTGTAGATCACATGATTCTAAAGTGACCATGTTTTAGAGTGAAAAAGAGCATTCTAAACATGCATATACTTGGTTATGTGGAATAGGATCGTGGGAGGTTATGGATGAAGATGGAAATTCGTGGCACTATTAGTTCCACAAATCTATGTACAAAATGCGAAAGAATTCGTTTAAAATCAGGCAAACACCATTGTTTGGGGTTCGACTCTCACCATGATAAGACCAAACAACTACTTAATTATTTATCGACTAAAGTATTTTTAGGCAAAGTTCCCACAACATTTGCAATTTTACGTACGATTTGCCTCACAAAGTGACTCGCTGCGACTTACTACCAAATATAGTTTATGTATGTGCTATTTGCATCCAAATTCATGCCACCTCCCCTCCTTATGTTTAGATATCAGTCTTTACAAGGATCAAATCCTATCGAATTCGTAACTTAAATGGAAAAATCACATACGAACTTTGGGGAATATTTTGCAAGAACGCCCGCCAAACTTTAGGGAAATCACACATATGTCAACTTTAATTAGTACTTTAAGGATCAGTTTACACCAACGATCACATTCTTATTATATTACTTAGATTAAACTAAAACTTTTGAGAGATCTCTTTAGGGGAAAAAATTACTAAAAAAAAAAAATCCAAGACCAGGATAGTCCTACTTGGTACATATTTGTCGGAAAAAATATGTAAAAGTGGGAAAAGTAAGGCTAACTTGCTTGAAGATGGGAAGTGTGTTTCCAAATTTGGAATACACATTTTTTGCAATTGTAAAGGACAAGAGGAAAACTGTAGAAAATGAACATGCACTTATTCTGCTTCGAAAAGACTTATGATCTATCACTCAAATATAGATCATACATACATACATGTCCCTCATTTCATCTTATCATACTGTTTGTTTTGGACCCTATTCTACAGTGTTTCATTCATGGCCATAAACGCTACGTGTAACTTGAAGATACGGTGTCCCCGTTACTTGATGTAACGTCTCTTCAAGTTTTGGAGGTTTAAAGGATTGGGAACGCTAAATGTATCCACAAGAAGCATCTTTCTTTTCGGGAATATGTTCACAAGAACTCCAATGTTCAGCACGATTGCTCCAAATTAATCTTAGAATGAGTAATACAATGGAAAGATCTCTGGAGCGCGCACGAGTGATGACATCCCTACATGTGTTAGTACAATGGGGCTAGCATATCACATGAAGAGCAATCAATGAATAACTAACAGTACATGAGTTGGGTCTCGATTAACTAGGATCCGTGTCGTTACACCTAATTAGTTAACAAATTCTTCTAAGTTCTAACCCCTCTCTGACCACTTCCATTGTATTGTTTAAAGATTCATAGACATGTTTCCAGAGATTTTGCAAGGAGTGAATTTTATAACCTAAGTAGGTAAAAAGTGAGCTATGAAACGTAAATAAAGGGCAAGAGACAGTAAAAATGATGCAGGCAACATAGTTGGTGGGTTTCTTTTCTCCATGTTTGCTGCTAATCAACCGTACGTTAAATGTGAAACTGGAGTTGGTCTTGTTTTACCACCGTTGTTTCAACTTTAACCCTTGTCCAGACTCCAGACATGGTTTGTTGACTCTGCACTAGATCCGTACTCACTCTATCCCGAAGAACCATGTCAAATTTACATTTTTAAGTGAACCATAAAACTGGATCCTATTTCATTATTCATCTAATTTCCTAAACGTAAAGTTATCATCCCAACATTCCGAGACATAGAGAACTATTTGTATCAGTCCCAAGTGAGAAAATTAGATATGCATACTCTACACCAGTTCTATACTCACTCCATCCCGAATAACTATACTGTTTTTTTCATTTTTTGGTACATTTCCATCAGCTTTTTAACCATTTTCATCTAATTTCCGTACACGATAACTTAATCTATTGTTAAAAATTCCGTTTACCTGCACCGTACAATACATAAAGTTATCATCCCAGACATTCCAGGGCATATAAAGAATTATATGTATCAGTCCAAAGTGAAGAATACCAATTTATTCATCCAATTCAATTCATTTGTCCAAGTTTAACTTCACATCTGGGTATACCCGTTTAAACATACCACCATCCACTCAAGTGTTAACGGTGTAATTTTTTCAACCCAATTGCTGTGTGCTTACCATATACAAACTGAAGAAAATAAACACAGAACAATAGATTTTCTCAGGAAAATATGAATGCCAATTGAAGCCATAGGCAAGAACTGCAATAGGCTTTCTACATTAGGTAATATGAGCCAGTTTTCCCAAAGACCTAAAACAGTAATGCCATATTGCCATGATTAATCAGGATCCATTGCATAACAGAGCCAGGCTGCACAGAGACATTAAGAACGTAGGCCGTACACAGATAACATGCCAACACCGAGAATTGCTCAGCCATTCTTCATCAAGTGAGACTTTATTTTCCTTACACATGTTGTTTATACATACACCCCGGATGGTTTGCCATGCCGCTTTTTATATACAGCAATGAAGCTTATGCTATATTGAGGATAACAAGGCACGAACCACACAATTTCACGCATATATCCCTTAGCCTGAAACTTGCTCGGCCTCGAAGAAAGGAAAAAGAGAAAAGAAAACAAAAATTGAAGGAAGAAAGTTCGACTAGTATTACATTTGCAAAAGATTATTCACAGTGACCATTGCAGAATTTGTCCGTTGTAAGTCCTGCATGTATGGAAACATAAAGATAAGGCGCTGGTTTCAGGGAAGAGCTAAAGCTTTAATACTCAGCTAACTGGTCAGATCAGCAACCAAGCAGGTATTGACACAAACGTATGACAGTTATGGGGATTATTTTATAGGGGATGTATCAGCTAGTATTTATGTATCGTCTTTCGTCGATCTACTTGAGAAAATAAGAATTATTTCAGGAACTATCATGGGCAAATATTGGCCCAATCTATCATTGGTTTTGCAGAAAGTGCCATATAATAGGTAGGCAAAAAAAAATAAAATTCAAATATATTTGCAGATTTTCAGTTGAGGCAAAGATAAAATTAGAAGCTTAACGAAAGAAAAAATAGAAGCCCCAAAATAACCCAGAAGCATCTCCTTAGGTGCTTTAAGATGATGCTTTTTAAGTTGCTTTTAGAAGCCCGCACAAACACCCCTTAACTTTTAAGAACTTGGTTTTACAGAGGAGTTGGGAACTGTTATTGAAAACGACAAATCCCTGCTTTTGCTGAAAGATAGGTTAAACGTATTGTAAAATCCCAACCTAGGTGATATAGATACTTGTGTTTATAATTCTCACAAAGTAGGAACACAAAATTTCACATTTGAAAACCTCTGCAAGCTAACCATGAGTTTCGCTCTTACCTGGAAAATTATGTCATCAGGGACGTGGGGCAGCACTTCCCGAACTGTTTCAGCCATGGCAATTATATTTGCTAAGCTATCACTACTATTTGACCTCAAATGTAAACCACCGGCGTTTCTAGGATAATTTGCGGAACCAGCAGCAGGGATGGCCGATGTTGATGTACCAGCCTGAGAGTGGTTTGGTGGAAAGAGACTCCATGCAGCATCCTCAAGGGCAGTCTGGGCATAAGTTTCTCCTACAGCTGCAAGTTGTCTCATTACCATCTGTACACGACTGAGTCCAGACGGGCCTGCTCCGTCTAAACCCAACCAGGTTGAATCAGCTCCTGATCTCCTATAGACCATAAGAACAGGAAAGAACTCTTAATAACTTCTTTTAATAACAGAAACTAAATAAAGCAATACCATTACAGGAGCCAATACCAATAGCAAAGATGTACAGGCAAAGGGATGGTGCTTCACATGAAGATTGAATTATATACACTTGACGGAAATATCCGAGTTCTGTTACACTTAGGTATTTAGGATAGCATCTGTACTTGATGGAAATATCCGAGCCAATACCAATAACAGATTTTTTTTTATTCTACACGCTTTAGTAGCTTAGCAACGAGCAGGATTCTAATTTATATTAGTCTTTTAATATAATTTTGTTAGATTGTTTAGCTAGATTTGCTAACCATATTAGTTGGTGACCGGTGAGTATTTTCTACATTTCTTCTCTATTTTTGTATGCCTAATCTCGTTTCTGCCACTGAAATTCCAAGTATGATTGTCCTATCGCAGAAATGACAGTATAAATCTGAATATGAAATCGTATGCTATGATAATGATAGGCCCACTTCATATACAATGGGAACAATTTTTCAGACACAAGTATATCTCCATCATGATACTTGTATATCCATAATAAACTCCTCGTTTTACTTGTACGGATGAACATCACACCAGCATAACTACCAAAATATTATGAAAGGAACAAATACCTCCAATCTCCAGGTTCTACATTCTGAGGCTGGTTAGGCAAGACTCCAGGGTGCAAGTTATTATTAGGAACATTTGGCCTCTCAAATCCAGTACTCAATTGACGAGCAAGCTGTTCATCTCTGGAAATTTCCGTGGAACTCGAATTCGCCGTAGTCTCAGATCTGCCTGGAAAAAGTGGCTTCCGACAAGTGGGGCATGAATAACTCTCACTAAGACCTTGGTCCAACCTGCCATTTGACTAGTCAATGCAAGTTTCCTTCTCACAGGACATATGAGATACAAATAATTTCTAGAAAATCATACCAAGACCTCAGACATGCAAGATGGAAAAGATGGTTGCAAGATAGCTTCTTTGCTTTCGCCATTGGTTCCTGTTCATTTTACACCTTCTCAGAAGATTGAACATGGAGAGAACTAAAGTGAGAGTCAGGTAACAAATTAGATTACCCTACAAATTGCACACTCATCATCATATGCCCGGAGCTCGTCGAATGTGGCATCAGGAAGTGCTCCATGAAGAGTACCCAAAGCCATACGGAGTTTGATGAAACCTTTGACTCGTTTTACAATTGCACTTAAAAGTGCCTATGAATAGTAAGAGATAACGTCAGTTCAGATGAAAAATTGCACATGCATTATAGTGATGTTTGCAAAAGTAAACACAAAAACATGATCAATGGAATTGAACGGAATGAAAAAAAGTAGAAACCATAGATGAACAATTACACGGATATTCAGGAGCAGGACAGCATCTACAAGATGAAATGACATGCCATGAAGCCACCAAATATGCAGATAATGTGCAACAGCCATTAGCAATGTCATCATGTCCAGGAAAAATCCCAAGTTCCGGATGAGGATGCCTTTCCATTCTTCCAATGAACCTAGGAAAAATGTAGAACAAATGAGCCATCAAAACATTTTTTTTTTTAATGTAAGAAAAGTAGCAAACATAGCTCTTGAAATAAAATTAACTCCAGATCAAACATAGCATGACATTTCCTAGAAAAAGCAGCGAGAGAGATGGATAGAAGATCGATCACCAAAGAACGAGTTTTCCGCACCGTGGATAATTTAAGCAACAAAAGTATTTATGACCGTGTACATCATAACAAACATAACATATTACGGTTAATTTGATTTTGTAGAAAGAAACAAAGATTCAAGAAACACAATAATGTAACACCAATAAGTTTGCAAGCACAGTTATAGAACTGGACATAAGATCATAATGTTGTTTATACATATGCATATCAGGAAAGGAAAAAAGTGTGTGATTGATAAATGCATAAAGAAGCTAATTATGAACCTCACCTGCCGGAGATATATCAAACATTTTAGACACCCGCCACTTCGCACACTCTACTTCAGAGCTGTGCAGCCATATCTCAAGCAACTGAAACCCATGAACCACAATGGCCTACAAATACAGTTGGTGAATGTCAGTCCAAGTACTCCTCGTCACGAAGCCCAATAGCTTCCCCTTTTTTTCTGGGTTGGGGGAGGGCAAGGTTACCTGTAATGTCTCAAAAGCAATGCTCGCAGGCTCAAAAAACAATAGCAAAAACATTGAAGAACTCGTTACACTATGCACTGTCGTAGATAGGAATATCCTACAAAAAAGAGCATATGATAGGAATATCAGATAAACGCACAAGAGATCAAAATACTGCATAGTGATCCAGAAAGAAGTGCCAGTTCCACCGAGTAATCAAGAGTTCACACTAATATTATTGTAGAAATATAAACCCGTGAGCCAGGTACTTTCTGATTAGAGCCTTGTGTACCTCAAGGATGCAATGTTAATAGATAAAGAAAGCAACTATCAATGTACGGAGAACAAAACTTAGCCTCCCTTGCATGCTTCTTAAAGTTGCATTTAGGCATACATGAAAGTATTGGAAGTAAAACAATGCCTAGGCCTTATGCATGTAAAGCATACAGGGAAGCAGCAGAGGCTCTGAATAACTGATTTAAAGAGTCATGCTCTGTAAAGATAAGTATGAAAAGCCAATGAGAGCAATAACACAAGGATCAATGAGATCAGCAGGAATTCTAGTCTTTCTAGAGGTTCTTTGCACATGGAAGAGTGGAAACAGAAGCACTGAAACGAGGAAGTAGGGAAATGTTGCCTGGATTGGTTGCAGACATGAAGTTTTAGGCAGCCTTCAAACAGAAAGGCTGGCTAATGACAAAAAGACCATGAAGCTATGACAGTTGGATCAAAGAGCACACATCCGACAAGTAACCTGACACTATTCTCCCATCAAAGTGCAGGAGAACGGTATAGTGTCACACATCACAAAGAGAAAGCAAAACTCAAGCATTAATGAAGGAGATGAACCTGCCGAAGGATATCAGATAAATGGCCTAAGAATTAAATTTATTACACATCACCCAATACGATAAGAAGTAGCCGTTTGTTGGTATCAGTCAGGGGAACCAATATGCCAATACAACAAATTACCACTATAATAGTGATTTTCACTTTTTAATTCATTAACGTCCAGGCATTGCAACAAACAAATAACACTGACCAACTAATCATGCTTTGTGTCTGAAGATTATAAACCACCCAGAGTCTCATACTTCTTGAGGTTAAATGAAACAAATCCCTAGCTATAAATGTAAAACGAAGGAGCATTGGGAAGTACCAGATTAAGTCAACAAAAAAGACAAACAACAGCGCTGAATAGACACGGAAGTATGCCCATGGAGTAGCCGAAGGAGAAGCATTCAAGCGTTCTAGGCGTTCCCTAGCTAAAGCTTGGAACATCTGCAGAAGGTGCATGGAATAATTCACATCATTTATAGCCAAGTGATCTAATATTTATGAACTCGGATAGGTTTCTCATGTTACCTTCAAGAAACAGAGCACAACTAACCATGTTGACCAGAAACCTGCTTGAAATACTGTTGGTGGGACTACCAAAGGTAGAAAAGTTCCCTGTAAAGAAAAGCTAATTAATCACAAGATTTAGACTCGAGACGATCTAGTGCAGGAGAACGGTACACTCACCAATATATAATACTACTATGTACTTTGTAATTAACATACAACAAAATTTTCAGCAGTAAATTTTATTATAGTATATTCTACCAAATCTTGTGTGACTAGTTAGTTTACAAGTAGTTTGCAAGATCACTGTCCCTATCGTGATATAAATGAGTAAATAAAGCTATAACATGAACACATACAAGAAAAATTAACAAATAAACTTTTAATACCTAGTTAACTAGGTTAAGAACAAAAACGGCATTAGAAATACGCTAATGGCAAGCAAATTAATTTTGGCTGGACACTGGGGAACCAGATTGTCTTTCTTCCTTCACATACAATATATTTTAGTGCTAAACATGTATTTCAGCCATCAAATGGTAAATGTGATCAAACCACTTGGTACATCAAAAACTAAAATAGATTAAGTGCAAAACGTCATTACACAAAAATTATATGCAGTGGATGCTCAAACAAGATCTATAATCTCACATGCTCAACAAAGTGAACCCAAAACTCCAGTCAACGGAGTATCTATGGCCCTCCATCTTTGAGGAATACATGCGGGACATTTATTTCCAATTGTACTTACAAAGGAACAAAATAACAATAAATTATTTTGTGGACATGTTCAAACTTATAAATCCAGGAGTCAAATTTCCAAGAAAGAAAGAAATAAATAAAACATCAGGCAATACGTACCAAATATAGGTATAAACTGCAGCAATAAAAGAATGATTAAACTAAATACTACAGTAAGTTATAATTTTGAGATTTTACCTTGTAGACGACATAATTAATAAGGCGTTCGAGTACTTTCCGAATTTCAGATGCATGCAACTCCGAAAAGAATATTGTCTGCATAAGAGAGAGTCGTCAGGTACATGAAAGGGTATCTCCCATGCCATATCTATTGAAACAATATAGAATTAAACCATGACGTCAGGAAAACAGAAGCTACAAGATATATTGGTCTGACAGAGTTACAGTGTATTTATTAACGTGTTTAAGTAATGCTGATGTCAAGCTCTAGAGAGGGAAAGCAGTACAAGTCATTATCTACAACACCAAGTTCTATAAAGAAAACTTTCTATACCTTTTCTTCTTAAGCAAAAGCAAGTACCGAAGGAATTCTTATATTCCATTGCACGGTAAAGAATTTAAGGGTACCTAACTATAAGATGAAAATCAGAAAAAGAGAGGCTGTCTGCTGAGAAACAAAAAATATGCCTACTATGAAATTATTGCCAAGTAGGCAGCATTGTCCTCGATAACACGTCATGTGCACCTTTTCTAGCTACTTTCTCATGCTTCTTCTTCAGTTCTATAGGAAGAATGAAAAGGTTTGCCTAATTGGAGTATTCAACCATAGAGCTCATAAAGCTTTTATCTTCTATGTAAACTGAGATTTGAGACACGGGTGAGGTATAAAACTCGACATATTAAATTGGTGACCAGAACTCTTTATTTGATAATATTAGATCAATGAACTGACAAGTCCATGTCGAATAAATAATAAGTGGCTCACATTATAGCTCTAGTTCCTGTGGATTTTAATGAAACTAATAAAAACTATAATTATTGACTTGCAAGAAAGCTCGACTGAATGGCACAATTACAAGTCATAAAGTATGGAAGAATATTTAAGATTAAACATGTATGCAATGAAAAGCTCACCTTTAGGCCTAGAATTATCAAGATAAATACATTAAGTGCAACACTGGCCACCAACACAAGAGAGGTGTAAGACCCAGATATCAGCTCCGATGCACGGGTAGCATTCTCCAAATTGAGATCCTCAAAAACCAAGCCTTCACTTTTATATTTTTCAAGTGATGCTCCTGTCCAATACTGGAGGCCAGCAAGACTCATCACAGTACAAACCACAGAAACGGATAAGAAGTTCACACCCATCTGAAATATGTACACTTCTTCCAGCAAAGGTGACGTCTAAGATTTTCATGAGAGGGAATGAAGCATTATCCTTTGCCCGCAAAACCAGTTAAAGATATTCAAAATCCCATAACCACAGGCTATAGCTTAGTTTGAATGGTTACACATCATATCACTTCAAATTATCAAACACCTCTCTTGCCCTGCAAAAATAAGCAAGATACACCAGATCATAACCCACAACAGCATAGGAAAACCTAATCATTTCTATAATACATAAAAACAGTGAAGATAATGTGTGTTAGACGGCTGCAGGTTAGGGGAATGCGCCACACACTTGAGAGGGTGATGGCTTCATTGTGTGTGCAAATTACAGAAATGTGCCTAGCATGTGGGTGGGTTGGTATAGATTCCTAATATAAATGTGTGTCTAACTTTAGACTTAATGATACAAGTTTATATCAAAATGAAATGATCTCACAATCCAATGACCGCGCAGAACTAAACCAAAAACTAAAGATCTAAATATTCAAAGAGGAAATGACGTGCACTCCACGTGAGCTAAGCTGTGTTCCGACTACTATCCTCATCAATTATGAAACTCTTTTAATACGCAATAAGATCAAAAACAACTATTTGCCGTCATACTCACGACAAATCGAACAGAATTCTAGTCCAATCAAAGCAACATATGCGCAAGATAGACAAGAACGAAACTTCACTTTATTTAAACAGAAGGACAAGCCTACTAACTGAACACAAAAGAGTCACTCGTAAGCATCATTTCTCAGGCACAAACAAATGCTACTAAACCAGAAGAATGATCTACACATTTCAGCATAAATCAACCTGAAAGTCAAACGCAAAAACCTCTACCGCTTACCAGTCGAAAGGATGAACAACGAAGTCAAACCCTAGAAATGAAACCTAGAAAACACACCTAACAAATTCCACACCCCTTTCAAAAAATTCCCAAATTGAACACGAATGATAGCTCCAACAAACAATTTAAATCAACAGGATCATCAAATCAGAATAAAAATTCGATCTTGACACGCCAATCACGCAAGAAAAGCAAAATTCGATCAACGGAAACCGAATGACAACAGTAACGGTTGAAAATTGAATGAATTTCTTACAAGAGATAATTTGGGAGATAGAATCTGCGATTTTTTTCTGTGTTTACGGTAGAGATAGAGAGTTTTTGCGGGAAAGGAAGAAAATTGCCCTGTAAAATTCTTGTTTTCTTTTGGCTTTTTGGTATTTATATGTCTGATAAATATAAAAATATCAATGCTTGGAACTGGAAGCTCAAATATGCTTTATTTTCGTCGTTTATTCAAAGGTCTTGTTTGGAGGGCCAAAAGACTCGTATTGTACCATTTTTTGTTTTATAAGGAGTCCCGACCAAAGTCGGATATTTAATTACGAACGTAATATGTTTAACTTCAAATATCATGTGTTTAATATGCTTAATATTATAGTTGCATTAACTGTATTTCTCGATATGAGATCTTTATAGTTAAAGGATGTGGTGTTGAATAAAACGGTTTCTTAAAATACTGTTATTTTTATTTTAATCCTTTTTTATAACAAGTTTAAAGAATGGGCATCATGGATAGCATGCATTTTATGATTTTATCATGGCAGTATAATCTTGACTTCATCTAGATGAAAATAAGAAATTATAAATAAATTGTGAATAACTGCATTGAATTCATTATCTTCGAAAAGTGCATGTGTTGAATCAAATTTAGTAAAACACTATACGTGGTTATGTTGTTTGGTAATAGTGAGTAATTTTCCATGAATATTTTATGATAAATATGTTGCAGTAAAAATAATAGTCATACAAGATTTTCTAACATATTCATGTGGAGAGAGGTTAAAACTAAAAAAAAGAAAGAGTAAGTCTCTTGAGAGACGGTGTTATAAAAAGACTAAAAAAAACCGACAAACATTACAGTTATAGCCGAAAACATTACACGTTTTATTAAGAACATCGGTGATATACATTACATAAAAAATGATATAAAATGTTCACTCATAAAACATTATTGATATAGTTTAAAACATTACACATATACTTAAGAACATCAATCCGTCTCTCAGGTCTCTCACTAATATATCCGTCTCTTTAAAGACTTTGTGAAAAAGGACTTTGAAAAATAATTTTACACTATAAACCTAGATCACCATAAAGCTTCTAAAGTGTTGTCGCTCGCGCTTTATGCCGTTTTTAAATTATTTAGTTTATTTTTACATATTTCCAAAGTTGCAGAGCAATAATTTGCATTTCTAATTAAGGTATACGTTTATAATTTCATCTTATATGCATGTAGAATCTCTAAGTTGCACATTATTTTTAATTTAAAATATATTTTTAAAACGTATTAAGTATTTAGTCTAAATAAAATTTGTTTTATTTATTTATTGCAACACGCTTTAAGGCGCTCGCGTATTCATATTTTTTTAAGTTTTGACGATTTTCGATTTACGCTCCCGCTTGCGCTTTTGTCCTGCTCACGCTCCAGGTGATCTAGCTATAAACATAAAGCTCCCTTAATATTTACTCCCTGGTTTCAAATTGCTACACTAATCATTACTTTGATCATAATGGAAATAATTAGATGAAGTATCACTTTCATTGCATTTGAGATAGATAATCTTAATTGTACTTTAAACTTAGCAGTTGGATCACAATGCCATTATATTCAAGAGTACAGGCAACTGGCAAGGATAGAGAGAGGGAAATATTGATTGGGTGAAATTTTACTATTAGTTTTTCTCCTCCTCCCAACTACAAGTGTATTAAAATGAACAATAAGAGTGATACTCAATGGTCAATGCATACGCATTTTAAAAATTACTGATGATATAAATATTGTTTAGCAAAACTAGTTGATACTAGCTTATTTTAACCAGCTGATTATGTAGTTGATAATAGTCTAATTGATTTTAATCTATGTGTTATAAATGAAATAAAAAGGACTAAAATTGTGCTGTTGCGTTTAATGTATGAACAGCTGTTGCGTTTCCAGGCTAAAATTGTGCCATTGTTGCTCCTGGCCACAACTCCGAAACTTGATCCAGGCTGTTGCGGTTTGACAGAAGCATCATAAACTGAGCTTGTCCGGTGGGATCCATTGCTGATCCGCTTCATGCGGACGAGGATGTGAAAATTCCCCCTTTGCTGCCTTATAACGTGCAAGATAATTGCGTGCGAACAATAGAGAGTCCATAGCTTCATAACCTGTATATTCATGCACAACCTTATTCCGGTTTCTGCAAATGCACCAGCAAGAGATGATGAAGATTCAAATTCTTCCTTTGTCACTTGAGTATGTACCTGTTCAACCCATTTATCAATTTGAGAAGTATTATATTAGTATAAATAACTCTATGAGCTAGGGATGAAATAGCCCAGAAAAGTCTTGCAAATTCACAATCTCTGAAAATATGGATTAAAGATTGTGCATTTTGCTCACATCTACATTTGACATATTGCAACACTCCAAGTCCAAGTTCTCAACCAAAGATAGAATATCTTGAATCAAGTTACTCTCAACTGGAACAACATGCTTTAAACTTAAAGATGTAAGACACGGACACCCTAATATATAGAATATCTCAAATCAAGTTTCTCTCAACTGAAACGACATGCTTTAAACTTAAAGATATAAGACGATGACAGAGTACTATGTCAGTTGGCTTATAATCAACATTCATATTCAACAAATCGTAATCATATAGTTCAAACAAAGACAAGTTTTCAATCAGAGGGCATGCCATCAGAATATCTCGAATGACACCACAATTTATAGACCCATTTAACTCGAAAGATACCAGGCCGGAACAGAGTACTTTAAAGTGATGATGAATTTTGAAATCAGAGGCCACTGATAGCATGGTTAACGATGTAATCTAGAACACTCTGAAAGGAAAACGATCACCTGTCCGCAAATGCAAATAAAGTTCAGTGATGCCGAATGTCGAAGCATCTGCAATCAGTTCATCAATGTTATACTTATAATTACCAAAATCAGTAATATGGACAACCCAACTTTTCTAATTTGATGCTTAATCCTTGAATCTCGACATAGTTCTGCAAGCATGACACCAAGATTTCGATAACAAACAAGTTCCGGCATGTGAGTACCGCGTGACACTTTCACTAGTTTTTTAAGGCCAAATTACACATAGCTCGAATAAGGATATGAGGAGAACATGCAGACATATAGTTGCCCCACATGCCATCCATCATCTTATAAGGATTTCATAGATGTGATACTCGGCCAAAAATAATGCATACTATACCAGTGTGTTAGTTCTTACAGAAATACTGTCTGCTGCAACTTAATATAAATAGAGATGATAGAAGTAGGCTCCCATTGTATAAGCAAATTATATAAGGAACAACTGTACTGAGAATCTATGTTTGAGAAACATTTACTTACTGTTCTGGAGATTCTATTGCACCAGTTTTTCAAGACAATAGAAGGTCAGAATGTAGATGTAAAATGATCACTTTAAGGTTCTGATCCCTATAGAACACAACCAGCGCAGACAAATAATGCCTAACCCTTCCTACATATGCAAGCTTCATTTATAAACGGACCAACAAATTTCATGGCTCCTCATATGGCATTTGGTGAATCAATGTGATTCTTCTACTGTAGATCATCTCAAGTCTGGTCCTTTAACAATCTCAGGGACATAAATATCATCTCAGGGACTATAATAACATGTGTCATTTAAGCTATGTATTAAAACTGATCCATCACTCAATGTAAGAGTCAGGGCATAGTGATAAGATTCAGCATAGAGATGTCTTACACTTGTTATAAGTTGTTATATGATTTGACTGATATCCTTTTCTTATGAGCAACAATTAATGCCTATTTAGATGGATACCAGACACTACTATTGCTATAATTGTCATACTAAACTATATTTTGCAGAATTAGGAATTGAAATAGTATCATTGCAGGAGCATATGTATTGCTGGAACAGATACTTTAGGATCGACGAACCTGAGCACAATGATATTAATGGCAAAAGGCACATGAAATCACTATGCATAAGAAAGTTCCTCTTCCTCCATATTTAGTTGAATCGCAGCACATGCAGATATCTGAGCAGCATCTACTTACTGTTCTGAAGATCTTTTAGCACCAACTAGTTAAATTACAAAAAGATTTCAAAGAAGACGTAAATGAGGAGTCTGAACTAAATAGTAACATGTACTACTCCCTCCGTCCCGAAGAACTTCATACATTAGGGTTAGCGCGCAGTTTTATGCGAAAAGTTAAATTAATGATAGAATATAGAAAATGTGGAAAAAGTGTACTTTTAGTGACAAAATGTGTAATTTGAGTGTAAAGTTGAAACTGTTTATTATTTGTTGAGTGTGGGGTAGCTTCCTTTTTCGGTGATGTATGAAGTTCTGTGGGACGGCTGAAAATGACAAATGTATAAAGTTCTGCGGGACGGAGGGAGTAGTAAAGTTCCAAGTTCTAAAGAACAAAAGAATACTTTGTTTAAACCCCTCACCATATGCAGGCTTCATCTATACAAGGTTTCAAGAAAGCTCTTTGTATGGCATTTGGTGAGATCATGCAAAGCTTATGAAGTAAAGCACACAAACTGTATTGAACGAGGAATACAACAAGAGTAACAACCAATTTTGCTTAATATACATAGATATCCAGTGCGCTCAATACAAGAGGGTACTTAAAAACTATCCAGAGATACATGCCGGCTTACAATGCAATATCGCCTCTACATGGATTGGATCACATGATGCAGACTTCCACATAATAAATGGTGAAACCTCTGTACATAAGAAGAATTCTAGTATTACTTAAGCTGCAAAATGAAATTACTAAATATCTTAAAGGCTAATAATAAGAATATACAGCAACTAATAACTTGTTCAATGATCCAGGTACCTAAACAGCTAGGAGCACCCAAAAAATGTCAATGTCATAAATATCATCCCAGTTGGGCTTACATGCCGGTTCCTGCTTCTATTTTTCCACTGAAAGCAGTCTTTGCTATGAAATCTTCACCACCTACTTCATTCATATTAGGAGCAACAAATTTGTCAAAGAAACTCTTATCTGTCATACGGCACAGTGTTGAAAGAGTCGGCCATCTAGTAATTAGACTCTTCCTTTCCAATACCTTCAAAACTTGCAATCTTGGTCTATACCTCTTTTCAACACTATACGTGAGTGATGTAGGGTTGTTAATAATACATGACATGTCATATTTCCCAGTCTCAAGTAGAAGCAGTTTTACCTCCTTTATCTTCCGCGTAGATACAGCAATAGCATAAGGACAACTCCGAAACACTCTCAAAATGTCATCTTCAGAGAAGCCTAAATCCCGAAGGCTCTTCAATTTGAGCTCAAAAGCCCATCAGGCATACAACTGACAGCTTTAACAGCATGAAAAAACATCCTGGAGCTCCTATCAACACCCATCTCATCCGCCTTGTGAACACATCTCATCATATTCTGTGGATTTAGAAAGAATATATTAGGAAGAGTATAAATAAGGCTATGAATCAGCTGGATGTGTACGCCACAACTCTTGAGAAATTCAATATTTGGCAGCAGAGTCTTCTCTGGATCTGCAAAAAACAACCCGGGATGTCTCTTGATAAGTTTGATAACATGATCATTCGATCCCAACAGGCCCTTCAACACAGATATTCTGTGGATGGTCGTGTTAGCTCCACACTGAAGATAACTCAAATAACGTGCGACTATCTGAGCAAGCCTCATCGGCAGAGAGACCCAAATCCTCGAATACTTTGAACTTTGGCTTAATATTCGTCTCAACACACAACCAGAGCAACTTAGGGTAATGCCTAACGATTCTCTCCAAATGGGCATCGGAAAAGCCACGTTCTTTCAGGAAAGACAGTACCAAGTTTGCATTTTGGGGGGTTTTTGGAACGAGCTGAAAAGGAGGCAGCTTTGGAAGCAATTTGGGGAGAGAATTTGTATTTCTCAACAAAGAATTCTTGAGGAAACGAACAAATGGTGTTTGTACCTGGTTTCTTAGTAGAGAAGAAAAGCAGGTGAAGGTAAAAGTAATTAGGGGATCTGCAGGAGAAACTACTACTAGTAGCAGATCCGCGTGCAAGATGATGAAGAGCAGCAGCAATAGCCATTTGCGTATGTAGAAATCGATATAGAGGGGAAGAACAAGAAGATGAAACAGTATAGAGCTGATTGTCAACAGTGTACCTGACTCTCCTAGTCTTAAGGCTCACACTACTACTACTAGTTCCATTACTTAGTCAGGGGTGTGTTAAACGCAACACAAATATCGTTAAACGCAACACAAATTTTTTATAAATTGACCGAAATGCCCCTATCTCAAAACAACACTTATATATTCAACAAAAAATCGAAAACGCACTTTTATGCAAATGTAAAAACATTAACACACACAATCTAACACATATAACAACACCAAACATAAATCGGACAAAAAAAATTCAATTTTTTCATTTATACAAATACAAAAACATTAACATGCATTGAACACGATTAACAACACTAAACATAAATCGATAAAAAAAATTAGGAAAAATTTCGTTTAAACAATTCTTTCTTTAAAAATATAGAAGTAAATTTGGAAAATATTTAGTTTATCTGATTCCTCCTTTATCTTTAAAATTTTTTTTTTAAATTTCATTTTTCCGGGTTTTTAGCAGCTGGAAAAATCCAGCTTTTAGAAGCTGGGATTTTCGGCGATTTATCTTCGGGAAAAATCCGATTGCTAAAAGCTGGGATTTTCCTCCATTCTACCGAAAAATGAATTTTTTAAAAAAAATTTTAAAGATAAAGGAGGAATTGTATAACAATATTTTCCAAATTAACTTCTATATTTTTTAAGAAAGAATTGTTTAAACGAAATTTTTTCCGATTTTTTTTTTTTTTGCGATTTATGTTTAGTGTCGTTAATTTGTTGCATGTTAATGTTTCGAATCCATTTGTTAACATTTGGCGTCGCGAGTTGCAAAAAACGCCCAAATTGCGTCGATTTTCCTCGAATTTTCACCTAATCCTTTTCATTTAGATCAAAACAATTCTTAGAACGGACAATTTGTTCACTACATTACTGAACCAATAATAGTGTTGGGAATTATGTCTTGGGTATTTAAACAGATACAAAACTTTGCTTACACACATTAGAAAGTAATATAATAGGCCGACTAATTTGATTTCACTACACTGAAAACCATTGACGTAACCTAACGGAATAATGTTGCAGCCAATGCATTGTTCTTTGTTCTGTGTAGGTTCGCCATGTCGGAAAGAGTGGTGGAAGTGGACATTCACGGACAACGCGCAGTCGAATATAGTGACTATTCTTGACAAAACCCGATCGCCCACTTGGTTTGCCTGTGGAGGGTCCGGAGCTGCTGAGTCTAGGTCGGTACGACATTCCAAGGGCAAGTATGTGGTAGATCCATGAAAAACATATGTGACGAACACCCGTTGATATGTCGTTGCTGTTAGTAGGCCCATATCTGGAGTGTAACCAATCTTGGTTCGCTGCATGTCCCAAAACCAACCGAGTGCACTTATTATTTTATTTCGACGACGTCGCCCCCATCTCCGCCGATGTATAGTTGTGTGTGGTTTGCCAACTCCTCAATAAGATCACCCTAACGCGCAGCCCACTCGCTTGTTCTCCGTCTTTGAGTTGTGCTATACATCCATCCACAATTGCCATCGCCTTGGACGTCACTCCAACCTCGAATGTTGCGCAGACCTTGTGGTGGCATCTGACTTTGATAGATGAATGACGGACCTGCACTTGAATTCGTACCTGCATTGTTAGTGTTGCCGATCACCGAGATTGGTTAGCGGTTTGATCCTCCCAGCTGGACGGGATCCTGCTCCCAAGTGCTCGGGGCTGTCTCCCAGCTTTCTTCTTGTGTCTGATTGGTGGTTCCTCCAGATACGTGTATGTAGATGCGGATCCATCCGAATCGATAATTGATCGGAGTTCGTCCTCACTGGCAGACTCCCTACGGTCCCTGTACCAATCATCAAACTCGTCCCGTACAGTCTGTTGCCTAGTCTGGTATGGTTCCCCCATATGAAGCGTACGCCAGAACTGGTGGATATTTTTAGTGGGAAAGATGCACTTCCTTGTCACACTCTTCAGTTGCAATTCACATGCGCATGGTAGTCCCCAACCGCACGCAAAGCATGGTCACATTCACCTGGATCAACGTTGGCTCTTTCCTGAACAATTTTCTTAATGGCAAGATGTGAAACCACACCTCCTAGCTTGCGAAAGATCCCACGATCCGTGACGTGAGGATGTTTCGTGTGTGCTTTCTCAAACTCTGAGCGGATTGCATCAAAATGCATTTCAAGTAGTCGATGCAGCTTCGGGAACTTTCTGTGGAACTTTGAGTTCGAAGTCCCCATCCAATATCAGAGCGACTTCCACTGATGGGGAATTTGTCCGCTCAGAAGCGGACAAATTCGCCATCTAAGTCATCTGCTACCCCCTAAAATGTATTAGCGTACAAAGTTCGGAACTGTTTCGTGAATTTTGCGTCTGAATGAATTCTCTATATAAATGCCTAGTTTCGTTTCAATATTATATAACCAACTTCTTTATTACATACTTCAGTATTATTCGCAAACTACTCGGTGTTTAGCAACCATGTGGAAGGTACTTTTTACGTGCATAAATTAATTAACCCAATACCATTCCAATTTCTACAGTACTTCAATTTTAGGGAAACTTTATTGTTTTGTATGATTTGTAACGTATACTCTTCTCAATTTCTACGAGATTTACTAAGGCGGTGGATCCAAAGATGGTGGTGATGGGGATAAAAGACGGGCAAAAGGAACGAAGAGATTCCACAAGTACCGGTCGATCAATATTCTGGACGTTTACATGACATCGGTGGAAAGATTAGAGGTCCTATACCAGCTTCAGCCAGAGCAAGAAGGGATAGAATGATGTATCCTTCCGAAAGTGCCGATAGTTCTGAAGAAACAACCGACGAGAGAAGACTCTTACCACACACCCTCACGACACGAGTCTATGCTTAGAATCGAGAGGAAATTCTTCCACGGAGAATACATCGCAGAGTCTATGCGTTCGCCATAGGGCGGTGCCATTTGAACGTGATACCCATAACACGGGTGGTACCTATCAGAACCAGTACGTTCACGGTTCTTCTGCCAGGGGTGGGCCTAGTGGAGTTCGAGACCGTCGACATTCTTTCCATTTCAGTAATGCGGAAGAGCCTATTGATGATGGTGGAAGCGGAGACCGTGTACATGGAGACTCTAATTATGCTACTAATGAGGCGTGGAGAGAATTAACAACCGGCATTGATGGAGGTCCTACAACCGGAGTTACTCGGATTTCTAGGACACATCGCTCACTCCATATGGATAGGAAATGTAAGTCACCTTTGAATGTTTATTATTGTTAATTCTAGTTCTTTGAAATCCGAAGATTCTTATGTAAAATATTATAAATTGCAGGACCGCGAGGTTCTAGAGGGATTTCACAGACACCGTGCCTTAATCCATTTTAAAGACTATCTGAACCCTGCTGTCAACGATATTGTCAACAACACCCATCTCTCACGCTTGCAGAACCGTATGATCCCGAAGATTAACATGCCTTTGATTAGTGCATTTGTTGAACGGTGGCATCCTGAAACTAATACGTTTCACACGCCATTTGGTGAGATTACTATAACCCTACATGATGTTCACTATTTGCTCGGGGTTCCAGTTCATGGTCGTGCTATTAAGACGAAAATGAGAGTCGAGATGCTTAAGGCGGCATTAGCAATTCATATGAACATATCTCAACCAAGGTGAAATCCAACTCAAAGGTACTGGGTTCAAGCGTGCCATCATCGAGGCAACTTTAAAAGAAGGTGTCCTTCCGTCGGAATCACATGCTGTCATGTACCTCTTGTGGTTGTTAGGCACTTCTCTATTCGTCGACAAAAGTGGAAATCGAGTTCCACTCGGGTTTCTATAGTTCCTACTTAACCTGGGTGAGGTTAACTGCACGCATGGGGAGCCGCCACACTTGCCAATCAAGATGTATACCGGGGTAAATAACGTATTAACTGCAGACAAATAGATGGATGTCTTACACTCCTTCAGGTTTGCGCGCTATATGTTATAGGTTTTTCTTTAAATGCCATTTAAATTACATCATTTCCTAACTACTCTTTTATTCGATTTCAGGGATGGATATACTCATATTTTCCTGGTTTGAAAACATGTAACTTGGGAAGCCGATACGATGAAAACGCTATGCATGTGATGTACAGGAGTGCACTAGACAATGTTGCACCCAATGAAGTATGTCTTTAAATATATCACGCTTGTCTTCATTACGTTTTAGTCTTCTATGTAATTCCGTATGTTACTTGCAACTCTAATTAATAGGTGAATTGGACACCTTTTGGACTTGTGGCGGAAGAAGCAGTCCCTATTTCTCAATATAGGGGAATTATTCATTGTCTAAAGGTTACAGAGGCTTACATGCCAGACCGCGTTATGCGGCAGTTCGGGTACCCCCAATTCATTCCTACAGAACCAATAAAGCCTGTGCAAGTACAAAGGCCAGCACAACCCTCTCTGTATCGCTGTTCTCATGCTGTCCGAGACTCATTTGACGACTTTCACACATCTCGATGTAATTTTCATCAACAAACAATTCGAGTGCATTTTGGACATCAAACAATTCCGGCGTACCAAGACTGGTTTCGACAACGTACACATATGCAAGTGACCCGCCCAGAGAGATTTCATCCGAGACAATTCCAACCGGCAGACATGGATCCTAGCGTGGTATGTTTCCTACATATTCTAAATATATACATACACGACGTTTGTTCCGAATGTCAAAATCTTTATTTGTGTGTGTTTTTAATCTGTAGAGGCTACGATTGATCGCTGCTTTGATGGGACGCATAACTCGACAAAACAGACATAATATGGAGGCGACAGACGTATTCGCAATTGTCGATGAAGTTTGCGAACACTTACAAGATTTAATTATGCATTAAGTATCAAGTGTTTCACATCAAATTAGTCTGCTATCAGATTTCATATTCTAGTTGTATTGTATTACAAATCAACGTTTTATATTTGTTTAGATAGCCAAGACCTAATTCGAAACACACATTTCAGTAATGCAGTGAAGAAACTGCCGGTTCAAAACTATATTTAAATATTTAACAAAAATCGAAAAAAAACAAATAAATGCCCGATCCAATCATTTCAAACAGATTTTCATCTAAATAATTTGCAAAATTATAAGTCAATTCGAAAACACATAAAAATAAATAGAAAAATTATATATATAATCGATTTGTCAAAAAAAAAAATTCATTCAATCGGGTTTGAAATAATTAAACAACGATAAAAAAAAATTCGGAAAAAATTTCGTTTAAACAATTCTTTCTTAAAAAATATAGAAGTAAATTTCGGAAAATATTGTTTATACAATTCCTCCTTTATCTTTTAAATTTTTTTAAAAAATTCATTTTCTCGGGAAGAAATCGCTGGAAAAATCCGCAGCTTTAATCGCCGATTTTCCTTGAAGAAATCGGAAAATCCAAGCTTAAAATCGCCGGATTTTTCCCATAGCTAAAAACCCGGGAAAAAATGAAATTTAAAAAAAAAAAAAAAAATTTTAAAGATAATGGAGGAATTGTATAAACGAAATATTTTCCGAAATTTACTTCTATATTTTTTAAGAAAGAATTGTTTAAACGAAATTTTTTCCGAATTTTTTTTTTATCGATTTATGTTTAGTGTTGTTAATTCGTGTTCAATTGCATGTTAATGTTTTTGTATTTGTGTAAATGAAAAAAATTCGGAATTTTTTTTTGTCCGATTTATGATTGGTGTTGTTATATGTGTTAGATTGTGTGTGTTAATGTTTTTACATTTGCATAAAAGTGCGTTTTCGATTTTTTGTTGAATATATAAGTGTTGTTTTGAGATAGGGGCATTTCGGTCAATTTATAAAAAATTTGTGTTGCGTTTAACGAAAACTGTGTTGCGTTTAACATAGATGCTTAGTCAGCTTCTTGATGTTCTATTTTCTAAAGATTCGTTTGTTGTCCAGAATCGAACGACAAAGATCTCTCTAACAAAAGGTTGACGTGTTGGAGGTCTATACTTGCTGGAAGAAGGTCACTCCGCCCTTGCCACTGCTCTTTGTCATCACAGCCTTCGCGGCTCCTTTGATTTATGGCACACTAGGCTTGGCCATGTGGCTAATGATGTGATTTCATTGTTAAATAAGAAGGGATTGTTATCTGTTTCATCCCTACTTCCCTCCCCGCACTTGTGTTCCTGGTGCCAATTGGCCAAAAGTTGTCGTTTACCATTTTCTACAAATAAGAAACGTTCCTCTCATGTTTTAGATTTGGTACATTGTGATCTTTGGGGACCTGCCCCTATTGTTTCTAATGATGGTTATTGCTACTATGCCATTTTTATTGATGACTTCTCTCGTTTCTCTTGGATTTACCCATTAAAACTCAAATCCGATTTTTATGACATCTTTGTGCAATTTCATGTGTTTGTCAAATGTCAATTTTCTTGCAATCTTAAAACGTTCCAAACTGGCGGTGGTGGCGAGTATGTTAATCACTTGCTACAATCTTATTTTCATCGTCATGGCATTTTACATCGGCTCTCTTGTCCTTACACTCCTTCCCAAAATGGAAGAGTCGAACGCAAACACAGACATGTCACGGAAATGGGTCTAAGTATGCTTTTTCAATCCAAGTTACCCCTCGGTTTTGGTGGGAGGCTTTCACCACCGCTGTTTTCACCATTAACCGCCTCTATTCACTGCTTTGTTGGCCTCCTACGAACCTAAGGGTTTCAAGTCTGCCTCGCGTAATCCAGCATGGATTCGCGCTATGGATGAAGAGATTCAAGCTCTACGTGCCAACAACACATGGGTTTCGGTTCCACGAACGGATAATATGAACGTAGTTGGTGCTAAATGGGTGTTTCGCACAAAGTATTTGACGGATGGTACTGTTGAATGTCTTAAAGCCCGATTGGTTGCACAGGGATTAAATCAGGTCCCGGGCCTCGACTTTACGAGCACGTTCAGTCCCGTGGTCAAGGCCACTACTATTCGAGTGGTAGTAGTTATCGTTGTTACTAATCATTGGTCTCTCCATCAACTCGGCGTCAAGAACACCTTCCTCAATGGCTTTCTAAGTGAGACCGTATTTATGGAGCAACCTCCTGGCTATGTGGACGCTCGATTCCCATCTCATGTCTGCCAACTGCGCAAATCGCTATACGGCCTCAAACAAGCACCATGCGCGTGGTTCAGTCGGTTGAGCACCTATCTGCTTTCGCTTGGTTTCTTATGTAGCCGTACGGATACTTCTTTGTTTGTCTATTCCAATGGCAACACTATTCTCTACCTACTCGTCTATGTTGACGATATAATCCTCATGGGTAATGACTCTACGCTTATCGCTCGATTTATTAAACAGTTGAATACTCAATTCGCTATTAAAGATCTCGGGCGACTTAGCTATTTTCTTAGACTCGAAGTCTGTTATACATCTCGCGGCCTATTTCTTAGCCAGGCCAAGTATGCTCATGACCTGCTTGTTCACACACACATGGCCAATGGTCACCGGTCAGCAGCTAAGCCTTGGTGGCTCTGCCTATTCGGATGTTGCATGGTATCGTTCTATCGTGGGGGCCCTCTAATACCTCACCATAACCAGGCCGGACATTGCCTTTGTCGTAAACTCTGTTTGTCAGTTTATGCACAGCCCGACGGATTCACACTTCCAAGCAGTAAAACGAATATTGCGCTATGTCAAAGCGACTGAAAGTTATGGTCTTAATTTCGTCGACCCAGATGTTCCTTCGATCCTTGCGTACTCAGATGCTACTTGGGCTAATTGTCCCATCACTCGTCGGTCTACTTCTGGATAAGCTGTTTACTTGGGTTCAAATTTAATTTCGTGGAGTTCTAAGAAACAACCGACGGTGTCACGATCGAGTTGTGAATCTGAGTATCGGGCCCTTGCTAACACTGCAAGCGAAGTGATCGGGCTTTCTCACTTGCTTGCTGATCTCCGCATTTCTCGACTCCCAAAGCCGATTTTGCTCTGTGATAATAAAGCCGCTGTTTTCACCAGCAGCAATCCGATTTCACACAAGCGTGCCAAGCATATTGAGCTCGACATCCACTTCACCCGCGAATTGGTCCAGTCCGGTCGTGTTACTACTCAATTTGTTCCTACTTATTTGAATGTAGCCGATGTCTTTACAAAAAGCTTGTCACGTCCGTTGTTTCATCGATTCAGGAACAAGCTTCGCGTTTGGTCGAATCCCACGCTCAGCTTGCGGGGGGTTGTCAACTGTGTACCTGACTCTCCTAGTCTTAAGGCTCACACTACTACTAGTTCCATTACTTAGTCAGCTTGTTGTGTTAGTTTGAAGTCATTCCACTACTTGTAACTACTTTGTAGACTATCATGTAATTCATTCCTCTATATAATACAAACAAAAGCCACAGCTAATTTGTGTGGAACAATCCAATCTTTACACTGGTGAACAAACAACGCGGAGGGTTAGTTATCTATGAATGTAACTTAACTCTCTATTTATTTACTTCTTACTGCTAGGGTTTCTAATTATACAATTCTAATTTTAACATTACCAAAATTTGTTGCGTTGTTCGCCTCCTCCTCATTGTTTAACTTTATTGTGCAACTGCAACTATTGTTCTAATGTCACTCAGATTTTAATGTTAACTGGGCCGGTTCAACTCCACTCAATAAGGTTTGTTCGATAAGATGTTTGACGCGGGGTCAAGTCTTTTTTAGAGCTCGTTTTGATTATCGAACTGAGTAAGGATCGACTCGATTAGACTCGATAGGTTCGGTTATTGTGGAGTTTCAAACTACAGATTGATGCACATACATTTATTTAGGTGTTGAAAGCATGTGGTGTTTCAAACTACAGATATTGAGTGAAAGGAGTTTGTCTTGTGGAATAAGACATGGTAGAAAAGTCTATCAGAATTGCATACTGATACACGTTTAGCAGGACAGGGGAGTACAGTACAGTATCGTATACATTTGTATTGATATACCTATCGAAAAGTCGATCAAATTTGTAGAAGAACGAAAAGGCGCAAACATATTTACTGTAATTTATAACCTCTTGGATCCCATCGTCTCCAAATCAATTGCTTTGGTTTTAGCAATTGGCCAATATGGATAAGATTTTTCTTCGTTAATTTTTGAGAATGAAACTGGGAACAATGGCATAGTATCATTTTGCTGTCAGATCTGAAGGATCATTTCGCTGCCAAAGTTATGCTATCATATTTGGAGGATCATTTTGTTGTTCACTGCTCAATCCCACGCCTATGGAGAATAGAATAAACAGGCAAAGAATGTTTCACGAGTCGCCAAAAAAAAAACTCGAACTTTATTAGGAATATTTTAAGATTCCAGATCCATTTCCAGTCTATACTCAGCACTGAACTAGAATACCCCGCTATGGGCTGTGCAAAAAACCCACCTCCTCTTCGTCTAGGTAATATTTCCTATATATATAATCCGTAGGAAAATAGTAGGATATTTGGCTTCTTATTCTTACACAAATAAGAGTCTAATGGCGTGTTGCTTTTGGTGCGCTTAAATGTCTTTGATCATTTCTAAACCTATTGTCTAAGGTAAAATAGTATCTAATACGACATTGATTCGAGAGGTGGTTCTTTAAGTTAATTCCCTGGCCCATCGTTACACAAAGGTGAGTATTCTGATTTGCAGTTTCATTTTATCTTCCACAGTTAGTTGTTAGTAACTCATTTTATTTTGTATGCTTGCTCTTCGTGAATCAGCTATGCGCAAGTCTAATCTCAATTTATAACAGTCCGAGTACTTGAAGCACATGGCATAGCAAAAAATAAAGGTAGCATTAAACCAAGAGGAGTAAATTGTTGCAGGTTCCTCAAGTAAGTTCCTATTTTTGGTGCAAACAAAATAGTAATTTACGTGAAAATGCTCTTCTATGTTATCGAAATTCGAAAGATGAATGATCAGAACTTTCTGAACTCATTCCTGCCATTTCAAAATTTATTTTCAATAATGCATCCAGTGGCCAAACCAAACTTTTATAATTTCTTTATGGTAATTTTTATGTGCCATTGTGCTTTGATGATGCATATTAATAGAGAACCAAGAGAGAAGTACGGAACAATAAGAGTGTTGTGTGTACAGGGTAGGAGATTGAAGGAGCTAGATCAATTGATATGTTGTCCCTTGCATTTCAGGCAATGGCATGGAGAAAGACGAAAATGTGGATTTTTGGTTTCATTCAAGCCCTTAAGGTAACTTTACCCTTTTTATTTTAATATACAAAATTGTGATATAGTTTGTGTGCTTTAATGTAGTCTTTAATGATTCCAACAAGGGCACATTTGGAACTGATTTTACGTACTAATGTTGCTACCAAGAAGTCCAAGCTAGGTGAAGATGGTCTTTAATGATTCCAAGAAGAGCACATTTGGAACTGATTTTACGTACTAATGCTGCTACCAAGAAGTCCAAGCTGGGTGAAGATGCATCACAGGTCCGTAAGCCCTGTAAGGATTGCTAATTTAGCAAGACAATAAACACAGTTACGAGTTTGGTTCTTTTGCACCTGTCAATGCCCCCAACAAAGTTGTAGTTCCGGAAAGCATGCATACCTCTTTGTATAGGCAGACATATCACAAATGAAGGGACTATTGTAAACTCACTTCAGAATTGCAAGAGAGGAACTTTAACATTAAGATCATATATGACGCGATGATTTAGAACACAAATTATGTTATTCAAAACAAATGTAGTAATAAAAATTTCACCTCATGCATGTACGATAATGAACTTGAAATAGTTGCACGGAGTTATCAAGCGAGAAAAATTCCACTCATTTTTAGTAATCATACAAAACTTCATACATCACAAAAAAGTAAGCTGCCACATGACCAATTAATCATAAAAAGAATACATTTACGCACAAATTGCACATTTCTATCTAATAGTACACTTTTTGCCACATTTTCATATTTTATTATTTATTTTATTTTTGTTCTAAATTACATGCCAGAGCCCTAATGTATGTTCTTATCAACGAAGGGGGTAAAATTTTATATTTTACAGGTTTATTCCTCATCAATTTCTATAAATAAAATGCAAAAATTCCTTTTAGAATGAATATATTATTGGGACAATTTTAGAATTAGTTGCATGTTCGTCGCGATTTCACAATACTCCTACGTCCCAAACTAAACTTCCCATCGAGTTGGACATGAATGTTAAGAGTAGAATATAAAAATAATTTGAATACTTCAAAAAATGTAAAGTGGGATGAATAAAAGTATTATGGATAAAGAACACAATGAAGGTACAAATAATTAAAACATCTACACACATTTTGTTATTAAAAGTACAAATAAAAAGTTTTAAAATGATTAAAATGAGGAAGTCTTCAATGGAACAGTAGAGGAACTAAAATGGACCGCAAATATTATAGTTACTAACTTAAAGGAAGGAACTTTTAACTAAAAACATCAGTTTTATATTTACATTTAAACAGTGTTCACTCATAAAATATTATTCATATTGTTTAGAACATTCCACTTACACCTTCATTAATTAGTAAATTTCACTTCCCATACTTTGTGATTTAAATATTAATGTGTCACACATTTTTTTAATTTATTAATACATTCCTACTTTTCTTCCTTTTCTTTCTTTCTTTCTTTATCTTATCACGTTCATCCACTAGATCTAATATTTAAACGGGAGTAAATCATATAGGAAAATCCTTATCGAAGAATAAGTATAAGTAATGCGACTTTGTCAAACACTCGGATATGATTGTCATGGGGTATGACTATACGATATTTCTCATGTTTAAGAAAATCAATCAATTAGAATCAAGTAAGTCGCAATGATCAAGCGGACTCGAGGCCAGCCACGCAAAAAGGTGGCGTCGAGATCTCCACCACGAGATCGATTGCCGTTGGTCTCAAACCACGGTATGCCGGCGGAGCAAACAGAACTGGCAATTGCGGAGGAGGGGAATCACGAGCAGACGAGGGAATCACAACAAGATTCAGAATCAGGTTGTGATGGTGATGATGAGGAGCAACAAACGACAAGGGACTAATCGGTTGACATTCCGGCAACTACGCCGTCAGCTATGGCGGTGAGGGGAACCAATTCTTCACCGGAACCTAATGGCGTTGGGCATACTGTGGCGGTGACTATGGCGGTTGATAATGCTGTTTCACCAAACTCGAATGGGATTGGAATTACCCAATCGGAAAACCTGTGGACTGATATCATAAGGGGTAATAGGGACAAATCCAGGGGCCTAGCAATTAATTTTACGGCACCAATTATTGTTGATGGGGAGGTGGAAATCGAAATTGAGGAAGATGATGTAGCCTCAGAGATCGAATACTGGTAATCTTCGCTTATCATGTATGTTTGGGGCGGGGATTTGACAATGAACACTGTCAAACAGTATATATGGAAAAATACTGGAATTTTGTTCGATTACCTGAGATGTTTTACAATGAGGAAGGATATTTTATTCTAAAATTAAAAACAGTGGAGGACAGAGATTTAGTGATGACGAAGGGACCGAATATAATTTACAATATGACAATGTTCTTACGGGAATGGGTCACAGGTTTCTCCCTCAAGGAAGATATGTTACGTGCTGTCCCTATATAGGTTAAATTTCTCCAGCTTCCATTACATCTATGGGGATCGAAAAGCCTTGGCAAAATTGGGAGCGCTCTAGGCAAACCATTGTACACGGATGAATGTACGGCTCATAAGCTGAGGGTCTCGTATGCTAGAATTATGGTGGAAGTAGATATTACAAAGCCATTGAGGAATCATGTCATAATAAAGGACCTGAAGAAGAAGGTGCTAAAACAACCTGTGGAGTATGAATGGAAACCTCTTTATTGTGATAAATGTCAGAAACTAGGCCATGTCTGCACTTACGGTTAGGAAAGCATCCACGAGCACCGCAGGTAAGGCGTATCAATAATGACCGTCGTGTGAGGACACAGGGACAGAACACGGCATAAACACAGGAACATGCGAGACCGAGTACTGCAGTAGTGGCACCACAATGCACCACTGTCCTTGAACAGGGTAGTAGCTCGAATGTGAATCTGGAACCTGGGCAGATGGGCCGAGGACAACAACAGTCTGGGTGACAGCAAGTGACGGGTTCTCATAGGGCTCGGGATAAAGGGAAAAGTCCTATGGTCACACAACAGGAGAGTGGTTTGGAACAGAATCTACCTTGTCGTAACGGTTTTGAGGCATTGAGGAATGCGAATGATCCTCTCGCTTTAACCGGGACAATGATTATCTTCTGGAATGTGAGGGGGTGTAATAGTATAGCCAAGCTTCGTGAGATTAACTCCCGTCTCTCTGAATTAAAGTGTACTCTGGCTATACTGGTAGAGACAAGGATTAAGCAAGAGAAAAGTTTGGATAGCAGGGGTCGACTGGGTACTAGATGGAGCTACCTTGATAATTATGCATACCACCCTAATGGTCGAATTTGGCTACTCTGGGACCCGAATCGAGTTGATGTGCGATTAGTAGCTGGAAGCGCTCAATATCTTCACTGTGAAGTATATGACAGGACTGGAAATCTCATCACATGGTTAACAGCGGCGTATGCTCTCAATCAATTGGAAGAGAGACGTGTGCTATGGCAGGATGTGGAGAGAATTAGCCCACATGTACAGGGGAACTGGCTTCTCATTGGTGACTTTAATAATGTTTTGACATCGCAGGATAGGATTGGCGGAACCATTGTTCATCCTTCTGAATATTGTGATCTCGTGCATATGATGGATACAGTGGGACTTTTTGAACTTGATAGTATAGGCGACCACTTCACCTGGCATAATAAGCAGTCGCGGGACCTTATTTACTCAAGAATTGATCGTGCTATTGGGAATATGAATTGGTTCCAAACTTTTAGTCATGCCCAGGTGGAAGTATTGGAACCCAGCATCTCTGACCATGCGATGCTAGCAGTACGATTGTGGGAAGAGACAAGGTTACAGAGGCGGGCCCAATTCCATTTCATTAATGCTGCTGTCGATGCGCCAGATTTTCTGGCACAGATCCGACAGAGCTGGTCTGATCCTGCGAATGGACGCGACATGGTTAGATGCTTGGAGAAGCTCAAACAGCTGCAACCTACGGTTAGGACCTTGCAAACTCGGTATATGGCAGCCCGGAAACAACTTGAGTTAGCAAGAGCCCATCTTCTTGTGGCTCAAAGAGAACTCATCCAAGATCGATGGAATATAAATCTGATTGATAGAGTGAAAGACCTCACAAAAGACGTGATGCACTAGAATGAGGTAGATGAGAGAGTACTGCAACAAAAGTCCAAAGTAGACTGGATTCGACTCGGTGATGGAAACAATGCGTATTTCCACGCTACTGTGAAGGCGAAAAATCGAAACCTGGGCATCACACAGCTTCGCAGAGTGGATGGGAAATTAATTACTGAACAAGCTGACATTGAGGTGGAAGTCTTGGGGTTCTATGAACAGCTTGTTGGGGTCTCTGCTAGTCGAATCCGTGGGCTCGATATCAGGGTATCATGAAATGCGCATGACTCCGAACTGTCACGACACTCTAGTTGCCCCTGTTGCAACGAAGGAAATTATAGAAGCATTGAATGATATAGGAGACCTAAAAGCCCCGGGTATCGATGGGTTCAATGCAAAGTTCTTTAAAGCATCGTGGAGTGTGGTTGGGGATGATACAATTAAAGCAGTCCAGGAGTTCTTTGTGCATGATAGAATGTACATGGCGGTTAACTGTAGTGTGGTTACTTTGATACCCAAGATTGCGGATGCAACCGAGGTAAAGGATTATCGACCGATCTCATGCTGCACTACACTTTATAAGATTATTTCTAAAGTGCTGACTAATCAATTGAACAAGGTGATTGGTGATGTGGTTCATGAAAGTCAAGCTGCTTTTATCCTAGGACAACAGATACATAACCATATCTTATTAGCTTATGAGCTCCTACGGGGGTATAGTAGAACAGGAGGGACACCCAGATGTATGCTACAGATGGACTTACAAAATACATATGACATAGTAGAATGGTCTGCACTTGAGGGTATACTACAGGAGCTGAACTTCCCACCTCGGTGTCTTATCGTTATATGGTTAATGGTAAACCCACGAGGATTCTCAAAGCTCGGAGAGGTTTACGACAGGGTGACCCACTTTCACCACTACTATTTGTCCTAGTTATGGAGTATATGCATAGACTAATGCAGGATTTAAAGGATGAGCCGGACTTTAATTTCCATGCAAAGTGTGAGAGACTATCGATTGTAAATCTTAGCTTCGCGGATGACTTGATCCTTTTTGCCAGAGGAGACTCGAAATCTGTGGAGATGGTGATGGGCAAATTCGAAAGCTTTTCTCAATCGACATGACTGCGGATTAACCCAGCAAAGTTCAAGGTTTACTTCGGGTCGGTTCCCGATGATATCCAGGGCGAGATCCGGCTGCTCTCCGGGTTCGACACGGGGATCCTGCCTTTTCGCTACCTCGGCGTCCCTCTCAGTAGCAAGAAGCTCACAATTGCGCAATGCCAACCTCTCATTGATAAGATAGTTGCAGGAGTAAGACACTGGAGTGCTAGATTACTTAGCTACGGAGGGCGACTACAGTTGATAAAAAGTGTGCTGTTTGCAGTCACTAATTATCGCTTCAAGCTTCCCACTGCCACAAGGAGTACTGCACAAGATTGAAGCGGTTTGTAGATCCTTTCTGTGGTCAAACAGTGACACCGTTACCAGAAAAGCACTGGTGGCTTGGGAACAGGTTTGTGCCCCGACAAGCCAAGGAGGATTACAGGTTATTGATTTACCACTTTGGAGTAAGGCATGCCTCTTGAAACTACTCTGGAACTTATGTAATAAAGAGGATAGCCTATGGGTCAAATGGATTCATGCGTACTATATGACAAGGGAGCAAGTTATGTCACAACCGGTACCTCTCTCTAGTTCAAGGATTATGAAGGGAATTATGCTCTGCATGACATTGACCATTGGTAATAGCACATGGGATTCGATGCGAGGGCTACCTAAGTTCAAGACTGGAGTCATGTACATGGCACTCCAAATTGAGAGGCCGGAGGTGGAATGGAAGACCCTAATGTATGGGAATTTGGCGAGACCTAGAGCAAAAATGATTATGTGGATGGCATGCCATGATCGCTTACCCACCGGAGCACGTTTGCATCGTTTTGGACTCCTGGATTCGGCCACTTGCTGTTTCTGCCCGGATATGGAGACCAGGGAGCACCTCCTTTTTGATTGTGGAGAAACCAAGCGTATTTGGAAGGGAGTACTACAGTGGATTGGGGTACAACATGACCCAGGCAGCTGGACAAATGAGATCGGGTGGGTCCTGCGGCAATCGAAAGGGAAACATTGGAGGAAGCGACTTCTGAAGCTAGCTTTTATAGAAACCATTTATGAAGTCTGGAAACATAGAAATAATACTTGTTTTGGTAATGATAGAATAGTACATGTAGAACAGCAGATTATTACAGTAGTTATTTATAGAGCTTGGATGGTGCTGCACTGCACCCCATGTCAGAGTCTTATGGTAGTTTAGTTTTTCTGTGTTTCTTCGTATACTTCAGGCTGGATCTCTGGACCGCCTTCCGTTTTGTACTGTTTTTGGAGTTTGATAATATATTCTCGTTCAAAAAAAAAAAAAAATCAATTTTCCAATAATTTACCTTGGATGGATCATTTTGTAGATCATTTCCATTGCATTGACCTGAACAAGGAAAGTATTTCCTTTAATGGTGCGGTGGAGATCCCACGCCATACATTTTATTTATAAGAGTTTGGGATATATGTTATTGCTTACAAAATGTAATTTTATATTATGTTTTATTGAAATCACAATTTGGTGTGTTATATTTAAGCATTTTTATAGTAGATTTGATAAAATTATATTGTACCCGTCGAATTTCGACGGGTTAATAAACTAGTTTTACTGGGAAAAGGAGATCTTCCCCAAAATACACCGGATCTCTATTCTCTAAGCTATATACAAAGCCCCAAACTAATCTAATTGAATGCAAAAACTATAAAACGCTGTGAACAAGACAAAAAAAAATAATTAAATATGGGTATTTGGTTCGATAGTTTTTTTTTCTTTCCCTTTAGACCAAACACATTATATTCAAACTCAAATTTTGTAAAATCATATAAATATATTTAATCTTCTTAAAACTTTTAAGCTAAAAGTAGCATATAATAATTGTGATATGGTGTAGAATATTATTGAATTATTAATTAATCTGTTTTCCAATAATAAGTTCTTTAGCAACCGTATAAAAAATCCGCATTTTAGATTGGCAAAAATACATTTTGCCTACTAAAATTTGTCTGTTTGTGCGATTTGTCCCTAATATTTGATAGGTTGCGAGTTGCCCCTGAACCTTTAAATGCATTGCGATGTGTCCTTATAAGTGCTATCTGATTGGGTGTGTCATACACGTTCCGACTATGATTCTTGCAATCTAACGGGCAACTTACAGTATATTTAAAGTTCAGGGGTCAACTCACAACCTAATAAAAATTAGGGACAAACCGCACAAACAGACAAATTCGAGGGGCAAAACGTTCCGTAGCTTTTAGATTTGAGAAGAAATATTTGGAGATGACGAAACACTATACAAGTAAAAGAGAAACATGTTAGACTCTGTTTTCTTTATCTGAAAACTTATTAATTTCAATTCAGTTCAGTTTAATTCTATCTATTTTTTTTTTACTACAATTCAGTTCAGTTCCGTTCCATTCCGTTATCATTACTAACCAAACAAACAGACCTCCAAAGAAACAGAACTAAAAGGGAGTGATCATCAAAATCCATAAACCCTAATTTAACTCTATCGAAAATCCCCAAAGCACCTGTTCACTGCTCAATTGGCCACGAGACGAAGAATTTAAACATTGAAGATCATGGGTTTTATCACAAGAAGCTTCCCGCTGTTATCTGGCATAGTTTTCGGGATTTACATAGCTCAGAATTACGATGTTCCTAATATCAAAAAGGTCGTCAATCAAACCCTCTTCACTGCCAAGAAAGTCGAAGAAAAATACCGGAAGCCCGGTGACGGTCGTTGAGTATCGTTAGCTTTGTTGCAGGTCTTTTTACTTGGAATCTACCTTTTTTGCAGCTTGTGCTTTTAATTTTTGGTTTAATTGATGCATATGGTGTTATTGAGCTGAAATTATGTTGTAAGCATTAGATTGGAGATCATTGTTTTGATCTAGTCTTATACTGACAGAGGAATGGATAGTTGGATTTTTTTTCTTTTATATACTAGTTAGAGTTCCTTTCTTGCTGTTATTCATATCAATGTAAATTGTGAGCTTTAAGTACTTGCTTCGCAATTAATTGACTTCATTGTATCGTCGACAAGTAATCATAATATCTGACCGATATAGGAAAAAAAAAAGAACTTGCCGATTATAATAGTCTAAAAGGTGTTCTGTTTGTCTGATTGTTGTTATTGTTGGACATATGTGAGTTTGTATGTTGGATATGTGCTTTTATTGAGCTGAAATTGTGTCGTGAACATTATATTGGAGATAATTGTTTTGATTTAGTCTTATACAGTTATACTGACAGAGAAATGGATAGTTGGAATTTTCCTTTATAAAACCAGTTCGAGTTCCTTTCTTGTTATTCATATCAATGTAAATTGTGAGCTTTAATTACTTGCTTCACCATCAATTGACTTAATTGTACCATCTACAAGTTGTCGTAATGTCTTGACTGTCCCAGAAAAAGAAAAAAAAGGAACTTGCAGATTATGACAGGCTAATAGTCTTCGTCTGTCTGATTGTTGTTTTTGTTTGACACATGTGAGTTTGTATGTTGGTTAAATCCGCGAAGGGAAATTTTCTGTATAATTGTGTTGTTCCTTTGAGCTGGACTTGCTACTGTATACCCTTCAGGTAGATAATTAGATACTTTCTTCGTCCGAATGGTTTCCCAAATGCGGAAATCTTGCACTAGAGTCATCGCCATCATAATGGATTATTGAGGCACAGTTACGTTTTTACATTGTGTTGTCACAGGACATGAGTGTTGTTGATGAATAATAGGAAGACTGTCCTATGCTTATACATGGTTGCACTCTGCTGATTTACAGAATACTTATAACACAGATAAATTAATGTTTTCTTCACCATCTAGTTTGATATTCTTATCAGAAGACACATGAGAAGATTGTAATGCAAATGCTAACTGTAAATTGACAGTGGTACGTGCAATTTGGCAAATTTGGAAAGTGTATGGATTCATTGTCTTTTGAAGACCTGATGTTTATGCATCTTAATAGTTGTGGACCTTGTGAGAGTAATTCAAGGCTAAAAAGGGATGATGTTTTATCTTACGAATCATGCTTATATGACCAGTGCTCTAATCCCTTAACATGTGTTATAGGCCTCTATTGTCTCTACCTTTCACGTTCCACTGCCGGTAATTTTGATTTATATATTATTGTCCTCAAAGACAGAATCACAATATGGCTTACTACTGTTTCAAACCTAAGAGCTTTGTCACTTCTTTACTTGAAAAATTGTGTGACTTGGTGGAATAGGTTGATTGATGACAATTTTATACTGTGTATAGCAAGATCATCAAATTGTTCGATTGAGAGTAATATATGATGATTTTGCTCCTATACGCAAGGCCCAACTCCCTGCCTTTTTCTTCTATAGTTTTTCCTGCATAATTCTCCATGTGATCTTTGTGGCTGTTCTAAGTTCAGCTCCAGTTATGGGAGTGCAACTTGTTTATCCTCTGCAGTAATATTTGGCACTAAAGATATCTGATCCTCCTAAGTCCTTTCCCATGCTGGTGGCATGTCTATTTTTCAATCCTATTATACACGCTACACGCTAATCTGTATGCTGTCTATGCACAGCAGGAAGTTGGTATCAGACACAGACCTTCCTAAAACTGTTTGGCAGTCCCAATCTACTGGAATGTTTGCCCGATTATCGCTGTCTGAAACCTTTCTTAGCATACCTGTTGTCAACCCTTGAAATGTCAGTTTTCTTGTTATAGATGTTGATGTGATTAGTGTTGACTTGAAAGGTCGAATCCATATGTGATGATAACAAACATTATGTCTTGGACTAACGATTTTATAAGTCCAATATGTCTCCACTAAATCCATATAAGTTGGCCAATTTAAATTTGATTTTCATCACACTGCCACCTTTCCGAAACGTTGTTCAAAACGTTTACGTTTCGGTCATTCTTTTGAGCATACTGGATTTCTAAATTATGTTCAATATATTTATGGTAGAAAAATGTGGCACACGTTTTTCTCTTCCAAAATTAGAGATTCTGGGCTATAATGTTATTTATTATTTGGAATAAAATCTTTTGGTCAAATGAATTCAAATATATTTAAAAGAGATTTTCAAAATAGAATCCTTCTTTTAATGGACTTTGTTGGAGAATGGAAATATATCTTGGATATTCTTTTGTTATTTGTATTTGCAGGATTCTTTCAAGAGTAGAACTCTCCTAGAAAATCTCAACAGGAGATAAAGTCTTCCAGACTATTCCGAACAAACTAACGTTATTCTTCCAGCAAGAGTTCAAGGCTAGAGAAGTAAGAACATAGACAACAGTGCATACAACAAGTTATATCAAGTGTCAGAATTGTAGTTGTCTTTAAAGCTCTCTATTGAGGCTCTGTTTGGCAAAAATTTGGAAAGCTAATTTCAGAATTTAGGTAGAAAAATTTTTGGTTTTAAATGTAGGTGTTTAGCAAATTAGCTGAAAAGCTAGCTGGTATTTTGTAAAATGACATAAAAGGGCATTACTCTTATTTTTCTTGTCTTTAACCTTTTTTATCGTATTATTAGTCTATAGTTTTTTAAATAATAATATATCCTATTTTGTCCAATAATTATAATATATATTTAATGTACTTTACATCGCCACTTTAATAACATCATCAAAATTATCAGAAGTTGAAAGAAATAATCGTTGAGCATTTTAACTTAGTAATGAAAAAAATCAGTATTTGATGTGTACTACATGTATGCATTTTAAAGAGGTGCGGATACATTAATCCTTATGCTAGTTGCAAAAAAGTACACAAAATGTATAACAAAGGATCCAACAATATAAAATATAAGTTGAGAATTCTAATGACCTTCCGGTTTACAAAAAGATGGTTTCTTATTTTCTTTATTCTAATTTAGGTTAATATAGGTTAGGGATATTTTCGGAATGAAAAAGATAAGAAGCTCATTCTTTAAAAAAAAAGCTACATTGACTAGCTTCTTTTTCCAACTAGCTTTCCAGCTAGCTGGTTAAAGAAGCTGCGCGTTCACGTAACGAGCTTTTTATTAGTCGATGGTAAAAAAAAGCTCATGGAGCTGGAAAGCTAGCTGATCAAAAGCTAATGGTAAACAGAGCCTGAGTTTATGCATAGAAAAGAGAGAGAGCTCTGTGAGTTTATCAATTATTTCATCTTTGTAATTCAAGAGTGCTAAGAGTTGTTAGCGTGTGGGAAGGGAGTTGGTTATATATTATTTATTTATTTATATATTATTACTTTAGAATTAAATGACCAATGTTCACGATCATATATAACGCTAAATATAGATCTCACACATGCGTAAATTCTAGTATAAAAATAATATACTCCTTCCCAGTTCATTTTCCCATCTGACTTTTTCTAGTCAATATCGTTCAATTTTGATTTTGATTTAACTACATATAATACATCTTAAGATGAATTATTTAAAAAATATATATAATAAAAGTTTAAAATGTAAATAAATATAAATTTTTAATTTTTTTACTACATTATTTATGAGTAATTCGCAGACAAAGTTTGTAAGTGTTGACTAGAAAAAATTAAATGGAAAGAGACGGAGGGATACTTCCTCCGTTTCACTAAAAGTGTTACAATTTTTCGTTTTAAGCGTTTCACTAAAAGTGTTACGTTTCATTTATGAAAATTAGTTTTATAATAAAACTCATTTCTAACCACACATTTTCGAGCTCACATGTACTTTTTCACTTAATTAATATCTCATACTCATTCTTCACTATATATTTTTGGAGACTACATAATTCTAAACATTTTTCTTAAAAATTATGTCCAACACACACAATCTGCTTAAATAGGTTGGTTTTACTTAAAACTTAAAAAAAGGCATAATAGACATACGGGCATAATAGAAAAAAATAGAAAAGCGAGAAATCTTGTGAGCCCCCTTTTGGATTGTTTTAGTGAAAGGGAGGGTGTAAAAACTAAGGATTGAGAACCGGACCAAGACGCTAGTAACAGTGTTTGATCAACCATGACTTGATTTGGGTCCAGACTACTGATATTTCGCAAAATGTAATTTTGTCAATTAGAAACCCAACACCAGTTATATGTGTGGATTTTATTGATTTATTCTATTATATTTGAGCTGGATTATTTAATTTTGGTTTTTGTAACCCTAATCTCTCAATGGCTTGCGGCGTTAAGAGCAACCCGCAACCGGAAGAAGTCCAAACGCAATAAGAAGGTTAAAAATTGATTCTTTTTCTGTTTGCCTTTACTTTTCGTATAAAGATTTGTTTTTTTTAAAATTGTTTTGGCGGCATATCTGACTGACTGTAGGGAGGAAATAATAAAGGTGAAGGATCATCATCGTCTAGCCCTAGTCCTGTGGTGCCAGAACCGTCAAAGGTGTGGCAGCCAGGTGTAGATGCACTAGAGGAAGGAGAGGAGCTCCAATGCGATCCTTCTGCTTACAACTCTCTTCAGGCCTTTCACCTTGGTTGGCCCTGCCTCAGGTCACTTCTTTTATTCTCACGTTTTCGCTTGAGCTTTTCTTCATTTTCCTTGTATGTGCAAGTTTGCCCTTTTAAGTGATTTCGATTGTTCTGTAGTTAGTCTCTTTGTTCTAGCTTATTTGTCCACTTCACTAAATTCTAGCTACTCAGTTATCAGCCACCCGATGTTTTGAATGTATATTAGCAAAACTAGGCACGGATACGATTGGTGATGATAAGATTTGAATGCTGTGTCTAGCATGTCTTGGTCTACATGAGAGAAAATTCGAAACTATACACCCCCTCGTTTTCTTTCCTGGATCCTCTAGACAGAAATGGCATGGGGTGCACATGGTCCAGGAGGAGCAGTGTACGGTAAATTATCCTAGAGGAGTTATTGTTCGCTTGTTCGGTGCAGGTAAGTGTGACTAGTTTAGTTGTGTGGTACTTGAGGCTAGCCTGAAAAGAAGTATGAGTCAGTAGATTGTAGCAGGCGAGGGGATAGTTTGTAGGTGATGTTCTTGCACTGTGAGCATCCAAGTACAACTTAAGGACAGCTTTATGGTTAAAGTTCTTTGCGTTTGGTAATAAGTATCACTTTTTTCCTCTCAGTGTTAGAAGTGGTACTGATTAGGTGTGTGTACTTTGACAGTTTTGATATCCTTGGTGATAAATTGGAATGTGCGACAAGTTTCCCCCACAGTGTATTGTGTTCTTGGAACACGGTGAGTGTTGGATTTTTTTTCCAAGTAATTTTGTTCATTTGTTTTTCAAAGTAGTTGCTTAATGTTCGTTTCTGTCTTTGGCAAGAGGTAGCTTCAAGAACTACATTGGAGTATTTAAAGTGTCTAACATTCTTGGTAAGAGACGTAAATTTTCACCTAAGAAGATATGAGATGGTTCGACATGGAAACCGAGAGTAGTGATGTGAGGATGATGAAGAGGCGGTGGGCTGGGGCTCAATTTGCGTGTACATTGACATAAACCAAGATCAATTGAAATGCTTGAATTGGCTTGCATTAACCCTCGAATGGTTATATTCTGTTGATGAACCTTTAGGTGCTAAAGGTGTATCATGAAGGAGGAGTTAATCGCATACGAGCTATCGTCAATACCCGATAGTTGTGCTTCATGGGCGTAAACCGGTCATGTTCGTGTAAAAACAGTTTAGTGATGGAATACTAGCATGATTAACACTCACCAGGCCACCCTTCACCTTTCGACATTATTGAAAACCTTCAAATTCAACACGTTAAAATTTTCAACATTCTTTTAACCATCAGATTTAAGATGATCAAGGATGAAATTACAAGTTTTGATGCAATTAAACTTATTCAATATCCTTTTCTTAGCCAAATTAAACACATGGGTTACTATATTATCTGTCAAAACATAGGTTCTTGTTGTTCCTAATAGTATGGATACCTTTTCGTGTGGAACTTGCTCTCGGATAAATGCTTTAGAATCAAACCATGATGTACAAACACCCTCGGTCAACCTCCTTTAGTTAAGTTTAACGGACACGTGGATGAAGGCTTTGCCTTAGACCGAGTCCTGTAGTCATTGAAGGCTTTTGTCGTAATGCAACTTGGCCTTTCTGTTATTTACCCGAACATTCGATTTCAAAACCGCCGTGAGATCTTTGCTTTGATTCTAAGAGTTTTATTCATTTGTGGGAGCACATCGATTCCACGTGTAATATTGATAATATCCTACGTTGGACATACCAAGTGTTGAAGATTTACAAGTAGAACTTTTCGGTTCAAGAACTTATAACTAAACTAGACATTTCTGTGACGATCCGATATAGATTGTTTAATTACTTATGTGCGGTGGAGTCCAAGAACAAAGATGAATTTGCATCTTGCTCTAGATGGAACTATTGCATTTTGGGATATCCGTGTAGGAAAATCTCCGACGACTTCGATCCAAGCACATAAAGCTAATGTCAATGTTATATCATGGAACAGGTGCTCAAGAACATCCTCTTTGCTTTTAAATTGTCTACCCTTGCTTTTCCCTATTATCTTCATTATGTTATTTCTTTCTTTTATTAGCCCGGCAAGTCCCATGATAGCATCTGGTAGTGATGACGGACATTTTCCATCCGAGATCGTAGAATGATGAAGGTACTTCCATTTCCTCATTTGTTGATGTCTGTAATTGCATGTATAAATCTGGACATCCACAAAAGAAAAGGCTAAATAAGTTTCATAGATGCCAATGCCTATTAGTGGTCATTTGCAAAAGTTCGAATGAATTGATCAAATGAAATAGAATCGTGAAAAGATGTCGAATCTAGTGGGTGTTGCAAACGTCTTTGAAAAATAGAGATTCCGACGACGCTCGAGAATCACCTCAGAGGCTTCTTTAAAAATATGAGCTCTTTCAGAATATGTTAAGCTGGAGATTATTATCTATTAGAAACTGGCTTTGCAAACACCCTTGGTGATTTTCTACATAACCTATATTCTGTTGTTGAGAATCTTTTGCAAAAACACTAATCCACTGAACTTTTGAGTGATGATTCTTTAAATGAGAAAAACTGTGTTTATATAGCCTCTCCCATTCCTTGCATTTCCCATTCTATTACTTTGAACTAAAAATCTCAACAACCGATTTCTTTCTTAGTGTCTATTTCAGTTTGAATCTAAGTATTGTCCTCAACTTATAACTGTTGGAGTCAATTGTTTACAGGATGGAGACTCCTTAGTGGCTCATTTCGATTACCATAAACACCCAATTACATCCATCGAGTGGAGTCCACATGACATTTCTTGTTTGGCAGTGTCTTCAGCAGACAATCAGCTCACGTAAGGAAACATACATCTAGTACTTGTATAATCTTCTTGTTTATCAATTGCTGCAATGCATCATCAATCCACGTACTAATCAACTTCATCGCAACGACTCAGTATATGGGACCTTTCTCTAGAGAGGGATGAAGAAGAGGAAGCTGATTACAAACAAGTTGATCAAGTTGATGCTCCCAAAGATTTGCCACCACAGCTTCTCTTTGTTCATCAAGTAATAATTCCTCCAAGTAGTCTTAAACATACTAATCCAAATTATGTTCTGTAGCATCTAAGTTTGTTGCTTGCGTATTGCTGCAGGGTCAGAAGGACTTGAAAGAACTTCACTGGCATCCACAGATACCTGGGATGATCGCTTCAACTGCTGGAGATGGTTTCAATATACTGATGCCTTCAAACATCGAAACCATTCCTGAAGATTGATTCAGCGCAAGCTTGATTTATCTCTGATGTAGACCAGATTTTGTGTAGCAGTTGCAACAGTTCTTTGTTTTGAATTTTTTCCCTTTCATATTGTGAGATTTAATTTATGTTTCTGTTGATTTTAAGAAACAGTAGTATCTTGTTATGTCATGTGTTATATTTCATGCAAGGGGAAAAAAGACCATACAGGATTTCATCTCTCTTCTGATGGCGAAAATTGAGTTCGGATGGGACTATTGCATTTGAGTCGGCCCGAGATATAGGGAGCCCTCTGCGAAAAATGAACTATTGCATTTGGGTCGGCCCGAGATTTAGTGAGCCCTCTGCGAAAAATCAAATATGGCGTCAAGTAATAATAAAATTATGTGAAAAGAAGTAAAAAAAAATCAAATGATGCCCAAGTAGTAATAATAAAATTCATAAAATTATGTGAAGAGAAGTAAAATAAAAAAAATCAAATGAGGCCCCAATTATTAATAAAATTATGTAAAGAGAAAAAAAAAAAAAAAAAAAAAAACGCCGTTAGGAATCGAACACACCATTTATTGCATGGAATGATTTACTACATAGAGAACAAGAAAATACACCTTTGCATGCATGGTAGGCGAGCGCTTCAATTTGCAATAGATAACTGAGGTCTAATTGTATGAGGTTTTTAAAGTCACAAATAAAATTAATAATTGCCTTTTCCAATTTCCCAGGTATTTCTATCTGTATATACTTTGATTTGTATTTAACAGTAGATCATATACTTATATTCAACTTAATTGAAAGAAGTGTTAATGGACATCTTGTTAATATCTTTGCTTTTGTTCATAATTATTACACCATCCTTGGTAACAATCAGGTCAGATGCAACTATTGTGCTTGGCGCTGTAGGTGACGAACAAACTGATGACACAAAGATATGAAATTGACCGTTCCATAATCGATCATGCACTCCGTACTGTGTGGGAGCCACTACGGCGGGTCGTGGTGGCGGCTGACCACCACGACCACTGAGAGTGGTTTAACTTAACTAAAAAAAGTGTTATTGGACATCATGTCGATATCTTTACTTTTGTTAATAATTATTACATCATTCTATAAACAACTAGGTCGGATATTCATATATACTATATATATAAACCCAACTCGTACATGAAATCAAACCATCTCATGCACTACACACAATAAGAATCAATTCAAAGAAACAGAGAGAATTTTAAGAGCCAAAGAAGGAAATGAGAAGCAATCAAGTGAGATTGAACAATGGCATGACCATTCCTATAATTGGCATGGGCACTTACACCTTTGAGAATGATGTTAAAGCTATTGAGCAAGCTGTCAAAATGGCCTGTTGAGTCACAACAATAATCTCAACCAAACAATAACAAGTATCAATCGATCAACAAGAACGTAAACGATGAAACACAGAATTTACGTGGTTCAGCCAAAATAGCCTACATCCACGGGAAACCAAGCACGTATATTGATATCAACTGAGATTCGATTACAAGCTTATACAATCTATACAAAGATCAAGCCTAATCGATTATCTATAATCCTCAATCAATTGAAAGAGAAAACAAGATCAATCTCAACGACAAACAAGCGACAATGGAACTCGAACCAATTCTCAATGAGCAGATCACGAAACCTGATATCTTCAACCGTCAGTCGTGTGAATAACCTTCTTCAACTGCTATGCAAAATCTCAGAGCAAATGATGAAGAATCGAGAGAGAATTTCTGAGAGTTTTCCAAGCTAGCAACTGACTCTGTTTTTTGTTCTCTTCTCTTTAATAACCGCTCATAACAAACTAACGAGTGAATTTATCTCAGCCATTGATCAACAGGAACCAATATGAACCGTCCAATCACCTTGAGTAAGCATCCATGATCTGAAACTTGGTTTCAGAGCTTTCTGAAACTTAGTTTCACTCGTCTGAAACTTGGTTTCAGATATCCTGCTTACTTGATTTGAGATAAAACACAACAAACTCCACCTTAGCTCAAAATCAAGTCTACATGCTCTTTTCCCAATTTACTGTTCTTTACTCGGTAGAACAAACAACCACTTAAGCTCCCTTATGGCTAGAGCATGCCTTCCAGAATCTCTGTGCAAAAAATTCAGACCAATTCACCAACATTTATCAGCTCTGCACAATGCTTGAACTTGGCAGCTGACAATGGTTTTGTGAAAAAATCTGCAGCATTCTCTGATGTATGAACCTTTTCCACTCTTACAGTTCCTCCATCAATGATGTCCCTTATGAAGTATAACCTCACATCTATATGCTTGGTCCTTTCATGAAAATGCTGATGTTTTGCTAATTGAATGGCACTCTGATTATCACACATCACAGATACACAATCTTGTTCAATGCCCAACTCTGTAATCAAACCATTCAACCATATGGCTTCCTTGATTCCCTCAGTTACTGCAATAAACTCAGCCTCAGTTGTTGATAATGCAACTATAGACTGCTGAGAACATTTCCATGAGATGGCAGTACCAAACAAAGTAAATACAAACCCTGTGACAGATTTTCTAGTGTCAACATTAGAAGCAAAATCTGCATCAACAAATCCCTTTAATGGTGAGTCTGATCCTTTTGATGCTTTGAACCTCAGACCATAGTGAATTGTTCCCTTAATATATCTGAGAACACCCTTCACTGTATTCCAATGTATCATATCTGGATTGCTCATAAATCTACTAATGATACTCATTGCAAAAGCAAGATCTGGTCTGCAACAAATCATTGAATACATTATGCTTCCTACTGCATTTGCATAAGGAACCTTGAACATCTCCTGTATATCAGCTTGCTTCACAGGGCACTGACTCACTGACAATTTAGTTCCAGGATTTACAGGCACAGATACAGGCTTAGACATATTCATATTGAACTTTGCAAGCACCTTAGTCAAATATGCAGATTGTGAAAGAAATAGACTTCTATCATGTTCTTGTCTACTAATGTCCATACCAAGTATTTTGCTAGCTTCTCCCAGATCTTTCATTTCAAACTCAGAGCTCAACTTAGTTTTCAATACTCTAATTTCATCAAGAGACTTCCCAGCTATCAATATATCATCAACATATAACAGCAAATAGATGCAACTCACACTGTGTATATTTGAAAAATATATACAACTGTCATACCGCCTTGTAAATCAGATTGAGCTCATGAATTCATCAAACCTCTTATACCATTGACGAGGGATTTGTTTTAAACCATATAGAGACCTTTTCAACAAACATGCCTTGTTTTCCTTGTCTTCAATATGAATGCCTTCAGGAATTTTCATATATATTGTTTCTTCTAGCAGACCATGTAAAAAAGCGGTTTTGACATCCATCTGCTGTAGATGTAAATCCCATTGAGTTACCATGGCTAAGAGAATCCTTATAGAAACATGCTTTACCACAGGTGAGAAGATTTATGTATAATCTACACCTTCCTTCTGTGTAAAACCCCTTGCAACAAGCCTTGCCTTAAATCTGATTGAGTGAGCTGTCCCAGTTTCAACCTTCCTTTTGAATATCCACTTACATCCCACAAGCTTCTTGTTATTGGGTATAGTAACTATATCCCAGGTATCATTCTTCTCCAGGGAAGCCAATTCCTCATGAATAGCTGTGATCCACTTTTCACTATCAGTACAGCTAATGGCTTCTTGATAAGTGCTTGGTTCTGAGTAGTTGATATCTTCTGCAACTGAGAGAGTATAAGCAACATTGTATGATTTTCCCATCTGTCCATAACCATACATGTCAGGAACTTTCCTATTTAACCTCCTCTCTCTATCTTTAGCAAGTTGATATGTAGATTGCACATTAGTTTCATCTGCAGAGATGCCTGAAACTGTGTCTCTAGTGGAGAGATTTTCCATATCATGTTGTTGTGCACTATTCTCATCCACATGTGTATGCTTCTTATTTGCATGTAAATCATCTGTATTATGCAATGCTCCACCTGAATCTCAATATTGGTTTCCACAGGTTCCAGTGGCATGATTGTTTCATTAAACACCACATCCCTGCTAATTATGCACTTTCTCTGGTCAATTATCCATAATTTGTAACCTTTTACACCAGTGGGGTATCCCAGAAAAATACATCTAAGAGCTCTTGGTTCCAGCTTTCCTTGTCTAACATGTGCTAGAGCCAAACACCCAAAAACCTTCAAATGACCAAGATAAGGTGGCTTGCCTGACCACAGTTCCTCAGGTGTTAAGTTGTTCAGAGGTGCTGTGGGACTTCTATTGATAAGGTAACAGGCTGTAGTTGCTGCTTCACCCCAAAAACACTTGCTTAAACCTGAGCTAATCAACATGCATCTGATTCTCTCTAGAACAGTTCTATTGAACCTCTCAGCAACCCCATTCTGTTGAGGTGTGCCTGGTATTGTTTTATGTCTAACAATGCCCTTGTTTTTGTAGAATTCATTGAATTCACTAGAGAGAAACTCTAAGCCATTATCTGTTCTGAGATGCTTGATTTTCCTTCCTGTAGTGTTCTCCACCTCAATTGACCATTCTCTGAATTCGCTGAAAGCTTCATCTTTTGATTTCAATATTATCAGCCACACTTTTCTTGAATAATCATCAATTATTGACATGAAATACCTTCCTCCACTCATGGTTTGTGTGTTTGTTGGCCCCCACAAGTCTGAATGCAGATAATCAAGAGGTGCTTGAGTATTGTGCTTAGCAGTATCAAACCCAACCTTGTGAGATTTCCCCATAACACAATTTTCACAAAACTGTAGGTGAGTTATTTGATCTCCACACAGCAGATTTTGCTTTGATAATTCTCTGAGACCCTTCTCACTGAGATGTCCCATTCTTGCATGCCAAAGCTGAGTATTATCTTGAGCACTCACCTGTGATGATTCCCCAGAAACTGTATCACCTACCAGGTAATAGAGACCATTCTCCTTCAAGCCTTTCATTACAGTGATACCATGCTTAGTGATGCTCAGAACACCATTTTCTGAGGAATATTTGTGTCCAGTACTATCTAGTACACCAAGAGAAATCAGGTTCCTCTTTAGTTTAGGTATATACCTAACATTTGTAAAGCATTCTTACCACTCCATCATGCAACTTGAGCCTTATATCACCAATATCTTCAATGTTGCATTCAAAATCATCACCTAGCAGTACAGAGCCACCTCTCCTAGCTTTGTAGTTTACAAACCACTCAAGGTTAGGGCTCATATGAAATGAGCATCCAGAATCCAATACCCAGTGTACATTTGACCTTGATTTCACCACTGAACAAGCCTCAGAATCCACCAGAACTTCAGCATCACCATAAGAATGTGCAGACTCAGGAATGTGTGCATTATGAGTATTGTTGTTCTCTGAGTTATTTACTTGCAATTTTCCAGCCTTCTTGTCTCTCTTAAACTTGAAACATTGCTTCTTGAGATGACCTGGCATTTTACAATAGAAACACTTCCTCTTTTCAAAATTGTTACCATCTGCAGATTTGAATTTCTCAAATTTTCTGGTATCTGCAGACATAGGTGCTTTATTCTTTGCCTGCATCTTATGGCTCCACCTTTCTTTGATATTTAGGCTCTCAACAGCATTGTCATTACCAGTGACAGGTCTGTTGGGAAATTTGTTGGGAAATTTCTTGAGAAATTTGATAGGAATTTTTGTAAGATATTTTGTAAAGAATATCTATTTAGTTTTGATCAGCAACATGATGACTTATCTTAGTCTCAGAAAGGTGATTATTACTCTTGGTTCACTTGAACATTGTAAAAGAGGAAACCCAGTAAGTATGATAGTCTAGCTAATCTTGTATAGGATGTTAGGTCTCAAAATGTAATTTTTATTTTATGAAGAGAAGACCAAGAAGAAGACATCCAAAGTAAAGCTCAACGACATTGAAGACTTGAAGAAAAGCGCACAAGATTATCGAATCATTGTTCAGATATCTTAGCCAGATATCTTGAAGACACGAATAGTTTCAAACAAACTGTCTCACAAGAGATATCTGAGAAATAAGAGACATATCTGAAAACAAGGAAAGTGTCCACAGATATCTATTCTCAGATACCTTGAGCTTTAACCACGTTTCTGAAAAAGGAACATATATATTGCAAACAAAGTTGTTTCAATAAATACAAGTGGTATCTGAAGATTAAAGATAAGGACGTGCAAAGAATCAGATAACACTAGTCTCTGATACAAAGCATAGTTCCGTTGACACTACAGGACAAAAGTATAGTACAATGCATTTAATGCACGGACAGAGATGTCTGAATAAAAGCAACGGCAGCTTCTGAGAAGAAGACAAACCACGCTAAAGATTATACACAGATATCGATAGTTCGAATTTGAGCCTAACGGATACTATTCAAACGGTACTCAAATTCATCTATAAATATCAACACTTAGACTGCTTGAGAGAACACACAGAACCTTAGACACACGACATAACTTGAAAACGCTGAACGTCTTACTCTCTCAAAGCAACTTACTTACTCACAAAGCTTTCTGTTGCGACCAAAGCTTTTGATCTTGAGTAAAACATTGAAGTTCTAAGTGTCCTGATCCTAAACAAGCAAAGCTATCTGTGAAGGAGTTGAATCAAAAGATCAACTATCTGAGATTCATTCTCTTGAACAGATATCATAAGACTTGGGTCAGTAAAATCGAACAAGATACCATACGCTGTAAAGTGTATTAAGTAACTTGGTTCACAGAGCTATCTGATTAACTGAAAAGTTATTAAGACGCTCATCTGACAACTCAAACCAAAACCAACACCATAATCAAGCGTGGAGTACGAAGTACTTAGTTTGAAAAATCGTGAATAACTCCAAGGTTACCGAGTATAGGAAGTACTTGATTTGGGAAACTAATGAATAACTCAAGGTTATTGAGTATAGGAAGTACTTAGCTTGGGAAGCTAGGAATAACTCAAAGGTTTACAGTATAGGAAGTACTTGGGTGGAAAGCCGGGAACAACTCAGGGGAACATTTGGTTGGGAACCAATTGTTAAGAATCTTAGAATAGGATTATTGTAAGGAGAACTCAATTATCTGTTCTAGTGAATTCTAGGTCTCTGATAGACCGAAGTGGATTAGTTGGAGGATTACGCCACCTACTGATACCACTATACTTCTTTTGTTATTTACGTTTACAGATTTACATTTCAAAACACACACACATATTAACTGCTTTCGCACTTATCTTTATTAAGTCTTCCGCACTGATTCTAAGTATCGATATCTATTCGATATCGAGAAATAGTTGTTATCGACAAAAGTTTTTAAAAGACTATTCACCCCCCCCCTAGTCTTTTACTTTGCCGTTATCTGGACCAACAAGTGGTATCAGAGCAGGAGGTTCACCACCTTCAGACCGAACCTAGATCCCCAGATAGGTGAAGGAACTTTGTCCACTATTGAGGACTATTTAATTTGTGTGTTAAGTGTGCAGGTATGTCTCTGAGTGATGCACCTGTTCTCAAACCAGTGAACTACGAGAAATGGAAAAATAACATGATGCTCCACCTTGAAGCCATAAGTGACGAGATGATCGAAGTAATAAAGAATGGCCCAATAGTCATTCAACAACTCAAGCCAGTCATGGAGGTTTCGAGTGGAAGAGACAGAGATCAAAGCGAAGGATCTTCACAAACAGATGCGTCAATTAGTGGAAGATCTACTGGTCAAGTTATTTACGAACCAAAGCCCAGAGAACTCTGGACATCGGAAGATGCCAAGAGGAATCGTCTGGATGGTCAAGCTCGTAACATCATCATCAGATCGACACCAGAGCACATACATTAAAGCGTAGGGTGCTAAACGGCGAAAGTTGCTCGCAACGATTGAAGAAATCTGCGGGCAGAAAACCAAGGAAAACAAGTTCGAAGTTCTAAAGTTGAAATTTCAAAATTTCAAACAAGGTACCACTGAAACTCTGGAAGAACTTGATTTCAGGTTTACCACTCTCATGAGTGATATGGCAGCACCTGGGGAAAGCAATAGATACTCTCAGTCAGAGAAGATTAAGATTATTGTCAGAAGTCTTAACCACAACTGGGAGCATACTAAATTCTTTTATTTTAACCAAGGTATGCCAAATATCACTCCAGTGGAACTTTTCTCTCATCTTGCTCATTGACTATGAGACAACTCAGAGAGAACAAACAACTGAAAAGTTGCAGAATGTTGCTCTAGTTACTCAAGGAACTTCTGAAAAGAAGAAAAGCAAGGAGGAGACTGAGGATGCTCTTGTTGCAAAGCAAATGAGAAAATTTGTCAGTCGAGAAATTGAGAGAAGAAAAGCCAAAGAGAAGCTGAAAAAGCATCTAGGCTCAAACTATCACCAGTACAAAAATATGCAAAACTCGCTGAACAAGCCAGCTCAGAAAGCATCATGTACTGAGGAAGCAGAAATTGGAAACGATATATGTTTCTATTGTCAGAAACCTGGCCACTTCAAGAAGGATTGTCCTGCCCTCAACAAACTAAGGACAGGCGACAAGAAAGATAGAAGAATCTTCAGAAGAAGCGTAAAGCTTTGTTAATCAAGAAAGAAAGAAAATCCAAATTCAATGGATGCTCTAGACGTTGAGATGATTCAAGATGACAATTCAGATGACTCAACCTTACCATCACCGTAATTATGTGGAGTTACTCATGATATAATCGACTTGCCTCAAGAAGAATGAAATGTGTGGGTTCTTTGAAATTGGACGGACATCTCCAACATAGAAAAGCATCTTATGGCTGATGAGGTAACACATACTTCTTGCTACACTTATGAAAGTGATGAAGAGGAAATAAAAATCTAGAAAATCTCGGAAAGAACTTGACATCTATGAAAGAGAATTTCTAATGATCCGAGCTAGAGCGAAAACCTTGAAGAAGAAAAGAATTCTCTTGAAAAGGAAAATTCTCAATTAGTTAAAGAATCGAGCGAAGAATCTTGAAAATGCATCTCTCAAAGGTCGATATCCGAGACCGAAAAGTCACATGAAAAGCAATGGCCGATTCTGAAGAATTATGAAGATCTTCTTTCGAAACGAGGAACTCAAGAAGAAAGAATTATCTTTTCAATCTTATGCCAAAGCTAGTGACACTCTTCTTCAAGTACAATCTTACTTAAGAGATCCTTCGTAAAAGAAAGGACTTGGGTGAATACACGACAGATTGTTCTATCACTCAATAAGAGTAAGGAGAAAAGAACATTTGTAAGTACTCAAGAAGACGATTCCCATGCAATCTATAGTATCGGTGAAAAGACAAAGATTGTTGACAAAGGAAAGGCGATTCGACTAAACCTTTGTGGGAAAAACAAGTCAAAACAAAAGCTGTTGGTACGTCTCGAAAAGAAACACAACACCGAAAAGTGTAAACACCTACAGATATATGTCTCTAAAAAGGTAGAATTGCGAGTGGCAAATTCTCCCATGTCACTTTTTCGGAAAGAAATTGGATCAACCAGAGACTAGCAAAGTCACGAGAAAAGATCTCGAGATAGCTTCAAGTGCTCAAACGGTATTGGCTACAAAGGCATCGAAAACAACTTGCTCATGAGTACAAACATGAGCAAGAACGATGGTCGAAAGCTAGAATTGCTCAAAGCAATTATCGAAGTGGAAGTTAAATCAAGCCACGAAAATCAATGCCGGCTAGAAGAAATCTGGCAAGGAAGGCTAAGTTTGTTGAAAAGCAAACTCAGAAACCTGACAGGTATCTGAAAGCATCATATGGAGCACCTAGGAACACACCAAGGAAGAAAATAATTCTTACTAATGATAACATTCATTCAAAAAGAATTCCTCCTTACGTTCCTGTCAGACAAAAGCATATTTCAAAGAAATTCATTCAAAAATGGATTCCTACTGGAAGAACTTTTAATTCTGACGGTTCCATCAAAGATATGAGAACCTAATCTCCTGTTTCCTGTTGTGTGCAGAATGCCTCCTGGACCAAAGCACAATGGCTATTTGATAGTGGATGCGAAAGCACATGACAGAGACAAAGCAAATCTGTTGATTACAAAGCTTGCAACACGTGACCGGATATCGATTTTTTACGGAGGAGAATTAAATCCCTCTCTGGGATTTGGCAACGTCAAATTGGGGACTTTAACAATCACTGACGTATTACATGTTAAGGATTTGAAATATAATCTATTTAGCATGAGCCAGTTTGCAGACAAGGGTTTTACTATAAAATTCAAAGCTAAATACTGCAAACTAATTGACAATGAGTCAAAGCAGACAGTCTTAGTTGGTCGGCGGAAAGGCAGTCTTTATGTTGCCGATTGGGCATCTGCCACAACTGAAGAATGTCTCATGGTGAGTCAATCTGGTCACGCAGAAGAGCACTGGTTATGGCACAAAAGAATGAGTCACTTGAACTTCAAAACTCTGAATAGACTTGCCAAGAAAGAGTTAGTGGTTGGTCTTCCAAGAACATCTTTCAGAAAGGATGGTATCTGTTCTGCCTGTCAGATGGGGAAACAATCTAAGATCTCTTTCAAGTCCAAAATCAGACACTCTAGTGTTAGACCACTGCAACTTTTACATATGGATCTATTTGAATCATCTGTAACTAGTTATGCAGGAAAGAAGTATGGTCTGGTTGTTGTAGATGACTTCTCAAGATTCACTTGGGTTGTCTTTCTGAAACACAAATCTGATGCCAGGGTGGAGATACCAAACTTGCTGAAAAAGCTTGAAGTCATGAAAAATGACAAGGTATCTGCAATCAGAACAGACCATGGTACTGAGTTTGTCAACCAGTACATAAAGGAGTTTTGTACCTGCAAAGGTATACAACACCAACTTTCCTCTGTAAGAACACCTCAACAAAATGGTGTTGCATAAAGGAAAAACAGAACCCTTAAAGAAGCTGAGGACAATGCTAGGCGACCTTTGAAATAAGTGAAATTTATTGGGTTGAAGTCGTAAACACGACTTGCTACACTCGTAACGGATGTTTGATAAACAAACAGATGACAGACTCTATGAAATCTTGGTTGGTAGACCCCCTAATATCAAACATCTGAGAGTATTTGGTTGTAGATGTTTTGTTCTAAACAATGGGAAAGATTATCTGAGAACATTTCAACCAAAGGCAGATGAAGGTGTTTTTCTTGGCTATTCCACAAACAGCAAAGCTTACAGAGTTTACAACAAAAGAACAAAGAAAATTGAAGAATCAATTCATGTTGTATTCTATGAAGGAAATAAGAAAACACCTCCTATTGATGAACTCTCAGAAAGGTTCAAAGAACTATTACTGAGGGATTCTAAAGAAGAATCCTCAGAGAGGAGAAACATCATTATGGAAAGTGAGGATGACTCTGACGTAGAAAAGCTTGAAAAGCCTAGTAACAACAAGATGACTCACAGACATGATGAGGAATTTCCTATGAGTTTTCCAGAAATGGAACAGGTTACTGAGAACCTTCATCATGAAGAGGTATCTGAAAATAAGAATGCTGAAATGCATGTTTCAGATATCTCTAACACTGAAAAAGTGTCAGATATCAATGACATTTCCCATATGTCAGATATCTCTCACACTGAAAAAGTGTCAGATATCAATGACATTTCCCATATGTCAGATATCTCAGATACTGAAAAGGTATCAAATCAAAATCTTAGTGATTCACATTCAGATCACTTGGATATTGATCCTACTAGCACTAAACCTATGATGAGATGGATCAAAGATCATCCTACAAAGGATATAATTGGACCAATTAATCAGGGTGTTAGGACTAGGAGAGCAGTAGCTGAAAATGCTAAATCTCTCTTTGGATGTTTCATCTCGAATATTGAACCTAAAAATATAGAAGAAGCATTAGAAGACCAAGACTGGATCTCTGCAATGCAAGAAGAGTTGGATCAATTTGAGAGAAACAAAGTCTGGAAACTAGTTCCATTTATAGAAGGAATATCTGTGATTGGAACTAAATGGGTTTTCAGAAACAAGATGAATGAATCTGGTGAAATAACCAGAAACAAAGCAAGATTGGTTGCCAAGGGATTTACCCAGACTGAAGGCTTAGATTTTGACGAGTCATATGCACCAGTTGCCAGATTGGATGCAATAAGACTCTTTCTAGCCTTTGCAGCTCATAAAGATTTCAAAGTTTATCAGATGGATGTCAAAAGTGCATTCTTAAACGGAGAACTTGCAGAAGAAGTTTATGTTGAGCAACCACTGGCTTTGAAGTTTCCTCGAGAAGTAGAATGGTCTATAAACTCTGTAAAGCTCAGATGGATCAAACAGGCTCCAAGAGCATGGTATGACACTTTGGCCAAGTACCTTCTGGAAAATGGTTTCAAGAAAGGTGAAGTTGATAAAACTTTATTTACCTTAAATCATGATGGGAAACTACTCTTAGTTCAAGTATATGTTGATGACATCATATTTGGATCTAAGGACAAGCAACTTTGTAATGACTTTGCAAATCTCATGAAAAGCAAGTTTGAGATGAGCATGATGGGAGAAATGAATTATTTCCTAGGATTGCAAGTCAAGCAACTCAATGATGGAATATTCATTAGTCAAACAAAGTATGCAAAAGATATGCTCACAAAATTCAATCTTAAGCCTTCTCAAAAGAATTCTAAGATACCTATGAGCATTGGAACCAAAATGACCTATACTGAATCAGATAAGAGTGTTGAAGAACATAAGTATAGGAAATTGATAGGTTCACTACTTTACCTCACTGCAAGTAGACCTGATATTCAATATGCCGTTGGAGTATGTGCTAGATTTCAGACAAATCCAATGCAAACACACTACAACACTGCTATGAAAATATTAAGGTATTTAAAAGGTACAGTAGATGTAGGATTGTGGTATCCTAAAGAAAGTGGATTGAGTTTAGCTGGGTACTCGAACGATTATCTTTGGATCATTGCTTGATAGGAAAAGCACCTCAGGAACTTGTCAGTTTCTGGGTACTAGACTTATCTCATGGTTTAGCAAGAAGCAAAACTCAATTGTAACTTCTACCACAGAGGCTGAATATATTGCTGCTGGTTGTTGTGCAACACAAATTCTGTGGATATAACAACAACTCAAAGACTATGGACTCGATGAGAAGAAAACTCCCATTTTCTGTGATAACACAAGTGCTATTGCGATTACACAGAATCCTAAATTTCATGCCAGAACAAAGCACATTGATGTTAGACATCACTTCATCAGAGACCATGTTGAAAAGGGCAATATAGAGATACTCAAGATTGGCACTGAAGACCAACTTGCAGATATCTTCACTAAGCCACTACAAGAAAGTAGATTCTTAGCCTTAAGACATAGTCTTGGACTAATGGAACTACCAATGAACTGAAAGAGTTCAGGTATCTGGAACGGGCAACCAGAGAAGAGGTATCTGGAACGGGCATCCAGAGAAGAGGTATCTGGAACGGTATCCGTAAAAGAAAGAGAAATGGAACGGGTATCCCGAGTCAAAAGGCTAAAGAGCAAAAGATAGCTTAAGATCTCTGAGACGGTAACTCAGATATCTGAATCACTCTATAAACGGGGAACACAAAAGAGAATAGTATAACTATCTGCAGTTAACTACTCTCTTGAAACTCGCATTATTTCTATCTTGATGAAAAACTTGAAAAAAATCCTAAGTATAAGACAGATTAAGATGCGAACAGTGTCCTTGGTCATACAGAATTGTGATTCAGATAGCAAGTCACCAAAACTCATTAAATGGGCACAATTACACTTGCTGATTGTGATCATTGCTGAAGAAGCAATGGTGACCCTCGATGAAGTTAAGTGATTGATCATGCGGTGGAAATTAATTCACGATAAATAGTGGAATGTTGAAATTGGACATGGCCCACTAAGCATTTAATGCCGAACTAGCTTTTGCTCACTTTGTTTGCAAATTACAGATACGTACACACAAAATCAATTTGTATGTATTTGTCTGTTGGGATTCAACTGCTATATATATAGGATTTTGGCAAATGAAATCACTTTTGCCTAATCCGAAATTTCATCTTGCACAAAAATAGCAAATCCTTCTCTTGATTCTCTGCAAACCCTCTACAATCTCTGCAAATCAAGATTAAGTTTTTCTGCAAAGAATTACTGAATCAAATCTCTTTCAAACACCAATTTCAATTCCCTACACTATATAAAGAGATGGCCTCCAAGAACACTTCAACACAGAAATCCCAAACCTCCACTGGTACTGCTGAAAAGCAAGCACCAGAGTTGATTATTGTGAACAATCGACTGGTAGGAGTTTTTAATCCTGACCATTGGACTTCAAGTCACAGAATGATTTGGGGTGGTGCCATGGTTGAGGAATACCTCTCTGCTGCAATAGAAAACCAAACTGACAGAAAATTGATTCTTGACATGCTTGAAAAGGCACAAATCAAGGGTTTTCTATCTGCTCGCCCAAGTGGAATTTCATCACTCGAAGTGTTGGAATTTTACAACAACTCCAGGATTATTTCCTGTGTTTCTGAAGGCACTGAAATAGTGTCTATCGAAACCTCGATCGAAAGGAAATCATACGGACTTAACAACTTTCTGTAAGTTGTTTGAGGTTCAAAATCTTGGAAAGGATTTTGAAATTAACACCAAGGATGATGAACTCCTTAAAGGTGTTAAAGAACTTTACAGTGACGTGTGTGATCTTGATAAATCAGATACACCCACTGAGTTCAAACTTGCTGACATCCGAACCAGACATCTGTTGGTTCACCGATGTCTTGGCTTGCATTCTTCACAGATGCTTTGATGGTCTACAAGGAGGTCTTGACGGATAAGCCAAGAACGATGGATCATGATGTTCTTGCTGAATCAACAGACAAGACAAAGGTGGAAAACCCTTTTAAGCGGGAAAGTACGCCTTCATGAAATTCGTGAAGAAGATTCAAGGCTTGAGCCTAAGATTGTCAAAGGACTAGCCGAGCCAAAGGCCACGATGGGTTATGGTCTCAAGATATGCTACTTCTTTGGAAAAGCTTGGCATTGAGCTCAGAGAGGCAATGAAATAGCCAAATGAATTTACTCTATAAATATGAGTATACAAATTTGATGAAAAAGGTTACTGGGTCTCAGAAAGGTCCTAAGAAGCGAAAATCTGAAAAGATATCTGAAGAAAAGGTTGCGACCAAGAAGCCCAGAACTTCAAGAAAGAAGTCTGCTGGCAAATCAGAAGACACACCCAAAGAGGTTGTCAATTCTCAGATATCTGCAGGCATTGCCGATGAACTGATAATGGCAGATGAACTCATAAATGCTGCCAAGAGTGGTGAAAAGCACCAAGCCCCATCTGCAAAAACCGCAGGAATAATGGACCAATCAGTTCCCAATGCTGATGAGAGCTCTGACGATGAAGATGATGAACTAGTCATCTCTCAAGTCCTAGAAAGAACAAAGAGGGCTAAGGTTACTGAAAAAGTAACTGGTGATAAGGTATCTGAAGAAGAACCTACACCACAGGTTGTTGAACCTATAGCAAAGGTTGTTGGTGCAAACACATCATCAGGGAATGTCTCTCTTGCACAACTTCACAAAGCCCTGATAAGTGGTATTCTAGTGCTGGCAGATGCTGATGGAAATGCCACATCTAAAAATCTGGAAGAACATTCTGCTGATCAATTTTCTGCTTCCAGACAACCACAACAACCACAAACACAACAACCACAAGTGGTTGATGAAATGGTAAATGAACTCCATTTTGAATTACCAGCAATACAAGATATCAAGAAAATCAGTAATTGAGCGAGTTCCCCAACTCAGAGAGGATCAAAGCGAGACATCTACTCGTAATGATCAACTGGGGAGGCAACCGAGTTGCATACTCGGGAAAGGTGTGAAGTACCGAAACTTCAAACAAAGAAACCAACCGGACAAGACGACCAATGTATAGAAAGGTCACAAGTTCCAGAGACCAATCAGCCTGAAATTGCTCAGGTAAATGACTGGTTTAACTCTTACCTTGTGAAAAATTTTATACTTATAAATCTTGTTTCCTCATAAGAATTTCTTTGTTACAGGCTGAGTTAGAAACGCAGAAACAAGAGGAAGCTGAGAAGCTTGCCTGAGACACTGAAAAAGAGGTCCCTTCAACCTCAACTCTTGAGAAATCGAGCACATGCCACAGGTAAATGATTCTTAAAGAGAACTAATTTTTCAGTAAAAATGTTTATGTGCTCATTCATGTTGAATGTTTCTAACAGGCTCAAACTGAGATGGAAGAAGATAAGGCAGAAATGCCATAGACAAACCCAGAAACCAACAAGGTTTCTGAAGAACACATCACTGAGCCTTCAAACTTGAAGGTATATGACAATCAAGTGACAAGTATTCTTCATCTTGGGTTATCTTTTATCTCTTCTAATATTCAATACTTTCTACTTACAAAGCTATTTCGAGTAGAAATGCAAGGGGATAAAGTTGCGACATCCCCTGCATCAATGGAAATTGATGAAGCCCCCAAGGCAACATCACTCGAAAGAACACCAGAAACTGCACAAGTTTCTGAGAAAAATGAATCTGAGCTTCCTTTTGAGGAAGTAAGTAGCTCAAATCAGAATTCATTAAAAGCATATTTATGCATAGATTCTTTCAAACTATTTCCTAAGTATTGTATTTCTCTCAGGTTCAAGAAAGAAAGGTTGATGAGGACCAGACTTCTAAGTCTCCACCTCACAACAAGATATCTGAGACACCAATTGTCTAAGTAGAACAAGTCTCTGAGCCTGAAGTACTTACTCAGGTAACTCAGAAACTAAACTACACTACTACTCAGATATCTACAAAAGTTTTGAAACTCACTCAAAACTCCTTCTTTCAGGCTCAAACAGATGCAAAGCAGGTTCCCATTAAAGAAACAAGGGACCTACTTCACTTCTTCAAAGCTCACACCCTGCCAAAGCATATTCAATGCTTCAAGAAATGGCAGAAGTTAAGGTGCTCTGATCTCTCTGAAATATTGAGAATCACAGATCAACCAATCAGACGAGCACGAGCTCTTGACCTGGAAACATATGTCCAAGCAATGTTCCCTACAGAACAATATACAGTTGCGACTCTACTACATCAGGACTTTTCCAGAGAAGTGGCGTAGTTTGATACATGCCTTTGAGCAGCGGATGGTCGACAAGATTACAGATGGCATTCAAGCCATCCCCCCTGCACCTGCAGTTTATACCTTCGAACAAGAAGAAGTTAATGGGCGTAAGATCACTATCCGAGTGATCAATCTTGTATCCAAGATGATGAGGAGGAAGAAATGAATGAAAATTACTTTGATGAACCTCCCACGACCATCACCAAAAGGATGATAATGACAAAAGGATGATGATGATGCCCTGCACTGTGGATCGGAGGAATTTCACAGAGAAACAATGCCTCAGCTGCTGAAAAGCAAACTGAGAAGACTTCACAGAAATCTCCGTCTTCATCACCTCAGAAATCTACTCATCCATCTTCTAACCAACACGCAGTTACTACTGAACAAGTAGTTGAGCTTTCTGAAGAAACTAATCAGAAAATCTTAAACACTCAAACCAGAAGTGCTCAACTCAGACAACTGTTGGAAGAAGAACAACAGCTCCATCTTCAACTGGAAGATCAAATAGCTAAATCCAGAGATAAGATTGATCAACTACAAGATCTATACTTAGAAGAAATGATTGCTTACTCTGAGGTTAAAGAGCTACGGGATGCTGCGCAAGAGATCACCAAAGAACTCGATACTGAAGAAGTATCTGAAGTCAAGCATGATGCTAAGGCTGCATCATCTTCGAAAGAAGTACCATCCTCCTCCCAGAAAGGAAAGAAACCAATCTCTGAGATGGTTGCTGGACTCGATACAATCGATGAAAATGTCCAAGAGGATGAAGATCACTGGGCTGATTACTCAGATGATGAAGAAGACAAGACTTTGGCAGAGCACCGCAATGAACATCTAGCGGTTTCTCACTTAAAAAGGAAGCTGATTGCTCCTACAATTTTCAGCAAACTGCCAAATGTCCACTCCAATGAATACATGAACAGGTACCAAGTACTGGCTCATCTGAAAAAGGAGATGTCTTCACAGAACAAGGAAGTAATTGCCTCAGTCCCCTCTGAAATGAGAAAGTTCACTGAGCTCATCACTCAGAGAACAACTAGCATAGTCATTGCTCAGAAAGATCTGGGAATGATAAGGGACGACGATGCGTCTTTAGCTGAAAAAGCTTTTCAAGAGGCAAGTTACACTGCTGGAAAAACAGATGCCATTCTAGGCCCATTGGCAGAGCTCACTGATAAGGACAATGGACTTATCAAGCAAAATCAGGAGCTCAAAGCCGAACTTCAGAAGTTGGTCAGTGCCTATAATTATCTACAAGGGCACTTCAACTCTCTCTCAGATTCCTTTATGAGACTGAGTCAGCCAACAATGACTAAGGGGGAAAGAAAGTACAAATCTGGACCTCAAAGTCAGGGGGAATGGGAAGAAGGAGAAGAAAACACGAAGAAATCTGGAGATGGTACGGCTTAGAAAGGAAGAAGAAAAACTTCCCAGCCACCACTCAGAATCAATGAACCCTCCTCTAGCCTAGCTGCTTCCTAGAAACCTACTGAAGGAACCAGAATGGTAACAAGGGCCATGGCACATAAACCTCCAAGGAGTACCAAGGCTCCAAGGAGAAGACAAGTTATAGGGATTGATGAATCTTCTGAAGAAGAAGAAGAAGAAGGTCAAATCAAGTCCCTGGGCAATGAAGAAGGCTGTAAAAATCTCACAAGATCTAATCTTGATGATGATGAGGAAACTGATGAAGATGAAGCTCCTCTTCACAGAAAAAGGAAAATTGAAAGCCTAACTGAGCCCATAGCTGCAAAGCCCCTAGCAGCTAAAACACCCTCTGGAAATACCAAGTCTATCCAGGGTGGTTCTTCAAGCAACAACCCCAAAGAGAATTCAAGACAGAGAAGGAATGATCGAGAGTCGAGCAAAGACAAAGTCAACTTCCACTCAGGCCAGAAGAAGCCAAAATAGAGTATGTGAAGTATGACAATGATTCCTCTGTCTACAGGTGCATCAATCAGAAAAATGGCTATTGGATTCTGGAACTTAAGCATCTATTGGTAAATTCAAGATTTCCAGAACTAATCCATAAACAACTTATGGCATGGAGAAAGGATAAACCTACCTTGATCAACACCAATAACATCAAAGCATGGTTGGATTTTGAAGTTGTCAAGAGAACTGAAGCCATGAAGAAGGACCTCTCTGATGATTGTCCATATGGAAAGCCAGATGATGTGCACAAAATTCTGAATATCACTGGAACAGGCACAAGACCAAGACTCGCTGTGGAACTCTATGAATCGTTCTATCTGACAGAAGATCAATACAAGGGTGACATCAGATATCTGAAGATTATCTACGAATACTTCAAGCTTTCAGATATCATAATAGAGCATGCCTGGAAGTGGGGAAAGTACCTATGGGTCAAACATTTTGTCAAGAAAAATCCTACCAAAATCTACAAAGAGGTCTGTGGATTTGCCAGAGACACAGAGATGCTCGTCATAACTCTTCTCTATGATTATTCTGATGACATCAAAAGGTTTGGAGATAGAAAATTTGCAGACTGATCCATAGAAATATTGTTGAAGACTTGATGACTAGTCTATTAGGATGTTTACTTGGAGCTTGGTTACTCCTGTTGTCCTAATTTACTATGTAGTTTTTGTATTTTTGCTGACTGAGCTTAACTGTATCATGTATTGAAGTTATCTGTAATCTTTATTTGTAACTTATCTGAAGAACTTACTCTCAGATAGTATTCTATAAAAGATAACTTGTCAGCAAAGATCACACCTTGTGATTTGGTTGATGTTTACTTTCTGCACTTAACTATATGAATTGAAAGATCATAAGAAATGATTAAGTGGTGGATTGTTTCCTCATCCAGATTTGTAATAGGTAAAGATAGTCATCGTTGACTGATCAAAAAGGGGGAAATTTGTTGGGAAATTTCTTGAGAAATTTGTTAGGAATTTTTGTAAGATATTTTGTAAAGAATATCTATTTAGTTTTGATCAGCAACATGATGACTTATCTTAGTCTCAGAAAGGTGATTAGTACTCTTGGTTCACTTGAACATTGTAAAAGAGGAAACCCACTAAGTATGATAGTCTAGCTAATCTTGTATAGGATGTTAGGTCTCAAAATGTAATTTTTATTTTATGAAGAGAAGACCAAGAAGAAGACATCCAGGCAGAAAGCTCAACGACATTGAAGACTTGAAGAAAACTGCACAAGATTACTGAATCTGTTGTTCAGATATCTTAGCCAGATATCTTGAAGACACGAATAGTTTCAAACAAACTGTGTCACAAGAGATATCTGAGAAATAAGAGACATATCTGAAAACAAGGAAAGTGTCCACAGATATCTATTCTCAGATACCTTGAGCTTTAACCACGTTTCTGAAAAAGGAACATATATATTGCAAACAAAGTTGTTTCAATAAATACAAGTGGTATCTGAAGATTAACGATAAGGACGTGCAAAGAATCAGATAACACTAGTCTCTGATACAAAGCATAGTTCTGTTGACATTACAGGACAAAAGTATAGTACAATGCATTTAATGCACGGACAGAGATGTCTGAATAAAAGCAACGGCAGCTTCTGAGAAGAAGACAAAACCTGCTACAGTACTATACACAGATATCGATAGTTCGAATTTGAGCCTAACGGATACTATTCAAACGGTACTCAAATTCATCTATAAATATCAACACTTAGACTGCATGAGAGAACACACAGAACCTTAGACACACGACATAACTTGAAAACGCTGAACGTCTTACTCTCTCAAAGAAACTTAATTACTCACAAAGCTTTCTGTTGCGACCAAAGCTTTTGATCTTGAGTAAAACATTGAAGTTCTAAGTGTCCTGATCCTAAACAAGCAAAGCTATCTGTGAAGGAGTTGAATCAAAAGATCAACTATCTGAGATTCATTCTCTTGAACAGATATCATAAGACTTGGGTCAGTAAAATCGAACAAGATACCATACGCTGTAAAGTGTATTAAGTAACTTGGTTCACAAGAGCTATCTGATTAACTGAAAAGTTATTAAGACGCTCATCTGACAACTCAAACCAAAACCAACACCATAACTGGCGTGGAGTACAGGAAGTACTTAGTTTGAAAAATCAGGGAATAACTCCAAGGTTACCGGAGTATATGAAGTACTTGATTTGGGAAACTAAGGAATAACTCCAAGGTTATTGAGTATAGGAAGTACTTAGGTTGGTAAGCTAGGGAATAACTCAAAGGTTTCTGAGTATAGGAAGTACTTGGCTGTGAAAGCCGGGGAACAACTCAGGGGGAACATTTGGTTGGGAACCAATTGTTAAGAATCTTAGAATAGGATTATTGTAAGGAGAACTCAATTATCTGTTCTAGTGAATTCTAGGTCTCTGATAGACCGAAGTGGATTAGTTAGAGGATTACGCCACCTCCAGATACCACTATACTTGCTGTGTTATTTACGTTTCTGTATTTACATTTCAGCAACACACACACATATTAACTGTTTCTGCACTTATCTTTATTAAGTCTTCCGCACTCTGATTCTAAGTATCAGATATCTATTCAGATATCTGAGAAATAGTTGTTATCGACAAAAGTTTTTAAAAGACTATTCACCCCCCCCCCCCTCTAGTCTTTTACTTTGCCGTTATCTGGACCAACAAGGTCCCTTATGCAGCTCCTTGTTCCTTAGAGCAATATCCACATCCTCATATGTCAGTTTGGTGCTCTTATGAATAACTAGAGCATCAATAAAGTGCTCATATGATTTAGGCAGGGCTCCCAAGATTACTAAGGCTTTATCCTCATCAGAAACTTCAATGCTAACACTCTCCAGGTCCTGGCACATCTTGTTAAACTCATCAAGCTGCTGGGAAATAGACTTATCTGGGCTAATTCGAAAATTAAACAACCTTTTCCTCAGATGCAGCTTGTTTGCAGAAGTTTTAGAGTTATACATATCTTCCAGCTTGTCCCAGATTTCTTTAGCTGTCTTGATCTTGATTACTTCCCGGAGAATCTTGTCATCAAGGGACAATATGATTGTGCTACGAGCTCTTCCCATGATAGTAGCCTTCTCCTTGGCATCAAATCCTTCTGCAAATCCTTTGTCTCCCAAGAGTGCAGCATCTAAACCTTGATGAATCAACAGTGCTTCCATCTTGGCTTTCCATAAACCGAAATCGGTTTTCTCCGTGAACTTTTCAACATCAAACCTCATGGATGATCCCATAGCTTGATCGAAAACAGTTGAGATTCAAATCCTTTCCCACAGACGGCGCCAATTGTTGAGTCACAACAATAATCTCAACCAAACAATAACAAGTATCAATCGATCAACAAGAACGTAAACGATGAAACACAGAATTTACGTGGTTCAGCCAAAATAGCCTACATCCACGGGAAACCAAGCACGTATATTGATATCAACTGAGATTCGATTACAAGCTTATACAATCTATACAAAGATCAAGCCTAATCGATTATCTATACTCCTCAATCAATTGAAAGAGAAAACAAGATCAATCTCAACGACAAACAAGCGACAATGGACCTCGAACCAATTCTCAATGAGCAGATCACGAAACCTGATATCTTCAACCGTCAGTCGTGTGAATAACCTTCTTCAACTGCTATGCAAAATCTCAGAGCAAATGATGAAGAATCGAGAGAGAATTTCTGAGAGTTTTCCAAGCTAGCAACTGACTCTATTTTTTGTTCTCTTCTCTTTAATAACCGCTCATAACAAACTAACGAGTGAATTTATCTCAGCCATTGATCAACAGGAACCAATCTGAACCGTCCAATCACCTTGAGTAAGCATCCACGATCTGAAACTTGGTTTCAGAGATTTCTGAAACTTGGTTTCAGAGCTTTCTGAAACTTAGTTTCACTCGTCTGAAACTTGGTTTCAGATATCCTGCTTACTTGATTTGAGATAAAACACAACATGGCCCTCAAGGTATGAAAAGTACATTCGCACTATTTTTTTTTTTTTTTGAATACAAACATAGCAATGTGTTTTCGGAGATAGATTGAATGCGTGAAGGAATGTGGATAGTCGATATCTAACTTCGTAACATTTACTTTCTTTGTAACAGATGGGATACAGGCACTTTGACACTGCACAAGTGTATGGCTCAGAGCCGGCTCTAGGGAATGCATAGGAGAAGCAATCTGCAATGAACTAATTGAAAGGGAAGACATATTTGTGACATCTAAACTATGGGGAAGTCATCACCATGACAGGTTTCTGCACTAAAGCAAACGCTACGGTAACTTTATAGGACTTCACTTATTAGTAATACACGCGTATGTGCAAAAGAATGTTATGAAATGGAGAATTAATCTATGTTTTCTCTGTTTTAGGAATCTTGGAATGGAATATTTGGACATGTACTTGGTGCACTGGCCAGTGAGTCTGAAGCCATGGGTTTCCGGCCCGTTGCCAAATGAAGAAGAGTTTGAGAAGTTGGACATGGAGACAACATGGGCTGGCATGGAAAGGTGCATAGAACTTGTCTTGTGTAAAGGCATTGGTGTTAGTAATTTCTCTTGCAAGAAGATTCAGAGTCTCTTAGATTTTACATCAGTTACTCCTGCTGTCAATCAGGTGCGTACCAACGTATATGGATTTGATAGGATCATACGATTATATATGCTCATTCGATTCGAATTTATCAACTCAAAACATGATTTGCAAATAGTACATTCAGACTTTGAAGTAAAACATAAAAAGTTTTTAAAGCAAAAAAGTCAAAGTATCTGGAGAATCTTTAGAAAGATTTGATAAGCAAAGTCAAATGATATTTATAGACTAAGTAGCTAGTAATCTGGTGTGGTGCAGGTGGAGATGCATCCTATGTGGAGGCAAAAGAAGCTAAGGGACTATTGCAAAGGAGAGAATATCCACGTCAGCGCGTATTCGGCTCTTGGAGCTCCAGGGAACTTCTGGGGTTCAATAGCTGTGGTTGAAGATCCGATCATCAAATCCATTGCTCTTAAACACCAAGCAACTCCAGCTCAAGTAGTATTCATGATTTGATATATTTTTGGTTTAATCGCACACTTCACAATCATTCGAAATATTTGACATTATGTTTGTGAAAATGTAGGTTGCTCTAGGATGGGGAACGTCAATAGGGTCAAGTGTGATTGTGAAGAGTTTTAGGGGGAAGAGGTTAAAGGAGAACATTGGAGCACTTGATATCAAATTGGATGAAAATGATTTGCATGAAATAGACAAAATGGAGCAGATAAAGATCATGAGGGGAGATTGCTATGTTAATCAGACAACTATCCCTTACAAGACCATCCAAGATTTATGGGATGATGAAATTTAGATATATACACACAACCTTTCTAAACAAATTTAATCAAGTGTGATTTTAAGTATTTCTACACCAAAAAGAAAAATAAAAAAAAAAAGACAGAAATTAAGAAAAGAAAAATATATAGAAGTGGCCAGGAGTCTCATCTCATATGATTGAAGACCAAAGATATATGTATAGTTTTATTTCAAGATTCTGAATATATATATTTGTCATAACTCACAGTCACACATTACAACTCGAAAAATCGAAACCGCAACGATGGTCAGTAACATATCCATCCATAAAAGCAGATTCCTAATACCCATTATTCAAAGTTTTAATTACCCAAATCAAGCATCATGCAATATATATTGATATATACATATGAGTCCGCCCACCGTTCTTACCGAACCAAGACGATTTAAATACGATCTATACAGGAACGTCATTAAAAGTCCGTCCGCTGGAGCTCTGGTCCGGCATTAAAACAAAATCCCCAGAGTGAATTGGTGGGACGGTCCTACCTCCCACATTCCTCACCACGGACGTTTCCGATCTCCAGAGAAAGACTTCCACATCCATGCAAACTTAACAAATGAGTCTGTCCATTATGTATGTCCGCCTGGAGCTCCTGGACGGACGGCTCCTGGTTTCATCCTAAAAATATCAGCGCGTGCACAACGCACCACCTATCTCCCGGACCACGTGTCAACCTACCACTAAGCCGACCATACTCCGGGATGTCAGAGTAATTGTCCCCAGGGCTCAATACTATAAATAGAGGGCATTTACTCCTCATTAAGGTACACAACCACTTCATATTAATCCACTCTCTAGGTTTTGAGGTCCGAGCCCCAGCTTGATCCGCCTCCTAACCAGTTGAATCTTAGCCCGGACTGTCTAAGGCAGGCCGGCCCAAAAGGGTCTAACCCCTTCTTTTCTTCTTTGTAGGACAAGCACCCGTCTCAATCTGACGAACCATCACTGAGGGACGGTCTAAACAATCTGACGGACCCCCATCATTGATTGATCATACCAACAGTTACTTTCCCTGTCGGACCCTATCCTGTGGACGAACTTCGAACTAAGGCCAAACGATTTAGCAAGCAACCAATTTACGTTCCATCGGACTCTCTCCGACTTTGACCAGGACTTTTGACTTCACCATTTTTACCCCACATCATATTGGCGCCGTCTGTGGGAATCCCTAAGTACAAAAAGTCATGGCACCATCCAGGGGACAGACAAAAAAGGCTACCTCTACCCGTCCCCGATCTACAGCCTCCACCGCCGGACCCTCTTCCCAACACCAACAACAGGCCTCTGGTGACAATAGACATTCCGGGGAGAATCGGGTTATTTATGAACACGACGAAAGAGACGGGAACGAGGCCTCCATCTCCGAAAGAATGGTAGGACAAACCCCACCCCCACCATTAGACCTACCTCAAGCACCGATCCTACCAATCATAGCGAACGTAGCTCACGTAACCGCAGATGGAATATTAGCCGGCCTCAACGAAGCACAAATCCAACTCTTACAGGCAGCTCTGCAACTAAGAACCCAACCACCTAACCCTATGGGCGTACCCATAGCCGAGGCCCCAGTATACCCCATCCAAAATCAAATGCCTGGGCTGGCAGGGGCGGACCTCGTGGTAGAATCCAGAGGACTACCATACTCACGAAATACTGATCGATCTGAAAACATCAGAGTACCAAGCAGGATAGCCCCGGAGGATCTTAGGAATCTGTTGAACAATCGGGCCCATATTAATCAGGGGAGTAGGGGGAGAACGGGGGAGTCGTGGGTAGGAACCTTCGTGACCCCACTCCTTCCCGGGCCTCTACAAGAGGCCGACGCCCACGAAACTACGACAGAAGAGGTCGGTATCATGATGAACACACCGACCAGGAAACCCTCAGCGGATACCGGGGGGGCACACCTCCACGCACCTATAGGCGAAACCACATGGAAAACAGATCACTTACTCCAGTTGAAAGAAGAGAGGAGGAAGAACATTATAGGAGAAGAGGGAGAAATCAGGAAAGACAGAGAGAGAGAACCAAGTCCAGATCTGAGAGAGGTCACCAACAGGAATCGCCCATAAACGAAACTGAACGAATTAAAGAACAAGTCCGAATTCATGAGGCAGCCCTGGACCTGGAACGATCAAAATTAGAGTCACTCACCCAAGCTAGGGACATTATCAAATATGGGCGGAACGTAAATCCTCTGTGTTTAGCAATAAGAAGAACGGAACTACCTCTGGGACGAAACCCACCCGCATCTAAAGAAACGTTCGACGGAAATTCTTGTCCCATCGATCATAGAATTCGTTTTGAAGCCTCCTTAGGAGGTATGGGCGTACCCGACAATGTGAAGGCCCAGTTATTCCCTAATACCTTCTTTGGACCAGCAATGACTTGGTGGAAACAACTCCGACCGGATTCCATCATGTCATGGGACCACTTGCTAACAAAATTTACACTAAAATTCGAAAATTTCCTAGAAACAGCTCGACCTGTTAGCTATCTAGCGGAAATCATACAGAAAGAACACGAAAGTCTGAGATCCTTCGTGAAGAGATTCGAGCAAGCCTCGGCCGTGGTAGAGCAACACCCCATTAAAGAACGAATTATCCACATGGCCGAAAATACCAATAATGCTTCGTTCCGTTACAAGCTTATTGATGCGGGCATAACCAACGAACGGGAACTCACCGACATGGTCAAAAAATTCCTAAGTACAAATGAGACTCTTGAAAAAATGGTGGTAAGGGCCGAGATTAAGAAATCCAAACCTATACAAGATAATCCTAGGTTAGGAAATCAACACTTCGAGCAGAAAAGAAAGGGAGACAGAAGGGGACGTATTGAGGAAAGAAGAAGGTCACCTCGGAAGCTTTACATAAACTATTCAGACCTGAAGGCTCCCAAGGAACAAATCCTCACCATCATGCAGAGTAAAGGAGTCCCTTTCGAATGGCCGGCCAAACACAGAGAAACAAGGTTTACCAGAAACTCAAATGAGTATTGCCACTTTCACAGACAGGTGGGACACTCAACTGGGAAATGCACACATCTCAGACAAGAAATCCAGCGACTGATCGAAATGGGCTACCTACAAGAGTACATCATAAAACGAGCCAATGTGGATAACCGACGGAATCAGGTACAGGGGAACACATCCCAAAATCAGCAAAACACAAAAGAGCGCAGGACTACCTCTCCCCGAAGATCCGGTCCATATCAGGGTGGGAACGAACAACGACACCCAGACAGACGCCAATCACTGAGCCCTAGAAGGATCTCAGCCTTGCCTGGACCACCAAGTCCAAATAGACAAAAAACAAGGAGGTCCCTCAGCCCTAAAATACAAGAGAATCGGAGATCTCCCAGTTTGAACCAAGAAACAAGGAAGGTAGCTTACGTAGGAACACAACCAGCATATGTAGAAGAGAACCCTGTCATTTATGGGAGAATACTTAGCATCGCAGGAGGACCGACAGGGGGGGATAGCCGTAACGCTCGTGAAGCGACAGCCCGATCACTTCAGAAATCAGATGAAAGATCTGTAAACATGACAAGACCTGGCACCAATGTCATTACCTTTGATGAATCTGAAGCCCCACCCCCATGCCAAGGCGAAGTATTAAACGACGACCCCGATGTTCCATTAGTAATAGAGGTAGACATTGTAGGATATGAGATTACCAAAGTACTCATCGATACGGGAGCTTCCTCCAATATCCTCTTTATGACCACGGTGAGAGAGATGGAAATGAGCTTGAAAGGAATGATACCTGTAACGACAGACCTTGTAGGCTTCGGTGGATCAAGATTTATACCAAGAGGAGTTCTATATCTATCGCTTTCCATTGGGAAAGCGCCGTTCCGAATCACCAAGCAGATACCATTAGTCATCACAGACGCAGACTGTGATTATAACATCATCCTAGGAAGACCAGCACTAAATCAATTCAAAGTAGTGGTGTCAGCCTTCCATCTAAAGATGAAGTTCCCAACCGAAGTAGGGATCGGAACCATTAGTGGAGATCGGCGACAAGGATGGGAATGTTACGCTCTCTCCACCCGAAGAGCTTCCCGACCCTATCAAAGGGAACAAGATATTAGAAGAAAAGAAGCCAACATAAAGGCAAAGAGGCAATGTCTCTTCATACGAGAGAGAGTTCGCAATCCAAGAAAGGAGAAACCCTTGGGAGAAGGGATAAATTGGCTAAAGATGGGCATAGAGAAAAAGAAGAGCGCAGCCATCCCAAAAGAAGGGGAGGACCAGATCGAGAAATACAAGGTCATCCCACCAGAACCTCCAGGAGAAACCCCGACCAAAAGCTTCTTTCATGAAAACCGGATGGCACCCCGCGAAGAAGTCCTAGAAATCCCTATCGTAGAAGGAAGCCCAGAAAAACCCGCAAAAATCGGCTCAGAGATGGATGCAGAGACAACCCTGAAAATGAGGGCCTTCCTTACAAAAAATGCCGATGTCTTGGCATGGAGCACAGAGGACTTAACCGGAATTGACCCTCATGTCATGGTTCACGAACTCAATGTAGACCCCAATGTCAGGCCCATCCGTCAAAAGAAAAGAGACCATGGCCCCATCCACAACAAAATCATTGCGGAAGAAGTCGAGCGGCTTCTCAGGGAAAGACATATCCAGGAAGTTCACTACTCAGACTGGATATGCAATGTGGTCCTAGTTGAAAAAAGTCCAGGGAAGTGGAGAATGTGTAACGATTTTACCAGCCTCAACCGCTTCTGCCCAAAAGACCCATATCCTCTCCCAAGGATCGATCAACTAGTAGACTCCACCGCAGGATGTGCATTACTGAGCTTTATGGATGCCTTCCAAGGATTCTACCAGATCAAGATGGCAGAGCATGACATAGAAAAAACCGCCTTCATCACAACAGGTGGAGTTTATTGTTTCAGAGTCATGACATTTGGACTACGCAACGCAGGAGCAACATATCAACGACTAATGAATCACATGTTCAGAGAAGAGTTGGGCAAATCAATGGAGGTTTACGTGGACGACATTTTGGTAAAAAGCAAAGAATCCACCGATCATTCCTGACACCTGGAAATAGTGGTGATCATAAAATCCGAAATCCGATCCAAAAATCCGATCCGATCCGATGTATTCGGATCGGATTACAGATTATGATATTTTAGATCTGAAGATTTTTGGATTAATCCGATCCGATCCGCCGGATTTTCGGATTAATCCGAAAATCCGAATTAATTAAAAAATATATATATATTTTCCCCTTATTCAGCCAAACAAAATACAAAATACTTAGGATGCTGGGAAGTTGGATTTTGGCTGTTGGAAATATGCACTTTCTATTTTTACTTCAAAGAATGTAATCGACTAGTCGTTATTCTAGAACATGAACTCCAAACTTTTCGTATTTGTTGTTTTGGACTTGAAGTAAACTTGTGAACTTTATTTTGTTTATTTTGAATGTGGAACTACTGAACTAGTATTTAATTTGGCTACGAAATACTATTTCAGCTTTTTTTTTAATTACAGTTCGGATTAAATCCGATCCAATCCGAACTTTTTCGGATTAATCCGAAATCCGATCCGATCGTTCGGATCGGATTTCGGATTGAGCCTTTAGTGGTCCGAAACTTCGGATTGATCCGAACTTCGGATCGGATTGGATCGGATTAATCCGAACGTGCACCCCTACCTGGAAAGATGGTTCACCATAGTAAGAAAATATGGCATGAAGCTCAACCCGGCTAAATGCACGTTCGGTGTTACAGGGGGAAAATTCTTAGGGTACATGGTCACACAAAGAGGAATCGATGCCAACCCAGAAATGATAAAAGCCATACTCGAACTCCCTCACCCAAAGAAACTCAGGGACGTCCAAAGACTTGTAGAAAAAGTGATATCCCTCAACCGATTCATTTCTAGGTCAGCAGAGAAGAATCTGCCATTCTTCAAAATCTTAAGAAAATCCGACCATTTTGAGTGGAACTCCGAGTGCAGAGGGGCCTTCAAAAATCTGAAACACTACCTATCCTCCCCGCCCCTCCTTTCCAAACCCGAAGAAGGAGAACCGTTGTACATTTACCTCGCCGTTACTCCAAAGGCAGTAAGTTCCGTCCTAGTACGTATACATAGGAACGAGCACCTACCGGTATACTACCTAAGCAAAGTACTAGGAACAGCCGAAAAGAATTATATGGAAATCAAAAAATACGCCTATTGCCTAATGGAAGCTTCGAGAAAACTCAAGCCATACTTCCGATCGCACAAAATAGTAGTCCTAACCAATCAACCACTGAAGCAGGTCTTGGGGGATGCATCCAAATCAGGAAGGTTAGCCAAATGGACGATAGAACTCGGAGATCACACAATCGAGTATCTAGCTCCATCCGCCAAGAAAGCACAAGTCCTGGCCGACTTCCTAGCCGAATACCCAGGAAGCACGGAGACATTAACAACAGGAGATAACCAAACTCCGACCTCCACGCATGACCCACCCGGAAGTAAAGTTTTTACGCTCGCTACAACCATAACAAATACAGGGTCCGGAGAGAACCTCGAGACCGACCCTGTGGAAGAATGGATTCTAGCGGAAAAACAAAATCTCAACCTACCTCCACCCCCCGAGGGAGAACCGCCCATGGCCGCCCAAAAACATAAACCGACCCAACAAGTGACCTTTACCCCAAAGGAGCTTGGTCCAAATGAGAAGGACATCTGGGAACTTTATGTGGACGGATCGCTCACTGGGGAACAGGACTCTTCTTGCGATCACCCGAGAAAGCACAAATGGAATATGCTATACGCCTGACATTCCCAGTCACCAATAATGAAGCCGAATATGAAGCATTGATAGCAGGGATGAGAATGGCTAAATCAGTAATGGCCAGAAAACTCCGAGCCTATTCGGATTCCCAACTGGTCACAGAACAATATTCGGAAAATTCACAACAAAAAGTGCCTCAATGATAAAATACCTAAAGGTAGTAAAAGACTTGGAAAAGACATTTGACATATTCTCTTTGGTCAAAATCGGGCGAACCAACAACATTATAGCAGATAGCCTGTCCAAATGGGCTACGGCCTCTGGAGCCATTGATACCCGCACGGTAGTTCTGATGACAACCAATGAATCAGCCATCACCACCGTGAAAGGAATGACTAATATAAGTACCACAAACAAGTCCAACGACTGGACTAGCGATATCATACGATATCTACAGGATGGAGTCTTACCCCCAGGACCAACCGAATCAAGAAGGGTACAACGAAGAGAACAACGTTACTTCCTCTCCGGAACTGACCTCTATCGAAAATCTTACGATGGAACTCACTTACGATGTCTGGACCCGTCTGAGGCCAACATGGTGATGAAAGAAATCCACTTAGGGAGCTGTGGGAATCATTCAGAAGGAAGAGCCATCGCTTAGAAAATCCAGAGGAATGAGTACTATTGGCCAGAAATGCAGAAGGAAGCCAGCAAATCCTCCAGGTCCTGTCCAGAATGCCAGAAATTCGCACGAATCCCGCATCAGCCGACTATTCCTATGATCCCATCCATGATTCCTTGTCCCTTTGATCAATGGGGTATCGACATAGTAGGACCCTTCCCCCAGGGACGAGGTGGGAAGAAGTTTCTGATTGTGGCAGTCGAATATTTTTCCAAATGGGTAGAAGCCGAGGCTACTGCCTCAATCACAGAAAAGAAAGTCATGGACTTCTTGTGGCGATTGTCTTGCTGATTCGGATTACCAAGAATCCTAATAGCCAACGATGGACGGATTTTTGGGCTACAAACTCAAAGATTGGTGCGAAGAAATGAAGATCGAGCAAAGGTTCACTTCTGTCGGATACCCACAAGCTAATGGACAGACTGAAGTAACCAATCGCACCATAGTAGATAACCCCCAGAAAAGACTTGGGGATGCGAAACAAGATTGGGTAGATGAGTTGGAAGGAGTGCTCTGGGCATACCGCACCACCGCCAGAACAGCAACACAAGAGACTCCTTTTTGTATGGTCTATGGTTCTGAAGCCGTCATTATAGCAGAAATAGTAGTTAACACTTTCCGCATTCAAGGATATAAGCCATCTGATAATCACACTAAAATAGTCTACGACTTAAACATGCTAGAAACCAAGAGAAGCACGACATTGGCAAGAACCTTTGGATATCAAGCTACCATGGCAAGAGCATACAACAAACATGTAAAAGGAAGGGACATCCAAGTAGGATACCTCGTATTACGAAAGTCCGAGATTCTAAAACCTACTGGGAAACTCGAGCCAAACTGGGAGGGACCCTACAAAATCACCAGCTCTAGCATCAATGGAAGTTACGGCCTGGAAGACATGAACGGGAAGCCACTCAAGCGCACCTGGAATACTAGGAATCTCCAGAAATTTTACCCTTGAAAAGAGGATTGTAATAGGTTCAAAAATCTAAAAATCTTTTGTATAAATGCTCAGATTACATAAAAACTTGTGTTTACAGGTCTGGGATTGGTGACAAGATTCAGCCAAGTAAAAGTGACTCGGACCCAAAGTGTCCGAGCCCACTTCTACTGAAGATGCTATTGAAAGTAGTGTCTCGGACCCATAGAGTCCGACCCACCAGCTATGCTCAAAGTGTGTTGGACTTACAAAGTCCGACACTCCATTACTTACACTATTATTGAAGAAGCTATTGAAAGCAGTGTCTCGGACCCATAGAGTCCGACCCACCAGCTATGCTCAAAGTGTCATGGACTTACAAAGTCCGACACTCCATTACTTCAACTATTGTTGAAGAAGCTATTGAAAGCAGTGTCTCGGACCCATAGAGTCCGACCCACCAGCTATGCGCAAAGTGTCTTGGACTTATAAAGTCCGACACTCCGTTACTTCAACTATTATTGAAGAAGCTATTGAAAGCAGTGTCTCGGACCCATAGAGTCCGACCCACCAGCTATGCCCAAAGTATCTTGGACTTACAAAGTCTGACACAGTCACTTGGTAAGAATTATCAAAAGACGATGCCACGGGACTAAGGAGCCCGGAACAAAAGTTAAAAACAGAAGACATGATGGCACGTAGTGATAAAAGAGGAAGTCGTCAGATATATTAATGAACGGTCAACCAAGGATCTACAAAAATACATTTTCCCTATCCGTTAAAGATCCTGAGTTGACCGACAGAAAAAATTACAGACTTCTGACACTCCTCACAAACCGAGGAGTAGTTAGTCCTATAGAAAGAAGTGCCGACAAAATTACACTTGGCACTTTCTTTCACAAAAAATCACAGGGGCATACCCCCGAGCTACTCTAGGCCGCTTGAGAACCGGGACCGCCTTCGCCCTCTGCTTCCCCACCAGGACCTGATCCCTCGGGATGAGAAGAAATCGGCAGAACAACGGGGGGGGGGGGGGGATCCTTCTTCTTCCTCCAAACCGAGCGGACGATCTTCTTCCCGTCCACCTCCTCCTCCACTCGCTCTGACTCATAACCGAGAATGGGCCCCGAAAGATTCATCCAATCATTGTTTGATTGGGTGCAGTTCCGACTATCCAAGGTACCGGCATGCATAACCCCAGGGAACTAGGAAGGGAGAACATGGCGGACAACCTGGGGCCTCCTATCCGGAGGAGCCACCAACGGCCCAAATTCATCTCTGGCCAGCTCTTCAAAGGACTTCAGCTTATCATCCTCCAATGGATCACCATCTTGGTCGGCCGCAATGTTAATCCGAGGGTCCGATATGCTGAACGAAGGCTCCAAGAGTCCGAGCCCCTGTAGCTGACCGATACAAGCAAAGAAGGCCTCCGTCCTAATATCGACCTCCTCCATCTTCTTAAGATAATAGAAAGAGTCGGACTTCAGAAAATCGTGGACGGAGTCCAGCCGACTAGTCCGGGCCGCATCCGTGATGGCTTTTCCAAGACGAGCTCGGGCCGAGGCCGTCAGCTTAAGTCCGCGATCTGACGGGGCAAAGGCTGTCTCCTTCTCCTCCAGTTGCTTGGTCACCTCTGCCTTGAAGGCCCGGAGCTTATCCAGTTCGGCCCGCTGCTCAGTGATTTTGGCGTCCGCCAAGTCCAGTTCCTTGGCCGGACAAACATTATCGCTCCCGGACAAATCACGGAAGGCCTCAGCATGAGCACTCACCTACAAAAAGAAGATTAAATAGTTCAGACTCAAAAAAAAAAAAACAAAAAAAAAAATCTACAAAGAAACTTACGGCGTCCAGGTGGACTCGCATGGTATCCGACAGCGCCCTCAAGCTGTCAGCCAAGTCCTCCTGAGAAAGGGACCGTAGGACGGAAGGATCCGCCACCTTACTCATCTCGACACCCCGGCTCCTCTTAGCAGGGGGCCTATCAACCGGACCCTTGTCCTTCCTCTTGGCGACATTAGCAGCATCCGGCCTCACCCCCCTGGAGGCATTGGCCAGTACCTCCAGGCCCTGTTCCTGCACCTGACTCTTGGTTAGTTGAGTAGGGGAGGATACATGAACCCTCGAACCATCAACGGTGGCCGAGTATCCATGACTTGCAAATTTTATGTGAGGGGGGAGGTTTGGACCAATTACCTGTTCCCGGGCGGAACCACCCTTGGAAGGACCGGACTTATCGGCTGGTGGGGGCTGCAGAACTGTGGCCACATTTGCCGGACCTTTAGTATGAATTTTGACGGGCCCCTGAGTAATTTTTTTGGCTTTACTCTTGCCCTCCTTCAGTTTCTGCATGTCACGGATCTTCTCCGCGGCCCTCTGCTCCAGCATGCTCTTGGAGGCCTCCATTATCCAATATCCTGCACCGAATAAGTGAAGAAAAGGCTCAGATAAAGATAGACCGGTAAATATGAGGAGACCGACACTCACACAATTAAAAACTCACTCAAATCCTCCTTATTCTTACAATAAACAGGAGAGTTTGTGAGACCGGCCAGCCAAAGTTGGGGTTGGACCGCTAAAGCGTAAGGATAGAATAACGTCGGATCACTCCCATCTATGCCTAACCAGCCATCCTCTCCAACTCTAGCCCGGATCAGGATCATAATCCAGAGAAATGGTCGCCCTAGTTCCAATAGCATCAACCACCACCTCCTCTTCATCGGACTCATCCTCATCAGCATCGGACTTTGGCATCAAAACCATCATTGGTTTCAACGACTTCAACCATTTCGGCTGGTCTTTCACCCTTACACTTTGAAACTTGTCACGCCTGAAAATTTTAGGGAGTCCCCAATTGCCAGACGGATGTTTAATGTAAAAATACTTAGGCCACCATTAGGAAGAGTGAGACGTCTCGAACCCGTCTAAAAACCTCAAGCCCCGGCGGTGAGTGAAAAAATAGAACGCCGAGTTTGGGCTCGAGTGGATGGTAAAGGCGGACAGGAATTTCTTGTAAGAAAAATCCTCGCCCTTCAGTTTAAGGATAACGGCAAAGCACATTAATGTCCCTAAGGCATTGGGAAGGACCTGCGACGGACACAACATGGTGTAACGGAAAAAATCCGCTATTTCAGGAAGCATAGGTACCCGCCACCCACACTTAAACGCTTGTACGTGGAAAGTGAGGCACCCTTCAGGCGGATTGTACAGCGTCTCCGACGGCCCCGGAATAATAATTTCATACTCCCTTGGGATCTCGTACAGATAATGCAAATCCTCAATGTCGGAGTCCGTTAGACTCGATGAGCAAATAGGAATTATCCCATCATCGTTCTGCTCAGCGTCCGGTCTTAGGACCCCGATAGGAGCGGCTCTGTCCGTTTTATACTCCTGGGCGGTCTTTGTGGATTTTTTGGAGTTGGACTTATGGGAAGTCTCTTGAACCCCCGAACTCACAAGGATGAGAGACTTCTTTGGATTTTCGGGACCAGCAGGCGGATTACTAGTCCCTTCATCAGCAGTCCTCATGATATCCTGGTTGTCCTTCACAGACCCAATATCCACTTCTTCATCGGATGACTCCTCTTCTGATGACGAACTATCTGAATCCGACTCCTCAGAACTTGAAGAAGAAGAAGAACTCGCATCTATAGGTCTGTCCCTCTGCACATCTGTGCACTCATCATTTTTCGGGTCCGCCTCTGTGGAGGGTTGTCATCAAAGGAAAGAGGAGATGACTTATACCCATCCCTACCAGAATCCATCTCCTTAATTCCAGTCCCAGGAACCCCTGTAAAAGGTAGAGTTCTGGACGGACCAGCTTCGTTCGTACCGGCCATGGGGAAGGAGGATACCGGTGAAGGCTCGAAAACAAGAACCCTACAGTTATAACCTAAACTGGCAAAGGAGTTTGGCGGATAGGGGTTCCGAGGGTACAAATCGAGGCCAACCAAGTTGTAGCGGACCGGGGGATTAGAAACGGCCTCACAAGGCTGAGGAGTCCCCACTGTTTGGATGTTCGAGTGGGGAAGGCTAACATGATTATAATGCGGGGACGGTCTTTGATGGACACCAACAATTTCAAGGTCGGAAGGAGACGCCAAAATTTCGTCCAAATCCGAACCCTGATCAGAGTCAGTCAAATTAATGATCTGGTTCAGTTGTTGCACTTCCTCACCCTCACTCTCATACAAATCTCCTAAGTGACTGTCTCCTACTGACATTCTTAGCTGTCCGAGCTGGGGAATCTACAAAAACAAAAAAAAACAGAAAAATCTTAAGCCCCAAGCTCGGATAGGTCAGGCCTACCAAACTAGGACCGTCGATAAAAAATTGCACGTATACTGGAAGGAAAAGTTCGAAGGAAGCAAACTTACTTGTCGGAAAAGGAAGCCCGCTCTTCGAAAACTCCTTGAAAGTTAGGGAATGTCCGCCTGCTTAAAATCCTCTCTCTAGCCTTGGCTCGGTCTCAATTTTCTCTCTCTAAAAATTCGAAAATTTCGTAAAATAGTGAAAGTGACAGGTTCAAGGCCTATTTATAGGCATACTGTGCTGGTTTAACCAGGCCCATGGGCCGACGATTCAACCGTTGCATCGAACCACGAGAAACTGTAATGATGGCGAATTAAACCGGCCTAATTCGACCTAGGACGTGGAGATCGCGGCTCGATTAGCATTACAAAACCGGACTATGTTCAATTTCTAGCGACGGGTTCCTACAAATCACGACTGACCATTAATCTTAAAGAAAAAAGTCCGACTTCAGCAATTAAGGTCAGTTCAAGTTTCATTACAAAATCATCCGAACATTCGAGAGATACAAAGTACAAACTTTTTAAGGTCCGAGGACCGTACAAATGCCTACGGGACATACCCCGTCTTCTCCTTTTAGTGGATTCCCGAGGTTGAGCCTTGAGATTCCGAGCCACCACCTTGAGCCCGACGAGCTGGTTGCTGCATTCGGATCCTCCTACGGATCATCTTCAGCACCCGCTCTCTCTCTTCCTCGGCCTGCCTCCTGATGACCACCGGGCACAAAGAGGGATCACCTTCTGGATCGAGAATGATTGGGTCCTCCACTGTACACCGGAATAAATCGGAGGGTGCATACTTCCGCAGGCACAATGTATCCAGTGCCGACAACAATCGTACTCAGGATCATCTGTGTCTCCAAAGTTGAAGTTCTCCAAGGAAAATGGGTTGGCCCGGCTTGCAGCTTCCCGGGCCGCCTCCCGGGCAGCTTCCGACATCCTGAAGAAATCCGACATCATAGAAAAAGATAAAAAGGAGGAATTACCCTATCCCTACTTATAGGAACGAAGAATCCCTACGATCACGCCACGTGTCCACCATCTAACGGTTCATAAGATGAAAGGACGCAGCAATAATTCGCCATAGGACGTGGAGATCGCAGTTCGGTTAGTTATGACGGGCCAATAATTTTAAAGAAGAAGGTCCGACTCTACAATTAAAGTCCCCACCTTGGTATTTCTTACCAAGCTCGGAACTTGGGGGGACTGGTATACCACCAACAAACTGGATTTCTCGATCCCGATAGATACGCCTTTGCCAGTCCATCCTTGAAATGACGAATAATTTTCTAAAAATAGATCTTCCCTTTGGCATGCTTGTGTATCTTCCAAGACTAGGCGGACAATCTACGATAAGTTTACCTCTTCCACCACCACCATTTTCAAAGTAACAGGTAAACATAGAAAATGGTAAATAGTGGAAGAGGCAGACGAGACGGAGAAGCATAGCCCTCGAATAAATAAAATAGATGACGGACCAAACTCTACCGAGAAAGCTATTGACACATTGACGGTCTATCCTCCTGACAGCCGCTCGAAGAAAGAAGGCCCGCCTAGCCGACTCACGGCCACGAAAGGCCTCAGGAGGATAAAACCAACAATGGGTCACTAATCCCGGTTCATCTACATCAGAAGACGACAAAAAAAGGACCGACTGGCTAAAAAATTGTCACGGACTTTTTCTTGCAAAAGAAAGGGACGAAAGAAGTAAGAAAGCAGTTGGAGCCAGATTTTTGAGCTGAGGGAGTACTTATAAGAAAAAAGGTACAATCAGATCTCGCCACGTCAGCCTGGTGACACCAACTTATTGGGCCTGGGCTTGGGCTTGGGCCGTTCTTTGGGCCTTTGATTTGGGTCAAGTACTGCAAGCCCAGAAGCTGGGAAACGGGCAAAACTTTCATTCTTGGCGGACTAATTAAAACAAAATTTCACAACTATCTCTTACTAAGATACTTGGAAACTGGGGGGACTTATGATATCTACATATGAGTCCGCCCACCGCTCTTACCGAACCAAGACGATTTAAATACGATCTATACAGGAACGTCATTAAAAGTCCGTCTGCTGGAGCTCTGGTCCGGCATTAAAACAAAATCCCATAGTGAATTGGTGGGACGGTCCTACCTCCCACATTCCTCACCACGGACATTTCCGCTCTCTAGAGAAAGACTTCCACATCCAGGCAAACTTAACAAATGAGTCCGTCCATTATGTATGTCCGCCTGGAGCTCCTGGACGGACGGCTCCTGGTTTCATCCTAAAAATATCAGCGCGTGCATAACGCGCCACCTATCTCCGGGACCACGTGTCAACCTACCACTAAGTCGACCATACTCCGGGATGTCAGAGTAATTGTCCCCAGGGCTCAATACTATAAATAGAGGGCATTTACTCCTCATTAAGGTACACAACCACTTCATATTAATCCACTCTCTAGGTTTTGAGGTCCGAGCCCCAGCTTGATCCGCCTCCTAACCAGTTGAATCTTAGCTTGACCGTTTGCAAGGTGTACCAAAAAGTCTAACTTCTTTTCTTCTTTGTAGGACAAGCACCCGTCTCAATCTGACGGACCCCCATCATTGATTGATCATACGAACAGTTACTTTCCCTGCCGGCCTCTATCCTGTGGACGGACTTCGAACTAAGGCCAGACGATTTAGCAAGCAACCAATTTACGTTCCATCGAACTCTCTCCGACTTTGACCAGGACTTTTGACTTCACCATTTTTACCCCACATCATATATAAATTTCAGTTCACACAGGACGGATACGAAAATTTCATTCTGTAAAAATGATTACATCTGATCTAAACCAAGTAAGTAACTAATAAATATAGTAAGTAACATCGATTATAAAGCATTAATGAAAACTTGATAATCCTTAGACAAATAGGATTAAGAAACATTAAATATTTTTACCTAGGAGCCGACATTTTGTAAACAGATAATGTAACAGTATACTAATACTTAAACAAATTGGAATAAAAAAACATTAATTTTTTTTACCTAGGAGCCGACATTTTTGCAAACAGATAAATTTGTTGATCCCTATTCTCCAGCCAATGTTGAAGAAGAGACTGCTTTTATAGTCCTAGGTTTTCTTTTATGGGCTGATCTTTTGGACTTCGTGGGCCTAGTGGTCTATGACCATGTCTATTGGAAAAGTAAATTAAGTTAAGTTTCGGTCCAGACAATAGAATTTTCGGTTTGACCGGACCACCGAAGGTTTATAAAAATTAATAAAACTAAAGATTGAAAACCGGACCAAGACACTAGTAACAGCATTATTCATATGCAAAATATATTTTACTCCCGCGGTCCAGAATAAATGTCTCATTTTAACTGTTTGCAGTTAATAAATTTAAACTTAACTACGATTTATTATGAAACCGTAAATATATAATGTTCAATTGAATTATATAATGAAATTTACTATAACTGAGTCACAAACTCAGTATAAGTCCGAAGTACCTCAAACTTCAAACAAAGAAGTGGTCCAAGAACAACAAGACCAACGCATGAAAACCTCACAAGTTCCAGAGACCAGTCAGCCTGACAAAGCTCAGGTAGCTGAATGGTTTAACTCTTTACTTGTGATAACTTATGCTTAAATCTTGTTACTTATTAAAATTTCTTTGTTACAGGCTGAATTAGAAACACAAGAACAAGAGTAAGCTGGAAAGCTTGCCTCAGAGACTGAGAAGGAGGCTCCCACAGCCTCACCTCTTAAGGAATCTGAGCCTGTGCTACAGGTGATAGAGAGTTCATTAAGTGTTTCTTGTAACAAAAATTAATTTAGTGCCATTTAAATGGTAATGCCACAAGTAGCGATGTTGCTAGCTAAATGTATAATGTCACAAGTTGTTGGTATATTAGCACTTATTAGGTGTCATTCATTTAAATTAGGATAGCAGTTGCAATTGATACTAAATTGTTTTATTTTTTTTTTAATAAGTAAAACTTTGTTATACTTCAAAAACTCAAGAGGAGCACCAGCAGTGCTAATCTTACGACAAAACAAAGTCCAGTATCTGGACTCACAGCCACTAGAATGCCAAACTTATACATCTTGTACTTACAACCTGAAAATCACCTCCTGACTAGCTAATCAAATTCCAAGATAAACCAACCACTCTCAATCAAACCAGCAACCTTCCGATAGGATCCCTTTACTTGGTCAGAATAGCTTCACTAGGACAGAGCTCCCAATCAGTTAACGAAGCGAAAGGACGAAGCTTATCCCAACTTTTCAACCAATACCAGATATTTAATTTGATACTCTCGAAGACCTTCGCTGGAGTAAGAGCCAGGCCTTTGAATATAACATCATTCCGGGCTTTCCAAACATACCAAAGTATAGCATGCCACACTGTTAACCAACATTCCTTTCCTCTCTTGGGGATTGCAGCCACAAAGTTAAGAAGCAATGAGACCAAGTCATTACCGACCTCCTTCTTGAAATCCAGCAAATTTTGAACCCTACGCCACACAACTTGAGCGAACAAATTGATTATGTTACAATTTTGAATGACACTATGTACAAATATTTACAATTCTGATTGTAGTGTTATGTGCTTCTTGTCACACTCACTTATGTCACTGAAGACCCGGCCCAATACTTTGACATTCAACAATGTCACAGTTTCTATGAATATCATCACTAAAAAATGACACCAAAACTTCACTTGTATCAATTCACAATGGCACTTTTTGTATAAATTGTTACATTCATAAGTATTACAATAAACATTGTTATGAGGCAATTTCTAATGCCAAAACAAATTTCAATTGTTACATGATCAAATGCCACGCTAATGATGTATTTTGAGATTTTTAATTGTATATAATACCACAATAATTACATAAATTAACAATATTTAGTACCTCCACAATGTTATAAAAGTTCTTTTTAAAATTAATGATTTTATTTTATTTTATTAATTCTGTCATTTATAATTTGACTTAAACATTAAGTGAAAATTAACAAATCAAGAAAATATAGAACTAGAATAGAACAGAATGTAAAAAAAAAAACTACTTTATAAATATCAAAAGAAAAAACCATTGTATTTGATTGACAAATTCATTACATAAAAATACTAACAAATCTAAAAGAGACTATCTTATATTCTTATTGAATTATCAGAAACTAAAAGAAGAAATGCAAAATCTTCGAACACCGCACTGTCATCCTTGTCGATAAACATATCCAAGTCTTAGGCATCCACAAAGAGCATCGCCCATCTTCATTCATAGATTAACGTGGTCCTAGAGAACAATAAAATAAAATAAATAGAAGAGCTTAATTGGAGATGTGGATCACCGCATCTCCATCCAGTTTTTAAAGTCTCAAATAAAATTAATAATTGTGTTTTTCAAATTTTTTGGTATTTTTGTTTGTCTATGTCTATGCTTTGACAACTAGATTTTCGATGATCATATTATATAATATATTATTTCTAATTAAACAACGTAATATATATATATATATATATATATATATATATATATATATATATATATATATATATATATATGTGTGTGTGTGTACACACAAGTATAAAATAACTTAATTGGAGATGCAAGGTATCGACCCCGTACCTTGCGAATGTTAAACAAGCGCTTCCATTTGCAATGGATAAACGACGTCTAATTGTATGAGTTTTTTAAAGTTATAGATAAAATTAATAAGTGACTTTTCCGAATTTCAAAGATACTTCCAATTAGGGCGGCTAAAGTTTTTGTGGGCTATGTGCAAGTTTAATGTATATTTAGATCATGACCCATCCGTACCAAAACTATTGGCATTTATGGGCACCGAGATTAAGGAGAAATGGAAAAGATAATAATAAATCTTAATTTGTAGCTTATTTAGCCTACAATGGTATTGTTAATGCTATGATTTGGGTTATTAATTAGATTGATGTTTGTAATGGGTAAAATATAAATGGAATATGATATACTTGTTCTGGTACATATGCAGTACATTTTATAACGGAGAATCAAGTTTAAAATAAAGATATAAAATTAGAATTTAAATTGATTTTGCGTAGTTTCAGTGTTTCAATTAAATGACTAATGTTCCGTCTTAAATAAATATGAATAATTTAAGTAAATTTTATAATGTGTGACATTAAATGTGTATATATTTTTAAATGGTTTGATCCAGTTAATTCAAAATGATCATTTTCCAACATTTATAAATCATTGCGTAGAAACAAATTGAATTTTATAGAACATGCTAAAACATGATAATTATTAAACAATAAGTCATTTTTAAAGGGGAAAATAATACATAATCAATATAGTAATAAAGTTTGATTTGTGGCTTATTTGGTTTACAATTGCATTTGTTATATTAATGTTAAGATTTGGAAGTTTAGTTAGATTACAAGATAAGTGAAATTTTATGTATCTAAAAGTAAGTTTGCGGAAATATTTTATTGACAAAAGAAATTATATACTTCCTCCGTCCCATAATAAGTTTTTCACTTTGATTTTTTGCGGTTAAACTTTTTCAACTTTGACTACGAATTAATCGGGGCTAAAGTTTCATTATATAAAAATTGAGCATTTTACATTTGCAGTTTAAAATTAATTCATAGTCAAAGTTGAAAAAGTTTGAGCGTAAAAAGTCAAAGTAAGAAACTTATTCTGAGACGGAGGAAGTAGTATATATATATATAATGGAGTTAATTGGTTCTCTGAAGTTTCAAATTATGTGGCCCAAAACCAAACAAAGGAGAATCTATTATGTGCAAGTGCAACAATCCGAATTGACATCTTGGATGTTTTGCCCTAAAAGTAAATGGAAATTGGTGTGATGTTCTCATGCCTTTATGGTGAAGTTGATTGTTCTACTAGGGCGGGCAGGCTTATGGTTGTGGTTGTTTTGACTTGTGCTGTCGACAAACATATCAAAGGGATATTGTCCGAGCTTTTACATGATGGATTTCAAACGACTTCAAATGTGATTTTGCTCTGGTTTATGGTGATGTTTTTATTATTAATTAAACTGAAATTAGAAGTCAGAGACAACATGACTGTTAGGGAGTTGATTTAAAAACTGAATTTTAGCAGAATTTTGAAAAAATGAAAATTGTCAATGGTAACTGAATTTTAGCAGAGTTTTAAAAATTGATTATTGGTAATGGATTGTGATTTTAATAAGGTTGTGTATGATATTTGAAATAGGTTATATAAGAGTGTAATAATGAAATGATATGTATTGGAATTGGATAAATTAAGGTTTAATAATTGTTTAAGATGATTATATAATTGCTTAAGAAGTTCGTTTTAAGTGATCATATAATTTCGGATAGATACTTTACGAAAAATATTTAAAAATAATCAACAAACGTTATTAACATTTTTATAAATTCCATCAATATAAGGTAGAATATGATATCTCGAAATTTTTTTTAAATCGACGTCTAAATGTATTTGTAAAAAAAATTGGTCAAAGTGGTCAAATACATTTTAAAAAATCAATTGCTCCACAATGATTTTTATAAAGGTGCTCTCTCACTTATTAATTGTCAAGTACATATCTTTGATACCAAAAAATGTACGAACTTGCACAAGAACATGATGAAAGTGTATTATTATTCATATAGGATAAGTTTTTGTACTTAAACATCACAGCAAACCCCTTCCTGATAGACATGTGAGTCGCAAAAAGTCTATTCTAAAACATCACAACAAACACCGATTAAATTCATGTTATTAATTAAAACGTGTATGTTATTAATTAAAATGAATTTCCGTATATAAAAACGCCAACGATAACAACATACTTAAAGTATATGTTTTGGTTACTAACATACTCCATTGTAATAGTGTACATGCTTGTTCACATTCATAATCCAACGGTACAACGATACGTTTTGATCACTAAATTAACAATAAGAATGTTCACGTTCAACGATACAAAAAAAATCATAATCACTAGACCCTCATTCCAAATAAGATTTGTATTTTAATTTTGTTCATTTTATTAACATTGACTATAAATTAATTTTATATTATATTATAATAATAATAAAAAAAATAATAGTATAAATATCTAATGATAATATAATTTTCTAATTTATTTTTATATATTCAGACGTGTGTCATTGAATATGAACAGTACCAATACGAAAATAAAATGGAGACTTATCAATGTGTAAGACCATGATCCATGAAAATACTACACACTTAGAGAGGGATTATTTAATTTTGCTGAGTAGAGTAGTACAGTAACTCAATTTTTGATAAACTCCTCTAAAATGGAGTAACAAAGAAACAAAAACTTAAACTCCATTTTAAAAGACTTGAGTCTTCTAAAATTGACAACCAAACACACAGAACAAGATCATAGACATTTCCGAGTTCATGTAGTAAAATCGGTCATCGGTCCAAGCAAGAGAGAAGATAGAAATCAATATGTAATTTCTCATGTATCTTTTTAAGGTCTCTTCGACCCCTAGCTGTTAGCTAGGGGTCTTAAACTGAGGCCGAATGCTATAGTGAGGGATACGCCCAGTTGCACCCCTTAGACCATCTCCAGCAAACCTTTGCTGGAGAGTCTGTTGGAATAACAGACGGCAATGAGACGCAATGTGGTCTGATTGATCAGACCGGTCTGATCCCATTTCTTTTTTTTTTTTTAAATCTTTTTAATTCTGTTGTCCTTTTCTTTTGTTGCTCTTCTTATTTGCTGTTTCGTTATTTCTTCCTTTGGTTTTGTTTCTCTTGTTTCCATTTCTTTTCTCCTTCTCTTTTGCTTTTATTTTCCTTTTCTAATAAATATTTAATTGTTATCATATTTTTTCTAATAGAATTTAATGTAATGTAATGTAAAAATATTTCTTTTTGTAGTATTATTTATATACTTACTCCGTCCCGAGAATAGCTTATCACTTTAACTTTTTGCAGTCAAACTTTTTATACTTTAACTACGAATTAATCTAAATCGTAATTGTAAGATGTTCAATTAAATTATATAATAAAAATTTAGTCCATAAAGTTTCATTATATAAAAAAATTAAACATCATGTATTTAATTAAATGTAGTGTAATTTTTCTCTTGTAGTTATATTCTCAAGTATTGCATTTTTTATTTTTAAAGTAATGTAACTTTTGATTTTTTTATTTAATACTATTTTAATTAATTAACGGCATTTAAAATAATGTAGTATGAAATATGAAGTTTTAAAAGAAATTGAATAGTGTAGTTTTAAAAGAAATGAAAAATAAAAAGAAAGTTGGGTATGATAGAGTTTGATTGTTGGAGATGAACTGACTGTTTAGATTAGAATTAAGGAGACATTTTAATTGAGACGGGAAAGTTTTTGTGTTTGGCATACAATTTTAATGGATGTATATATATATTTTGCAAGGTTAATGGAGAGACACCTCAATTAAAAATTTTACTTTATAAAAACCTACAAAAAGTTCTAATTTTATATCAAATACAAATTTTTACAACTCAATTAAAATTTAGTCACTATTCATCAGTTATACCTCAATTAAAATTCAGTCAATTAAAATTTCGTACCAAACAGTCCGGAAGAGTTTGGTTATGTTTAATGTTAGTGAAATGCTGATGTGACAGAGATAAGGGGTGTCATAGGGTTTGATTGTTGGAGATGGTCTTAGGGCCGACTTTTTCCAACTTTAAGTACGAAATAACTTAGTAATTTTGATGAAGTATGGTTTTGCCATATAAGTTAGCCATAAGGTGATGAGTAACTTTTGCGAGATACCGTCTCTCGGAGAGATCAAATTAAACATCACATATTTTGGTATAAATATTGCATGTTGTCATGTTTAACTACAAACATCACATGTTGAATTGGTCTCTTCGAGACGGTCTCTTGCAAAATTTTATATAATGTAGTAATCATATTGATTGGTGGTACTTTTTTTTCTCACGAAAATGGAATGATAAAGAAAAACTTCAGCTAACAACTCCATTAGGTTTGTAGATCAATAGATTAGAGCTAGGTGACAGACAATGCCGGCTAATTATTCTTTTCTTTCCTTTTCTATTCCAAAAACGTTGTAAAGGCATAAAACGATTTATATGTCATCCAAAGATGATTTGTTTAATTAATTACTCCATCCAATTCCTAAGCAGATACTTTATCTTGGTTTAAGGCAAATTAGTTAAATACTCCCTCCATTCTTTATGAAACTTGCCATTTTTCCGTTTTGAGCGTTCCGTATGAAACTTTCCATTTCCTTTTTTGGAAACTTTTTCTACCATAAAAATCCCCACATATCACATTTATTACGTAGATGCCATTCAGTTAATTCCTCTAATAACGTAATTAGAGTGAAAATTAAATGGCATCCTTCTAATACCCAACTGTCCATTTTCTTTCGTTCCACTTCTCGCCCTTTCGTTCCACTTCTCCATATCACCACTTTCCATCTCCACTAACCCTAGCCGCCGATTCCATCTCCATTTCTCCTACTTTTTGTGAACTTTTCCGGCCAATGCCACCACCAAATGTCGGTCGATTTCGTCGTTCTGTCAATTCCTCTTTATCCGCATCTCTCGTTGATGTCGTAGCGGCCACCTCCAGCCTCCGTCCGCATCCACTAGGCACCACTGTCAACACAAGCATATGGGTTAAACAGATCCGTCGGAACCAAACCGATCTGTCGAGACGATTAATTTCCTTGGATCTTCTGTGAGAGTAAGCCCCAGATTCTTCAAACGATCGATGGACTCAACGGATCCGCACTCACCACCATCAGTGGAATTGCTTAAAACATGGTTAGGTTCTTTTTTCCGTTTTTCCCTTTTTTTTACAGCTATGTTCACTTGCAAATAGTCCGACAAAAGAAGTCTTAGGCTACTTGAGAAATTCGTTGATCCTTAGTTGGAAGGAAGTTTTTGTTATTGATAAGCTTTTGAAATGAATTTGTTATTGATAAGCTTCTTTTTATATAAAAAAAAAAATGATTGTACTCAAACAAAAAAACAGAGCTAAGCTCAATACAAAAGCTTAAACGAGTGTTTGTTTAATTCGATGGCCAATAATTTACTGATAATTTGAAGTCAGTTGGCTAATTCTTGTAATTCAGTTTTGTTGTTGTTATTGGTGTTTGATATTATTATCTCTTTTAGCGGTGTTGAGCATTGGGCACCAAAGACATGCATATGTTCTTCCTCCAGGTGTGAAAACCTTTGACTTGACGGATAGCGAATTCAGTCGATGGATTGATCCTAAATCGAAGGATTTGACAGATAGCGAACTCCTCGACTAGAAAGTTTTTTTGTTATCCATCTCTTTATTTTAGTTGATCTGTTGATGTATTTGTTTAAGTCGATTTATAAATTGTGTTTGATTTTCTTATCTTATTTTACAGTCTTGCTGGTACAAATTCAGAGAGTGACTTTGAGCAGCTGCCAACATATGTACTTCCTCCACCTTTGATAACCTTTGACTTGCCAGATAGCGAACTCCTTTAATGGTTGGATCTGAAATCGAAAGATTTGACAGATAGTGAAATCTTTGAATGGCAAGTTTTTGTTATCATCTCTTTATTTTGGTGAATAAAGGACTGTGTTTTCATTAGATAGAAGATGTATTTGGTTTCTTGTTCTAAATTGTGTTGGATTTTCTTATCTTCTTTTACAGTCTTGCCAATGCAAATTCGGAGCATGAGTTGGAGCACTTGCCGAAACCAGAAATTGCAGATGTTGATTTTTGATAAAATGGAACGTATGGATTATGATATTATCAAAGGTTTTCTTCCTTCAATTGTTGGGCTGTACACTGATGATGGAAATGGATTCATGATCCCTTGTAGTAGAGACCCCACTTTGGTGCCAGTTAGAAGGCAAGTTTTTGTTATCCATGTATTTAGTTAACCTTTTTACTTCTATTTATATTTGACTGAACTTACAGTTTTTTTTATCTATTTGAATTAATTTTTTAAATTCTTATCTTTGTCTTGCAAAGATGCCCAGTAATTCAGTAGAAATTTTGGAGGACCAACAATCAGAATTATTGGATGATGACTTTCCAAAAATGGATCGCTGGACCTATCCTACTATCAAACTTATGAAACCTTTAGTCGAGGGTCTGTACACCGAAGATGAAGATGGATTTATGGTCCCTTGTTCGAGAGCTTCTACTTCGATTACAGTTGCAAGTCCTAAGCTTGATGGAACTGAACAGGTGAAATGGCTATTACTTGCTTCTATATATGTCCAATTTTGTATTGATTACCCTTGCCGGGTTTTATATTGTGTGCCCTTGCCGGGATTTATATTTTTTACCCTTGTCGGGTTTTATATTTTTTGCCCTTGTGTTTTTCGTTATCATCTCTACATGTGCTTTCTGATGCACTTAATGATAATTGTATAATTGCAGTGTAGCCAAAAATCCAAAATCATGTTCACATTAGCGTTTACAATTTAAACATACCCGATGGGTATGTTTTAGAACCATAAACATTCAACAGACAAAAATCTATGTTTGTTAACATACCGACAAAATATGTGCTGCTAGTAGATGTCTCTAATTTCTAAGCCTACGCATAATTGATGTCCGATATCAATTCTTCAAGTCCTTCAAATTAAAGGCTGTTGCACCACCATAACACTGCAAAATATCAAGGGTTCTCTCGGCCAATTCTATGTCAACTTCTAGGTTTGTAGGTAATATGCCTTGTCTGATCATACTATCCTTGTTCATATGCGGGATTTTATAATTGTTTTGCCCCATGGATTTCATTATTTCTATCATACATCCTTGATATGATAGAAACACATTGTTCAACTTGTATGGTTCCAACCTTTCAAAAGATCCTTCAACTGCTTCGATTAGATCAGTAGAATTGTGTGACCTCTTCTGATGTTGTAGTGCTTGTAATGCTCTGAACCACCCAAGATCATTGATATTTGTATCTAGGGAATTAGGTGGTTGGTAGACAAGGTGGATATTGAATCCATCAGAGCTAGCAACAGCTCTGAATTCTACATCATTATCACCAATATGTGCCTTGCAGTTGTCTTGTTGTATAAAAATATCCTTACTTAAAGCCTCAGGCCACTTAGCCTTAATAACAGGAAGTACCTATATCAAGAGTTAAGTAAATAGTGTTATTAATAATGCATATAGAAATTGACTACTTTCTGTCCAGTTCAGTTCACAACCTGATTTATGTATGTCCAGTTCAAAACCTCTATTTATGTTCAATTCAAAATTGATGACATATGTCCAGATTAAAAAACTGATTTCTAATTTCAGATGACTTCAATAATCAGGCATATATAAATTGGAGTGTTGATTAGTTGATTAGATACTACTAGCATTTGACTTCAAACACTAATGATCAGGCACACACACACACACACACACACACACACACATATATATGTATGTATGTACTTGTGCATGTATAAACTGAAGTGAAATATAAATTCAAATTACAAAATCTGATTGAGTATGCATTGCTTTGTGACTTCTCGTGTGATTGACGCAATTGGCTTTGTCTCCAAGGTCCCTCTTGGTCTGTTTTTGCTTTTGCGCTGTGCTGGAACTTGTTGAGTGAATGGATAAATCCCTATTTTACCATCAAACATAACCTGCCCATCTACATCATAGAGGGGTCTTGCCACGGCACACATGAACATAACTTTTGTAATGAATCTCTTACTCTTACATGTCCTATGCACAACTTCCTCCCCCTCAACAACATAGTACCTCTCCGATTCTTTTGTAAGGTAGAACCATTTCTCATCTATATGAACTATGTGTTGCATGCTTTTAAACTTGACAACATTTAAACTTTGGTCTAAGTGCAAGTGTCGTAGACAAAAATTCATCCTATGCATCATGTTTTCAATGGTCAAATGAGGTTTGATTGCATTTGTGTGTGCCTTGAGCATCTTTGTATTATACCATCTCCAAACCGTAGTTTTGCTTACATTGAGTTGCGTGGCCAGACCTTGAACTGTTGTCCTATCTTTCATTTCGATTGCTTTCACGTCGTCTGGATTGAATTGAATTTTTGTTGGTTTTGCTCCTATCCTGTTGTTTCCCAGCTCAATTGGTTTTCCTGCTCTTAATTGTTTTCTTGCTTCTCTCCAAATGTTCTCTATGGCTTGTCTGCTTCTACGATACTTGGCTGCAGCTTCACTCAACATCCCACGATCCACCCGCAAATCATCATTGTTCGAACAATGTTGGTGAAGCCACTGTGCAATCGCATTCTTCTCCTGAATAGACAAGTTTGTCTTCCCCATTTGAATGAAGGCTGAAGGTTGAAGTTTGTATGAAGGTTATGTGTAAGCTGGAACTTTTTTCATTTTGACTTAGTGAGCAAAAATTAGTATCAGCTCCTGTATTTATAGATATGTAGTCAGGTTTGTAAATGTAACTTTATTTTGGAGGGAGATCTGAATTTGCTACTGAATGTTGTAAAAATCTAATTTTGGAGGGAGATATAAATTTGCTACAGAATGTTGTAAAAAGCCAGTGACTATTTTGGAGGGAATGGTAAAAGATGTATTTATTTGGAGGGAACAATTAGTTCCTACTTCATTTTCCGAATCTCCTTCTTTTAGTTTAATTACATGGGGCCACATTGTACTTTAACTTGTTGTCTTAAAAATTGGGCAAAAGAGAAATGGAAAGTTTGATAAAGAATGGATGGAGTATTAATTTGTGAGTGGTAGTATATTGATAAAGTTGTAAGTGGGTGATAAAGTAAGTGAGAGATTGAATATAATGATGATAAAGTAGGACAGAGAAATAATAAAGAATTAGATAGTGGGATAAAAACTTTCCTTTTTTGGATTAGGAAGTTTCTAACGAAACATTAAAAAGGAAAAGTTAGGAAGTTTTTAATGAAACGGAGGGAGTATTAAGGCTCTGTTCTCTTCAACTGAAAACTCATTCAGTTCAGTTCAGTTAAATTCCATTCAGTTCAGTTCTGCTTAGTTATATTTTATACTACAATTCAGTTCAGTTCAGTTCAGAAAATTGCACTTGAAGATAAAAGAGCCTAACTAGAATTTATGTTTATGTAGAAGTAGTTGACAAAAAACGTGATATACTTCAGAAATACACATCATCAAGTATATGAGATAAAGAATTAAAATAAATACATAAATACCAAAACCACAAAAAGTTTGCTTCCAACTTCTAGAGCCACTAGTATTTAATAATGGATTAATGACCTTAAATAAGGTGAAGTAAGCAAATAGCATACGTCTTGAATCTTTATATAATAATGTTAGTGGATTCTTTATAATTACTTGTGTTTCTGAAATCTCAAATGCAAGAGTATGTCAAAGTGGAAAGTATCAGGATATAGTCATTGCTTTGGTTGGAATAATTGGTGAAGAGCTGCTAGCTTGATAATGGATTGATCTGTTTGTTGATGGAAGGTTAAGGCTTATGGTGAAGGAAGTTTTGGTTGAGATAATGGTATAAGATGTTTCGTTTTGTTTTAGTGGTGTTAAGTACCTTTGTAAAGCAATATGCTTGATGAAATTCTTAGTACCGCGAGTATCTCTTATGCTCATATAAACATTGGTTCATTTATATAATATTTTTGCCGTTTCAAAAAAAAAAAAATTGTGTTTGATATATGCATTCATTGATTATAATTATAAACGTGGTAATCTAAAATGCCGGCGATGAATCTAGTTTTACTCGTATCATCTATCATAACTTCAAAGTTAAAAGTATGTGTTTTCATTTGTGTTTTCTTATATTGTATTAAGCAACTTAATAACTTACGTCTAAATTAATTTGAAGTCGGGATGTTGATATAAGGTATGCTGATGCGAATTTATAGATTACTATTACATTGAAATGGAAGTCCTGTATAGTACGCTTATCAACTACTAGTAGTTTATATAAATGTGATAGAATTCTACTTATTCGTTTTTCAAATTAAATTCTTGAATCGAATCAAGAAATCAAACGAGAAATTAAAACGAATCAAATCGAAACGAACTGAAAAAATTACATTTGTCCAATTTTTTAATAATAATGAATACTACATCCGGTCCATTAATAAATTCGTAAGGAGACTTTTTTCTGAACGTTGACTGTAATTACTCGCAAATTACACGACAAAAGAATATAATAAAATTATATTATAAAAATAAATTAAGTATATTTGACTAACATAACTTTGTTTTATACTTTTTTGTGTGTAATTTGTAGAGTTTGGTTTGACTTTAGTTTGGTATAACTTGTTTTTTATTTATTAAGTTTGAGAAAAAACTCAACGTATGCTTCTGAGTTTACTTCTATTGTTCTAATATCTTCCAGTAAAAGAACATGTCGATTTTTTGTTAGAGATGTACGTACAAAGTATGTGAACCAGTTTGAATGGTACTCTCAGGTTCCTGTAGTTTCTTATCTTAACTCAGCTTTTACGGTAGAAAAGAAGGGTAATTCGAATCGAATTATACTTTTTATTTCATTGATCTACTAAAAGTCGTGTTAAAAGAAAGAAAGAAAAAGGTTGAAAATATCTCAATTGGATAAATTTTCTTATTTTCATAAAAAGATGGGTTGTGTAAATAAATGATAAAATATTAATAATAATAATAATAATAATAATAATAATAATAATAATATGAATTTAATGAATCAAGAGAGTCGAATCAAGACGAAATAACTGAATCGAATCGAATCGAATCGAATGAAGCCAAAAAAAAGAGCCTTCGTGTTATATGTTACATGATGCACTATAAAATCGCTGCATGGCGACGGATAGATCCGTCGCTAAGCATCTATCCGCCGCCTACCGGCGACGGATCGGGCGACGGATAGAAAATCCATCGCCCCGGAGCTATGGCGATGACGGATAACAATCCGTCGTCCAATTGACAGTTATGACGGATTGACCATTTTTTTTTTTAATTGATAATGGGCGACGGATAGATTCTATCCGTCGCTTCACCGGCACGGATAGATCTATCCGTCGCCCCATTTCTATTTTTTTTTAAAATAAAATCAGATTCAATTTTTATATTAGATACGGATTAATTCAGATCCAATTTGTATTCAGATATCGAGATATTGATTTGTATTCAGATACGTATTAATTTGTATTCAATTTTTATATTCCAATTTGTATTAAATGCAGTGCGGTGGTGGTGGGAGGAGAAAGGTGGTGGTGGTGGTGGTGGCAGGTGGTGGTGGCGGTGGTGGTGGGAGGAGGAAAGGTGGTGGTGGTGGTGGGAGAGAGAGGTGGTGGTGGTGGAGAGGGTGGTGGTGCGGTGGTGGTGGGAGGAGAGAGGCGGTGGTGGTGGAGATGGTGGTGGTGCGGTGGTGGAGATGGTGGTGGTGCGGTGGTGGTGGGAGGAGAAAGGTGGTGCGGTGGTGGCAGTGGTGGTGCGGTGGTGGTGGGAGGAGAGAGGTGGTGGTGGTGGTGGTGCGGTGGTGGAGATGGTGGTGGGAGGAGAGAAGTGGTGGTGGTGGTGGAGATGGTGGTGGTGCGGTGGTGGTGGGAGGAGAGAGGTGGTGGTGGTGGTGGTGGAGATGGTGGTGGGAGGAGGATGGTGGTGGAGGATGGTGGTGGTGGAGGAGAAAGGTGGTGGAAGGAGAAAGGTGGTGGTGGGAGGAGGAGGAGAGGAGAAATGGAGGAGAAGTGGTGGAGGAAAGGAGGTGGTGGAGGAGATATATGGTTTTTTTTAGAACTTAGCGACGGATAGATCTAGATCTATCCGTCGCTAACTTTTTTCTTTTTTCGGCTATAGCGACGGATAGATCTATCCGTCGCTAAATTTTTTTTTTTTTTTAAATCTTGGTCAACGCTCTGTAGCGACGGATAAACTTATCCGTCGCTACAGAGCGACGGATAAGTTTTATCCGTCGCCCCGTTTGGCGATCCGTCGCTACAGCAGAATTCTTGTAGTGATGTCTAAGGTTCTGATTACTTCAACTGCAATTTTCCAATCGAATCGAAATGAATCGAATCAATGGAACTGAATCGAATCGAATCGAATGAAGCCAACAATAAATTTAAAATGGTAACTAAATGATAAATTTAACTGATAAACTAATTAGTTGATTTGTTTTTTATTTTTTACATCTCAGTAAATCAACTCGTATCTTTCAATCTATTTAACACCCCATAAAAATCACTCGTACATCACCTACCAACTACATAAGTTAGCTATCTATCGGCTAAATTATTACTCCCTCCATTTTAAAAAGACTTATTCCCATTTGAACTTTAATCGGTCAACTGTTTTCGAATTTGATCACGTATTACTCTTAAATCGTAATAGTAAATAATTTAATAAAATTATATAATGAAAATTTAAAAATTAAATCTTGAATATATGATTTTATTATATTATTTACTATTACGGTTTAAGAATAATTTTTTTTAAAGTCGAAGACAGTTGACTGGTTAAAATTAAAATGTAAAGATTTTTTTTGAATGGAGGGAGTATCGTATATAGTTTTGCTACTGACCCGAAACCATACCACTTTATATAGCAGAGTACATTTATTCTGGTCCAATGAAAGAGCTAGATGGAAAAAGACACGAAAATGATCATTGCATTATTAATTGTGGAAGCAAACTATTTTCTACAAATGACCCTTTAAATGGCTCAAGAGACTACAAGAGCAGTGAACTTTACAATAGGAATTCTTTGCCAATCTTGTCTTGGACTATCTAAATTCATTAGTTTGAGGTAGACCATGAAAGATATAGTGTTTGATTTCAAACTTTGAGTGGAGTTTTATTAAGTCCGATTGAATTTTTGTGATAGTAAAATTCAATTTGAGTTCGGAACCAACACTCTTAAGAGTATGAATTCGACTCCCATCGAATATTATTAAAATGAAAGAAATTTCTTAAGTAGTACGTCTATTTATTCTTATGAAAAGAATTTTGGGTGTAATAATGGTGGTGCACGATTTCTGATTTTTAAACAACAATACAAATGAAATAAACAAGCTTTTGCCCTTCCCAATCTACCAGGAAATGTATCCTGTTGCAAAAAACAGATCTGGAAGCATCTTTCTCTGATCCAATTCAGAATATTCCATAATGGAGAATAAAAATAAAATTAAAAATATGTAGACTATCATACATTTTTTCATCTAATGAAAATCTTTTTCTTTTCTTTTCTTTTCTTTTGGGAAAAAAAATCAATCCCATGTGGAATAGTACAACACTGTACAAGTGAGGCTAATATTTTACAACTCAATAAATCACCCAATCTTTCCCATCACAATTTTCCAAGCTTTTCACCACAATGTTCGAACGCGATACCTTTTCCACACGCCTTTCTTCGTCTATGCTATTCATCGGATACAGAAAAACCATTGTGTACAGGGACGAGTAACCTGAGAATCTGTCCAGCTACCAACCAATCTATCATACATTCGTCGAGACAGGAGGTGATCTCGACGGTTCTTGAGTCCTCGGCCCTTGAATCTTCGCGGCCACCTCGGCCATGACAAGTCGGGTCAACAACAACCCGGCGATCAAGGCCGCACCCATTAGCATTGTGAATACCGCGCTCCAGCTCTTAGTGGAGATATATCCGGTTAACAACGGCCCAATTGCAGCTCCGATTGATCCCGTTCCGTCTATGATAGCAGTGACCGTGGCCAAGGCACGGGAGTTGCCTTTCAACGAGCTGTGTGTGCCTAGGTCGGTCGAAACTGCAGTTGTTATAAGGGCGTAAGGCCCGTTTACGAACATTCCAGTGATCAACATAAGTATGACATTTACAGTCATGGAGACGTGTCCATAGCTTCGGTAGAAGAAGAGTGCTGGGATAGCGCAGTACATGAAGCTTGCGGCTGTTATCGCTCTTGCGTCCAAACGATCAGAGATGTGACCTGCAAGGATACCTCCGATCACACCTCCTACGTCGAACAATGTGGATAAGTTGCCTGATTCCTCGCTAGTCACGTATCTCCCATCTATAGCTGCAATGACAATTACACACAATGCAACCAGTTTAGTACAGATTCAAGCATAAAATTAAACTTCACCCAAATAGACAGCACAAAAATGATCAAAAATCATATCCGAAAACTCATTTACCTGTGTGGCTAATGTAGAAAGGAAGCCAATATAGGAAAGTGTAGGCCACCAATTTCGAAAAGAAAAGGCAAAGGGCGAACGGAGCAACACCAGGAATCCTCCACGCTCTTAGAAACCCGACAGCCTCACGATCGTCCGAGGTCATTCTCAAAAGCGGTTCAGCTAGTTCCTCTCCATTCTTCTTCGGGGAGAGCAAGACATCCTCCTCTTCGACCACTCCAACAGATTCAGGAGTAACCGGGAGGAATAGAAACAACACAATCCCGACAAAGATGATGCCTCCACCAGGCACAACCATCGACCAACCCCATCCATACTTTAACAATGCCGAAGCAACAACAGATCCCGTAATGTTACCTAATGAGGTATGAGCGTTCCAAATACCCATTATAAGACCCCTCTTCTTCTTCCCAAACCAATTGCCAACAACTGCAACAACAGATGGCCACCCAGTCGATTGGAACAAACCCGCAAGCATTTGAACAATCAAGTAATAATAAAACATATGAATGTTCGCCCAATATCCGACTCCGAAAAGAGCTGTAAACACACCGGTCCCAACCATACCAATGGTCAGAAACTTCCTAAGGTCCATCCTGTCGCCAACATGACCCGAAAAGTACATTCCCATCGCATACACGAACAGAAAAGCTACATCAAGATCTCCAAGCAACACCGTTCCGTCAGAGCCGTTAAATGGCGCCCAACCGGCTCCAAGAACCGACGAATTCCTGGCGTTTTCGAGCGGTTTGTAAGCGTAGGCCTTTCGCCATGAGAAGGACGACTTCAAGTCCACATTCGGCGATTGAGGATCGAGCGCGCTCTTAACAATGCTGGTGGTTTTCCGGGTGGCGTGGTAGCTCAAATAGGCGAAAAACGTAATGAGAAGCACAAGAACTTGATGAGTTTTATAGGAAATCGTAGATCCTTTAACATATTCGACGAAACGGATTCCCGGAGGTTTGGTGTTGGTCTCAGGAGCTGGTTCTGTGATAGAACCCATGAAAAAGATCGTTCTTTTCTTCCTTCTTCTAGCTAAGAAACAGAACAATTCCCTGTTAATGGAAGCAAATTGGTACTGGTTAGATGGTATGAAATCTCATCTGTGAAAAAGATTGAACCAAGAAACCAAGATAAAATAGGCATTTTCTTCTAAGTTTCCCACATCAATCAATATCCAATCAGGTCAAAAATGAATTCTGTAAAAATCTCTGGACGGTGAAAAATCAAATTTTTGATGGAAAATTAAACTCCAACATATACTAAAATACTCCTTTTCCTGATTTAGTCAGATTAGATTATACCGGGAATATTCCTATTTTCCGGAAATTTCTCAGCTTCAAATTAAATTAATTAATCTCCATAATTCATTTCAATCAATTTACGAACAAGTCATCTACTTCACGTAAACGTAACACTAACTTCACAAAAATAAAAATCGCATCTTTCCATTGAATTAGCCAAACCCAATTCCCATTTCGTCAAAAAATAATCACAGACCAAGACTTATGAGCAACCAACCAAAAAAAAAAAAGAAGTCCATAAGAACTTAATCTTCAAATTCCAAATGCTCCAGAAAATGAAGAATCAGATCCTTCACGAATGAAACAGAAGCACTAGTTTCAACGATTAATCGACAAAACATAAAGCTTAGTACTCATTAACAACATCAAAAGGTATAGAAATCGGAAAAAAGCTTGAGAAAAAGGTGTTACCTGGAAATCTGGAGGTAGAACGGTGTCGTATCGTAACAGCAAAGGATGAATTCTAGTCTGTAGTTTGAGAATTGAAGCAGAAATGTGAAGAAGATGGCGGTTTAGAGTTGAGAAGGAGAGAGAGAAAGAGAAATTGTTTGCGATTTTCTGTGTTGAGGAAAACTGCACTTACTGAGGTTTCATTTAAAGGTGATGATATATTCATACTTACAGGAAGGGGTACATTTGTTATTCCCAATTTGCCCTTGTGGAAGCCGTTTTATTTCACTGGTTATGTGTGGGGTGGAGGTTGGGAATTGGCATCTATGCCCTTGGGGGAATTTAACAAAGTCCATAGGGATGAAAAAGAAACTATGGAGTAAAATGTGATACTCTCTATCCCACATTAGATAAGAACGTACTCTGTATCCTACACCCGGTAAGAGTATGGAGGTAAAAGTATATACGATGCAAATTTCACAAAGTCCATGGGGATAAGTGTGATACTCTATATCCCACATCAGATAAAAGCGTACTCTCTATCCAAAACCGGATGAGAGCGTGGAGGAAAAAGTGTATAAGACACAAATTCGAGGACTCTTGTCCAAACTTGCAATATCGTATGCATGTGTTAATGGATTGGATTTCGGACTAAAAGAAGTATGATCGGATTGTAAGATAGTGTATTGAGATCACTCGAGTAGATCTTTAGTTTGTGTAATTTTAAGCCTTTTATATTTTTTTTAATGTAATTCATTTTATTGTCCAGATTTTACCCATGTTAGTGCTTGTTGAAGGGTGATATAACTAATGACTTCTTCTCACCTGTGTGGCGAAGTTCTGGCCATCTTGACTGGTGTGGTTATTCATGCACGGACTCCCTTTAAATTTAAATATTTGAAACTTTGTAGGATATTATATATTGGAACTTAGAAATTATCTTTACGTGTTCAACTACTAGTTAAATGTTTTACGTAATAGATATTACAATGGGCACCTATATAAATTAATTTGCACTTTTTTGGTATCATATAAACATAGTTGGAAGAAGGAAAAACAAGTAAATATACTCCTATATGTAGTTTGGATTGTGATAAGTTTTGAGTAATGGATTGGAAGATGTACCCAAGTATGTCATCGAATTTCTTGCGTCTATGATATGACAAGAAATATTGAAACAATAGTTACATGTTTCCATGCCCTTTTGTCAGCAAGGCACGGTGTCATTTCTGAATTGGCCAAATTCGACCCTTCAATTTCATTATCTCATTATCTTTTCCATATATACAATACAATTTCACAATTTGTAGTGATGTTTAACAAGTCGAGTCAGTCAAGTTTGGCTCGACTCATTAACAGAACGAGTAAAATTTTCAAATTCAAACTCTAGTCACAATAATTAAGTTTGAGTTCAATATCGAAAAATACATATGAATGTTAAAAATATATATTTAACTGAGTCTTATTGAACTCAGTCAAGTATCTACGAATCGAGTATTATTCGATTCGATTACAAAACAATTACTAAGTACTAAGTTAATCTCAAACTCGACTATAACATCTTATCAAACGAGCCGAACTCGAGACTTAAGGATTCGAGTCTTTTATAAGGTTGGTCCTGCTACGCAGCTCTAGTTAAATGATCCACTACAAATTATGATCATATGGTCTGTTACCAATCACATTTATTGGATTGTCCCCTAAACATATTAAACTATTTTCTAGTAAAGGGGAAAAAAAGAAATAGATGTGGAAAAAGGTGGAAGCAATGTAATGAGTTTGACATTTTGAATAGTTGGAATTATAAATTAATTAGCCAGTTTGGTATTACAGTAGGCGTGAAATGCACCTTAAGTTATATGCTTAGGTAATATGCTTGGCTGAATTAATCCACACTGAAAAAGCAAAGTATAATACAACAAATTACTAGGTAGTATTTTTGTAGACCACAAGTTGTGTAGATTTAAAAATTGTTGCCTATAGGGAAATTAACACTTGGTTGGTCGATATACTTACTAGTCCGGTCACTGACAATGAGATCTAACTACAATTAATATGTTTAGAGTGTGACGTGAAAATAAATCCTGTATTTTACTATGTTTATTAATTACTCTATGATTCTCAACATTTTACTTCATATTGCCCTTGTATATTACTGTAAAGGCATAAAACCTCTGTTATATTCCCATAATGTGATGTTAGGTTATACTAAGTAATTAGTGTTCATAACATGCGAATCTATTTTAACATTTTAAAAACTAATAAAATTAATTGAAATTTAGTTAATTTATAAAATAAAATTCTTGGATTGACATGAACGGTTAATGATTTCTCTCTCTCTCTGATTTGTCTCTCTCTCTCCTTTTCCCTTTTAATGTTTTCTTTATTTTTCATGTAACTTCTCTTTTGGTAGTAATAACTAACTAGTTATCTTTGCTTAGGATAATAGTATAAATTGTTTACTTATGCAATTTTGAAGGTTGGATTTGTGTTATATATGTGTCGCCTCAACCACTAATCGATTGGGATTCAACCCTATTAACACATACAATTACTAAGACTTGGGTCACATATATAACACAATAATATTACTACTTTTTATCCAACTCGCACTTAGCCGACGTGAATGTGGAATATCTCGGGACCAACCATATGCGCACCCGCCATGGGTCTAAAAATGGTTCACTTTGATACCATATTAATGACCCCGACCACTTATCCACTGGTACTCGACCCTCCAGACCGGCACGACTATTCATGACTTGGGCCGCACACGTCTCATTAGCATGACATTGATCGTTTCGGACAGATCCTTCACATATTTGCATTTTGAATCTCCTTAAAGACCTCTTGTTATGTGCAAGTTGTGGTCTAAGATACACTCCCTCTGCCCCGCATTACTAAAGAGAAAGCTACCCTACACCTAACAAATAATTAAATTTACATACAAATTATACATTTTATCACTAATAGTACATATTTAAGAAGCAAGATATTACATTCAAGGTGTAAAATGCAATATAGCAATGTTCTCGGTAATGATGTTTGATAAGAGTAAATTCTCATCGAGTATTCTCATTAACAATCATAATGTTTCTTTACCTTTCTAACACATGGAGACACTCAGTACTATTATACTCTGATGAAGTTTTGTGAGAGATCGTCTATATTTAATTTAAACATGGAAATATATATATTGTCAATAAAAATATCAATATTTTTAAGCAGGAAAATACAAGTTTATTATTATACGAAGTCTACATGCTTCGGGAAGGCATAAAGGAAAAGGATTATACTAAAAATTAATGTAATGTGGGGTGTGCCCGCAGATTTCAATTCGATGATCGTCCCATATGTAGAAACTTCGCGGCCTGATGCAAGTCGCACATTGATTGAACCTTTCCTTACCTCACATGGATTTGGACGCAAGTCAAGGTTTCTAATTATAGTTTCCTACTCTCCAACTTGTGAGATACACATAATGTAACCCCCAACTTTTATATTAATAGTTTAAAAGACACCGAGAATGTTAATATACGAACCAGATACTTACATATGTTATTATAAAGTTAAACGTAATTAGGCTCTGTTTTCTTCAACTGAAAATTCATTCAGTTCAGTTCAGTTCCATTCAATTCAGTTCTGCTTAGTTATATTTTATACTAGAATTCAATTCAGTTTAGTTCAGTTCAGTAAATTACAGTTGAAAAAAACAAAGCCTTACTCTACAAATGTTTAATGAAGTTGGCCACTTGACAAAGTATTAACATGCACATAAGCTATAATAAAATGTGCTAAAATATGTGTCTATGTGATAACTTATGAGATCATAGTATCGCATAAAAACAATGATCACTAATTTTGATAATTGAGCTTGACAGGACATTGGGCTTACGTACACAAATCCAGAACCTAAATCTATGTGATTTAATAGTAGTACTCGTACACTTATAATCTGGAATATTTCAAACAAGGACATGTATATTAATTCATCAAGGATAAGCACTACAGTCTACACAAGTGGGGAAAAGTTCGTTCTTGAATATGACTTATATAATTGCATTATTATTGCTCTTTTCCTCTTTTTAATCTCTGGGATTTATTAAGAATTCTTAATTGCATTATTGTTGTACAATTAGCATTTTCAACTTCAAAACTAGGTATAATGGTCAGTTTAAAGTGCATAAAATTATTACTACTATATTTTTCCATTTCTTTTTAATTTTTTCCTACCTCTATCTCCACAATTTTACCAGTATATACCATATTAGATCATACGTTTTTAAAGAATTGAACAAATTAAGCCAGACCTCTTGTGGACACTGAAGTCACCTAGCACTTGAGCTACGCACGCTTTACTTATCAACCAATTAATTCTCTAAATATTTCCACTAAAATCAACTAGTTTATTAACCCCCAACTAACTTATCAATTACTAATATATTAGCCCATGAGTAACTTATAAACTAACCATTAACCTATGTGTTTGTCGGTTCATGCAGTTTGGAGTTTTGAATCCACTTAAACTGAGTCTCTAGTTCGAAACTTGTTGATGTAAAAAAGCCCTTGGAGTGACCGCTCCCTAAACACAGACCTGACATTATTAGTCAGATATAGTGAGACCGATGAGAAACCAAAAGCAAATCAACTTATCAGCTAGTTTTACTATCAAAATTGAACTCCAACACTAGACAAGTTACAACCCCAACCAACAACATAAACTAGGCAATAACTCATTCACCAGGGCTAAAATGGAGAAATCAAACAAGGATAACATTAAAAACAAGAAAGAGCCCCATAGATTTGAAAAACAAGGGAGGGGCAAAGATGTAATTGCAGTCGCCGGCTTAGCCAGAGAATTAATAATTGGGTCCAATGGCATATTCGCATATGAGAAACGCATAATCCTTTGCGTGTTGGTGTATATTCCCTTCTCTGATTCTTCACTCAGCTCCACTACGTGGGCATGGCCCCACTCATCCTACGTGTATAATTGTGATCCAAGAATCTGATGACGTGGATTTTCTCTTGGGTGCTGTTATTTTTCCTTGGCGGTGGTCACGTTGCATTAGCAGACCAAATGGTCATCACATTAATTTGTAAGAAGGGGAAAATTGTGATTGATGATTTTTTGGGATCTTGAAATGTGTTATTGTAAGTTTTATGGAAATGGAAACAGATTTAGTATAGTGACGTTTTTAGATGATTACAAATTTACAATTTCGTTTGGGGATTTAATATTGTCTTGAGATTGTTGTAATTACGGGCTTTTTTGGAGCTTTACAGAATGTCTGGGACTGAACAATAAGACTACTTTAATACGATTTAGGAGCACTTCAAAATTCGAATTTGATGAGATTACTTTGAGTAGTATGTATGTTATAGTGCAAAGAGAGCAGATAGGAATAAAAGAATGATTGCAAGCGTGTGGAACAAAGTGAATTTCTAGCCATATTTATCCTTGCTTGTTTTAAAAGCCGGATCGGTTGGACCGTTGAGCCGGAGAACCGGTGCTGAACGGCCTAATAGAGCCCTAAAAACCGCTAAAAAGCCGTCTGCCAAAAAAACGTGCGAGCCGGCAGAAAACCGGCGGCTCGCACGGTTTTGTGAAAAAAAAAACAGAACAAAAAGATTTTGAGGCCCATTTTGCAAATTACCTGAAAGAGGGCTAAAATACTGTTTCTCTTCTTTTCTTCCGAATCTGATCGATTTCTTCTTGTTCGATCGATACTTCAATTTCTTGTTCGGCTTTCTTTATTCTTCTGGGACTTCGATTTCATGCTTCTGTTGTGGCTTTCCGACTGCATTCTATGGTGGCTTTGCATTATTCTGTGGCTCGACTTCTGTGGTTTTTCTGAATCTGATCTACTGGCATGTACCAAGTAGCTTAGACTTCTCTACTTCACTCTTCCCAAAGAGAAAGGACTTGGGTGTCGAAGAGTGACTTCGATTATTACTCTCGTGAAAGTCATGAAATTGGAATATTGGATGGAATCGAGGGTAGTTGGAAATAATCCTAAACTAGTACTAATCTGTGACGGTTTACTTTTAATAATAACTGGTAAAATTGTGCACGTGAAAATTCACGTGCCAAATAAATGAGTCTCATATTGTAATTTAAATATGCATGATATAAACGTTATAATATATATTTAAACTTATACTTAGTTAATTAAAAATTCAATCATAATATATGTTAATTATATGAGTAATTAATAAAAATATAAATTTTGGTGATTATAATGGTGGAAGTAGTGGGAGATGATGTGCAGCTCCCTTCTTTTTTTCTTTTCCTTTTTAGCTTTATTTTTATAGGTGAAATTTGAAGTCAAAATTTATCAATTGGTCAAAATTAAATTGATTGGTGTAACAACTACCTTTGGGTAGTTCTTTTTTAGAATAGTAAAGATTAGAAATGTGAAGATAAAATAAATTAATCAAGACAATAACATAATCAAAATTCCTTGCAAACAACGTTAGCCGTGGTGTATGTGTGTAGTCCTTCGTCCAATACTATATCACTATGTATTTGTTTATGGTAACTATGAAAAATATAAAATACGACTCATCATAACGTATATGATTTGAAAGGGTAGGACTCAACCCGAACACGTTCAGGACCCGACGGTTGACAATATATAGTAGTATATTATATTGAGTCCTCTACACGTACTTAACACGTTAATTAATAACTTATACTCCAATCTGAACCAAAATAAAATACAAAAGTGTATAACGCAGTTAACATGATTGGTTCCCAATAATCCCTAGAGTGGTATGTGCTCCTCCCACCACACACACAACAAAAAGTATTTTACAAACATAATTTCAATTATTGTGGTAGTTTTTTAGGCAACCACCCCCAACATATCCCCCTCCCCCGAACTTTTTACTAACTTAACCATAAAATATTGCAGTTTGGGTATTATCACAAAGGTTTGGAAAAGGTTCGAGTATATGCCCGATCCGGACATGAACATCATTATTTCAAAGGGGGTTTGAATTCAGGTTGGATAGAAACCGACCCGTTTAAAAGTAAAATGACGGAATACCAGTGTAGAGTGTTTCTGATTCTTATTAATTGTCATAACTTAAACATGTATAGAAAAATGTATGCGCTGGAATATATAATAGGTGCAAAGTATGGTGTTAAATTTAATATCATATTGTCTAAGAATTTTTCTAACTAAGATTTGATGGTAAACGCACTACAACAAACGTGAGATTTAATGACCATCGAAAGTGTTATTAATTGTTATTTTGGGTGACATATTAAACTTCAACGACATTTTCTATGAAGTGTCGCTTCAAGAGGGGTGGCTAATTCTATAATGTCACTAATCTATTGTACAATGACATCTTATTCAATGCCACATTAACTATTTCAACCAACAATTTCAAGTGTTACTGTAATAGTTATTAGTTACCATTGAGAGTATAACTGCAGATAGTATTCATTTCATTTATAAATGTCACTGCTGTTGAGGGATAAAACCTCAGCACCAACACTACTACTACTACAAGTAACCTAGTCTAAGATCCACCTCCAACTTGAAGTCCGAGAGAAGGCTTATCCGAGCGAGAGTACCTGAAAGGACTAAGTGGGGGTTAGAATGGGTTACCCGGATTGCCTAAGTCAATCCGGAAGGAGGCTTTACTCAAAGGAGAGATGAAAGCTCTCAATGCAATAGTAACGGGAAAGGTTAAAATACCAAGAAATACTTGTTACTTTCGAATTGTCCCCTTTTAGGTCTTGGACCTTGTGCTATATTTATAGTTATCATATACTTATGAAGTAGCTCATAAGATGATGCCAAGTGTATGTCTCTGATTTGGACACCAATGCCACCTTTGGCCCATTGCCCATTAGTGAATAGTAATCCAATACTAATTAATGGGCCGGGAGGGTAGTTTGGTCCTTTCCCTCTGAGAGTACTGTTCCGCACGTTGGGTCCGTGTAAGTCCCTCGGACAAATTCGCATGATTGGATGACTCTGCCTTGGGTAACTCGAGGTGTCCGGACCTTAGAGTTCCATGGAAGCATCTCAGTGGTTCTGTCAGAGACGTTTGGTCTTACTGTACAGGTGGCGTCCGAGATTCTCTCGTCCGGTCCGTTTAGCATCTTAGGACTGATAGTTTGCGGTACTTGGGAGGACCAGGTAACCTTTTGTCAGGCTCGGAAGTCATCCATCTAGCTTGGTCGGACCTAGCTGGAATGGCGTGCTGACTTGTGAGTACTAGTTGACCTGAGATGGTTTCCTTTAGGACGGACCACTCGAAGATCGGACTAGCTTTGAATGGCTATCTTAGCCTTGATGCGCTAGGACACGCTCTATGGCGCCCTTAACGGATTGGACACATTTCCGTATCAACAACTGCATCTCAATATCATTACACTTGAAAGTGTTACTTCCCATCAATAGGTGGCACTTTAAAGAGTCATAGTTTGAACATTTACCAAGCATTTGAATTGTTGTGGTAGAATTGTATTTGTGACATTTCACAGTGATACACTATTTTCAAAATGCAAAGTGCAAATCCCTTAAATCAAAGTTCACCCATAGAATACAAATTAACACAATTTTAAGCGTTCGATCATGTTAAACTATATAATAATGTATGCATTTAATTCTTGTAAGCTTGGATTAGCTTAGTATTGTCCTTAGAGTATATAATCCACTTCATCAATATCTATCTATTATATCGAAATGTTTTAATTTTGTGGGAGATGTACACTCAAACTTATTCTCATGATAACTATGACTTGAATAAGTATATTATTTAGTATTTTTCTACTTCTTTTATTCTTGGACCATCTTCCTCATTTGGAGAAACACCATTTGAAACGTAAAAAAATAAATTAGAAAAAAATACGACAAATTGAATTTTCTTTATTAATACAAACAAATAATCAATGTCAGATAATCAATATCGGACATAAAGATGGAGATAAAATGAGCAAATGATTTGTATATAGGTAGGTTTAATATTTTAAATGGATAATTGTTGTTATGATTATAATTAGTATTCAAATTTTACATTTTAGGTCGTAAAATTTAATTGTAAAAAACATTTTAGTAGACTTGTGCCAATCAAACTTTATAAATTCGTTGGCTAGTGGTTGAATCGGAGTTCCTAGCTAATTGTACGGTTGATTAATCAAGTAAGAATTTTTAATTTTCCTTGTTTTTTAATATATAAAAAATCATTATGGAATAATGTAGTAGTATATAGTGTTGTTATATTTTCTTTTTAATAGTGAGGGATCTCTATAAAGATTTAAATTATAATTAAAGCTCATATACATCATCAACTTACTCACTTGTATTATACTACTACTAATTCGCAAGGTACTTTAGCCACATTTGGCTAATCTACGTGATGGTGAAGAACGAACACGTGCTCAAGGTTACTCTTACTTATCCCACTCGTGCAGTGTAAACTTTGACTCCGCATTTTTCCGCATCAACATCTCTACCATTTAAGAATCACAAATAAAGGGTATTCCTCCCGCATATCCAAGTCAAATATGTCTCGAATAATATTGTGCAACTACTCCAACCTCATCTGATGGAGCTTATTGTCAAAAATAGAAGTATCAAATTTATCTTGATCCCATATCAAATAAAAAAATAACAACTCGAGAAGAATATGCGTAGAGTTGTATTTACCATTATAGTAGATAGTATCGTTGTTAGCCGACTTTATGAAAATATGCGAGTGATAAAGTCGAAAAGATTTAGATGAATTCGTCTTAGCACGGCGAATTTAAACATATGTTTAAAATATTTTTCGGATTTTTCTATATAAATTTATATGAGATTTAATAAAAATATATATGCAGCCAATTTACAAAAAATAAATAGTGAAAGATATACTGGCTGGAAATGAAGCTAACTCCACAAAATTCTTCGCCATTTACGTTTAATAATAAATAGAAATGGGAGGACAAAATAAATTAATCGAGGCAACTCCTAGGGTGGTATGTGCTCCCCACATAACGATCTTGGTGTGGATAATACAAATCTACCAAACAAACATCATCATAAGAAAATCCAACTGATAATTAATTTATGTGCTAAAACGTTAGCTTCTTGTTTAACCAGCTGGCAAAACTTAATTCTCCATCAAATACCTGAATTTCTTTGAAAAGTAAAACAAAAGGACAAAGCTAAAATTTGTCGGTTTAAGATATTTAATCACAAAGAACAATCACTTCAATTACTACATGTTGCCACTCAAAATATTGAACAAATTTAGTTTTAAATTTGACTGGCCAACCTTCCGCATTTTCTACAACCTAGACATAAAATTTTGTCACCAAGCAATAACATTGCCATCATGATCCCTAGCAACAACACTAATACGTTCCCTAATTTGCCTATGCTCAACCGTATCAAAATTTTACGTACTGGAATTTGAATGAATCTGGTGGGATTTAGCCCATCAGCTTTATATTATCTTATTTAATAAATTTATATTTTTATTTTAGTGAATAAAATGATTTATTTAATTAATAATAATAATAATCTAGATTGGTGTCTATAGATTCGTCTTGTCATGGTGAATTCAAATATATGTTCAAAGTATTTTTCGAAGTTTTGTAGATAAAAATTTATATTACATTCAATAAAAATTATATACGCATCCAACATATCAAAAATAAATTATATTCAAGATTGGTGTCTATGGATTCGTTTTATCACGACGAATTCAAATATATGTTCAAAATATTTTTCGGATTTTTGTAGATAGAGTTATATGAGATTGAATAAAAACTATATATGTAGTCAACATACCAAAAATAACAATGAAATGTATACTGGCTAAAATACAATTAATTCCATGAAATTCCACGTAGGACTGAATGAATTTAGTGAGGTTTACACCTTTGTGTTTTACATAATAATATATATATATATATATATATATATGGATGGATGGAATTGGATGGATGGATGGATGGATGGATTACCTGATATGCCCACCTTTTTCTTTCGTGACATGGAATTGCCTTTTTGTATTTGTAATTGAGGAATGAAAGGAAGTAGTCTTTAGTTATTATGAATTCCGTCCCGATAATATCATTCCGTTTATTTATTTTTGTGTAGAAAAGAAAAGAAGGTATATATTAATTTTTGAATAAAATAATACTAGTTTATCCCTCAAGTTGATTTTTAAATTTGAAAGTTGGCTACAATAATATTAGTGGGTTTACTTTTCAATATATTTAATGTTAAAATTGGATGAATGATTATCAAAAAATGAAATAGAAAGTTTTGGTTGGGATACCAAAATATTAAAATTGATGAATGATTATCAAAAAAAGAAATAGAAAGTTTTGGCTGGGACACCCAAAATGTTAAAATGAGAAGTTATTTCTGGAATGGAGTAATTACAAGTTATTACCACCGTATGGCTATAAATATTATTATGACGTTATACCGGCTCAAAACGGTCCAACCGATCCGACCCCGATCCAACCTTTTTCTGTGGGTGACCGGCTTAACTGTCCGGGCCGACTTTTAAAACATAGCTTGCTTCAAACCCTTTACAAAATGATACATCCATTCTATAAGTGTGTCAATGCTTCATTCACCAGTCACAAGATGAATGGATAACAACTACTCATTATAAAGAAGACATCCATTCATAAAAAGTTTCGAGAAATCCACATAATTTTAAAGAATTTGCCCCTTCAAGAGCGAAAGCGCTCGGACTGCTCCTTGAAAGGAGTTGGACGCGTCCCAACCTCAATGGGGGTCGCATCCCGACCTGGCATAGAGCACGTGATCTCTATATGCACTATACGTGTATGTGGAAAATCATCTCCAGAACGTCCGGGCCTTATGTGGATTACAAATCAAATTTATGTCCCTTCTTTCTAGATCTTGGTTTTTACGATAACCTTGATCTTTAAACACAAATGTTAGCACAACTGAACATACATCCATGATTCATATGTTTGGAACGACTCAACTCATTGATGCATTGATCATCCCACTACGAACATTGATTACCCTTTAACCACTAGACAAATTTGGTGAATAACACGTTTAATGTTTAATGATATCCAATTACCAAATGCAAATGCACGTGCAACGAAATCTTTCTATCTAAGGTGGTCGGGGCCATATGACTAATAGATCGAATGAATTGAAAACTCATTCGTTTCACTGAAGTTCAACATAAAACGAAACATACGCAGTCTGGAACTGATATATCACTAGAGATACTGATGCAGCGTGCGTGGTTGGATACAAGAACAATAAACTCAAAACTCGTTGGTTCAAAAGAATACCGAGAATTGATGGATCAAGATTCGTTGATTCACAGGAACATCAAAAATTGCAGATTTGGAGGAACACCTCTATTTTTTCATATAATATCTGAAAACTCTAATTAACCTCTAACAATAACCAACCAAGTGCTTAAATAGAAAATCCCTAACCAACTAAAAGGAAAATACAAAATCCTAATTAACTAAGAAAAAGGAAAATACCAAATTCTAATTCACTAAGAAAAAGGAAATATACCAAATCCTAATTAACTAAGAAAAAGGAAATATAACAGAAAAATAAAAAACTAAAATAATTTGACGCCATTCGTTCCACATCATTCTCTCCAGGGCAGAAAAGATTCGTCCTCGAATCATAAGCCGCATCATCATCAGCTGAAGAATCACGTACAAAAGCAAACATTGTGGAAACACACTGACCATCAACAAGTCTAATCAATTCCCTAGCGGGGTCATTCTTTCCTCTGTGAAACACATGTCGAACGTCGCAAATAAATTTTAACACACATGGGTGTATGTAAAGCTGAAACATGACATCCATATATAGTGGCAAAATAACAAGCACAACTTTTGAGTTTACATGGCATAACACAGACTCTGTATCTCCGCGATATAGCATACAAGCTACCATATGCAAGTAGTCGAGAAGAACATGTACCTGGTAATTCTGGTCTCGCATGTTAACTATGTAGATCATGGCGAGGCCATCTACCTCCCCTAGTGATGAAAGCCAGAATGGATTTTTCTCTAACACCCTATCTTCCAAAGGAAATTGACAATACACTTTTTTATCATCTTTCCTTTCATCATACACCTCTAGTTTCGCACCAAAAAATCTGGACACCCCATGTGTCTTCAGTTGTACTTCACTAACTTGGATCCCATATGACAGAGAATAATTATTTGTTGTAGAGATAAGCACATCTCGTACAACAAATCTTTTGCTATCTTCTAGTTCTTCATCGACCCAAATAATAACAATATCATTCTTTTCATCACTACTCTTTCCCTCCGGGTATCAGATACCACTGTTTGTTTGAGTTCAATTATATGAGACTCATTACATATACAAACCTCATCTTATTCTACTTTGGCATACTGGATTTAATTAAAACCCTATGGACAAAAATGGCCACCAAATTCACGATAATATATCCACGTTAAGATTTTTTTTTTAATGACGTTGAGAACCCGCGGCCGCCACCCTTCGGGTGCGCACATGTAATAGCCTGCAAACCACGGAAGAGGCTCAGACCCAGAAGGCATAAATCACAAAAAATTCGCTCACCGTAGAATTTGAACCTGTGACCAAGAGAATATTCTCATCCCTTTCAATCAACTGAGCAACCTTACAGATTCGTTAATAACATTTTTGATTTGGGCAAAAACTAATTTGGTCAAATAACATTGACCGTCGGCCAACTAACACTCCAGAATGAATCAGCAGCTCGCACCAAATTCGTTTACCATTAATTACTTTTGTCACATCGTATTAATATTGCCAATCTTTCAGATAAACCCATTAAAGAATTGGCGTGTTATATATATTAAGCAACACTAGTTAATGATATTGCACGTTCCAATTCTAAAATTTAAACACAAGTTTGTTTCATTTACGATTTTATTTACTAATCTTGTTAAAGTAGAAAAACCTGTTATACGGTTGAACTTCTTGCGTCAAGAGTGACACTAAAACTAGCATCGGAAAGAAGTCTTCCCGAGCTAATAGTATAAATGGATGTCGAGGTGGTTTTTCAAGTTGATGATCACTCGGCGTAATGCTGGGCACTGTGCCTATCAGAAGATGCACGAGAGCCTTTTGAACATTTGTCATGGGACTTGAAGTTTTAACATACGAAGCATGGGGGAAATTAACCAATTACCAATTCGCCGATCTTTAGCTAAGGCGGACGTTCTGTCAATGGATAGAGAGTACATGTTGTCCTTCACTCCTAGCTAGTTTTTTTCTTTGACCTTTCTAGCATTCAAGGTAGTTCTGTTTGCAAAGAAAAAACATGGGAAAATAAAAGAAATAGGAAAATATCATTATCAACAAAAGTTTTAAAATCAATTTAAAACCGTGAGTGTTTTCAGGAGGAAAACACAATTCATGTGATAAGTCACAGTTCATGCATGTAATAATCTTAACTCTTAATTATTATCACCTAGTACTAACCCGTGGCAACGACATGATTTACTTTTATTAGTAATAAGGTTGAAAGAACATATATCCAAATGATAAATCATATCAAACAAATAAGTCAAGGTTCAATATATCAAAGAATCTGAAAACAAATGCAAAGGTGATGTATTAAAGTACTAATAGTTTAAATAAAAAGCGCATTAATATAATGATAATACATAACTCAAAGATTCCTAAACACTTCCTTATAAACGATGTTGGTGGTGGTGTCAGTTGAGTTTTCCTCCTCATTCAATGCTAAAACCTTGAGCCCCTTCTTTCCCGTAGCTCTGGAAAATGCCACATATAGCTGACCATAACTAGAAACAAGATTGGGGAGGTAGAGTCCAACATGAGATAGCGATTGTCCCTGGCTTTTGTTTGTAGTCATGGCATAGAAGACGGATATAGGAAACTGCCTCATCTGTAATCTAATAGGGAACTTGGTAACGTCGGATGGGGTGAGTATCATCCGAGGTATGAAAACCTTCATTCCAGGATTCTTTCCATGTATCGTCTTCGCCTCAATAACATGTTTGCCAATTGCAGTAACAATCAACCCGGTTTCATTACATAGATCACTAGACTGGTCTATGTTCCTAAGAAGCATAATGGGACAACCAACCTTAAGTCGAATGATATGATTTGGTATTCCAGAAGCCCTAATAGTATTTATGAACTCAACAGAATACAAATCCTATCTATTGACGATATCATCTTCATCAGGACATATACTATCAGAACTCATGAGCTCTGTGGCTTCTCCAGGCAGGAGTGACATGATATAATCATTGACCTCCTGGACTATCTCATTAGTCGAGCAAGAATAGCCCTATCCTGGAAGTATAGACCGTCACCGCAATGTTCCAATATCTTCGGATATGTACTCTTAACTACAACATCAATAGGTTCACCAGTCGAACGGATCAAAATATCCTCGGGCAGTTTGAAATCTACATCCCCATCATTATCACCACCAACTTCACAATCACCAACATTCAACAATCAATCCGCAAACTCCCTGATGCTCTCGATCTCAGCAGGTGTTCCGCCAGACTACAGTTAAATTACATGAAGTCGACATACATCATTTTAAACTAAGCAATATAGAATTTAAATTGTCTAAACGATAACAAAATATAATAATCAATATATATAATGCAATAAAAATACATGCATTCACATGTTCTTCGTTAGCTTCAACACGCGACATGAATTCCAAAGCTGCTTAGATGAGCAAAGAGAATGGTGGACTATATCTTGCCTAATGCCCTTCGGTATGACAGACAATATCTGTCCGACCGTCTACCGCCAAGACGACCTCTCATAACATCCTCAAGACTGCGATCAAGAGCCTCAAATCAAAACTGGTTAGAGAGCTGTCGGGGGTTATTCTACTGCACGTGGTAGTCTCGTTTACATTCAGTGGAATACTGAATCTTGAATGTGTAGTTCGACCCCCGGGAAGAAGTAGAGAAGCTATACCACTCGATGCGACCGGGAGAACAATGTCACGTCTACCACGTAATGCAGAGTACAATGTCCTCCACAAAACGTCTTACATGTCACACCATAACCATATATAAATAATACTCCACCATTTCTAAAATCAACAGCTTCTATGATAGTGTGGTACACACTCCTATGCTCATCGGTGAGAAATGTATACAATCGAGTGTGCTACTTAATCATATCATCGACATCATACGACATTTCCTCGGCAATCAAATTATTCATACCATTATCTACTATTGCATTTTCGGGAACGTGCATTCCTTCAATGTGACTCAGACTGAATCCATTCCGAGGGATGAAATCTTCTATCTCAGCCAGCTCAAAATTCTTCAATTGTTGATCATTGAGATCCAGTCCTCAATTGCAAAATTGATAAATGATGTTAGAATATCAAACAATTGGCAACATTCTTACAAAAAAAAAAAAAAAAAGAAAGAAATTGAAAAGGTAGAACGAAGAATTATACCGGAATTATTCAACTTTTTTATCATATTGTACTGGATGTCATCCGATAGAAACTCCCATGTGCTCTCGCATGCACGGGCCTTGACATGCTGTTAGATTGGAGAAGCATGGAGAACAAATGTCGAAGGAAACGCCATGATCCCCAAAAGCTGGCCTTCTTTATAGCATTGATATACTTTTTGTTGTCATCGAGCAAACCCAAAGCGTAGCATGTATTATTGTAGGTCGGGTGAACAACACCATCCACCGTTTGCAAATCCTCAAAGCATTTAGCACCCCTGATGTGATTCAACATTATCATCATATAATATACGGGGTCAGTCTTAATTAGGAAATGATAGATTCTTCCCACTTTGTTGTTGAACTGCTGCATATCCCTCCACACTTTACCTCTAGGATCCCACACGTAATATCTCGGAAACTCAGCATATAGATACTTACGTGCGCCGAGATTATTTTTCTTGGATTCCATCCATTTAAGGAACTTAGTCTCTGCAACGTGATGCTTCTCCAGCAAGTCTGTAATCAAATCTCCATCCTTGAATGTGACTGACTGCTCATCCTCCATATGAAATGATGGATCTCTGCAATGTATATCATATCCCATAATACGCCATACAACCTCACATGCAGATATATAACGACAATCAACATAATCCTCCACCTCATTATTGACAATTAATTTTGCTCATATCCTAGATCGACACCCTTGTTGACCTACTTAAATAGATATTTGATTGAATTGGTCTTATTGCACCATTCAACATTTATGTGTGCCTGGTACTTCATCAGTAGAAAAGGGTTATATGGAACGATAAACCTATAAAAAATAATCCAGTCCATAAAATATAATTGCTTCTCTCTAGCAAATGCATGTGAATATGATGACTGTAGTATAATCTCATACTTGTTATCAAGATTGCCACTTTTGTCAATAGGTGCACCAGTGTCACACCTCCTATACAGCAGATGGCCATTCCCATCAAATATAGGCCGCTCATTAAAAGACTCTGGGAATTTCTTAGAGCATTTCTTGACATTATGCATGCACGGTGAGCACTGCCCGCACAGGGCCCCGGAAACGGCGAGCTTAAAACCTCTGTAACTTTTGCTACAGACAGAATATGGCCATGCTTCAAAAATGAAAGTTGTAGCACTTTGAATTACTTTCCATGGCTACCGAGCTCAGGTCATCTTACATTATATGAGAGAGCTATGGCCAAAATGGCTTAGACTGCTCCGTAAAACTTCACTTTTGCAAGCTTCGCTAAAACGGCTCTCAAATCTTCGTCCGAACTCCGAATCCACTTCCGTTTTCACCCAGTTACTCTACATTCAAAGATCTAGAACCAATGTTTTCACTCCGATTTTCACCTTCGGAACACAAAAATCCTACAAAACACAAATAAAGCACCAAAGCATAAAAACGTACAAAAACACTATAAAATCATAAACAAAGACTAACAAAGACCGCTAAAAAGGACCAAATGAGACTCTAAATTATCGTCTCATCAAACTCCCCAAAGAGAACCTTTGCTCGTCCTTGAGCAAATACACAAACTAAAGACAAACTAGACTCTAGAAAAAGACAAACAAGAAACACAAAACAGAGTTGAACTCCCAAGTGACCGAATCTACCATTGTAAACATTAAATTCACAAGATGCAAAGATTATGCACTCAACTAACCTTGGCAGAATAGTGCACAGAAAATCAAACAAGAAAGTTTCTCAAGTAAATAGCACTTAAGTCTAACTCGCTAATCCCTCACAAGAGGATCCTATGCAACTATCTCTCACACTTTGAAAGTGTCCAGTGGGTTAATCGCTCATGAAATATGAAGAGAAAGGAAGGTGACTTTCGTCACAAAAGTGCCTCAAATAACTCATGCAATATACTCAGTCAGTTAAGTCGGAAGAGACTTTTTCTTCGCGTGCAGCAACTTGCCAGAAACATGCAACCAATCTTCCCATAGTACCACATTTTTGCATAGAATGAAATGTATGCTAATCAAATGGCCTCAAGGGCTCTTTTAGTCTCACTTTTTTGGTAGTGTCTGTTTTACCGAAAGTCCGCACTTTTGTGCGTGCCAGTTTGGTATGCGTGCCATCAACCCATCACGGACATATGGCTTTTTAGGACCAAGCCGGTATATAGGTAGTATTTGAAACACGTCTAACACGACTAACGGTAGTGACGAGCACCACAGATACACTTCGAGACGAATTAATAATTCAGGGAGAGCAATATAGATTACAAATATAGAATAAGCACATCAGTATAGTTGAGTTATTCTCCCCAAAACGGTTCTTTGTAATGCACTGGCTTTGATAAAACAGATCATAAAGAGCATGTCGTTCGTCATACTTAACTTACACAGAGTACACATGAGCATGATGAGGCGCAAACAAGGGAGTTTGTACTTCCCGAAAAGATCACATAGGTGTTGGTACAATATTTTTTTCATCGGCTAAAGGTTTCTCACCGGATTTTTGGACCAAAGAGCTACACAGACTTGCTATTTACAAGAAAAACAGACTTATAGGATTTTAAATCCACTACGCCACTTTCAGTTAAATATCATGCAAATCAAAAGTAGCTAGCGAATTTAACAAGCACAATAGATGCTCGACTTGGGAGAACAACTCAGACTCACCACAAAAATCAGAAAGTAGGCAAAAAGACTCTATTTTAAAAAACTAGGCTACAAGTATGGCGAAAAGTCTCACCATGCAAGGTATTTATGAGACGAAAAAAGATTTATGGGGAAGGGTCTCACATGGTAGATTTTACTAAACTAAATCCGTCATTGACTTATCTACATGTAGGGCGAAATTTCGATTTTTTTTTCTCTTTGACTCTAATGCGATCTCACCTCGCGAGATCGAAATTCCATGCCTCGCCTAGAATTTCACGAGTTTCCTCGTGTGATTACAAAGGTTCTGCTCGCACAAACACGTACAAACATAAACTGAAAACAAAACAAGCACATAAAAGTGGCTAACATACCACCCCACGTAGACAAATAAGGCACACAGGCCGCAAAAAGATATGCAATCCTATGTGGCTCACCGACCACTACTATGAAAGTAATAAAAATGGACACAAAACACATGAAATCCCTCCCCGAACCTAAACTTTAGCTCGTCCTCAAGTTTCAAGTTTAAGCAAGCGAAGGAATAGAAAAGAAAAAACAAAAAATTGATAATAAAGAAAACTTACCCCCGGGTTGCCTCCCGGGAAGAGCCTTTTATTATAGTCGTTGGCTCGACTTTTTGGGAATGCTGCTGTCCATTATCAAACGGGAACGAATCCCTTGCATCCTTTCCGGTATCCTTAGCATTTTGTGAGCCATCCTAATTAGCTCCTCCCCTCAAGTTTTCTAACAATTCCATGATTCCCTGCAAACTAAAATTAAACAAATCAGAAAAATTAAAAACTAAAAATAACAATGAGAATCAGTGGGAAAATAAAAACGACAAAGTGGGTCGAAACTCCCTGGGCAGTCCAATGTGTATGATGGGACTATGACGTGCGAATCATGGGTTTCTTCTATACAGTAGGGGCAGATTCAGGAGTCAGCTCAGCAGGTAAGCAAGTAGAATGTGTTTCTTCTTGTACCATAGGGGCAGGTTCAGAAGTCAGCTTAGCAGGTAAGGGAGTAGAATGGGTTTCTTCTTGCAGTGAGGGCGATTCAAGTCACCAACAGGATGGTTTATCTTCTCACGCTGGATGTCCTCAATCAGCAACATCGACAAACTCAAAGAATTGGCTAACTCAAAGAATTGTTTGAGTTTAAACTCATCTATGGGTTGTCTCGCGGCTTCTTCTAATATTGTTTGATCATCCTTGGTCAATCCAAAATAGAAACATCCTATCACATCCCTACTGCTCAATCTAGCATTTATGCACCCTTTTTCAAGCTCTCTAAACCGATACCACGCATCGTAGAATCTTTCTCCAGGAAGCTGACGGAAACTATGAAGGAGTCTCCTCTCTTCTGGCGGATAGAGCAGATGTCCATCAGATACGGTTTCTTGGTTGCATAAGTCCCTACACACACGAAGACAAGAAACCACGAGTAGTTCCGACAAAACAAAAACTAACGAAACAAAAGAAAACTATAAACAAAACGAGTAAAAATTTGCAATCAAGCGCTATAGTAGCTAGGAATTGACTCCCCGGCAGTGGCGCCAAATTTGATATGCTCAAATTACTACTTAGGAAACAAGTAGAAAGCAGTTATGTAAATAGACAATGCTAACCACGAGATCGTTCGCTATGGAATCAATTAGGCTATTGCAACGATTGAAAACAAGCAGTTACTTGTGAAACAATGTTGATTTGTTTGAATTTGAGTACTTCTTAAAACTAGAAAACGAAAATTAGCAACGTAGTTGTTTGTAAGATTGAGGTAGAAGGAACACAGTAGTTACGATCAAGCAATGCTAATTCTCTCTAGGGATACGTTCATACTGTCATACGGTCGGTGTACAGAAAACTATCAATTCAACCTTTACGAAACGAGTTTGAAGATATTTGAACTAGAGTAATCGTGGGTCGTCAATCCACGATCCTTAACCAAAACATTTTAGAAAATCTTTGAACGAGAGTATTGAATTGAAGAGTTTTTACGAAGATCTTTGAACGAGCCCAATCTATATGAACGATTTCAAACCCTAGAAGCGAATACGCAAAGCTATCACGCAATTACCATGTCCGGAGTGATTTAGCTACTCATAATCGAAGCAAGAATGAAAGAATACAAAATATTGCTCATGATTAACACAAACAAAATGATAATCTGTGTTTCTTTTTCTTTTTTTAACAATAATGTTTTTCCTAATAACCAACCAATGTTACAAAGAGCATAATGTCAGGGCCGGCTCAATAATTTTGGGGCCCAGTGCAAGTTTTATTATCCTAAGTTCTAAACTTTTGTTCATAGATAAACAAGGTACACAAATCTCACACTTAAATGGAAAGTTTAAATCTTAAGTCATGAACATCAAATCTGGAGTAGTATCTACAAGAATTTCAAATGTCCTACTAAATTTTATGTTAAATGATATAAAAACGATACCATGTTTCACTATAACTAAATATGATATGTTGCGAATTCAAGCATAACGTTGTGGCGTGTGCCTTTAAAAATGGATAAGATTTCACCTTAAATTTCTAAGAAAGTTTTAAACAATTTGATTAAAAAAAGAGAAGAAATAAAAGATCATGAATCAAATGTCACATTTATTTTTTAACACTAATATTAAGATGTAGTGTAAAATAAAGTGGCAAAAAGATGTACATGGGTGTAAAATATGACAAAAAACTCGAAATGTAATAGTTGTATTGGGACGTATAATATATAAGGGGGATACCGAGAGTTAAGAGGAGAGGAAAGAATTTTGCACGCCGCTTAATGTTGAACCTTGTGGTATTAATATTGAACTTTGTGATACTAATATGTTGAACTTTAGTTTATCAAAAAATATTACTGATATGAAATTTTTGGGCCCCCGGATTTATTGGATCCTCCTCGCACATGCCCTAATCCGGCCCTGCATAATGTAAACGCCCGTATGATACAAAATCATCTCAAACAAACCTTCACCTAAAATAAGACCACTCGTCGACCTGGAAAACTCGCAAAATATTGCATATTACATATGATAGGTGATTGGTGATGCACTTCACTAATACATTCTAGATGAAGAAAAAAATGACCAACCGTCCATCATGAAAAACTGCCAAATTGCATGTTACGTACAATTGGTGAATGGTGATTCACGAATCAATTGTTGTTCTAAAAGCTACAACCGACAATGACTCATCTTGCACGAAGCTAAAACGAAGCTTCAATTTTCTGGCGTCATTCACCGTTGTACAATCAATTCCTTATCAAGATGGATCTATCAATGTTATTGAAGTAGTACGTTCCAAAAGTAAGTTGGGCCTATGAAATTTGGGTCCATTGCCATTTGGGAGGAGGAGACTGCATTTGGGAAATAGGACAAACATGATTCATGCTCCTCCATGTCTTCGATCTAGATGTAGATGTCTAATCAAGGTTTAGCCAAGGAAAAATTGATATGTGGATGTTCTTAATCATCCAACATGTCTTGGCTTACATGTTCCTCTAGCCTCGTGACAAGAGTCGCAAGTTATGTGGTTATGTTTTATGCGTAATGGACTTTTAAGGGTTTGAACGAGATGAGTTATAACACATGCTCCTTGTTGGATTCATTTTTAAGTTGTAATTTGAAATTGATAATACTAATTTCAAATCAAATTTGAATAATTATGAGATTGTTTAGTCAACTAGCCAACCCCCAGTTGCTTATTTACGTTTGATACCCCTATAACACGAGAGACCAACATATGAAGCGACCAAGAAAAGACTCAATCAAACTACCTAAATCCTTTGATAACAATTTAAAGATCAATGATGTTTGTTTGTGTCTTTTCTTAATCATTCTAATTGGTGGTCTCTTCGGGGACCTGCTATTTAAATATTGTGATGAGAGTGATAATTGAGAATTTAAGGATGGTGTATGTGATATACTCGAAGCCCACATCGATTTTGAATGTGAATATTGAAGGGCATGCATATACACTCTAAGACTCACTCACATGGGATAAGTCATTTTTTGGTCAATTTCAAGCAGTAAGCTGGTTGGGGATTATGTTTAAAAGTACTGGACAGTATCATACGAATGTACATGTGTGGCTCATGACCCAGATGCATTCTATGTTGGGCTAAATCCAAATTGGGCACGCTATTACACGAAGCTAGTGTAGTTTAGGTTTCACTCGTGGTCGCGGTGGCCAATGGGTTGGATCGAGTTGGATCGGATGACCCAGCTAATGAAACCCAACTCCGATTATGCAGCACAACAAAGACTCTACAATAATATCATCAAGACTTGCAAAAAATAAATAAAAAATTCTTATAAAAACTTTATTTATAAATAGAGGTTCTTCCGTCTAGCTCAAAGCAACAAGACAATGTCCAGACAATCAATCGATTATGTTGAGTCACAACAATAATCTCAACCAAACAATAACAAGTATCAATCGATCAATAAGAACGTAAACGATGAAACACATAATTTACGTGGTTCAGCCAAAATAGCCTACATCCACGGGAAACCAAGCACGTATATTGATATCAACTGAGATTCGATTACAAGCTTATACAATCTATACAAAGATCAAGCCTAATCGATTATCTATACTCCTCAATCAATTGAAAGAGAAAACAAGATCAATCTCAAAGACAAACAAGCGACAATGGAACTCGAACCAATTCTCAATAAGCAGATCACGAAACCTGATATCTTCAACCGTCAGTCGTGTGAATAACCTTCTTCAACTGCTATGCAAAATCTCAGAGCAAATGATGAAGAATCGAGAGAGAATTTCTGAGAGTTTTCCAAGCTAACAATCGACTCTTTTTGTTTTTCTTCTTTAATAACCGCTCATAACAAACTAACGAGTGAATTTATCTCAGCCATTGATCAACAGGAACCAATCTGAACCGTCCAATCACCTTGAGTAAGCATCCACGATCTGAAACTTGGTTTCAGAGATTTCTGAAACTTGGTTTCAGAGCTTTCTGAAACTTAGTTTCACTCGTCTGAAACTTGGTTTCAGATATCCTGCTTACTTGATTTGAGATAAAACATAACAAACTCCACCTTAGCTCAAAATCAAGTCTACATGCTCTTTTCCCAATTTACTGTTCTTTACTCGGTAGAACCAACAACCACTTAAGCTCCCTTATGGCTAGAGCATGCCTTCCAGAATCTCTGTGCAAAAAATTCAGACCAATTCACCAACATTTATCAGCTCTACACAATACTTGAACTTGGCAGCTGACAATGGTTTTGTGAAAAAATCTGCAGCATTCTCTGATGTATGAACCTTTTCCACTCTTACAGTTCCTCCATCAATGATGTCCCTTATGAAGTATAACCTCACATCTATATGCTTGGTCCTTTCATGAAAATGCTGGTGTTTTGCTAATTGAATGGCACTCTGATTATCACACATCACAGATACACAATCTTGTTCAATGCCCAACTCTGTAATCAAACCATTCAACCATATGGCTTCCTTGATCCCTCAGTTACTGCAATAAACTCAGCCTCATATGTTGATAATGCAACTATAGACTGCTGAGAACATTTCCATGAGATGGCAGTACCAAACAAAGTAAATACAAACCCTGTGACAGATTTTCTAGTGTCAACATTAGAAGCAAAATCTGCATCAACAAATCCCTTTAATGGTGAGTCTGATCCTTTTGATGCTTTGAACCTCAGACCATAGTGAATTGTTCCCTTAATATATCTGAGAACACCCTTCACTGTATTCCAATGTATCATACCTGGATTGCTCATAAATCTACTAATGATACTCATTGCAAAAGCAAGATCTGGTCTGCAACAAATCATTGAATACATTATGCTTCCTACTGCATTTGCATAAGGAACCTTGAACATCTCCTGTATATCAGCTTGCTTCACAGGGCACTGACTCACTGGTTCCAGGATTCTGAGCACGAATCTGAGCTTAGACATATTCATATTGAACTTTGCAAGCACCTTAGTCAAATATGCAGATTGTGAAAGAAATAGACTTCTATCATGTTCTTGTCTACTAATGTCCATACCAAGTATTCTGCTAGCTTCTCCCAGATCTTTCATTTCAAACTCAGAGCTCAACTTAGTTTTCAACACTCTAATTTCATCAAGAGACTTCCCAGCTATCAATATATCATCAACATATAACAGAAAATAGATGCAACTCACACTGTGTATATTTGAAAAATATGCAATCATACCTGCTCCTTGTAAACTTTATTGAGCTCATGAATTCATCAAACCTCTTATACCATTGACGAGGGCTTTGTTTTAAACCATATAGAGACCTTTTCAACAAACATGCCTTGTTTTCCTTGTCTTCAATATGAATGCCTTCAGGGATTTTCATATATATTGTTTCTTCTAGCAGACCATGTAAAAACGCGGTTTTGACATCCATCTGCTGTAGTTGTAAATCCCATTGAGTTACCATGGCTAAGAGAATCCTTATAGACACATGCTTTACCACAAGTGAGAAGATTTCTGTATAATCTACACCTTCCTTCTGTGTAAAGCCCCTTGCAACAAGCCTTGCCTTAAATCTGATTGAGTGAGCTGTCCCAGTTTCAACCTTCCTTTTGAATATCCACTTACATCCCACAAGCTTCTTGTTCTTGGGTATAGTAACTATATCCCAGGTATCATTCTTCTCCAGGGAAGCCAATTCCTCATGAATAGCTGTGATCCACTTTTCACTATCAGTACAGCTAATGGCTTCTTGATAAGTGCTTGGTTCTGAGTAGTTGATATCTTCTGCAACTGAGAGAGCATAAGCAACATTGTATGATTTTCCCATCTGTCCATAACCATACATGTCATGAACTTTCCTATTTAACCTCCTCTCTCTATCTTTAGCAAGTTGATATGTAGATAGCACATTAGTTTCATCTGCAGAGATGCCTGAAACTGTGTCTCTAGTGGAGAGATTTTCCATATCATGTTGTTGTGCACTATTCTCATCCACAGGTGTATGCTTCTTATTTGCATGTAAATCATCTGTATTACTGCAATGCTCCACCTGAATCTCAATATTGGTTTCCACAGGTTTCAGCGGCATGATTGTTTCATTAAACACCACATCCCTGCTAATTATGCACTTTCTCTGGTCAATTATCCATAATTTGTAACCTTTTACACCAGTGGGGTATCCCAGAAAAATACATCTAAGAGCTCTTGGTTCCAGCTTTCCTTGTCTAACATGTGCTAGAGCCAAACACCCAAAAACCTTCAAATGACCAAGATAAGGTGGCTTGCCTGACCACAGTTCCTCAGGTGTTAAGTTGTTCAGAGGTGCTGTGGGACTTCTATTGATAAGGTAACAGGCTGTAGTTGCTGCTTCACCCCAAAAACACTTGCTTAAACCTGAGCTAATCAACATGCATCTGATTCTCTCTAGAACAGTTCTATTGAACCTCTCAGCAACCCCATTCTGTTGAGGTGTGCCTGGTATTGTTTTATGTCTAACAATGCCCTTGTTTTTGCAGAATTCATTGAATTCACTAGAGAGAAACTCTAAGCCATTATCTGTTCTGAGATGCTTGATTTTCCTTCCTGTAGTGTTCTCCACCTCAATTGACCATTCTCTGAATTTGCTGAAAGCTTCATCTTTTGATTTCAATATTATTAGCCACACTTTTCTTGAATAATCATCAATTATTGACATGAAATACCTTCTTCCACTCATGGTTTGTGTGTTTGTTGGCCCCCACAAGTCTGAATGCAGATAATCAAGAGGCGCTTGAGTATTATGCTTAGCAGTATCAAACCCAACCTTGTGAGATTTCCCCATAACACAATTTTCACAGAACTGTAGGTGAGTTATTTGATCTCCACACAGCAGATTTTGCTTTGATAATTCTCTGAGACCCTTCTCACTGAGATGTCCCATTCTTGCATGCCAAAGCTGAGTATTATCTTGAGCACTCACCTGTGATGATTCCCCAGAAACTGTATCACCTACCAGGTAATAGAGACCATTCTCCTTCAAGCCTTTCATTACAGTGATACCATGCTTAGTGATGCTCAGAACACCATTTTCTGAGGAATATTTGTGTCCAGTACTATCTAGTACACCAAGAGAAATCAGGTTCCTCTTTAGTTTAGGTATATACCTAACATTTGTAAGCATTCTTACCACTCCATCATGCAACTTGAGCCTTATATCACCAATACCTTCAATGTTGCATTCAAAATCATCACCTAGCAGTACAGAGCCACCTCTCCTAGCTTTGTAGTTTACAAACCACTCAAGGTTAGGGCTCATATGAAATGAGCATCCAGAATCCAATACCCAGTGTACATTTGACCTTGATTTCACCACTGAACAAGCCTCAGAAACCACCAGAACTTCAGCATCACCATAAGAGTGTGCAGACTCAGCAATGTGTGCATTATGAGTATTGTTGTTCTCTGAGTCATTTACTTGCAATTTTCCAGCCTTCTTGTCTCTCTTAAACTTGAAACATTGCTTCTTGAGATGACCTGGCATTTTACAATAGAAACACTTCCTCTTTTCAGAATTGTTACCATCTGCAGATTTGAATTTCTCAAATTTTCTGGTATCTGCAGACATAGGTGCTTTATTCTTTGCCTGCATCTTATGGCTCCACCTTTCTTTGATATTTAGGCTCTCAGCAGCATTGTCATTACCAGTGACAGGTCCCTTATGCAGCTCCTTGTTCCTTAGAGCAATATCCACATCCTCATATGTCAGTTTGGTGCTCTTATGAATAACTAGAGCATCAATAAAGTGCTCATATGATTTAGGCAGGGCTCCCAAGATTACTAAGGCTTTATCCTCATCAGAAACTTCAATGCTAACACTCTCCAGGTCCTGGCACATCTTGTTAAACTCATCAAGTCTTTGAAATAGACTTATCTGGGCTAATTCGAAAATTAAACAACCTTTTCCTCAGATGCAGCTTGTTTGCAGAAGTTTTAGAGTTATACATATCTTCCAGCTTGTCCCAGATTTCTTTAGCTGTCTTGATCTTGATTACTCCCTGGAGAATCTTGTCATCAAGGGGCAATATGATTGTGCTACGAGCTCTTCCCATGATAGTAGCCTTCTCCTTGGCATCAAATCCTTCTGCAAATCCTTTATCTCCCAAGAGTGCAGCATCTAAACCTTGATGAATCAACAGTGCTTCCATCTTGGCTTTCCATAAACCGAAATCGATTTTCTCCGTGAACTTTTCAACATCAAACCTCATGGATGATCCCATAGCTTGATCGAAAACAGTTGAGATTCAAATCCTTTCCCACAGACGGCGCCAATTGTTGAGTCACAACAATAATCTCAACCAAACAATAACAAGTATCAATCGATCAACAAGAACGTAAACGATGAAACACAGAATTTACGTGGTTCAGCCAAAATAGCCTACATCCACGGGAAACCAAGCACGTATATTGATATCAACTGAGATTCGATTACAAGCTTATACAATCTATACAAAGATCAAGCCTAATCGATTATCTATACTCCTCAATCAATTGAAAGAGAAAACAAGATCAATCTCAACGACAAACAAGCGACAATGGAACTCGAACCAATTCTCAATGAGCAGATCACGAAACCTGATATCTTCAACCGTCAGTCGTGTGAATAACCTTCTTCAACTGCTATGCAAAATCTCAGAGCAAATGATGAAGAATCGAGAGAGAATTTCTGAGAGTTTTCCAAGCTAGCATCTGACTCTATTTTTTGTTCTCTTCTCTTTAATAACCGCTCATAACAAACTAACGAGTGAATTTATCTCAGCCATTGATCAACAGGAACCAATCTGAACCGTCCAATCACCTTGAGTAAGCATCCACGATCTGAAACTTGGTTTCAGAGATTTCTGAAACTTAGTTTCACTCGTCTGAAACTTGGTTTCAGATATCCTGCTTACTTGATTTGAGATAAAACACAACAGACTCTGTATTGACAATTGTGTAAACAAAAATTCATTTCTCGAAAAATAATAAACTTAAATTTTAAATGTTACATTTGATGTATCAAGCTTGATGAGTCAAAAGTTATCAATAAATTGGATGCGATGATAAATAGGAGTATCTTTTTGTATAATTCGGCAATCAAATTAAAAGATTTTGCAACAACCAGATGGCTATAGATGTATTCCTTAATCATCTAAAGGAGCAAGCGAATGTTTTAACCGAAGACAAAATTTAAGTATCAATTGGATAAGAAGTGGAAGGAGATAACCGGATGGTGATACTTGCATAAGTACAATAAGTTCCGTTTGAAAAAGCTTCGAAGAATCAACGGACAACGGACGAATCGCAAAACCAATTAGTATCCATATCCGAGTTGATGGAGGGCCCAAAATCTTTATTGGTAGTAGGATAGGATAACAGTCCTAACTGGGCTGAGGGTACATGTCCAATGCCGACAACGCCAAAAGGTTGGGCAGTTGGGCCTGTAACAGAGCAGTAGCCCGTTGCATGAGTCAATGATTCGGTTATCGGAACTCTTTATGTTCTGCAATGATGCAGTATTACTCCATCTATTCCGCATAACTCTTAATTGGTTTGTTCGGCATGGAGAAATGGAAGTAATAGCGTTCATCATAGAAACACAACATCAAACAAGAAATTGAAATCGACAAGATGATGCGGGATAGGGCTTTTAGATATCACCAAATGCTGAAAGCTCGGGTCCATGATGGTAGAGTGCCATTACATGTAAACTGACTCGAATGCACCTCGTGTACTCCCTTCCTCCCTTTCAACAATCTCAAGAGCGAAATGGCCCTTCTTCACTCACGCAAAATAGCTGGATCTAGAAGGCTTGGACACAGGTAGAATACAAAATGCTAATTTGAAAATGGTCATGTGAATAGTAAATTACAAGCTTTTAAAGAAACGGAGGTAGTACAAATCTGCATTTGGCCTTGTCGAAAAGAAAAGTCACGAAATGATCAATATTAATTGAAAAAGAAAAACACCTCTAAGTCTGTAACATACAAACTTGATAGGGTCTCCAGGAGCATCATAATGTTGCAGCAGTTGGTGGTTGTATACATCAAGCTTCTAAATATAAAACAAAAGCTGAATTCTAGCTAGTTATGAATCATTTTTTTCTTACATCTATAGAGGTTGCATCTCTACTTTAACCTGATCATCATCACCGTTTTTGGAGGGTGATGCAGAGTCGTCGTGGCTGGTGGCAGCATCCATTTCTTGGACAGGTGGTGGATTGACTACAGTCATCGGCACAAGAGCATCGTCTGATAGACGTCCTTTCATCTCCCGGTGCTCCTGGCACAAGGCACAACAGTGCATGCAGCAGTGCACCAAGCAAGGGTCGCATGGCGAGTTCTGCATCAGACATGAAATCGAACAAAATAAGTTTCTATTGGATCAGAAGTTGGACGTTTCGTAAGTATACCTTCTGGGATTCACCTTGAGATGATATTTCTTCTGCACTGATTGGCGAAAAAGGCCGGTGTATATTCCACACATCCACCAGCCGAAAACCAAACTCTCACCGATGAGGAACACTGTTCTTGGATCCATCATACCATGTAGAGCTGCAGTTGTTGCAGCGAGCGCAAGACCACCCTCTACGAAAATGGCATGACAAATGCATGGCCCGTTCCATGGGGTATCATCCCTTATCTGTTCAACGTTGCGACCAAACAAGACACATGGGCAGAACAATCCTGTCCAGCCTGGAGGTATATAAAATATAAATCTATGCAGATGAATATATATGCACATAACATAGAAAGTGCATAAGAGGCAACAAGCCAACAAGTAACTAGACCAGACACAAAAGTAACTTCCAGACTCCAGTTCTACTAGTTCCGAAGGGTGTTTCAGTTCGAAGAAAAAATGCACGGGAGAAGATTAACTGTTGCATGTGAACAAAGGTGCCTCTTTTATTGGTTCACGTAGCAAACCTCAAAGTGTGACCGACTGTCTACTTGCGAAATTCAACTTCTTTTTCAGTAGAAGAAGGATAATTGTTTACTTAGGATATTTATCTCTGTAAAACAGGAACGAGAAACTCACAACTTTCAGTGTCGTTAGCACAATCGAAAATCCCGGTGGTCCATGGTTCATCGGCAGGTGCTTGATAGCTTTCTGGTAAAGTCTGTCCACACTCATTGCACTTGCGAACGTGCAACTGCATTGATGACAAATCTTAAAGCTTATCACCATACAAAATCTCATGTAATCCAAGGGAGCAAATTCACAGACTTCAGGTTAGACTTGGAGGTGATGATATCAGTAAAACCCCATAGATTCACAAAGCATCAATTCAGAAACTAGAGTAAGCATGTCACAGAGAACAAATTAACTTAAGAACAAACAAACACCTCCCTTAATTGCTGAAAGCAACAGTAAGGACATATAGTAAAGAGGCATCATATTGTCCTAATGAAATGCTCAAGGTTTAACCAGTAAAACTTACCTAGGAAACTACATGATGTTGGGGACAGATCAAAGCAAGGAAGACATATTTTCAAAAGTAAGATTAGGAAGACAAGATCAAGTTACCAACTTTTATGTCTATACAGACAAACATCAAGAAAACCAGAACTCGTAAAATGTAAATCAGCTAAACAAGTGTGCAAAAACTAACATAGGAGTGTCATTGAGAGCTCCTCTCGCTATCATGAAGCAAAAACACTCTATTGTACACGACTTAAGGCGCAAAAAGAAAAAAAACAACATTGACAAGGTAAACTTCATCCAACACGCAAGAAGGTAGTAAAAGAGGTGAATTGTAATAAAGTAATTCAGCTAGTCTACTATGAAAAGTTCATTGTAATGGCAGATCCATGAAGCAAAACCGCATGCTACTATTCATCTCAAGGCGAAAAATCAACATTGACAGTATAATCCAATATCCAAAACCAACATCACAAGCTAACAAAACCAGAAACACAAACAAGAACATTCAGATAGACATTGTGTCATTATCTTCATTACACACATGGTTCTAAATCTCACCAAAACGGAACGAGAAATACCGAAACGTCTCAGTTTTTGCCTCATCGAAATGAAATGAACTTGGAATCCGAAACTATTCTAAATCCCTTGTACTTCAAAATTTTTATTTTACTTTCAAAATATTTCAAGAAGTTCCGAAAAAATATGAAATGTCTACGAAACGTTCCGAAACTTCTCTGTTTTTGAAGAATCCGAAACATAGATTTTAATCTACGATTACACATACACATAGAAACTTGAGTGCGAAACACATAATTTAACATCAATGAAGCTAAAAAATGCACAAAAACACCATACCTGAGGAACATCAATGGGCTGGTTTAGCTCACCGGGATTAATTTCCTCCATTGGCCCTTGATCCTTCTTCAATTTCACATACTTCGACGGGTGATTCACTTCCTCCGCCATTTTTCCCCAAAGATCTGATACAGAGAAACAGAAATTACATGAAATAGAAGCAGAGACAGAAATCCCAGAGATAAAGATTGCTTTTTTATACCTTAAACAAGAATAAAAAACCCAAATAACTCACTCCCAGATCACAAATTCACATAAAACAGAAGCAAAAACAGAGAGCCCAGAAATAAAGATTGCTTTTTTTATACCTTCAACAAGAATAAAAAGACCCAAATAACTCTCTCCCAGATCACAAATTCACATGTATAATGAGTGGCAAATGCTTGAAAAGCTTTGGATTGTGATTGTAAAAAGAGGAAAAGTAATTACCAGCAAACGAGAATGGCGATGACTTTGCTTGGACTGGACTAGAATTGAAGAAATCAAGAAATCTGTGGAATTCTTGATTCTTTCACACTGACGAGTCGGTTCTAGTACAAGGTAACTTGGAAATCAATTGCCAGCCAAAAAAGGAAACATTTGCAAAAACACTCCCAAGTATACCTCAAATTGTAAAGTCGCATAACTTTTCATTTCTTGCAAAATACTCCACTACGCGGGAATATTCTGAGCGAGTAAGTTTAGAAGTAACCGAGCAGGACCAAATAGTCGAACTTTGATCGTTTGTGGTCGAAACATTTCCAGTTAAGACTTAAATAAATTTGAAGGTTTGATATTGTAAGTGATTAGGTTTGTCCGTAAATATGTACTCTGAAGACATTATCTTCTGGAGCCTATGTACTCTTAATTATTTGTGGTTATTTGTTACACTTTCATGTGTATTATCTCAGAAATTTTTTAAGAATCAAGATATGTGTATATCATATGAAAGAGAGGAAAACAAATACCACCTATCAAAACCTCTCAACCCCAAACCGTACGTCTTGCAAGTTTACGGGCAAGTTTGTTACAACCCCAGTAAATAAAAGTCTACGAAAAGAATCAAAAGGACTATTTAAATAAGAGTCTCACATCATCTAAAACTCTACCTATAAAAAGAAATCATCTCAACGATTTGAAATAATTAACAACCCTCATAAGTCATAGCAATACATATGAACCAACCAAATATTATCAGTAAATTTGATTTTGTACACCAAACTTTCCATAAATAACATTTGAAACATAACATGAGTTATCCATTACATACATGAACCAAAAGTTTGCTAGATCATTATCTTGGAGTATCTTCAACTCCTAATGACAAATTTATGAAGGCCAATTCCTATACCAACCAGCCCATGCAGAAACCAATCCACTAATCCCAAGTGTAACAGCATGATTACAAAATGGATTAGGCTCAATATCTGCAATTGCAATCACCAAATCTGCCAAATTAGCTGCCACAGCCATTAATCGCATCACCCTATCAACCCTAATCTTGTTGATCATTTTCTCTTCCACACCTTTCACTTCATCACCCAACTTTGCAACAATCTCTCTTTCCTTCTTAATCCCTTCTTTAATGAGTATAAAATCAGTCACTATGAAAAATATGTACCCAAATGACTCACCAAATGCTGAGATGAAGCTCATTCTCCTAGCCAATTTTGCATCAAGGACACCAACTCTTGATAACCACAAGAAATGGTCGAAAAAGAAGTAGACCATTTCGCCCGCGTTGGAAAGCACGGCCAAGAGGCGGAAAGTCTTCGTGGATCCCGGGTTCCGTCTGACGGCATTGAACCCGGTGAGGAACCGCCCCGTACGGAAGGCTTTCCGGCTTAGGCCAGACGCTACTTCCCATTGCTTGGCCCTCGTGGCGGCATCAGGGTGCGATTTTTCTACGTGCCAATGGACAAGTTTTGATACATATTGGAACGTCTTGACAAGTTTGTCAATGCCATCTCTTTTTGCCAAGAAGATGACCAATTTGTCTAGTGTGTCATCCATTGTAGCTTACTTGCAATGAGATAACTAGAAATGCGAAGAATAATTGGGCTTGTGTAGAGATTTAGAAGTTGAGGGGAGCCACAAAATTAGGGTGTTTTGGATAAACCAAGTTTTTATATATGGTTGGTCAATAATATTTTGTGATACTACTAGTCTTCAATATATCAATAGGACAAAACCTTTATGTCTCGTACCTTATTTTGTCATTAGCAACAAGTTAGATCTGAACCACCAATTTTTGGGATCGGTGATTTTTCGATAAATAGGATACAATTGAACCATAAAGATTTTACAATTGATACTCAAATAATTTCAATATTGTTATTAATGAATCTCTAGACATACTAATTATATAAATGACCAGATGATCATTTATATCTCCAACTAAAATATATCTTGAAGCTTACTTAAATTAATCAAACTTAACTTATTTTGATTTATCTAATATACAATAGCTTATAACCCGGGGCTCATTTAGATCAGCTTCAATGATTGTACAATTTAATACGGATGGAGATGTAGGTGATTGATTTCGATTGCTAAGCTTGGAATATTTGCCTATGTTTTACCCCTGGATCGGTTTGTTTAGCTTTATTTCGAGAACGGCTTTCAGCCTCCGAACAATTTTGTTTTTAAGAAGGTAAAATTTATCGAAACAAAATCATACTAGCAAGTTAGAGCATTGGAATACATGCATGCTATTCTAGTGTTTTGATTATTGAAATTTGGGATCGGATAATGTGTGACTGACGCTGCAAGTTTTGAATAATTAATAAGGACTTTGCTCTAAGAGAAATTCTTAGTATATTCAACAAATTATAATATTAGAATTAATGGTACATGTACAATCTCATTTCAAAATAGATCACAAACATCAAAATACATATATAATTCAATAAACGTGTAGAAGATTAAAAAGAATTGTGAACAGACAATAAATTTGACATTGATCACAAAAGAATCGCCTAATAAGGTGACTGATCAGGTCATGTCAAACACATTTTAAGCAACAAAAGAATGTTTCACAATTAAAGTCCAGCTAGAAATGGGACCCTTGTGGCAGGTAGCCATGATCGCCCTGCGATGAAATTCCCCACTGTAAACCTCCCGGCCTCGGCAGCGCTTGTGATAACTCGATATCCCCTCCAGCGGACTCTCCGGCTCGTTCCTGAACCCGGTCCGGTATTTCTATACTCCCCATAATACAATGTGTTCAGAGCGAAATTTCCATCCCACTCCAACCAACCTGCAGGATCCACCAATCTATCCAAATAACTCTGCATGACAACCGTTCTAGAGTACTGCTTCCATGGTCGCCCGAGAAACGATTGGAATGAACCAAGAACTGGGACCAAATCCGAAGAGGCCATGATCCGGGAATTATGTATCGAGATCCCTGTGTTCTGGTTTGGGTCGGTTCGTCCCTGGGCCGTGATGGTGTTCTTTTGCTTTGCCATGGGGCGACGGGCATAGATCATGCAATTTTGCAATACAACAGCGGCATTGCCAAAGATGAAGTCGACTGTGCCATAAATGTAGCATTCTTTGTAGAATTGACGTTGTGAGTGGACGTAGAGTGTATCTTGGTAGCCCTCGAAGCCACAACGATAGAAGACGGAGAGGTCGGCACCGGAACGTAGGGCCACGGCTTGGTGGTTCTGTGGGCCCGCAGTATTGCGGAATGTGATGCCAGTGGCGATGAATCCTTCGCTAGTTACCACTGTGATGATTTAATTTGAATGATATATTAGAATCCTTTTACGTGACAACAAGTCTATTGGTTCGGAAAATTAAAAATTGCCATATTCAACGCGCGAGTGATTATATTTTCCTAGATGCTGTTGACATATTTAAACTTAGTTATAAATATTGATGTTGATGCTAAGAAATATACTACTCCCTTCCTCCGTTCCATAGATTTCTTTCCATTTTTCTATTTTGGGCGTTCCATTAAAAACTTTCCATTTTCTTTTATGGAAACCCACTATCTCCATTATTAATATTTTAATCTCTAACTTTCATACTTTTTCAATTCTCTTTCTTACTTTTTACTATACACTTACTACTTCATCTATATAAACTAATTTTTTACTCAAATTTCTTAAATTTTGTGCAAAAATAAAATGGAAAGAAATTGGTGGAATGGAGGGAGTATTATTTTAAGTTCCATAGGATGAAATAATTACTTATAGCAATATGTTTTTTTTTTTTTTTTATAGTTTTTGAGATGTTAGAGGTGACTGATTATACAAAAAGCATGATAACTTACCAACTGTTCCGGAATTAAAGGTGGTCGAACCGCCTCCGACACTCCTACTGCCTGTAATAATAGTGTACTTCATGCCATCACCAACAAGCATAATATTCCTCATCTTGCTTCCTTCAATTTCCAAATTCTCCCTATAAACACCTCTTTTAACATGAATAACAAACCTCCCACTCCCAGTCCTCCTTGCCGCCGCATCAAGGGCGGCCTTAATAGTCCGGTAGTTGCCGGACCCGTCCTGGGCCACCACAACGTTCGCCCTAACCGAAGTCGATTGGAGCAACCTCCGGTCTCCAGCTGAAACCCAAGTAGGAAAGCCACCTTTGTAGTAGTTACTAGTCTCGTGAGTTGTGTCGTTACTACCTAGGGCCAACGTGTTACAAATCAATTTGGACACGTTGTTCGACATCAAAGGTAGCACAAAATCATCGACACCTAGCTCTGCAAACCCTGTCCGACACGTCTCTATATTTGTCAAGGCAGTGCTGAGCCATGTTTGAGCATCGAAATCGGTGCATTTGGTGTTGGTGTCTACAGTCTTGTTGAGTTGCTCGATTGTGTTCTCGTATAGCTTAACGCAATCAGCCCAAGCTCTCTTTTCAGCCTCGTTTCTACACTTAGTACCAAGCAACTTGGTGTTGCCTTCAGCCTTAACGGCACGTTCTAGGGCTAACTCCACTGCCATTTTTCTAAAGTCGGTTTTGTGCTTGGCAAAGTGGCGCGGATTGTGGCTCATGAAATGTTTGCATGGTTCGGGGTAGGGCATTTGGTTGCACCACCAGTTTATATCTCCGGCGGAGGGTAGTTGAGGAAGGGCGGATGTTGAAAGAAATGAGGATAAGGAAATGAATAAGATCAAGAAATTGAACTCGATAGCCATTGTTGGTTAATTGATTATGTACTCTTAGCCTTGTGGTGTTGTATAATGGATATATATGATATGTTGAGAGCCTGGTTTTTTATAGGTGACGAAGATGAAGTTGGTGTGTGTTGACAGCTAGAAGTCTTGCTAGTTAGTAGATTTGGATTGTAAAGACAAGAGTTGACAATTAATCAAGTAATGAACAAAGGCCAATTCAAATGAAAACAACCACTTTAATTTATTCCTTCCATTGTTTATTAGTACAAATTTTGGTGAGAGAACTTATATACTAGAGAAAATTACATGTATAACCTTAAGTATTTTGTGTTTAATATATATGCGCCATCAGTGCATAATCTGCATTACTAAACAAGTAAACATAATTTCAAACGGCAAAATTTCGATAACGATCAAAGAAGTCCACGTCTAACCCTCTCAACAAGATGTATATGAGAGTTCATTGAACACTCACAAACCAAAACTACATATTTCAAGTAGTTTCGTATTGAATCCTAAATGGAGAGAGAAATGACACCTCGTCGTCTAGTACATATAGGTAAGACATTCCGTTTGATCTAGTCGTGTTAGATAATATCTTCAAAGAATGCATTAATGAACATATGTATAGGTAAACATATGATGTTGATCCCGTCGAATATATATCTTCTCATAAAAATTGTTCATTCTTTATTATTTTTATTATAGGTAATATATATATTATTATTGTTCTATATTTGTGTAACATTAACATTGTCTCGATTATTTGCTAAGAATTAAAATAATTAAAAGTTGTGCCTATGATTCTGGTTTGGACGGAGGAATAATTGACGAGTGTACTATAATTACGTGTTTCGGAGGGGCTAATATATATTTCGACAAGTAGTACTTTTAATATGGGCGGTATCGGTCAATATTGATGAAAATAGAACAATATACAATATTCATTTGCTTGTATTTATTTCATTTTTACTCTCTCATTAACAAAATCCGCTATTTTTATACCAATTTCTTTAATATTTGACGAAACTACTCGGTTAGTTGTTGGGTTTGAAGGCCAACTGAAATTTCTTAACTTCAGCTGAACATAGAACCAAGATTTTGATTTAATTGTCCTAGGTTTGTAGAGTTTACTATAGTACGTAATTGTAATGATTTTGAAATAGATTCTCTGGCCAAATTGCAATTCGGCTAAAGCGTAAAATCACCAGGTTCATGTGAAAGTTGTTGTTACGTTCATGGTATGGACTGTAAATAATCGTAAGATCATCTCGTATAAACACTAAACGTATTTTTGTGAAAGTTTATCGGTATTAATTTTGCAGATTCGGAAAAAAGAAAAAACAGGTCAAGTAGTGCACGATCTACATTTAATAATCTGAAGAAATGGAAGGAAAAATAGAATTCTTTTATTGTTTGTTCATTGAATTTTGTACTTTGTGGTATACTAACATTTAATTAGAGAAGGAAAAGAAGAGAAAGTCGTGCGTGCATGTCCTAAATTTAACACTAGAAAATAAAGAAGGCGTGTTCGTGGCCATCATCTATTGTTAAACTACATGAAAATTATAAAATGTTAGGCACGCAAAAATCTACTTCACTCCTACAATTTGAATGACATAATTAACTCCTGAACTCATTCAATATACTGCAAAGATAGCGCACCAAGTAACCCAATGAATATCGGATTCAACATCTTTCAACAAGTTCGAAGTTCTAAATGGAATTGAACTTTAGTGATCAAAATCTAGACTTGAATATCGACAGAGTGCACTTGTATTTTATAGCCATTGTACAGAGGATCAACGAGGTTGAAACTGATTACGAGTGCGAAGAGTACTTGAGACGATCAATCATTAGATTTAAGACCTCCCTTAAAGTTCAAACTTTATATAATATATTTTTGAAACCACCAAATTTTTTCATTAATAATCTTCCTCACGAATACAAAAGAAAGTCTCCTGAGATACCGTCTATAAAGAGACTAAAATAGACCAATAAACATTAACAATTATATCCAAAAACATTAAAGATTTTCACTAAGAATATCGATAATATACATAAAAAGAAAATAAAAGTGTCTACTCATAAAACATTAATAATATATTTAAAACATTTATATTCATACTTAAAAACATCACTCCATCTTCTACGTACCTTATTAATGTAGGTCTTTTGAAAGACTTAGTGTTACCTATGTATGGGTTTCTCCGAACCATGCTCTTTAACTTATGATGTCTTCAAAGATTGCTTCTTCCCGACCCATGAATTCTTTTTTAGTGACATGATATCCGATGATGTTGCTCAAATGATATGAATTAGTTAATCAATCCGTTCTATAAATCCACATTTAAATATCAATCCGATCAAGAGGGACGTGATTGGGGTCCGAAACCTTTTCGTTTTCTTAATGAATGGGTTAAGGACAAGAATTTTATGCAAATAGTGGAGGACTCTTGGAAGAGGGAGGGTATTGAAGGTTGGGGGAACTATGTTTTTAAGGAGAAGCTAAAAGATTGAAAGAGGACTTGCGAAGTTGGCATAAGAGAGAATTTGGGGCGCTTGATAAGCGAATTGATGCGCTTGTGGATGAGTTGGCAAAGCAAGACTTTGAGCTCGAAGAAAGGGGTGTTGGGGAGGATGTGTCATCCGTGTCTGGGGCTGATTCTAATGCGGTAGAGGAGATACGGGTGCAGCAGGTGCAGGGGGTGCACGGAACGGGGCGAGGGAGTGAGCTTGTAGGAGTTTTTCACGAAGACAGAGGTGGTGCAGGTGCTGTAGCAGCTGGGAAGTGGGCGGGCAGCACCTGCACAGTTGCGGGGCAGGGTGTACAGGTCGGTACAGACGCTGCGGAGGCCTGCAGGGTGGTGGACAGCGTCTGTAGGGCTGGGGATCGGGCGTGGGATGCTAGGACAGAGCCGGTACAGCAAGGAAATGGGCGGATTTCGCAGCATGAATCAGTGGGGGAAGGGAGGGAAGTGAGTTTTAGTAAGGCAGCTGAATTGGAGAGGTTGTTGTCTATCAAAGAAGGTGTTCGTTTGCAAATGGTGAAGAAACGATGGGTTAGAGAGGGGGATGCTAACTCTAAGTTTTTCCACGGAACTTTGGAGAGTAGAAGGAGGAATGGTGTTCACGGAATGAGAATAGATGGGATTTGGGTGGAAGAGGTGCAAGCGGTGAAGAGTGGGGTAAGGGAGTTCTTTCGGCATCATTTTGAACAAAGAGTTGAAGGGGTTTTTAATTCCGTGGGGTTGGAGGGGAAGTGCTTGGACGAGGCTTTACGCAGCGATTTGGAAAAACCTTTCGATGAAGAGGAGGTGCGTTGTGCGGTTTGGAACTGTGGGATTGATAAGAGCCCAGGTTCGGACGGTTTCAATGGGTTATTCTATCGGACTTGTTGGGTAGTTGTTAAGGAGGACCTTATGAGGGTGTTTGATGAGTTCCATCGGTTTGGTAAACTGTGCAAGGGTACTAATAGTACTTTCATAACACTCATACCAAAAGTGACCAATCCGGTGAATTTAGGTGACTATCGCCCGATCGCTTTGGTGGGAAGCTTATACCGGATTATCTCTAAGGTGCTTGCGAATAGACTTGGAGGTGTGTTGGAAAATGTCATTTCTGAAAATCAATCGGCTTTCATAGGAAATAGAAATATTCTTGACGGTGTGCTTATAGCTAATGAGGTGATTGATGAGGCTAAGAAGCAGAAGAAGAAGATGTTCCTGTTTAAAATTGATTTTGCAAAGGCCTATGATTCGGTGAGCTGGAGATTTCTATTTGATATGCTTAAGACGTTGGGGTTTGGGGAAGTGTGGATTAGGTGGATTGTCGAGTGTGTGTCTACAGTGTCTTCCTCGGTTTTGCTAAATGGAAGCCCAACCGAAGAATTTGGAGTCCAGCGAGGCTTGCGTCAAGGGGATCCGTTATCGCCGTTCTTGTATTTGGTGGTGGCGGAAGGCTTGAGTAGGATGTTTAAGAAAGCAAGTGACCTGGGTCGTTTTAAATCGGTTCTTGTTGGGTCTAAATCGGTGCCTATTTCAATTCTTCAATTTGCGGATGATTCTCTGATCCTTGGGGAGTTTTCGGAGCATAACTTTGGTGTCGTGAATGCGATTCTAAGGTGCTTTGAACTTGTTTTGGGTTTGAAAATTAATTTTCAGAAGAGTATTCTAATGGGTGTGGGTTTGACGGAAGAAGAACTTACGATTGGGGCGACTTTGCTTAACTGTACCGTGGGCTCTTTCCCCTTTACGTACTTAGGCTTTCCGGTTGGAGGTAAAATGCGTGATAAGACGATGTGGAAGGAGGTGATTAGAAAGTTCGAGAAGCGTCTAGGTGCATGGGAGAATAGATTTTTGTCGTTGGGCGGACGTATTGTACTAATAAAATCGGTACTTAATGCTTTGCCTCTCTATTTTTTATCTTTCTTCAAGGCACCAGAATCGATTCTGCTTTGTTTGAAAAGCATGCAAAGAAATTTCTTGTGGGGAGGAAAGCCTCATGACGGTCGTCGGAAGATCTCTTGGGTGAAATGGGACATTGTTTGCAAGGAAAAGGAGGAAGGGGGTCTTGGCATTAAAAATTTAAAGTCCTTTAATCTTGCTCTCCTTGGTAGATGGGTGTGGAGAATCTTACAAGGTGGGGAGGACCTTTGGTGGAAAGTGCTAGACTCTAAATATGGATCATTTTTACATAATGTGGAGTATTTTTTGAGTAATAATTCCGGTAGAAGTTCGCGGTCGGTATGGTGGAAAGACATTATTAAGTGGGTAGGTGCCAAGGATTGGTTCGTGTCAAATGTTTGCAAGAGAATTGGCAATGGTAATGATACTCTATTTTGGGAGGAGAAGTGGGGTAATTTACCGGAGAGCTTGAAAGTTTTATACCCGAGGTTGTATGCCTTGGAGATGAATAAGCGTTGTTTGTTCTCGCAAAGGGTAGTAGGTGTGGGTTCCAACTTGGTTTATGCATGGGAATGGAGGCGTAACTTATTTAGTTGGGAAGAAAGTGAGGTTTTAGCTATTGAAGCAATTGTAAATGCCTTAGCCCGAAATGCAAATGTGAATGATATGTGGTTATGGAAGGAGGGGAACGATGTGATTTACACCACCAAGGCCGGTTATCGAGTTTTGGAGACATGTGTGGAGGAGGAGTCTTGCAAACCTTGGTTTAAAGTGTTTTGGAATAAATGGGTTCCAATCCGGTTTTGAGAAGCGGTGGCGTGTGCTTTCTATGATCACCGGGTTTCTAACTGAAGTAACTAGACCATCGTGATTTAGTTTTAAATATCTTGAGGGGCTCAAGGGATTGAACCATTGTGATTCAATATTGAGTATCTTGAGGTTGTTTTGTTCTTGGTTACTTTCCTAGCCTTTGATCACATATTAAATTACTCGCCACTTGTCTTGAAAGATAGCAAAGGGTGGAGGAATGTGGTTAAGAAGAGGCCCGGAGTGGTTCTGTGGTGTTTACATCACCTTGTCGTATTGGGCATGTTTAAATACTATCCAATATCGGCCTGGAGTCGTGAGGGTTGATGAATGCGTACCCCAAACCAATACGTACAAAAGTACGGACTTCGGTAAAACAGACACTACCGGTTGGTTTTTATATGATTTGACGGGATCTCCTTCAAATTTGCTGAGGCTGGTTAATTTCTGAGATGATGCAACATATTAGGGGCTTCGATTTCCGTGGACTTTTCTCTGGGCGCACTTTTGTTTTTGGAACTTTGGAGAGTGGCTTTCTTTTTTAGTGTGGTTCCTGGAGCTTCATTTGCAATTGTAATCTTGGTGGTGTAGTGGGGTTAGTGCATTTTTGGTTTTCTGTTAGTTGCGGTGCTTTGTTGTTTTTGGGTGGAACTGTTTTGATTGAAGTGGTCTTGAACTCTGTATTTTGTCGTTTGGAGAGCATTTCTTATGCTCTGTTGTTTATGATTAAATTTTTAGCCGTTTCAAAAAAAAAAATGTATATCGGCTATATGATCCACCTATATATATCTGTGATCCATCCATTTGTACTAGAATACTAATACGATTTTAATTTTTTGTATATAGTTTTGTTCTATTATTTGATCTAGAGTAATCTTGAAGTCGTGATGTAATTTTATCTGTATAATCTATTTGTAATCTTAAAAAAAATTCCTAATATTTTCCTAATAGTCAATTTCTTACTTATACAACTTCTTTTCCTAATATTTTTATTAGCAAGAAATTTTCCCTATTTTTTTCATAACCATGCTGTTAGATACATAACATAGCTTTATTTGTAATCCACTATTTTTTTTCATCTCCCCCATTTTCCCTAAACCAAATTTAACCCTAACAAAGCTTGTGTTGATGAAATGGATCGATATTAATTCCACACATAGATCAAAATTGGACGAATTTACCCAAAATTGGATTATGGGTTATTAATTAAGTGAAGTTGTTTGCGGTGTGTTGGTCCAATCAGAAGGATCCAGGAACTAAAGAACTTGTTTGCAATTTGCCGTCAAGTTAAGTTGGTTGATGACTCAGATATTTTATCATGAACCTAAGTTCATTTAATTTGAGGGAAAATGCGGAAAAAGAAAAAAAAATAAGGAAAAAAAATAACTTTCCTTATTTTGTGGGGATAGATGTATTTTATATAGATTTTCATAAATTTTTCAGGAAAATAAAATTTTTTCCTATTTTTTTCATTTACCCCATTTTCCCTCAAACCAAATGAAGCTTACGGCTAAAGACATACAAAAGGCGAATTAAAGCTGTGTGCCATGATGTTACTTATTCATAACATAAAATATTAGGAAAATAAGTTGTATAAGCAAGAAATTGACTATTTCTTTCTCTTGTTACATAATTTTTTCTTTCTAAATTTTCCGGAAGTATTTGACTCAAACAAAAACCGGCCACTTTCGCGAAAATTTTCTGTCATAAAATAAATATGGTGTATATTAAAGTTGAGGTCGCTTGCCGGGTGCTTAAAAGGTTTAATTTACATGTACTGGTATTCAACTTCCGAACTTATTCTACTTAAATTAAGGGTGTTAACAAGTCGAGTCGAATCGAGCGTGAACCTTATCGAACGCCTGATCGTCTCATAGAAGTCGAGTCGATCTCGAGTACGATCTTTGTCGAGCTTTAAAATTACGTGATCGATCAAAAGCTCACGAGCTTGCTCACGAGCGGCCAAATTAATTTAATAATTATTTAAATTAATTAATGATATATTTAACTTAAGAACGGTATTAAATATGTTCATAAATAAATAATTTTTTCAACATTAATATGTTACTTAATTTTTTAAATACAAAATATATACCCACATAAAATTATATCTATATATTTTTAAAAATAACTATAAATACATACATAATTATAAATATATCTTTATTTATGTATTCACGAGCAGTCGAGCTTTTTTTCCAGAGTGCTCGCGACTTAATCGATAGCAAGTCGAGCTTGCTCGCGATCAAGCTCGTGTTGACAGAGCTCGGACTCGAGCCGAACTTTTTCACAAACTGCTCACGATCAGCTTGATTTGTTAACACCCCTAACGTAAATTAATATTACATATTTAATTGATGATAAGTATATTATTTTCGTTTCATTATTCCCATATGAATTTTGCAACATCTAAGTTTCAATCAAGGCAAAATGAATGCGTATGTATACTTACTAATTGGCGATCGATCGATCTACATGCCTCCAGGCTTTAGCTAGGCTCTAAGCCTCTAACTGGATGTAAAACTTGGGAGTGCATTTCTTATTCTCTAACTATATACTTTGGAATTGAGCATTAATAAATTTTTGCCGTTTTTTAAACAGGAGGTTAAACTTGTGAAGTTTTTGTAATTATGTATCATTGAATCCCATATTTTAGAGTTAAAGGTGGTATATCGTATAGTTTTCCCACTAAAATGAAAAATAAATAATGAGGAGAGAAAAGTTTGGAATATTTCTTCGAAACTACGATCAGATTAGCTGTTTAATTAGGTCGATTATACATTCATTAGCTGCAAAGTTGACACAACTTAAAGTATAATTATTCAAATTAATTCCTAGCGAAACAATTGTTTAGAATTTAGATCACTAAGTACGGGCTTAATTAATATACTTAGTCTGTCAGGAGAAGATTTTCATGGGTAAGAATTTCAAACAATCATTGTCAGACAGAACATTTCTTATACTAATTAATAAGAGCCGACTTTAGTTTATTTTAGATTACAATTAATATTTAAAATTAAAAGCACGACTTGGATAAGGAATATTATTGTGAGCTCGATCATATATTGGGAAAAATTTATCTTACTTTTTTTTTTAGAAGAAATTTTATTTTAGTTACGACACTGCCGAATTTAGGTACGATAAAATGGTACTGTCCAATTGTCCACAATATCAACCACCCTTGTAATTTAATAAATCTAATACCTAAATCGGACAATCAATCTGCCGTATCGATATAAATTGATAGTGTCTTATTCTACTACACATAAAATGAATTTTTCCCCATAAGAAGTTACGTAAAAAATTTGCTTCCTTCTCTTCTCCACTCATTTTTATCATATACACTAAAATTTATTCTGAATATTATTGTCCACATTCCACAAGATTTCTGCTTGTTAAGATTTCACTAGCAAACTCTATCACATACGAATTAAGAAGAATTAAATAGAACTTAACAATGACGATGAATCAATCGAATCAATTAACCAAACAATCAATGCAATAAACGCATGAACTGAACAACACATGATTTACGAGCTTCGGCACTCCATCATCATCCTATGCCCGCGAGAATCAGCCAATAATTCACTATGAAACGCGATAAACTTACATTAACTTGATCAAAATAGTTAGCGTCCAATTATCACCACAATCTAGTCGATAACCTCTAATTCTAGCTCCATCTGTAACGACCCAACCACTAATGGGTCGAGACCTGACCCATTGGATCGACGATGTTACTGATGACTGGTTCACACAATCTCCTTGGTATGATCATGTCCGCTTTGGGTCGGAGCCCCAAAATGCCTCATACCATAGTAGAGTAATGGTCTACCTATATTTATCTCACCCGCTTTTAACCGATATGAGATGTTACAACTTACAATCCACTCCCTAAATCCTCGACGTTATCGTTGAACCTTAGGTTACAATCTATCCGGACTCTCGAGACCAACAATCCGTGCAGAATTCTAGAAGTGGCCCTTACAGGCTCAAAAGTTAGCTCCCACCGCCCATACAATGTATAGCACTTTACCCGCATGACACTTAGTTCATGCAATTCCGGATAGCCCCGCTCTGATACAACTTGTAACGACCAGACTACTAATGGATTGAGACCCCGCCAATTGGACCGACGAAGTTACTCATGATTGGTCCACACACATCTCGTTGGTATGATATTGTTCGCTTTAAGTCAGATCCGCACGAATTTACTTTTAAAATCAACCAAAAGACCTCATACCATAGTGGAGTAATGGTGGTCTACACATATACCATTTATGCCACCTGCTTTTAACAGACGTGGGATGTTACACTATCCAATCTATAACTACTCTACAGGTGAATCAATGTATCTGAAATATGAATAGTATTACAATCGATAAGAATCGAACTTATATGTAAAAGAACACGAAGAACAACGGAGTGAAGCAGCTGTCCTTGATCTCCAACCAAATCTGTCATGATCTGACGGTTCCAGATCACTCCCTCACTTATTATCTAAACAATTGCAAAACAAGTCCTTTTACTTCCAAAATTTTGCTGAAAAACCCTTATACTTCACATTTCTTCACACTCCTTTTGCCAGAAAAATTTAGAATTTAAGTTCTATAGTAACACTAGACTATATAAGTATAAACATACAAACAAAAGGTTATAGTGTAAATCACTTATATTTCATATATATATGTCATAATAATGGCATGACATGTACAAAATCAATCAATAAATAATCACATGCTATTTTACACGCCTTAATCAATAGTAGGCCGACTATCTTGAAATTGATTACAATCCACTTGTAAATGGTACCCCTGTAGCAGGCAGCCAAGCCCGGCCCGCTATAAGATTTGTAACCGTGAATCGGGATGCCACATTTGCATCCGTTATGATCTGATAACCGGGCCACTGAACCCGGTTTGTAGTAGAAGATCCTGGCCCGAAGTTTTGGTACTCTCCATAGTACAATGTATCTTGAGCGAAGTCCGAATCTTGCCATCTGGACCAACCCTCAGGATTAATCAGTTCGTCCAGGAAAGTCCCCATGATCACGGTCCGTGAGTATTGTTGCCATGGTCGACCTAGAAAGGTACGGATGGACCCAATCTCGGGTTTGAGATCGGGTGCAGCCATGATACGACAATGATGGATTGATATGCCCGTGTTTTGGAACGGGTCGCCCCTGCCTTGGGCAGTAATGATATTGGCTTGGCCTTGTAAAGGTTTACGAACATATATGTTGCAATTTTGGAACACGACTGCAGCATTACCGAAGATAAAGTCCACCGTACCATAAATGTAGCATGTCTTGTAGAATTGACGTTGCGCGTGGGTGAAAAGCGTGTCCTGGTACCCCTCGAATGAACATGCATAAAATACAGAGAGGTCGGAGGCACAACGGAGGGCTACTGCTTGCCCTTTTTCCGGCCCTGCGGTGTTGCGGAATGTGATTCCACGTGCTATGAATCCGATACCATCCACCCCTGAGAAATCATTTTTTCCAAAAATAAAAGGAGGCCATTTTTCACAATAATTTAAAAAAAAAAAAAAATGATAGAAAGGAAGAAGAATTTATCAAGTAAAAATTAGCAAGTGGAAGCTTAAGTAAAGTACAAATTGATTTGAAGTTTAAGCTTTGTATTGATTAGAATGGTGTTAATTCACTAATTCACTTAGTTAAACGTACCGTTAATTAAGCTAGGCAAGTAAACTTAAGGGAGTAATTGATTCAAATGAGAAAAGCCTTGTTACACCTAACCAAGCAACCTATGTGAAACAGTTGAAACCTAAGTAACCGAAGTGCAACCTCTTCAGACAAGTGTTAGTGTTCACCGTGTTGGAGAATGAATATAAACGACTGATTTCACATCTTTAAGTTTGAACTTTTAGACGAGATGGATAACCATGTGAATCTTACCGAATGTAGCAGAGCTATATGTAGTGAAACCTTCTGAGACGCTGCGACTGCCTGTAATAATAGTATACCGCGCTCCATCACCAACCAGCATCACCCTACTCATTGTCCGGTTAACCAGAACGTTCTCCCGGTACGTCCCTCTCTTTACATACACGACTACCCGATTGCTGCTCACATTACGCATTGAAACTGCATAGTTTATCCCCTCCTGGATTGACCTGAAGTGACCCGATCCGTCCTGAGCCACAACCACGTTCGCCCTCTTCGATAACGCCAAATCCTGCAATAGTTTCCTGTCTCCCCTTGTCACCCAACCTGGAAATCCACGCCGAGTCGTGTGATGATTATCATATCCCATAGTCGGGGAGTTATTCAGCAGAACGGAGTTCGACGCAAGACAATTACTTATTAGCTCCGACACGTTCCCTGATAGGATAGGGGAGGTGAATTTCGTCACATTCAGCTCGTGCGACCCCCAACGACAAATCTCGATGTTTGTCAGGGCTGTACTAAGCCACGTCTGCGCGTCAAAGTCAGTGAAACTGGCATTTGTCTGGATATTCTCCAGTGTCGCATTCAAGTGATTAATCGTGTGCTCGATCAAATTGATGCAGTCCCGGTACACAATGAACTTCCTCTTGCTTTTCCCAGGGCATCCGGCCTGTTGGGCCGTGGCCTGCGCATCTACAGCACGTTCCAGGGCGGCTATGATCGTCAGGGTCCGGAAATCCTCCTTTGATCTCGGGTTGAACCGACCCATGAAGTAGTTACATGGACCAGGGTGTGGAGTTGTCTTGCACCACCAATTGATGCCCTGATTATCAGTTTCTCCATCTCCCAAGACATGGTAACAGAACAAGAAAGAACAGAACATAAACAAGAACACAACTTTAGTACTCATCATTATATTGGTGTGTATGTTTCTTGAAAAGCTAAAGATTTAGGTTCTTGGGAAGATAAAAGGGTTTGTGGATTTATAGAAGAATTTTACAGTTGTCTTGTTTGAAATGGAGGGAAATAGGAAGCTTAAATAATTTACAAGAGATTGTAAAAAAAATGTTAATAATTTGATGAAAGTTGAATATTTGTGAGATTACTTAATCTTTAAAGTGAAGAGATCCTTGTTTCATGGATCAATGCAATTGTACTCAACAAGGTGAGATGCATTTAAGGAGGAAAATCATAAGAAGAAGATTTTGTTACATTATCGTGTCAAGAGCCATTGAAGTAGAACACAAATTAATTTGTTGGAAAGTTGAAAGCATCTGGTTTTGGAAGTCTTTAGATGTGATTCCTTCATATCTCAGTGAACGCAGACATCTTCTGGTTGATTTCTTAAATTGATACTATGATACTCCAATCGATCGATAATGTAACGATCCAATCACTAACGTAATGATCTGACTAATAATCGATTGAGGTACGATCCTCAATGGATAATGTCAATATCCGATCAATAACAGATCGTTATACGATCAATAACAGATCGTTATACGAGTCTCTGTATCGACGATTTTATGCATGAGTTGGATCACACATTACAATATTGTTTGCTCTCCCATTTGCTTTTGAAATAATATGGAAGGTCTGATCATACAATGTGACATCGTTTGTATTTTTTAAGACCATCTATCATACTTGATATTAATCGATGTGGAATGCAATATATTACAAACAATTAACACAATTGATATTTTAAACCGTGAAATTAATATGTTTTCCTAATTTTGTCTTGCCCATTTAATTTGGACAATTATCCGCTGCAATGCCTTGTCACATGGGAGAAGTTTATCTACTTACTGTTATCTTCAACTGCAATTTTCTGAACTGATCTGAACTGGATGGAATCGAATCAACTTAATCAATCAAATCAAATCAAATCAAACGAATCGAATCAAAAAATTATTTTGTAATAATAATAACAATTATATGATGGTATATATAATCACAATTAAAAAAATATATTATTTTTTTCATCTTTCTCACACTCTTCCTACTCTTTTTTTGTCACTTTACCTTTTTATTTATTATTGTATAACAAACTTTAAAACCAACCGCGTGGAAAACAATATGAGAATGATAACTCGATTAAAACCGAATTTTAATCGTCGTACAAACTGTCATTATCTATTTTTTTTTTGAATCGGTGAAATTTATTACAACTTGAAAACGTTTACAAGAGCATGGACAATGTTCGGCAAATAAAATAATTAAAAGCTTAACCAAAATCACTAGTCCATAAACCATGCACAAGCTCGTGCCAACAACTTTACTTCAACACTCTTTCTTGTCTGGAACCTCCAGCCTTGTTCCATTTTTCAAACAGCTTCTTCAACTATGTCCCAATACTCATATTTCAACTTTTATTAAAAGAAACTAAGTATATTTGATTAACGTAACTTTGTTTTATACTTTTTTTTTTTATATATTTTGCAAGTAATTTACGATTTAAGTTCGGGAAAAAAAATCTCCTTAGAAAATTAATAATGGACCGGAAGTATATTTGATTAAAAATCGATGTTTAGTGGTTTAATTTTACCTCCAAAATATCAGAATTTTACCTCCAAAACCCCAAAACCTAAGGAAACCAAAAGTCAGAATTTTACCTCAAAAAGTTGGAATTTTACATCCAAAACCTCAAACCCTAGTGTAGATTTTTTGAGTTAGCTTATGAGTTTAATTCCATTGTTCTGATATCTTCCAACAAAAGAACATGTATATTTTTTGTTAGAGATGTACGTACAGAGTATGTGAACCAGATTGTATGGTACTCTCAGGTTCCTGTAGTTTCTTATCTTAACTCACATTTTACGATAGAAAAAGAAGGGTAATTCAAATTGTAACTATAATCTTTATTTCATTGATCTACTAAAAGTCGTATTAAAAAGAAAGAAAGAAAAAAAAAGTTGAAAATAACTCAATTGAATAAATTTTCTTATTTTCCTCGTACAAAAGATCGGGTGTGTAAATAAATGATAAAATAATAATAATACTAATACTAATAATAATAATATTAACAACAACAACAACAACAACAATAATAATAATAATATGAATTTAATGAACTGAACTGAACTGAACTGAATGAGTTTTCAGTTGAAGAGAACAAACCCTTATACGAGGACAATTATCCACTGCAATGCCTTCTAACATGGGAAGAATCGAATTTATACGTTGAACCCATGATTTCTCAAAATCAATATGGTGTACTTTCACTTGGGTGAATGCGAGTCCGATTTGTTGAACTCAAACCATTCGAAGTGTTAGAAAACAAGAAACACACAAGAAGAAGATCGTTTTATTGATTCTCAGAGTTGTGGAGTGAAATCCTTACAGAAACCTAGCTAGAGTGTCGAATATTTATACTGTAAGTATACAACTACCATTTGCCCTAGCTCAATGAAATATTAATTCACGCAGATGCCAACAAACTCAAAAAATTAGGACAAAATCAGTTACAATTGATCAGGTGCTCCATCCTTGTGTTCGTCCTTGTATAGATCCATCCGTTAATCTTGAAATAGAGGGCTGAGATCATCTGTACTGCTTCGTACTAGCTTGCTGATCGTTTTGTTCTTTTTTTGCAGATTCGGGGAAGACGAACTGGAGGCACGCTCTGGCGACTTGGGTGCGTGATCATGGGACAAAACGTTTGACACGTTTTGTCCTGATTGGTTGGTTTCTTCTATCTCGTTTTTACGCTTTATCCGTCGATCCCTGTTCTCCTTTTCTTTATTCAATTCAGTCCCACAGACTTTGACGCCTTCTCTTTTGGTCCTTGTAGTTTCAAACTTATTGCAAATAACTTCTGCTGAAATACAATTTCTGGTCCCTGTATTTACTCTTTTCTTCATAAATTTCCAATACGAAGTTTAATTATGCCCGACAAACGGTTACATGTGATCATATATTATTATGTACATTTAGAATATGATTCAAATTATTTTTCTAGGAAAATCTATACATACTTGGGGGTTGTTCGAAGTTTGAATAACACGGTTACCCCTAGTCCCTCCTCCAACGCTCGTCTCTGCACTCCAAACTAGTGCGCTTCAATGAGTATGGTCTTATCCAGATCCACACTCTAATAGGATACTATAGGGACCCAAACCCGAAGCCCATGCAGATCTAGACCAGTTTGAAGTTGAACACTACCCGTTCCTCTACATCTGTACACAATTTTTAATGAATTAGCTTACCAAAGAGGTATAGTAACATATTAATTGTGTAATGCCGTACATTGATTTATGTAATCTTTTTGGCTTGATTGGCAAGTAGAAGTATATGTGTAGACGCTATAGTAAGGTTCAAGTAAGAAACTTATATTCCACCTAATGATGATTATTCTACACCAGATGTCAAAAAATGACGATCCATATTGCGGATAACCCATGTGCTTATGAGTTCGGTTTACGTTAATCCTGCTTTTTTCAGATTAAACCTCAAGTTAATGACTTCATCTTCATTGAAATCATAAATTGTAGTAGTACTAGTATCCTCATCTACCTCAATCTAATTTCCACAACATTACCTGCAAACAACTTGTAGATAAGTATGCATTCACACTCATTCACAATATTGAAAATGTTTAAAATTGCAAAATGTGAAATATAACTCAACGGATTGTGCTAAAATAGAAGTGATGGGTTGAAATATATCTCCACGGACTAAGCGTTAAACTGCCGCGAAATTGTCATGAGGCTAGACCACTTAGCGTCACATGAAAGAGCTAAGCTAACTGATACATCTTGCCGATCCAGTAGCACCTCATCTTTCTCCTCGAACTAGTCTTGCGGCTCGGATACCTAGGTGACCGGCATGCCAAAGAGGCAACCCGCAAACCCTGGTCAACCAATAGCAATTGATCTTTCTCATGGAACTAGTCTTTCGGATATGCTAAAGAGTTGATCGAAAAATCTTGACCAACCAATATCACTTTTATCTTTATAAAAAGATTACCCTGACAAAAAACAAAGGCCCCTCATGATCCGAACTAGGACCCCTTCACACGTGACATGATCTAGACCAAATACGTGTCAATCATCTGTGAGTCCAACATAGACACATCTATAAATAGAAGACCTATGAAGTCATATCAGACTCGAGGAGCAATACTTAAGAGATTTTTCTCGGCCCTTGGACTCCATAAGAATTATTTGATACAGGACTTAGGGGTACTAACGGTTTTACCTCATCAGAAAGTATTGTGCGCTTTAGATGATAGAATGACACATACTTTTTTCTTATAGAAAAAGGGAAGGAAATAACATCAAATTGACAAAAGTCGAAAGATGTAGACCGTGTTTGATAAAACTATCTAGTAGCTTATACACTTATTTTTAATATACTGCTTTCGTTAAGTTATTAAATTGGCTAGCATATAAGTACAATTTATGCATACATATAACATGGTAATTGATAAAGAAAAGCCTAATCGATTAAATCCAACAATTACACTCTTCTTCCCTTCTCCTCAACATCCAGCACACTCCATACCAAAATCAAATATGTTCACATACCCAAATCTCAATCAATTACAAGAATATCCATTAATGGTGCACATTTGAAGAATCCAGGATTACGAGATTACCGTAGGGAATTGGAATGATAAATAAAGTCATAAAGCTAACACTTAGACGTGCAATTGCACCTTTAAATAATGTTTATGGGCAAAAGTTAAGTTTGAAACAGTACTAATGACTGCGTGCTTAAGGTTAAACGTACTTAACTTAATTAAGATGCATAATTTATCAAGGTAATTGCTTGGACTTCTTGTTACTTGACTTTTCTGCACTATCCTTTTCAAACTAATATATATCTACTTGGTACATCAGATATGGCTTCAACTTCCAACTTTGTAGGCAAGGAACATTATAATTCCACACTTCGTAGAATTTCATCTTGTGTATAAACTCGAACTTATAGAGAGATTGTACCTTATTTAAGGTAACAATATCATGATATTAGATACACATTCAACAACTCTATTTTGTGAGAATGATCAAAATACGACATCGAATTGAAGTGAAGAACTCGAGAACAACTTACCGATGTTGACAAACAAGAATTCAGTATTCCAAATTCATCAAAACAGAAAAAAATAACAAATCACAATGAAGTCACGCATACTCAGACTAGCCATGATTACAAACTACAGGCTGATGGTAAAGTATAGCATATGTGATCAAAATTATCGATCATCGATCCGGCTTGGATCCGCCACTATATGAAAGAAAAACAATCCAAGTATGCATTCCTCTGTCAGTATAAGACTAAATCGAAACAATTATCTCCAATCTAATGTTTACGACACAATTTCAGCTCAGTAACAGCATATATCCATTTGCAGTACCGATTCGACCACAGATAAAAGAAACTGCCAAAAATCTTGAATTTCAAGAAAATGGACCAGCAACAAAGCTACGAAACTCAGAATTCGTCACTGGGCTTGAAGTGTTTTTCTTTGAATTTTGGCAGTCACTCTTACAAGACCCACAGCTATAAGATTCATAAACAACAGGTCTTCAAAAGTGTGCCAGATTGCAGATAGCCATAATGTCAATTTATAGTTGGCATTTGCAATTACAATCTTCTCAGAGTGTCTACTGATAAGTAGTATACCAAACTAGACGATGACGAAAACAGAATTTCTGGGCGAATAGTCTTTAAATTGGCGAAGTGTAAACATGTATGACTCTATATATGCATATTCATGTCCTGGAATAACACGGCTTAAAAACGTAAACATGTTTCAATAATCCAAATTATGGCGATGAAACCAGTGACATTATTGACTAAAGGGTGTGCAATTAGCATGTCCAGCTCAGAGGAACATCACCATTACACAGAAAATTTCTTTTGTGAATCAAACCAACATACAAACTCACATCTGTCCAACAAAAACAAGTAATAAAACAAACTGAAGCCTATCATAATCTGCAAGTTCCTTTTTCTCTTTTCTGGGTCAGTCCAGACATCACGACAACTTGCAGACGACGCAGTTCAAGTCAATAGATGGTGAAGCATGTACTCAAAGCTCAAATTTACAATTAATATGAATAACAACAAGGCACTCTAAACACAGAAAATTTATTATGTGAATCAAACTCACATCTGTTCGACAAAATCAACAATCAGACAAACTGAACACTTTTAGCCTATCATAATCTGCAAGTTCCTTTTCTTTTATTTTCTGGGTCAGTCCAGACATTACGACAACTTACAGACGACACAGTTGAAGTCAATTGATGGTGAAGCATGTCCTCAAAGCTCAACTTGACAATAAATATGAATAACAAGAAGAAAGGAAGGGACTCTTAACAGAGAAAATTTCTTTTGTGAATCAAACTCACATCTGTTCAAAAAACAACAATCAGACAAACTGAACACTTTAACCTATCATAATCAGCGAGTTCTTTTCTTTTTCCCTCTATCAGTCAGATATTACAAAAACTTGTAGACGATACAATGAAGTCAATTGATGGTGAAGCAAGCACTTAAAGCTCACAATTTTACATTGATGTGAATTACAACAAGGAAGTCTAACTGGTCTATAAAAGAAAAAATCCAATTATCCATTCCTCTGTATAAGACTAAATCTAAACAATTATCTCCAATGTAATGTTTAGGACACAATTTCAGCTCAATAACTGCATATATCCAACATACAAATTCACATCTATCCAACAATAACAACAGTCAGACGAACCAAACACTTTCAGCCTATCATAATCGGTAAGTTCTTTCTTTTTTCTTTCTGGATCAGTCGGATATTACGACAACTTGCAGATGATACAATGAAGTCAAATTGATGGTGAATCAAGTAATTAAAGCTCACATTTTGCATTGATATGAATAACAAGAAGAAAGGAACTCTAACTGGTCTACTAAAGAAAAAATCCAAGTATCCATTCGTCTGTCAGTATAATACTAAATTGAAACAATGATTTCCAATCTAATGTTTACGACACAATTTCAGCTCAATAACAGCATATACTCAACATACAAACTTACATATCTCCAATCTAATGTTTACACTTTAGGATCAACGAACCTGAGCATGATGATAATAACGACAAAAGGCACTTGAAATCACTATGCATAAGAAGGTTCCTCTTCCTCCATATTTGATTGATTTGTAGCACGGGCACATGTCTGAGTAGCATTACTTACTGTTCTGAAAATCTTCTAGCACCAATTAGTTAAAGTACAAAAAGGTTTCGAAGAAGACGTAAAATGAGGGAGTTTTGAACTAAATAGTTACATGGTACTAGTAAAGTTCCAAGTTCTAAAGAACAGAAGATTATCTATGCATAAGAAAGATACAAGTTCTAAAGTTCCAAGTTCTAAATTGAGGGAGTTTTAAAATCACTATGCATAATAAAGATCTTTGTATGGCATTTTCATGCAAAAACTTATGAAGTAAAGCACACAAACTGTATTGAACAAGGAAAACAACAAGAGTAACAACCAATTTTGCTTGATAAACATAGATATCCAGTGCGCTTAATACAAGAGGGTACTGAAAAGTTAAAAACTATCCAGGATACATGTCAGCTTACAATGCATTATTGGCTATATGGATTGGATTACATGAAGCAGAATCCTGCATAATATGCAGTCTTTGCCTGCTTCATATTAAACATGAAACCTCTCTATCAAAAGAAGAATTCCAGTATTACTCAAGCTGCAAAATGAAATTACTAAATCTCTTCAAGGCTAATAATACAACTATACTGCAACTAATAACTTGTTGAAGGATCCGGGTACCTAAACAGCTGGGAGCACCCAGAAATGTCAATGCCATAAATCTCATCCCAGTCTGGCTTACAAGTCGGTTCCTGCTTCTATGTTTCCACTGGCAGCCGGCTTTGCTTTGAACGCTTCGCCTACTTCATCTATATTAGGAGCAACAAATCTTTCAAAGAACCCCTTGTCTGTCATGCAGCAAAGCGTTGAAAGACTGGGCCATTTAGTAATTAGACTCCTCCTTTCCAACACCTTCAAAACTTGCAATCTTGGTCTGTACCTCTTTTCAACACTTGTTCTGAGTGACCAAGGGTATGTGATAACACACGGCATATCATACTTCCCGGTTTCCAGCAGAATCTCTGTTACCTCCTTTATCTTCGGCATGGACGTAGCAAATACCACAGGACAACTCCTAAACACTCTCAGAATGTCATCTTCAGAAAATCCCAAATCCGGAAAGCTCTTCAGTTTAATCTCCAATGTCTCAGCAGACATCCTGCTGACAGCTTCAACAGCATAAATGAACATCCCGGAAGTCCTCTGAACACCCATCTCATCAGCCTTTTGAACACATCTTCTCATATTCTCTGGACTGATGCATAAAAAACTAGGCTTGCCATAGAGCATGGTATTAATCTGTTGAACTTGTACGCCACAGCTCTTGAGGAATTGAATATTTGGTAAAATAGTCTTCTCTGGATTTGAATAAAAAAAGCTGGGATGTTTCTTGATGAGTTTGATAACACGATCATTCGATCCCAACAGGTCCTTGAGCACAGACAGAGAGTGGATGATCCTGTTAGCTCCACACCGAAGAATATTCAAATCACGTGCGACTAGCTGAGCAGCCTCATCGGCAGAGAGACCCAAATCCTCGAATATTTTCAACTTTGGCTTAATATTCGTCTCAACACAACACGAAAGCAACTTAGGGTAATGCCTAACGATTCTCTCCAAATGAGAATGGGAAAAGCCATTGCCTTGAAGGAAAGAAAGTAGCAAGTCAGCATTTTGGGGTTTTTTGGAACGAGCAGAAAAGGAGGCAGCTTTGGAAGCAATTTGAGTAGAGAATTGGTATTTCTCAATGAAGAATTCTTGAGGAAACGAAGGAGTTGGTTTGTTTGTAGAGAAGTAAAGCAGGTGAAGGTAATCGTAAGGGGATTTGCAGAAGAAAGTAGTAGAATTTATGCGAGACAAGGTAATACAACACTTACTACTAGCAGCAGATCGGCGTGCAAGATGAAGAAGAGCAGCAGAAATAGCCATTTGAGTTGTATGCAGAAATTAGGATGATGAAATCAAACAAGGAAGAAATTAAAGAGGGATTTTGGTTGAATTGAATCGGTGTAGAGAGGAGGAAGAAGAAGAAGAAGAAGATGAAACAGTATATACTATATACCGCTGATGAAACAAAAAATGTGAGAATGCGGCGGGTTAGTGTATACTCTCTATTTATCACTGGGGTTTCTGATAGGGATCATTTGTATACTAAAAATTCTGAGTAAGTCTATAGAGTGACGGTGTTATAAAAATACCGATATACATTACAGTTATAGTCGAAAATATTACACGTTTTATTAAGAATATTGGTGATATACATTACATAAAAAATAATATAAAATGTTATTCATAAAACATTATTGATATAGGTTGATAAATTACACATATACTTAAGAATATCAATCCGTCTCTCAGATCTCTCAATAATATCCGTCTCTTTAAATACTTTGTGAAAAAATTGTACCCCTCTTACCCCTCTATTAGTTTTATGTAAGAGGTCTGAATAAATTATCGAAGTTGGGAAAAAGTATAACTGGGAGTTATAAAAAGAGCAAGGTTTTAACTGGGCAAGGCCATATAGTTTAATTTGACAGCTTGTTTGATAGATGCTCATGCAATTAAGAGTTCTGCTTCTGTTCTGTTCAACTTTTCAATTTTCAGAACACGATCTTTTTTGAATTTGGTAATAAAAAGCTGTTCGTGAATCTTGTAACTTTTTTCCAATTTGGAAAAAGAAGATTCCTCGAGAAATTTTTTTGAAAAGAAAAGCTTGTTATAATTTTATTAGAAAATATCCCTACCAAATTAAGCTAAATTAGACTAAATAAAATAAAGTAAAAACACCCATATTACCAAGCAATCAATTACATCATACATCATGCACCCAATATTATCACCCAGTAATTCTATACACATCAATTACTAATTTTTTTCATTACTAAGTTAAAATGTTCAACGATTATTTCTTTCAACTTCTGATAATTTTGATGATGTTATTAAAGTGGCGATCTAAAATACATTAAATATATATTATAATTATTAGACAAAATATGATATATTATTATTTAAAAAACTATAGACTAATAATACGATAAGAAAAGTTAAAGATAAGAAAAATAAAAGTAATGCCCTTTTATGTCGTTTCTAAAACACCACTAATTTTAATTCTTTACACCTACATTTAAAAGCAAATTTTTTTTTTAGCAAATTTCAATGCATTCTGAAATTTAGCTTTTTTTAGTTTTGAGCCTTAAACTTAAGAGTCCAATTATTGGTTCATTTACGCCTCCCTTTTCCTGCACTACTCCTCTGGAAAAAAAAATGATGAGTGTATGCTCCATTTTGCAAAACTAACTCATAAGCTATCTAATTTGGCAACTAATAAACTAATTGATTTTTATATAAAAGGAATTAATAAATTAATTACGTGATAAGTTATTTGATTTGTTAAATATAATATGTAAAAACGTGTTAAATGCATAATACCCCCTAAGTTATTACAAATGTGTGAGAAACCCTTATGTGTTAATGTACCAAACCCCCTTGAGTAATTAAAAATTGTGCGTGAAACCCCTTGAGTTAATAATTAAGTTTCATGCACATTTTTAATAACTCAGGGGTATTCTGCATTTAACCCATGTAAAAATAAATAAGCTAATTTATTGTTAAACTGTGAAGTTTTTTGTGGTGTTTGCAAATCATCTCAGAAGTTCAGGGACTAATTTGCAATTTGGTTCAGAGTCATTTTAGCAGTTAGTCGATTAAGAAGCACGAGATGATCTCAGACGTTGGATTAAGTCGGTTTCTGTTAGAGATCGATGGCTCCTGTGCAATCTGGCGTGTGAAGGCTTCTTATATAAACAGAGTTGATGTCTTCAACTAAATCATCATCAATAATCCATCATACTTTGTCTCTGTGAGTAAGAAGAAAAGTGAGCTCGTGTTTGATAGGAATTGAGAGAGATTAGTTTGTAAATCGTTCAATTCTTTATCGTGTGAGTTTGTAATTGTTGGGTCGAAAGGCGTAATAAAGCTATTGTTTCTCCTGTGGATGTAGATTGGTTTATCCATTCGAACTACGTAAAATCTTTGTATTTATTGCTTTGATTTTGTTGCTTATTGTTTACGCAAGTTTGTTACATATAATCGAATCAATCGATAATTAAAACTCAACATAAACAATATAATAAATCTGCAATTGTACTTTGAAATCGCTTTACAATTACATAATCGCTTTTCCCCTTTCTTATCTTTCCAATTCCATCAGATCGAAGCTTTTCAGTTTTAGTTCATTATGTGGACCGATTTTTGTGCACCTGCACAAGATTGTCCTGTGCAGAAGTGGGATGACCTAAGCTGCACCACACTGGACTATTCCTTTTAAAGTAGCATAAGTTCTTGTCATTGTATCCATTGCCCAGATCAAAAGGTACCAATTTTCATCTTATATATTTGCATTTTCACCAAATCAGTTGCTTTGCTTTCTCCCCTGAAAATTGATATTTCACTGAAAAACACTATCTACACTCGACAGGTAGACTATTGCATTTAGGCAAAAATGCTATGAAAAAATTGGAATATGTCACTTTTGTTGAATTCAAAATATTTCATCTACAATGATACGCATCAGTGAATGATTGTGCCATACCTTTGGGGTGGGACATATATGATTTTTTTCGGAAAAAGGCATAAATGGTCCTAAAGTTTGGGGGTATGACATACACCTGCTCCGGCAACTTTAGTCCTACTATTTCAATTTTCCGGCTTGAACGATTCTTTCGGCGAAAATTCAACATTTGATGCTGAGTTGTCTGCATTGTCAACAGGTCAAACCCAACTATATTTTCCTATACTGTAGGGAAACTTTAACTTATATATAGAAGAGTTTGGCTTTGCCATATTATGATGTGGGATACTTGTTGCGGGTATATGTAAAAATCATCTACTATGTATTTGATTAGCAATTGATTCTTGCTAATCTGCAACATGCATATCTTTCATAAATCATTGTTTAGTTGCAAGTGTACTTAGTAGCAAGCTAGCTAATTTCTGTAACTCAGTTGTTTTTATCTATAAACAAAAGGTTACAATATGGTTATCTTCCTTTATCAATTCAGTTTTGTAAGGAAAGCAGTGAGTGACATTAGTAATCACATTATCTTGCAGTTAGAACAACAAGTTTGATTCTGTTTGAATGATGCATCAATCTCCCCAAGTTTGTGATGAGGATACTTACACCTCACAGGATCCCTGATCTCTTCGTTTCAATTTGATCAAGACTTCAATTTTTCCCTTGTGCGAAGCATTTAATAGGTAAGTTCTCAATTACAAAATATTTCTGCTAATGAGTTACTTCAAGTTACTATACTGTACAAATTACCCTGCCTGACTTCCCAAACATGTTGAAAAAATTAATGAAACGAGGCGTACTTTATTTATTTATGTTCAGTTAAGGCTGGAGTGCAATCTTGAAACATTTTAAGTTCTTAAAATGGATCGGATTCGAGTTCAACATATGAGCTATCTGTAATAATTTTGCTTCACATGTAGAGCTCAAGAATGGGTCATGAAGGCATATATATTCCACCAAACAGAAATTCATATGTTCCTAGCATCATCTTCCACCCTCACAAAGCAAAGATCCACAATTTCATCCGTAGCTAGCTAGCTCAATAAGGTCTTAAAATGAACTAAGTAGAGGTTTCCATGGGTTCTGGTGCCATTCTTGATTGATCTTCATCTACAGGAAATGTTAGTTCTGATGAAATGGAGGCTGAATCATGTAATATTCATTCACTTGAAGACGGTTTATCTAGCGGATACACCCAATTAAGAAGTGCAAAAAGGTGATAAATTAAATCTTTTTTAATTTCTGTGAAAATATCTGATATATCTTGGCATGATGGCATCCACCGTCTCCAAACACTAAACATGATTAATTTTACAAATTGCACAAGAAACAACTACCACTTCTGAGCTAAAAAGGGATGGAGACTTGTAGGCAACATTCATGCTCCAACAACATTACTATGAGTTCATAACAGATCAGCTTGATCATATTTTTTTGACACCGGCCATATTATGGTTTTATTGTGTGGTCGAATTAAGTGATTGTAATTGTTTCCGTTGATAACAGTGTCTTATCGCACAAGCTCCACGGAAGCTGCTCTAGCTCGACCCCCATCACGAAAATGGTATCGAGAACTTTCTCAAGGAGATATCTGGAGATTTGATCAAAGGATGTATGAGCAAGATATAGAGACCGACTGTTGAGGCATTGGACAGTCATTCTGAAGTTTCGAGGACTATAATGAAGAACTATGGCAGCATAGTTGAGGTTATGACAATTGATGTTGTTGGTGACTGTGTGGTGGCGTTTGTCAGACTGGAGTTAAGGAAGTGAATTGATATCAAAGTCATGAGCCTAGATTGCTGCTGCTGTTACATAATCCATATTTATGTTAGTTGTGTTTGCAGATGAAAAATCTGTACTGCCCAGATCTTGCTATACCTATTTTTAGTATAGTATCATTTGAATTAATCGCATTATATTAATGTTAGTACATCAATATAGAACATTTGTTTCAGACATTTCATGTGTTGATTTCTACTTGCGCCATCTGATATAGCCTTGCGTCTATGATTTATTACGCTTACCAATTATTGGCACCATGCTCACTGCAGTGTACCATTTCTAGTTTTTTTAAAAGAATCATGGATAAGTTTATTAAATAAGCTAGCTTATCAGCGTAGGCGTTCACGTAACAAACTTGTTATGGTAATAAGCTTGTGCTAAACAAAGCCTAATAGTGAATACAGTGAAATGCTATATGAGTGCGACTGGTAGTGGTATACGACTTTGAAGACACCTGAATCTTGGAAGACCAGATCAAGTGTTGCATTCATTTTCTACAACAAGAAAATGACATTTCAATGGTGAAAACAACCTTGCCAAGGTTTGTGGAGTTGCATCAAATTAAACATGAGGTAGTTGAAGCATTGTATCCAATTCCAACAAGATCAGATCACTAATCACATCAACATCTATAACAAGAACACTGAAATTTCAATGGCTGATAACAATTGACAAATATGCTAAGAAAGGTTTAAGAAAACGATAATCGGGCAAACATTCCAGTAGATTGGGAGTTGGGACTGCCAAACAGTTTTAGGAAGGTCTGTGTCTAATACCAACTTCCTGCTGTGCATGGACAGCGTACAGATAAGCATTTATAGGATTGAAAAATAGAAATGTCACCAACTGGGATACCATTGTGGACGAAGTATCATTATCGACCTAAAGGGTATGCGGTTAGGACGTCCAGCTCAGAGGACCATCACCATGAGACAGAAAATTTCCCTTTGCAAATCAAACCAACCTACAAACTTACATATGTCCAACAAAAACAACAATCAGACAAACTGAAGACGTTTAACCTATCACAACCCACAAGTACGTTGTCTCTTTTTTTTTTTTTTCTTTCTTTCTTTCTTTCTTGATCAGTCAGATATTACGATAACCTGTAGACGATATAATTAAGTCAATTGATGGTGAAGCATGTACCAAAAGCTCACAATTTACATTAACATCAATAACAAGAAAGGAACTCTAACTAGTATATAAAAGAAAAAATCCAACTATCCATTCCTCTCACAGTAGAAGACTAAATCAAAAAAATAATGACGTCCAATCTAATTGTTTACAGCATAATTTCAACAGAATAATTAACACAGTACTATATTTTTTATGCATCAATTAAACCAATAATTAAAAGCAAAAGCTGCAACACTCAAAATTCGGGCTGCTATGGTTGCATGACGAATTTTCAATGGATTACAATTACATCTAAAAAGCCTGCTTAATGAGACAGAGCATACTATAGTTTTAGAAAATTAGTACTGATTGCAAAACCAATCAATCGAATCTACATTAACAGGAGCATAATTTAACAAGTCAGATAGTGAGCTCCAAATCTCTACAGTTACCAGAAAGTAAGCCATATAAACCTAAAAGGGTAACCAAGAGCATATATGCACTAATGCACTGACTGATCGACATTCATGATGAATAATTCTTTGAAAAAATGTTAACTTGGGACTTTTTAGATGTCTCTAATCAACAATGAGGGGCCATGACCTCAAAAGGGGCAAGTGAAAGCTTTCAAGAACTATAGAGGAGCTTCAACAAGGGAAAAAAACACGCGAGACAAACGCACACATGAGAATCATTGGAATGCATAAAAATTCATCATGCAACCATAGCGAACTATGTAAAGCCCAATTCTACAATCGACCCAAGATATGCAAGGATTTCTACATACTCCAAAACTGAAAATCAAAATAGTGTAATCAGTGATGTTATTCAGTGGCTCTTAATTATACGACTGGTCCCTATTTAAGATTCATCAAACTAAAAACTAAATCTTTTGACTTACAATGTAGCGTCCCGAATTTTATAAATACGAACTAAGGAAAATATGACTCGCGCTAGTTCGTGAGCTTGAAAATTCGACGAACTTGACTTGTTAAAATATAAAACGTTACTAGACGCATTACGCGTCAAAAGACTTTATATGAAATTCTTGATACTAAACCGTGAACTAATAAAATAATGAAGCGGAACTTTAATATCGTAAAAACTTTGATACAAAATTCTAAATACATGCAACTGAAAATTGTAAAGACGCTCTTGGCAGTGATCACTGCATCGGCACGCTCCACTCCAAAAGTTCGGCTTCAAATACCTAAAATTGATATTTTAGAAAGGGGTCAGTCGTGACCACTGACTGAGCAAGCTTCATGCACATGCCATGACCTAAAGTTCTATCTTCATGTATTTTAAATCTTTTAGTCTTGCTTAAAGCAATGCAACCTAAAATCTGACTTGACCTGACACTTAACACACTACAAGAATTCTGCTGTAACGGGACGGAAAGGGGCGAAATCCGTCGCATGGCGACGGATCATGACAGGCGACGGATAGAATCGTCGCCCGTTTCACGACAGATCCGTCGCTCTGTAGCGACGGATAAGTTTATCCATCGCCATGAGCGTTGACCAAGATTTTAAAAAAAAAAAATTTAGCGACGGATAGATCTATCCGTCGCTATAGCCGAAAAAAAAAAAAGTTAGACGGATAGATCTAGATCTATCCGTGCTACTTCTAAAAAAACCATATCTCCTCCACCACCTCCTTTCCTCCACCACTTCTCCTCCATTTCTCCTCTCCTCCTCCTCCCACCACCACCTTTCTCCTCCACCACCATCCTCCTCCACCACCATCTCCACCACCACCACCTCTCTCCTCCCACCACCACCACCACCACCATCTCCACCACCACCTCTCTCCTCCCACCACCACCGCACCACCACCATCTCCACCACCACCACCACCGCACGCCACCCACCACCGCACCACCCCCCTCTCCGCCACCACCCCCACCACCCTGCCACCACCACCACCTTTCCTCCTCCCACCACCACCGCACCACCACCACCCTGCCACCACCACCGCACCACCTTTCTCCTCCCACCACCACCGCACCGTACGAATACAAATTGGATACGAATATAAAAATTCGAATACAAATTAATCCGTATACGAATACAAATCAATATCTCGTATACGAATACAAATTGAATCTAATTAATTTCAATATCTGAATATAAAAATTGAATACGGATTTTATTTTTTTAAAAATAGAAATGGGCGGATAGATCTATCAAATGCGCATGAAAGACGGATAGAATCTATCCGTCGCCCATTATCAATTAAAAAAAAAATTGGTCAATCCGTCGTCAATCCGTCATGAATTGACGACGGATTGTTATCCGTCGCCACGACTCGAGGCGGATTTTCTATCCGTCGCCCGATCCGTCGCCAGAGCTGGGGCGACGGATAGATGGCCTGTAGCGACGGATCTATCCGTCGCTACAAGCCAGATTTTTTGTAGTGACACTTGAACTTGTTCTTCTTGAAAACTCGTAACTTGAACTTGAACTTCTTGAAAAGTATTCTTAAACTTTACTCTTAAACATGACTTGAAAATTATCTTGATTCGTGAGCTCACTTGGCGTCGTAAGGTACATCCCTAGCCGATAGTGACCGCTTAACATGGATAGCCACGATTTGCTAGTTTCCTAGCCGATAATTACCGCTTAACTTGAATAGCCACGATTTGCTAGTTGCCTAGCCGATGGTGACCGCTTAGATTGGTTGGCCATGATTTGCTAGTTTCCTAGCCGATGGTGACCGCTTAAATTGGTTGGCCACGATTTGCTAAGGAGACCTTACTAGTCCATTGTTGACATGACTTGAAAATCTTTCTTGAATTTAAACCTTAAACATCTTGTTAAAGTGAATGTATGCGTCTAAACTCTAACTCATGAATGCATGGAGTAATGTGTGTGCGTAAACATCATATCATTCACACCATGAAACAACTGTATGTAGATAACTAAAACATAAGACTATTGCATCACAAACATCGCAAGCAATCCAACGGCCAATCATTACATACCATGTAAACATATGCAAGAGAGTTTACTAATCTCTAAATACTACTAATTGAACATCATAATCCCAAGACCATAATTAGCAACCAGCTCCTGTGTCCAACATATACATACATGAACAAGATAATGTTTACATCTTTGGAGCAAGTATTATCAACAGAAACATGTTATCAAATAAACAATTAAGCACAAACATCCACTGGTCTAATGGCTAAGCATGAAGCAAACATTACAGACTGATCCTGGACACTCTGAAACTTGATTTCATATCACGTGTAACATTTGTAATCAATCACGAAAATCATGCAACAACAGCATTCGTACATCAAATTTATAACCTCAGCCATCTTGAGTGTGAATGAATTTATAGGGAACTCGCATAATGTGAATGAGTCTTTGGGGAACTTACATCAATTTCATATCATAGCATATATAACAATCAACTAGGCAAGGTTTACATCATATAAATATTCGTGATGCAACTCCTATGAGAACTTGCATACAACATAACTTATAATTCTAACAATTATCACATGAATGAGTTCTAGGAAAACTTGCATCAATCACATATAAAAATCAATCACGCAAGATTCACATCATACATATAAATGCAAGTTCTAGGGGAACTTGCCTTGAAAAATGAACGAGAGAGGCAAACATTGAAAACGGGTCGAAAACAAAGCTCTCTGTTCGACAACAAATTATGGCCGGCTCACACATCATAATGAAGATCCCTCCGGTGAAAGTGTAGGCTGATATGTTACGAATCAGCTCGATCCGACGGTTAACGAACCGGGAATCGAGTTTTGAACAAGACTGCATCTGGCAGAAATTTAACGCGCGAAAAAAAGTGACTTCGGCTAAAAAAAAAATGTTTTCTTTTAAAAATCCCTAGGGTTTTTGGGATACTAGGGTTTTGACAAGGCCTAAATATGAATTTTTGGGCCGTTACATACAACCACCTTATACAGATAAATAAAGGAAAAGAAGAACCCATTTTCAGCTTGAATTGAGACCTTTAGGCTGTTAATTCTTCGACATACAAGAAGCAGATGGTCACTGGAACTGGTACTGGCAAAATAATACTTCTGTCCCGCAGAACTACATACATTTGTCATTTCAGCCGTTCCACAGAAATTCATACATTAATATAAAATGAAGCCATCCACACCCAATAAATAATAAACAATCTCAACTTTATACCAAAGTATATATTTTGCCATTCAAAGTAATAATATGCTGTCGGTTAAGGAATAACCGACAGCATTTAGCCAACAAAAAACTCCTCCTACCGACTTACACGGCTTGAACAATTAAACCTTAGCATCAAAAGAAGAGCTCATTGCTGAAGCTGCAAGAAGAAGTTGATATATCTCTTAAAGACCAAAAATAAGAGTACAATGCAACTGATAACTTGTTGAAGTGATCCATCCAGGTACCGAAAGCTCCCACAATGTCAATGCCATAAATATCACCCCAGTTTGGCTTATAAGCCAGTTCCAGCTTCTATTTTTCCACTGGCAGCCGGCTTTGCTCCGAAAGCTTTGCCTACTTCATTTATATTAGGAGCAACAAATTTTTCAAAGAACCTCTTATCGGTCATCTGGCCAAGCAATGAAAGACCGGGCCATTTAGTAATTAGACTCTTCCTTTCCAATACCTTCAAAACTTGCAATCTTGGTCTATACCTCTTTTCAACACTTCTTGTAAGTAAAGAAGGGTTGTTCATAATACAGGACATGCTATACTTCCCGGTCTCAAGTAGAACCTCTTTTATCTCCTTCAGCTTCGGGGTAGATACAGCAATTGCACGAGGATAACTCTGAAACACTCTCAAAATGTCATCTTCAGAAAATCCCAACTCCCGAAAGCTCTTCAATTTGAGCTCAAATGTCTCAGCAGACATGTCATTCACAGTTTGAACAGCATAAATGAACATCCCGGAAGTCCTCTGAACACCCATCTCATCAGCCTTTTGAACACATCTTCTCATATTCTCTGGACTGATGCATAAAAAACTAGGCTTGCCATAGAGCATGGTATTAATCTGTTGAACTTGTACGCCACAGCTCTTGAGGAATTGAATATTTGGTAAAATAGTCTTCTCTGGATTTGAATAAAAAAAGCTGGGATGTTTCTTGATGAGTTTGATAACACGATCATTCGATCCCAACAGGTCCTTGAGCACAGATATTTTGTGGATGGTCGTGTTAGCTCCAAGCTGAAGATAATTCAAATAACGTGCGACTAGCTGAGCAGCCTCATCGGCAGAGAGACCCAAATCCTCGAATATTTTCAACTTTGGTTTAATATTCGACTCAACACAACACGAAAGCAACTTAGGGTAATGCCTAACGATTCTCTCCAAATGAGAATGGGAAAAGCCATTGCCTTGAAGGAAAGAAAGTACCAAGTTTGCATTTTGGGGGGTTTTGGAACGAGCTGAAAAGGAGGCAGCTTTGGAAGCAATTTCAGTAGAGAATTGGTATTTCTCAATGAAGAACTCTTGAGGAAACGAAGGAGTGGTGTTTGGAGCTGGTTTGTTGGTAGAGGCTGTGGAAAAGTAAAGAAGACGAAGGGATTTGTTGGGAAACAAGTAGCTACTACTACTGCAACAACTAGTAGCAGATCTTCGAACAAGATTAAGAGCAGCACAAGCAATACCCATTTATGAATGAATGAATCGATCGATCAAAAACAAGGAAGAAAAATACTGAAAAGAGGGACTGGTTTTCTTGAATCAGAGAGTAGAATAGAGTAGAGTAGAAAGGTGGGCGGATATGAAGAAGCTCAGTGAAACGGTATAGTATAGGGCTGATGAAGAAAGTGACATTGCGGCGGGTGAGTATACCTCTAGGGTTTCTACTCATGATCTCTCAGAGCCCCGGATAATTTTGAATAGTTTTAGGTGAAAAATCTAAATAAATTATAAAAGATAGATAAAAAATGTAATTTAAGTGGAATCGATTATTATTTGTCGGGTGTGGATAGATTCTTTTTTAATAATGTATAAAATCCTTCGAAACGACTAAAAATATTAAATGAATGAAGTCATGCGGGACATGAGAATACTAAAGGCTGGCGTTATTGCCAGAGCTATTTTTGTTGCTAACAGAGCAATCCCCACAAACTCCAAACAAGCCTTACATGAGTTATTAAAATGACTCTCACACCCTTTGACTTAACTATGTACATATTAGTTAATTATAGCAATATAAAATTTATGATCTCATTGATTTTTTAATTCTGAAAGTAATCTATTTCCCTCATTTGGAGTGGCAAAAATTGTTGTCTTTCTTTTCTTCTTTTTTTCACTTCATAGCTTGTTATATGGGGACGGTGTGCAACTGTGCATCTATTTTGTTGTGTGTTATTCTTAATTTTTTTTTCTATAATTTTATTATAACAATTAGGCAGCATGTGAAACATCCTCATCGGTTTGTGATTTTGATGATGCCAAACATCATAGATCAATATCAACATTTTATATTGAGAAAATTTTTCTTTACACTAGAAACTATTGGCTCAATTTGAAGTTGCACCGAAACCTTTTTTTTTTTTCACTCGACACCAAAACGTTATTCAGCAGTTTACATTCACACAAAGGTTGGGATGGCGTTAGGTTAACTAAGGGTTGGCGCGTGTGCGTGATCTTCACGCGCCCGTAAGGGTAAAAAGGAGAAATTAAGTCTCATTTCCCTCCCATTCCAATCCAATTTTCCCTCCAACAATCCCCCCCCCCCCCTCTCATCCTTTATAACCCCAATTGGAAACCCTAATTCACTTCCACCCACAAATTTCACAAATCTGACAATTGAAAATGGAGAACAATGATGGACCGGCAGCAACCATTTGTCGTTGTGGGTTTATTGGTGCTCGATTTACCTCTTGGACGGACAAACATCCCGGAAGAAGGTTTGACAAATGCCCATTGGTTGGGGTAAGTCATTTAAGCTCGAATTGGTCTGATTTTTGTTTGCATGTAGTTTGTTGTAGTTGATGTTTGTCTGTTTCTTACCTTGTAGAGTAAAAATCGAGTTCCATGTACGCATTGGATTTGGGTTGACCCAAAAATGTGCAAGAGATCCACTGAATTCATTCCCGGGTTATTGAGACGGATTAATGGATATGAGGCAAGAGTTGGTGCTTTGGAGGAAGAAAATGCAAGACTTAGGGCTCAAAACAGTCAGCTTCAGAGTATGCTAGCAACAAGAAGTTCGCCTGCGACTAGTGGTAGTGGTGGAATTGCAGGGGAAGACGTGAAGAATGAGATCGATGAGCTAAGTGCTAGGCTTGACGAGTTACGTTTTCGTGTTGGAATTAACTAGAAGTGTTTGTCATGTATGAAGTAGGCTATGTTCTGATGTAATGTTTTCCCTCTATGTAATGTAATTGGGTACTAATTATGTAGTGATGCATTGTTAATGTGATCAATTTCTGCAGATTGATGTGTTGCCAAGTTAAATTATGCACCTGTACCTTTTGTTCACCATTCACTCGCTACCCAAACTTTTTTAATTTCTGTCACTCGCTACCTAAACCTTTCATGAAATTTTCATTTTGCACCACTAACTTATAAAAACCTAATAATATACACTGTACAGCAAACCTGTAAACCTGCAGAAAAACAAGTATCTGTACAGACAGAGCCACAATATAAACTTGAACAATAATTAACCTGTACTCAACTGAACAAGAAACATGATAACAAAGAAGATACTCCCATAACAAACTAGCATAGATGCATTTAATTCATTCAAAAGCCAACAAGTTCATCAAGTACCTCAGTTACATTCTTGATACTTCCATCAACTAAACCAAACTTAGTTACATCCACCAAGTTAACAAAACACTATGCGTATCCAAGTCAACAAAACACTTCCACCAAGTACCAACAGAATCAACAAGTCAACAAGACAAAACACTATGATTTCCACCAAGTCAAAACACTATGGCATCTACACTAGCATCATTCCATCCATGAAGTTAAGAAAACACTTCCACCAAGTACCAACATAATCAACAAACTTGTCACTCCTTGTTTACAGAACCTGTACTCATTCTTGATTCTTGAGTTCCTACAAACCTAGAAATTCTTAAGCTCCTTCTTGTTGGTGTAGCAGTCTGACTTTTGGTTCTCTTCTTGTTCTGCTCAGATTCCTTGAAGTATTGAGCTAACATTTGTCTCTCAATATCTGATTTAGTCATTGGAGCTTTATCCTTCTTGGTAGGCACCTACAAGATCAAAATGAAGCATGAGGAGGGCAGTAAGCATGAAAACCAATGGAAAGCACAACTATTTACAGTTAACTGGTACCTTTTTAGGCTCTTTAGATGGCTCTGGTTCAACAAACAATTTCCTCTTTCTTGGTGGATGAGCAGGTGCTTCCTCAGCAGTTCCAATCCCACCCATATCTTCTGCAACATCATCTCCACCAATATCCCCACCAATATCTCCACCAACATCATCTCCACCAACATCTGCTACAACATCATCTCCACCAATATCATCTCCACCAACATCTGCTGCAACATCATCTCCACCATTATCTCCACCAACATCTGCTGCAACATCATCTCCAACAATATCTCCACCAACATCATCTCCACCAATGTCTTGTGCAACATCATCTACTATCCTCATAAGACATTCTTCAAACTTATGACCAGTGTCTTTGCAGTAGCTACATTTTTCTTCCTTCTTTTTTCACTGAATGAAGACAATTAAGTAGGTTAGTGTATAAGAAAACACCAATAAATAAGCAAAACAAAGAAAACATGATAAGGCAGAAGATTTGACCTTTGTTGGAGCTTTACTAGATTCAGGAGGGCATTCTTTACTCCTTTTAACACACCCAGCCTTGTTATGCCCTGCAAGCTTGCAGTAGGAGCATTTCATAACCATCCCATGCCTGCCCAATCTACCAGTTTCTGCAACTTTTTGTAGTGCTAGCTTAGCCTTAATTTCTTGAATCTCAGTTGTGCTCTTCTTCCTTGTGTAATTCTTGGGCCTACCAGGCATCTTCTCAGGAATAGGAGGCAATAGAGGTGGAAGGGATGACATTGGCCATTCAGATTGACCCTTAAGTGGAATCATCACATTTCTATAGAGTGTCAGATATGTAGACCTCTTGTAGCAGTCTTCAACATAGTCTTCAATCCTATGTCCTAGGAAATTGAGGCAAGATATTGCATGCCAACATGGGTAACCACTCAACTGCCACTTTCTGCAAGAATAAGTCTTCATGTTCACTGACACAATCCATCTATCCATGCCCCCTCCATTCAGCTGAACTTCAAACTCATCCAGTCCATTGAACAAACAAGTATACTCATTGCTTCTCATCCTGCCATACTCCAATTTCTCTCTAACTAAAGGACAAATGTCACCCCACCAATGCTCTTCCTTACTCCTACTAACCCACACTCTTTTCATTATCAACATCCTTATTCCTTCAAGCATTTCTATGATTGGCTTCCTTCTTGACTCAAGTATCATGGAGTTAAATGACTCTGACATGTTGTTCACACATATATCAGACTTGACAATTGTTTTGAAATGTGATTTGGACCAGTTCTCAGCAGGCTTGTTTTGAAGCCACTTATGTGCTGCCTTGTCTTTCTTTTGTATCTCTCTCATAGTCTCCTCAAAATCAACCAATCTTGTACACTTTGCAGCTTGCCACAAGAGCTGTTTCAAAACTAAACCTCCATGATGTATCTTCATGTTGTTATATAGGTGAACCACACAAAAGCAGTTGTTATCTTCATGTTCTCCTTCTCTACTACAACATAAGCAATGGGATATAAGGAGTTGTTTGGATCAATTCCCACTGCAGTGAGAAGTATGCCTCCATTCTTTCCCTTAAGATGACATCCATCTAGACATATGACCCTCCTCAGTGACTTAAACCCTCTCTTCAGAGCACCCCCAACAAATGTATATTCTCTTGAATATCTGCCTACCATCATCACACTTGAATGGTTTTATCATGACAGTGTTAGTCTCATCACTCTTCTTGATCTCAGCTGCATATCTCCACAATGCAGCATATTGGTCAACTTCACATCCTGATTTCTTCAATTGAACAAGTTTCTTTGCCCTGTACAACTTGTTGTCCTTGATGAACACCCCCTTTTTGCTTCTTATAACAGTCTTCATAGACTTGACTTTCCACTTATCTATGCTCTTGATCTCCTCTTCATATTGTTGTGCAATCCACCTTGCAGATGCAGCCTTCACTTCTTCAACCCTAGTGCAGTGATGTGTAGCATTCAAAGCCTTTATTTGCATAGCCACCTTACCTTTTCCATGGAATGAATTGGCTTGTAGTCTCCAAGGACAACTGTTAGAAGCACAATTGACTATGATCCTACCCTCATCATTTCTCTCAAACCTTATCTCCTTACCATTCTTGATTGAATGATTCCTAATGGCTTCCCTCGACACCTTAATCCCAGGGAATACCAATCCAATAGAAAACTGTGGATCCTCCATGTCTGTAATAGCGTTAAACAATGGGAACCCCATATATTCAGATGGTTGAGCAACCATTGCAGATTTAGGAACTGACATTGCAGGTGTGGCATCAGTCCCATCAAAGTTTGTGTTATCTAGCCCACCCAACCACTGGTGAACCTTGACAGCATTGTAGTATTCTGCAGTTTCATGTGTCAACTCTACATCACTATCATTGAATCCGTCTGAGTTGACAGAATCTTCTCCAATAGACTGCTCATCAAAGTCTGCTTCTCTGTCATCCACCAAATTTGAGAACAACTCATGATCAATATCATATTGTTCTTCAGCCACAGGTGTAGAAGACTCACTATCACCACCACCTTGTTTAGATGACTGAGCACCACCACCACCTTGTTTAGATGACTGAGCACCACCACCACCTTGTTTAGAAGACTCGCCACCACCACCTTTCTTCATACCATCTTTCTTAACACCCCTCCCTTGTTCATAGTCATCATCTTTCTCAGACCCATGTACACTCTCATCATCTTTCTCAGACTCAAATCCACTCTCATCTTCCTCACTATCACTCCCTTGCTCATCACCTCCCTCAAACTCACTCTCACTGCCATCTCCCTCACTCTCTTCACACACAATCTCATCACCCACCTCAACTTGTTCCTCTTCATCATTCTCAACCTCATCATTCAAGTTCTCAACAAACACACCTACTGAGTAACTATTATCAACAGAAAACCCCATACTACATGCATCTATATCAGACTCCAACTTTACCAGCTCTCTACAACAATTTATCCCACTCTTTGACATATAACAGATCACATTCTTAGGTTCAATGCCACACATAGCAACCATTGCTTTAACTTCTATCATACTCATCTCATCAACATTACACCAATCAAAATGTGATACAACTCCTCCATCATAAAAAGATTTTCCCTTGTTAAACTTCCCATGGTGGTGCATCACTACTGTAAAATTGAAGGACAAAGGGACTGCAAACAACAAAAGTGCAAAAATCAAATTTTTTTATCTTTTCTCGGGATTGTTAAACATTTCTAACAAAAAGAGAACAAAAAAAATCATATACTAACCAAATGTACACATATTATAGAGACATAGTCATCGAAAATACAAAACCAACTAATTTAAATATGTTTCAGACTAAAAACAACACATATTAAGCCACCATTATCATCGAAAACACCAAACCAGAGTTGTTTTCTCACTTCAAGAACATAGACAAAAACAGGGATAGAACTTACCATATTCTGGAGCTGTTTGTCCTTGAGGAATCCGAGTTCCTGGACTCCGTTTTTTCCAAGACATCGGAAGTTCATCGGAAATGATCGATCGTCACAAGATTTCGGTTTTGAATTTCAGAGATAATTGATTTGGGGTTGTGAAGTTGAAGAGTTAGGGTTCCAACGTTTTTGTTTGCCTTTGTATATGTTTCTCAGTCCGAATTCTCTGTTTTGCCCTTACTGGCGCGTGAAAATCACGCCAACTAACGGAAATTACTAACGCCGTCCCAGATTTGGGTTGACCCAAACTGCTGAATAACGTTTTGGTGTCGAGTGAAAAAAAAAAAGGTTTCGGTGCAACTTCAAATTGAGCCAATAGTTTCTAGTGTAAAGAAAAATTAACTCTTTTATATTTATGTGAAACATCCTCATCGGTTCAGTTATGGAGGAAGAAAAGAGAATAGATACGTTGTGGTACCAAATGAGGGAAATAGATTACTTCCAGAATTAAAGAATCAATGAGATCATAAATTTTATATTGCTATAATTAACTAATATGTACATAGTTAAGTCAAAGGGTGTGAGAGTCATTTTAATAATTCATGTAAGGCTTGTTTGGAGTTTGTGAGAATTGCTCTGTTAGCAACAAAAATAGCTCTGGCAATAACGCCAGCCAATACTAAAATGCACCAAGCAAACAAATCAAATTGTTTGTGAACAACTCGTGAGCAAGTACGAGTATTACGGTAAAAACGGGTAAAATTCATTTTTGGTACTGCAGTGTGCATTTTCATTTTTGGTACTCTAGAGTGATTGTGTCCAATTGAGGTACTAAATATTAATGACTATTTACAATTAAGGTATTAATTGCATTTAGAAGGTGGGATGTGTCATTCACGCGCGAGCGAATGTCAAATGTCGGAAGATAGACATGGAAAATCGATCGTTCGCAAGACATCGTGGACTTCGTCCCACTCACACTCGTCAAATTCTTCCTTGTCATATTCTTTTTCGTACGATTTTTCATCATTTTTGTCTCGATTGACGTTCAATTAATCAAATTCACGTAAAATTGGGGTTATGATAATTGTAATTTGGGACCGATTGACATGTCCATCATCTAGTTTACAATCAGTACCTTAATTGTAATTGGTCATTGATATTTAGTACATCAATTGGACACGACCACTCTAGAGTACCAATATTGGAAATGTCTCACACTGGAGTATAATTGAAAGCAAGTGATCGTGAGCAAGCTCGATTATCGCGAGTTTAAATTTAAGCAATTAATTTTAAAGCTTGACAAATCTTAGACTCGTGATCGACTTGTAGACATGAGCATGAGCTCCATAAGGTTCAAGATCTCGAATATGCTCGTTCCCATGTATAACTGAAAGCAAAAAACGTTATATGCCAGTCGAGTAAAAAATTTAAGAAGTGCATTTACATTCACATTTGATTTGACTGAGTTTGCAACTGGATCATTCCAATCACTTCATTACCAATCACTGCCATTATGCATCTATATATATGATAAAAGTGATGATGTAAATGGAAGTAGAGATATGCCACATAAGCGAAAATCCTAGGTGGCATTTTGAAGCAAAAAACAATTCATTTTTAATTCTTCTTCATTTGTGTTGAAAAGTCAAATGCATATAAACTGCAGTCTCTCCTCTTTCACTAATTTGTTACATTTTTTTATGGAATTTTTTTTTAAAAAAAAAGAAGAAAATAATATACTCCTATTTTTATACATAGATAGACGGTTGAAAAGGTCATGTTTGTTAATATGGAAGATTCAATTGCATTGTTTATTTTAAGTCAATTCTTTAGTTTGTATAAAAATATAAATCCCTCAATTAGTACATAATCCATCGTTTGTAGTTAATATTTAATATCAAGAGCATTCACCATTTGAAAATGATTTTCTGCAATTCTTTCGATTCTGTTGTATTTTTCAAAAAAATAAGTTTGACATACACGGAAGGTGTTTTTTAGTGCTAGCCAAATTCATATTGAAGTTGGTCAAATCTGAAATTTAAAATTGAGCCAGTCTATCTATTTTTAAAAGGGGATTTATTTTTTTTTTAAGGAATCCTATACAACATTTTCCCAAACAGATTTTTTTGATTTATTTGTAATAACAATTATCAAAATAATGAAAGAATTTGAGATGTTTCCCCCACCCATTTCGGCAAACTCAAAATTGAATTAACATAGATTTCACTATTTTTGGTAAATCCGGATTATGGTCAATCCAGAAATACATAAGTTCACAACTAAAATTATGCCATCAAAATAGAACATCAAATTCACTCTAATACGGATCGGAAAATACGGCCATTAAGAACAATATTAAGATTTAAAATGATGTAACCCTAAATATCCGTAAATATGAACAACAAGCAGTCTATAAATTCGTGATCAGTTATATCAGGTTTGCAGTCGAAGAGTGCATTCAAGAAAGATTTGATGGAGATATCTAAGCGTCAAAGTGGTTTCATTGTTCCGGCAAGGAGCCGACTAAAGATACGCCGAAATTTGAATTTCCAATTGATTTTTTTTTCAGAATTGTACTTCTTTTATGTTCCTTTTTTCGTTGCTTTTGTTTTATTTCTTTTTGGTGTCTGATGATCTCCGTCTTCCAAAGATGTATATTCTCATCCCAGTCCCCCAATCTACATTGGTGAATTAGGCCATCAATTCAGTTGGGTTAACGTGTTCTTATATTGGGGAATCGATTATTGAGCAACGGCACGGTCACACAATTATCTCGGATATCAGTCATGTTAATCATCAAACGTGCCTCATTTTCTTCGTTACAACTTCTCAGTTATTGAAGTCAGGCTCTGCTTACTTTTCCTCCATTTAATTATCTCGATCCACCTTTTTTTCCAAATGGGGGATCTGGCAGATGCATCGAAGAAAAAGAAGATCAACCGAATAAAAAGGCAGCAAGATCTCATGACATTTAGATTTTAGCGGTTTATTATGCGTTCTTGGACTTATGATGAGAACGTTACTATTACGGATTTACGCATCCATCGGTTACCATGAAGGTTTACACCTCCCTTAGCTTTCTAATTTTTCCTTTTCCAGATTTATGTTGTATTTGCTTGTGGAGAAATTGAAAGATCTTTTTTCTTTTTCTTTTTCTTTTTTTGCTTAAATGGATTTTTATCAGTTCAATTTGCATTTTGGGTTTGTTCACGTTGTTGTTGATCTGTGGATGATATGGTCTCGATTAAATTTTTGAAGATCTCCTTAGCACATTATGTTAAAGTTTGGGGCGGCAAGGATTGATGATAGGGAGTATGATAACAATTTCTCTCTGATTAGAATTGTTGTTCCTTAAGAAAGAAAAAATGTAGGAGATTCATTTTTCTAAAAATTAATGCATTTAATTTTATGTACGAAGAGTAAAACCAAATGCCTGCAATCTACCTAATAATGGGATATCAAACACATAATTAATTGATAAATATTAATGACTCAATTCCAAAATTTTGAAGTTATGGCACGTGGCATGGAATCCCAAACACCCCAACACCACGCAGGTCAGGAGTCCTTAAGACTGTTTGGATCAGAATTAAGAGGCCATTATTTAGTCTCCTAACTTTCTATTTTAATGGACCTGTATTGTTTACAAGTTAAACTGAGAGAGGGCTAAAATATACCTCAATTAAAAATTTTACTCTATAAAAACTATAAAAAATTTAACTCTATACCAAACACAATTTTTCACATTTTAATTAAAATTTAGTTACTATTAATCAATTACACATCAATTAAAATTCGATCAATTAAAATTCCAGATATAATCCATGATTATATTGTTTTAAAATACTTTCGGATATAAAAAGTCATGAATAATTTCATATATATATATATATATATATATATATATATATATATATATATATATATATATATATATATATATATATATATATATATATATATATATATATATATATATATATATATATATATATATACATAAATATATATATATATATATATATATATATATATATATATATATATATATATATACAGATAGATATATATATATATATATGTATCTATATTTATATATATATACATATATATATATATATGTATATATATATATATATATGTATCTATATGTATGTATATACATATATATACATATATATACATATATATATACATACATATATATACATATATATATATATATATATATATATATATATATATATATACATACATACATATACATATATATATACATACATATAGATATATATATATACATACATATATATATATATATATAGATATATATATATATATATATATGAACACATACTCCCTCCCATTTTCAATGTAAGATGTTTTGGGTTTTTCACACAAATTAAGACAATTCTCTCTTCGTCAATAGTCTTCATAAATTAAAGATTAAAAATATAAATGTTGGTGTTTTGGACAAATAAATCCACCCAAAAAAGATAAGAATTATCCTTAGTCTTTGTAGAGTGCAAGACAAAATAAATGAATTACAATAAATTATGAGTTGGATGCATAGAAAAAAACACTAAATCACATGGTAAACTCTTCTAAAACATCTTATACTGTATTTATCAAATAAACAATAAGCTAAAACTTCTTATATTAAAAATGGTAGATTGTATTGAAATAATATAAACCCATATTAAACTATGTTTAGTAGACGTTAAAATCAGTATACGTTAAAATTCATGCAAACCCTTAATGAACATGTATTGAACCGAAATTCAGCAGATTGTACTAAATACAAACTAAATCCTATTAGGTATATCACTGTATGGATTAATCCAACATAGTATATACTGCTAAACGCCTCATTATTTTGATATTTTCTACAGTGTTATATCCATTATATAACTACTCTTCATTTAACAAAATCTCCTGAATTACCCAATTGTAAATATTATCAAATCACATCCACCTAAATTCAAGCTAACCAAAATTTCTATTTATAAATAAAACTAAATAAATAGCATGTACTCCCCCCGCCCCGTAAAACCTCATACATTTGTCATTTTTATCCGTCACATAGAACTTCATACATTACTAAAAAAATTAAGCTACCCCACAACAAACAAATAATAAACAATCTCAACTTTACACATAAATTACACATTTTGCCACTAAAAGTATACTTTTTCTCACTATCTATATTTTTTTTATCATTACTTTAACTTTTTGCGTAAAACTACGTGTCAAACCTAATGCATGAAGTTCTCTGGGACGAAGGGAGTATCATACATCGGAATGGAAAATTACGACTTAAGGAGAAATGTTCAAATTGCATATGTGCAATATTGATCGAGTTTCTTCTTGATCTCAAGTGCGGGTTCTCGAAGGAGAGACGTGTTGTTGGTCATTGCTCATATGAGTCCATGTAAGTTAATTTACCATGTTTATCTGTTTGGTAATAAGTGAACTTGATAGAGATGATGAAAACTTTATGGTTGTAGAGTTAAGTTCTATGATCATGATTTTCATGATTATTGAGTCACGTTCATGAATTCGATTTCCTTTATGAGCTATAATCAACATTAATGTTACCTATTTTCAGAGGATGATGATAATGCTAGAGAAATTTTATTTATTTGTGACCCTTACGACTCTTTTCTGTGACACATATTCATTCTACAAAAGGCACATTGCTTTGTCATTGTTATTTTTACTCTGGCATTATCATTTACTATTTCGAGGCTTATAATGGGCTAATGAAAGCGTTCTCGAAATGGAATAAGGTAGATTTTTGTTTTCAAAATATACCAAATGTTTACATTCATGAGACATGAGTAAGTGATTGAAATTTTGCTTTGGAATAAATTTTTTGTTTGTTCTCCAGATCGACATGGAATTGTTATAAGATATTCTAGAAATCTAACTTACACCAAATAATCATAGCTTTCAGCTACACAACTAAACATGCATTACCATGTAACTTGACTCTCAATTTTGTGTTTTATTCATGCATCATGTCTACTATTTGACTCCAAATGCTTTGATTAAATCGTCATGCGTGTGTGTAGATTATTAGAGTACGGTTGCAATTTTAATCCTACGCTGACATAGTTTATTCGTTTGATTACCTTGGAGTTTTATATAGTGGTCATGGTGTGAGATCATTGTTGGCTCGAGTTATGTAAGTTATGCACAAGTTTCTTCTGAGAAAGGTATATGAAAGCTGAATTTTCTAAGGAAATTTAGACTAAAAATCTAAGAGTAGGATCACTAAATAGTTTTGAGCTCAATATTTTGGTGTCATGATCCAAGTGATTTGATTATTTTTCCTGGCAGGTCATCTTCACATATCCAAGGAAGTCCGCACCCAGTTCGATAAACCCTGACTCTTATGGAACAATAATATGAAGATCAACTTACATTCCTCCATATCAATTGAATAGCAAATGATTGGACTTAGCGTAGTTGCATGAGATAGTAATGGAGTATTCTATCTTGGAGAAGATGAAAGCTCAAATACTTCCGACACATAGAATGCGGATTCAATGGAGTCATATAATAGGGGCTTCATTTGTTGCTAGAAAATGGTTGGGGAAGCAACATAGACGACTGTTGTGTGGTGATAAAAGATTCGCAATCAGCTTTAGAGTGTGGTCTGCTTATGGTACTTTTGTGAATGAAATATAATTAAGGAAGTGCATGTATCCAACTCTCTTTAGTAAGGTTTGATTTTTCTTTTGATAGGATCTATGTGTTAAAAGTTGGCCTGGACAGTTAAGCCGGCCACCCCAAACAAGTTTAGATCGGGATCAAATTGGTTGGGCCGTTTTGAGTCAGTATGTCATAATAATAATTAACACACACCAAGAACTGGAGACTAAAGAATACGACTAAGAAAAATCTTAATTCACAAAAAATATTAAATTCTGAATTCACAAAAAACATAAAGGTAAAATTCAACTCCACACAACTTCATACTTCGAAACTACATAAAGAAATACAAGTTTCAGACAACTTAACACATAAATTTGCATTGCAATTACCAAGAAGGGCCTGCAAGAAGAAGTTCAAAGTCAAATTCGAGCAAGGAGAAGTTTCAGTCGAGGCATACCAGTGAAGTGGAGAAGTTCAGAGGCCACAACACTAAAGCACATCAGCAGCCACAAAGTAAGAATCAAGCAGATCGTCCTTGGGAGCAGCAGTTTGAAACTTCAAACTTAGGAGCAGAAGAAAAGAAGGGATGGAAATGGAATTGAGAGGAAAATAACGGTTGAGAAGAAGGGGTGGGGTTTTTCTCCGTTTTGATCTTTTGCAAAAAAAAAAAAAGCCCCTTAAAACCGAACTTTTCTTGTTTTCCCCAAAAACCTCGCAAGTCTTCAGTTTGCTGGTTCCCGCCGGCTTGCACATTTTTTTCGCGACCGACTTTTTAGTGGTCCTATAGTGCTAATCTGGCAGTTCAACACCGATTCTCCAACCCAACCGGTCCAACCCAATCTGGCTTTTAAACCTTCAGAATGTGAGGGAATTGATTGCCAACTTAATCGTTCCTTGGATGACACACCTATGTTCATCTCACCAAAGAGTGATGGTTGTATGAGCTAGGAGGTATGGTCCCCAGGACAAAATCCTATATGGAATTTTCATCATTTGAAATTCTATTTAAGAAACTAGCAAATAAATAGGTTTGTTTAGTTTTATTGTGTGATGACTTCCTCTTTTAGTAATATTGAAGCCCTGTGAGACGGTTAAAAATGACTAATGTATGAAGTTTTGCGGTACGGAGGGTGTACATTTTTTCTCAAATAGACACCCATTTCTCATTCAATCAAAGTAGAAAAATTATTAAATGAAACTAATTTGCACGAACAATGCAATATATATGACCAGAATTTTGTCTAATTCATAGTAAATTATAGTGATAAATGATTGCATTAATCATAAATCTTATTATATCCAAATTATTCTTAAATGTATTAGCTTGAAATATAGTATAATGAGGACATTATTATGTGAAGCTACAATAATTCCAATTTACTAATATGAATGTGCATTCAATGTAAACGAAACGAACAATGTGATAACTATTGTTGTTTATATTTCGAAAAAACTGAGAAGCCGAAGTTTATAATGGATATATAAATAGAAAGAAGTATCATTAAATGAAATGAGAAATGACGTAGTAAAAGTGTTCCAACTTGCAAGTTTTGTTAAAAGGAAATTGAAATATATAAGGTAGTATGGTCACGCACAAATATATAAGGAAATTGGATGTTGACCAATATATATATATATATGAAGATGAAATTTTGATAAATTATTATTTCCCAATCATCAATTCTCTCATGTTTTGGAGTTTTTTTTTAATTAGGTGAGGCTGGGTCGTGGATGCAACCATACCCTCGACGCCTAGAAAAATATTAATAGTTCACAAACTTAATTTTTTTCACATTGTTTGGTGGGTTTTTTTTTTTTGGGGGGGGGGGGGGGGGGGGGTGTAGGTCGCACCCCCAACCCCAAAGTAATACTCCCTCCGACCCATTAAAAACTTTCTACGCACTTCCTTTCTCTTCAATTAAAGAATGATAATAAAATAATGGTTTGTTAGAGGTATTATATTGGTGAAGTTGCAAGTGGTTATAAAGTAAGAGAGGGATTTGATAAAGTGAAGGTAATGTAGGAAAGAAAAATAATAAATAATTAGTTAGTGGTGGTAAAAACTTCCATTTATGATTTAGAAAGTTTATAATGAAACCCCATCAAAGGAAAGTTATGAAGTTATTAATGGAACAGATGGAGTATTATTATTTCATTAACATAATTCTTTACATATTTCGGTGAGATATTATTTCGGTACCCGGTTTGTACCTCCACCCATCTACTCAAAAGACATACCCCACCCCGACATGGGATCGGAAGTATGTATTATTTCACTAACTCGATCATAAAATGTTGCAGGCCGAGCCAGTTTTTATCGGATTGTCTGATAAGGACCGGTTTAAGTCAGTTTTCCGTCATGGTCAGCTGTATGGGGCATTTTTCAGATACACAAACAGAATATGGTTTGAGGTTTTAGTATTGGATGAAGAAGACAATTCACTTACACGACGACCAATGTTGTGTACAAGGAGTTGTTTAGTAATCTTTGAGGTATTTTTATGTTTATTTATCTTATTAAGTACATTTTATATTTGAGATAACACAATATAAGTTTTTATTATTTTAATAATTCTATTTTCAAAATGTGGTTTTGCGATACTTCATCTAACAATGAATATTGCACTCCTCCATCCGAGAGAATTTCATAGTTTAGAGTTATTGTAAAATATTAAATATGGTAAAATTATACTTTTAGTGGAAAATGTGTAACTTTTTGGTAAATGTAATATTTTTTATTATTTGTTGGATGTGAGATAGATTTCTTTTTTTAGTTTTGTATAAAGCTCTATGTGACGACTAAAAATGTGAATTATATGAAGTCTTGAGGAACATATATCATGAATATTTTAGTTTGTAATTTTACGATTTATTGAACCTTATATTCTTTCAAATTAGTTGTCTTTTAAATGATAGTTTCTTTCATTTATTAATCATATAAAGTAAACTATGTCGTGGCAACGCCACGGGTTAGTACTAGTTTTAATGAAAGCTCTGAAACCATGCTTTAGTTTATTTTATTTTATTTAAAGTTTTTTAATTAAGAAAATAGATGAAAATATAAATTATTAAAACATTGGGGGATCAGCGGGTGTGGCATTATAATAAGAATGGGTTTTACTCGGTTAAGTCGGCCTATTATTTGGCTAGACACTTGAAATTTGCTGCTAGTTTGGGCTGCTAAAGGAAGTAGTAGTATGTATGTTACGCCTACTTGGGATTTTCTTTGGGTTTTGAGATTGCCGAGTAAGGTTCTGTTCTTTTCAATTGAAATTTACTGAACTGAACTGAACTAAATTGTAGTATAAAATATAACTAAGCAGAACTGAACTGAACTGAACTGAATGAGTTTTCAGTTGAAGAGAACAGAGCCTAAAATAGCAAAATTTATGTGGCGACTTCTTAAACACGCTCTTCCTGTTTATGCTAATCTTCGGCGTCGTCATATGGATGTGGTCTCGGATTGACCAGTTTGTGATTGTGGCGAAGAAACTATTCTACATATTTTAAAGATTGTCACTTTGCACATATATTGGGCTTTACCTCCCCTATCTAACATGTTGATGTGTTGAGATTCTCAGAATTATGTTGGTTGTTGAGAGTGGGTGTATAGAAGATGGTATACGAAAACAGAGAGTATAAGTCTGCTGAGCTGAGGGTTGGCCCTCGGTCCTTAAGACTTTGATCGCCCCGCCCTGGTGCCTACGGTTTACTTAGCGATCAGTCTCCCAAGATAGAGCAGCAGTAAGTTAGAATTCTAGCACTGAATTGCTAACTTGTCGAACTAGGCAGCATAGAAAGTTCAGGCTTTTTAGAGAGAAAGTAGAGAAGAAAGAAGGTTTGGATTTCGGTGTGTTGAAAATCCAATTCTGGGGTCTATTTATAATATTGAAGAGCAGCAGTAAGTTAGAATTCTAGCACTGAATTGCTAACTTTTCGAACTAGGCAGTATAGAAAGTTCAGGCTTTTTAGAGAGAAAGTAGAGAAGAAAGAAGGTTTGGATTTCGGTGTGTTGAAAGTCCAATTCTGGGGGTCTATTTATAATATTGAAGTGTTGCAGTCTGAATAGATGTAGCCTTTCACGGACAGGTCCCTGCAGAAAGAAAAATTCGAACAGGCACACATGTTGGATTTTTTCCGTTCAGTTACATCCTTTCAGCGAATGGACAGATCTGTTCGCTGAATCCCGCCCAAACCAACAGACGCATCTGTTGGGCTTCACGCTTCGTTTCAGACTATCTATTTAGGCTTAACCAAACACAATATGTCTCTAGCTCAAAAAGATAATAATCTACTCAAGATCGTGACCCGCGAACCCACGAACCCCGGACCTGCGACCCACGACCCGGGTGGTCGAGTTATGGAGCTATCTAGCTCCTCCCCCTTCCAAAACCATGGGTGCCCCTTGGGGCCCAAACCCAATAGTAAGTTTTGGACTTATAACTAGTTTCTTCTTTCTCAATTTTAGCCATGTGGGATTCTTCCCATTTCCAACTCTTGGCATTCCATATTTAATGCATCAACCAACACACTTTGAGCTTCAATTACTCTTTCACCTCTCAATGAATTTTAGTAATTCTTTCTCAAGTGCAATCTACTACTATAGTAGATTATTCATGTTTAAGGAAACGTCATTTCCGACATGTGGGGCCCCTTTAGTTTAGATGCAAAAACATGGACTAGCCTCATTGTAGACTAAAATTCTTACAAATTCTTGGGAATTGTTTTTATCAATTCGATCCAAGGCCAGTCGAGAGGAGTTTGAACATTTTGTGTGCATATGTTGGCCGAGTATATGGCATAATAGGAACAACATTATACATGAAGGCACAAGGAACAGACTGGAAAAGCTACTGCAGTTTGTTTCTCAATTCATGTCACAGGTACAGGAGGCACAGCAGCGCAATACTCATCCTCTCGCACACATGATCTGCCAGTTTGCTGCCAGATGAAGGTTGTTTAAAGATTAATTTTGATGCATTCGTTGTCAAGGTCCCACCTTCTATTGGGCTTGGCGTTGTGGCTCGCAATAAAAATGGTGAAGTGTTGTTAGCTTGGAGTCGACGTAGGATACCTTTCATTCAGGACCCGGAACTAGCAGAAGCTTATGTAGCGCACCTTGTTGTACGTCTCGCCACTCGGCTTCATGTCAGGCAATTTACTATTGTGGGAGATTGTTTAAGTATTATTCAGATACTAAAATTGTCATCAGTTTGCCTTTCGAGTGCGGGAATCATTGTGGAGGAAATTTGTCGCTTGTGTTTGGATCTTCAAGATGTATCTTTTCGTTTTATTCCTAAACTTGGCAATACTTTAGCTCATTCGCTTTCGCGTAATTTTAGTTCATACTCAGTGTTGACTTCACTCTTGCCCAAACATTGATCCCAACACTTTCTTGATGCGGATGTCAATCTAGCTACAGCTCACAATTCTCAAATGTTTTCCCGCACTCCGGGTCGATTTCAACCTCTTGAGGCCGTTTGAGTGGATATTTAGTATGAGGTAGAATTTGTCTTCGAGAAGATTCAAACCCAAATGGATCGACACTCGGTCAGTAAAACACATATGAAATATCATTTTAGTCACACATTCTTATAGAATTTCATCTTATTTCAACCTTTTCAGGTCATTTGAATGGAAATTTAATATGGTGTGGAGTTTGCCTACGAGGAGATTCAAATCCACACTGGGTGTGAATCAAAGGCTCTGATACCATAAAAAAAATTTATCACATCTAAAAGTTCGAACTTGTAAATGAGTATGTAATATATACAATGCTTTTTTTACCGGAAGAATGTCAAATTTTGTACTACGGCTTAACTTGGCTATAGTGATTTGCAGTATATATTACCCTAGTCAGCTAGAAGTTTAATCAGTGTTAATCGGAAGGTGGCGGTTGTGGGTTACTAGTTTATTGAAAAGAAAATTGTGATAGTTAACTGAATGCGACTAGTCTTTGCATCTGAATTTACTTAAAGGTCAAAACATACATACGTAGATGCATTGCTGAAATATGAAGTCATTTCACAGATGATTTAATTTTGATCACTTATGAAGCTAAATACAGTATAATTCAAAGGATCTTGATAACATCGATCCATGCAAGTTGATTTCCACGGCTGGTAAATTAGCTACCTAATCAGCTACAGCTAACTTTTCAGCTTAGCTAAACGGAGCCATAAACACAACCTTAATAATAATGAATTATGTAAGAATGTGTGACTAAAACGATACTAGTATTAAACATTTGTTTTAACTTAGTATCGATTATTCGATTATAATGTACTACTCCATAATCTTGACTTTTATCACATTGTTCAAGTTGCATTAGTTAATGAAATCCAGCCGCACTATTACTTCAACACATATCCTAAGGTAAAGTTGTGACAAGACAACGATATACATATATGCATGAGATTTGACTTTTATTTTTCTATGAATCCTATGGGAGATATCTGCGCGGAATTCATTAAATCTAAGGATAAATGCCCTTCACTTTGTTGTTTCTAAGATCATACAATTAAGTTTGAGTTTGATAACTGTATTAGAATTAGAAGTAAACTAGCTTGTAAGTCACATAAATTGATCAATTAGCTTATGTAGATGCATGATAGAATTAATTATTACAGTATAATTACAGCGTGTCTATATATATATATATATATATATATATATATATATATATATATATATATATATATATATATATATATATATATATATATATATATATATATATATATATATATATATATATATATATTAAACTTGTTCAGTTGAGTACTTAATTTAAGTTAAATTGGACTCATTTGTAATAAATATGTAAATTAGACTTTAGTTACAAAAAATAATCTATTTAATCCAATTAAATTACAAGCCATAATGCAACCTTAACAAAATCAATTCATCATTAAAAAAAATTCAATAGGGCTTCTCCAATTAAATTTAAGCCCTAATTCAACCCCAACCAAATCAATTCTTCGTAAAAAAAAAAAAACAAGAAAACCAATCTTTCTTCTCTATCGTTTCCAATTGAATTAAAATAGATCAATTCGCACTAACCTAAACACTATTTCAACTCGAAAAAAGGGCAATTCATTATCATAAACAACAATATTACTTACATTCATATATTTCATCAATTATTTGTAAGTAGATGCTACAATAACACTCGTAGTGTGTTCTCACGTTTTACTAATTGAAATTAATTGACAGAGTTAAATAACCTAGCTAATTTTGATTAAGGTTTAGTATAATTAACTAATTAGCTAGCTAGCTTAATAAGAGATTTATGGGTTCGATTCCTGTCGGGAGCGGGATTGTGTTCTACGTATATGCTGTCTTGTAATGAATTGATTGATAACTCTGTAATGATTGAGATATGATATGAATGATATATTAGTAGATTTGATGTACTATAATTGTAATAGTGATATTTAAAAAAAAAAACTTAATAAGAGATCATTTAAAATTACTGATCAAATCAACTATAGCGGAATCTGCTAAGCGGATCAACTATAAGTTAGTGGTTCACGTTTTAATTTTGTTCATTTGATCAAATAAATTCATCAAGTTCTATGATAGTGATGAATAGAGCAAGCAATGCCAACATGATATATATTGACTAAAACTCATGTTTCTTAATCGAGATTAATTTGTATTTAATAGTTTATTACTTATCACCTACGTTTCAAACGTAGGACGAGACAATGAACCGGCCTCCCTATAGAGATAGGGAGGTTCAATCGGATTTCGAATTTCAACCGGTTTTATCAGACTTCAGAGTTTATGTGGTTTTAGACTCAGGGCTTCGAATACTGATTAATACGGATCGACCCTTCGGGTTTTGAAACATAGTCTATCATCAATTCTCATCATAATACAAGTTGGAGCTTGGAAAGTTGAAGCATAAAAGAAAAGAGGATGCGTGGATGGTGTAGTGTTCACATAAAGTCTGAAGTTCTTTTGACTTCACTTAAAGAAGTGAACATACTTCATGGGATGAGAGAATTTTTAGCCCATAGCAACGGAAAAAAGAAAAAGAACCACTTACCGAAAACACAATTTACCACCCAAATCTTCAACTTTTTGTAGCTTATATATACGTTCGGACTTTTGATTGATAACAAATGAGAAAGAGTAGCATATTAAAAATGACATCAAGAATAATATGTATGCTAGTGATTGCTACTTTGACTATTGTGATTGAGGCAAAGGTGAAAAGTTTGCATGATTATGGTGATGCATTGTCCAAAAGCATACTATTTTTTGAGGGTCAAAGGTCTGGTAAATTGCCAACCACACAGAGGATGACTTGGAGAAAAGACTCTGCTCTTCTTGATGGTTTAGACATTGGGGTAAGTTTTCTTTGTCTCAGCCTTCGAAAACTATTACTTGTACGAGGATATTGTGGTTAGAATCATCCACAACTTTCATTAGTTATGTGTGATTCCATACATATTTGTTATTGTGGAGCATTCGTAGTCACATGATTTACGAAATTAATCCACGTGTCTTGTAAAAGAAAATTTAACGGTGTACCCGTGCAGGTAGACTTAACAGGAGGTTACTACGACGCTGGTGACAACGTCAAATTCAACTTCCCAATGGCATTCTCAACCACTTTGCTCGCATGGAGCATACTAGAATACGGCAAGCCCATGAATCGCACGGACTTAGCGCATGCGTTGGAGGCCATCCGGTGGTCAACTGAATACTTTATCAAGTCCACTGCAACGCCAGGTGTCGTTTTCGCTCAAGTGGGAGCTCCACAAGCAGATCATAATTGTTGGGAGAGGCCGGAAGATATGGACACTCCTCGAACAGTTTATGCAGTTACGCAAACATCTCCTGGATCAGAAGTCTCGGCAGAGATAGCTGCAGCGCTAGCCGCGTCTTCTATGGTATTCAAGTCCTTTGGCGACAAGTCGTACGCTAAGGTGCTTTTGCAGAGGGCTGTTAAGGTATTTGAATTTGCGGACACATATAGAGGATCGTACAATGAGAGTATTGGCATTGGAGTTTGCCCATGGTATTGCAACTACAACGGATATTATGTACGTGTGTAAATTATACTACTTCATATGATCCAAATCGGTAGCATCATTTTCAATTTTTACAATCAGTAGGTTTCAAGTTTGAGTACGAAATTACGAATTAAGTACGGCTAAATGTTTCTAAATTATGTACACAGGATGAATTGTTATGGGGAGCTGCTTGGCTACACAAATCAACAAAGAAACTTATGTATTGGGAATATGTCACACAGAACATGGAAAAGTTCAAACCACAAATTGAAGGCAGCATGTTAGAATTTGGTTGGGATGCCAAACATGCTGGCATCAATATCCTTGTTTCCAAGGTACATTTTTATATTTTCTCCCGCCCCATTCGATTGTATATGCACGTTAATTTTCTACGGTTTATTATAAGTCGTATATGGTTAGACCCCAACTAGATATTGACACGTACACATCTTACAACTTAAATTTAGCACGTGGTTAAATTTTTTACTAAAAATGCACATGATTTCGTGCAGTACGTCATAAATAACTCGTTGGAAGCTACCACTCCTTTCCTCTCCTATGCAGACAAGTTTGTTTGCAGTGTATTGCCTGAATCTCCATTAAAAAGTTGGAGCTATACCCCAGGTAAATTTCTTTGGTGAAATTTCATCTTTGATAAATTTTTACTAAATTTACCATTATTGAAAGTTTTAGAGATTCTATTAAGATCTAGTTCACATGCTAAATTGCAGGTGGACTTTTATATAGAGAACCTGGAGTTTGTAACCTACAAAACAATGCTATGTCATTCATTTTACTAGCATATGCTAGGTACATTAAAAATACCAAAAGGATAATTCAATGTGGTAACGTAAACATTACCAATTTACGACTAGTCCACTTTACAAGAAGTCAGGTAAACCTATCGAGACTCTCCTTGTTTTGCACAACATCCTCCGTATTTCAACAATAACACGATATTCGCAACTCGAATAATGCAGGTTGATTATATTCTTGGTAGCAATCCTATGAAAATGTCATACATGGTGGGATATGGAGACAAATTTCCACAAAAAATACACCATAGAGGATCAACATTACCCTCAAAAGCCCAACACTCAGAGCCCATTAAGTGCAATGAAGGAAGCCCATACTTCTTCAGTCCCGGCCCAAACCCAAATTTGTTGATCGGAGCTGTTGTTGGTGGGCCGGACATCAATGATACTTATGTGGATACTCGATATGATGCTGGACGATCTGAGCCCACTACATATGTCAATGCACCCCTTGTGGGCCTACTAGCCTACTTCAAAGCCCATTAATAAATTAGAGCGTTAAGTATACCTTTCAGAGAAAAACGTCATTATTTTCGACGCTGTTAATAGAAAGAATTGATTTGTTGTATTATAAAATTATTCCATTTACATTATTATAGATTATGACAGTTTAAGATGAAGTTGTAATTGAATACGTACTACTCCCTCCGTCTTAGAATAAATGTCACATTTACTTTTAGACACAGAGATTAATGTGCGGTGTAAATGATAGTGGAAACAAATGCACATGGATTGTAAAGATGTTATTCTTTGACTAATAGGAACAACATTATACATGAAGGCACAAGGAAGAGACCGGAAAAACTACTGCAGTTTGTTTCTCAATTCATGTCACGGGTACAGGAGGCACAACAGCGCAATACTCATCCTCGCCCACATGATCCGTCAGTTTGCTGGCAGCCGCCGGATGAAGGTTGTTCGAAGATTAATTTTGATGCATCCGTTGTCAAGGTCCCACCTTCTATTGGGCTCGGCGTTGTGGCTCGCAATAATAATGGTTAAGTATTAGCTTGGAGTCGACGTAGGATACCTTTCATTCAAGACCCGGAACTAGCGGAAGCTTATGTAGCGCACCTTGATGTACGTCTCGCCACTCGGCTTCATGTCAGGCAAGTTGCTATTGATCAGGGAGATTGTTTAAGTATTATTCAGATACTACAATCGTCTTTAGTTTGCCTTTCGAGTGCGGGGATAATTGCGGAGGAAATTCGTCGCTTGTGTTTGGTTCTTCAAGATGTATCTTTTCATTTTATTCCTAGACTTGGAAATACTTTAGCTCATTCGCTTTCATGTAATTTTAATTTTAATGATGACGGGTGGAACGATTTTACCTACTGATGTGATTTTGTAATTGTTGATGATTTAAGTCTAAATGAATTTCGATGTTTGATAAAATAAAAAAAAACATTGAGGTTCTTTATTATTTATAATTTGGAAGTTTTAGCCTTTTAGGGGTTAATTGTAATCAAATTAAATATTAAATTTAAAATAGAAGTAAAAAAAATTTATGTTTAATTGTTTGTTGTTGGGAGAAGAGAAGAAGTGGAAATGTATGTTTAATTGTTTGTCAATATACTTCAGGGTTCAAGTGTTTGTAACTGATAGTGTTGTGTAATTTTATTTACAATGGTTGGTTATTGGGTTAAATCTTCTCTAAAATAATACTCGAATATTTATTTGTGAGAAACCACAATGTCTACCATTAAATGATATATAGACATGGCCTAGTCAATAATTTCCCGTAAATTAGTGATGTCTGACACAACCAATTCACAAAGGGTACACAAGGGAATGTTTAGTCGTAATGTTGGTGCTGATAGGATTGAGGAGATTAGGGATTGCCTTCCTGTAAGGGTAGTCGACAAGCATGAGAAGTATTTGGGTTTGCCTACGGAGATGTGGAGGTCGAAGGAAGAGGTTTTTAGGTGGTTAAGGGATAGAGTATGGAATAAAACTCAAAGCTTTGGGAATCGTTTTCTTTCTAAAGCTGGTAAAGAGGTTTTGATCAAGTCGGTAATCCAAGCTATTCCTACCTATGTTATGGGGTGTTTTAAACTACCCGATTACCTTCTCCATGGGATAGAGTCTCTTATTGCTAGATTTTGGTGGGGTAATGGAAACGAGAGGAAGATTCATTCGGTTAAGTGGGATTCCCTTTGCGATTCTAAGAGAGATGGTGGCTTGGGCTTTAGAGATTTAAGATCTTTTAACCTTGCAATGCTGGGAAAAAAAATTTGGCGTATCATTCACAACCCTTCCTCTCTTCTTAGTCGTATTTATAAATCCAAATATTTTCCAAACTCTGATATCTTTGACTCTTATCCTAAAGGCAATGCCTCTTTCACTTGGAAGAGCATTTGTGGGGCTATGAATCTTGTAAAACAGGGTGTTCGTTGGCGTATAGGTGATGGTACCAATGTAGACGTTTGGAAGGATAACTGGATACCCCGGCATCATAGATTTAAACCCTTTACACCTGATTTGTTTGGGTTGGGCTCTTTCAAAGTTTCTGAACTTATTCACCCTTCTACTGGTGGCTGGGATATCGACATGGTTTCCCATATTTTCTGGCAGGATGACACGGCCTCTATCCTGGGCATTCCCCTTACTGCTTCTCGTACCAAGGACATCAGAATCTGGCATTTTACTAAGTCTGGACACTATTATGTCAGATCAGCCTGCTATCTTGCACGTGATTTAAAAACTATAAAATGAATGATGTTCGAGGGCAGAGTAGTGGTGCTGAGTTGGATAAATGGGACTGGTTGTGGAATCTTAAACTACCCAATAAAATCAAGATTTTCTTTTGGAGAGCTTTGCGCAACTCTTTACCTGTTCGTTCTAATTTACAACGGAAGGGTATTAATATAGAGTCGACGTGCCTGGTGTGTGATAATGATGTGGAAACTATCTTACATATTTTGCAAAGTTGCTCTTATGCGAGATTGTACTGGGCCGTTTCTTTCTGTCCTTCTAATTTAACCATGTTTTCTACAGCTAATTTGTGGAATTGGGTTCAAGAATTCCGCAAGCCAGCTAATAGACATCATTTGGAAGAGTTCATTTGCTCTTGTTGGAGCTTATGGGCGAACAGGAACAAGAAACTCCATGAAAATCGAGTTTACGAAGTACAGGAATCACATCAGTTTGTTCGCAGGTATTTGGCAGCATTTCGCGAAGCCTAGACTTGTTACGATAGTCCAAGACCACCAGAACTACCTGTACGCTGGACAACACCTCCTCCTGTGGATTGCTGCAAAATCAATTATGATGCTTCGGTTCGAGCCTCTCAAGTTGGAGCTGGAGTGGGGATCGTTGTGCGTAATTCGGAGGGCCAAGTGCTATTATGGAAGAGAATGCATTTTAAGTATGTTACTTGCCCAGAACTGGCAGAATCCTTGGCGGCCAGAGCTGCTTTTCAATTAGCTATTGAGCATCATTTACAAAATGTCATAGTGGAAGGGGATAGCCTTTATGTGCTGACACATCTTCAATCAAACATGATTTCTTTGTCATCTGCAGGGGGAATTATTGAGTATACCAAGTTTCTTGCTTCTTTTTTATCTTCTTGTGTTTTTACGTTTACTAAAAGAGACGGAAATAAGTTGGCTCACTTATTAAGCCAAAATGTTTTGTTAGACAGTGAAGGTTCCTCAGATTTACCTTGTAACTATACTGATTGATGACTGCTTTTCCAGTCTGCGATGAAATAAATTCATTGTTATTCTCAAAAAAAAAAAAAAAAAAAAAAAGGGTACACAAGGGATAAACAGTAACATGACTTTAGTGAAAACAAAACATTGTGTTTAAACTTTTCAATCGCCTGATTGATTGCTCAGAGAGTGTTGTTAAACCTTAGTTCGTACCTTACCCTTATGATTTCTAAATTGAAAATTTCCACTTACAAGTTTTTAATAACTTTTGAAAACGATAAATAAATTTACTAATAATCAAACAAAATTACTGGGAGCATAAAAACACTTGGCGAGAATACAGACTAAAACCATCGCCAAGAACGTTACTTGCAATTGCAAGTGTTTAATTTATTTTTTTTTAATAAGCTAATTATATTGCAAGGGCTCAATTACCTCTTCCGTCTCAACCACCTTATAACTCCTTTCAATAATTGACGCTGACAAGGTTCGAACTATTATCAGAAATGCGGAAGTAAAGCATGAACTCACCATTGATGAGAGTGAATTGAGAACAATGTAAATAGAAGAACAATTGTATTGATGATTGAAATGAGATTTTACAATTGAATTGAATTACAAACTGCAACTATTCTATCATCTATATATACACAAACAAGCTAATCTAATTGGTTAAAATACCTAAGCAAGACTCCCTAATATACCCTTGATATTAACAGAAATGGGCGGGAGTTTCAAACTGCCTAACTAACTCTAAACTAACTATACTAACTGCCTAACAACTTGACAGCTCACCATACTCCAAACTGCATGAAGCTCTCTATAATATCATCATCCCCGGGGCTGCTTCCTGTGTTTGTTATGCTGAGTAATGCTTTTGCTCCTTCATCATTTTCAGTCTGATTTCTTCTGTTCTGAGAACTATGCACCTCCTGCATATTGTTTCAACTCATTATCACTAGACCACCTTATGACTCCTATTGCAAGTGTTTAATGATTTACACTTGAAGTTTATCGAGTCTTCCGAGTTCCGTCCTATGAACTATGAGGCAATATTGGCGTACGTATAAATCAACTTGCGTGGATCGGTTTTACCAAATACTTGATAAATGATTTAGCTTCATATGTAATCAAAATTAAATCATTTGTGATTTGACTTCATATTTCAGCAATGCATCTACGTATGTTTTGACCTTTAAGTAAATTCAGATGCAAATACTAGTCACATTCAGTTAACTAGCACATTTTTCATTTGAATAAATTACTAGTAACCAACAACTGCCACATTCCGACTAAAACCCGATAAACTAGCTTCTAGCGGAAGATACTTAAAATTATAGTTGGTTACATTCCTTATAGCTATCATTTGCCTAATAGTATTTATATTGTATCTTGTATTTATATATTGGAGTAATACAAGTCACATACCTCAATTGAGATGATTATTTCGATTCACATGGTATCAGCCTAACTGAGCTGAAACCCAAACCTCCGCCTCCTTCTCTTTCTCTTACACTGCAACATTGAAACAAAAATCATAGACTTTCTTTGTCTTATTCAAGCACACAGGTGCAGAATACGCAACATACATCTATCTGACTCTTTCTAATCTCTCTCCCACTACTCTCAAATTACCTCTTAATTAATTAGTTTGTTGCTGTCTAATCTCAATTCCACCGCCCCCAATTTTTTCTCTCTTCTCATCAATTCCATGGCTACTGATAAACCTTTGATCCTTGAATCTCCTCTATCCCTCTCGGCTATGGCCCATATGGTTACCATCAAGCTTAATTCTTCCAATTATCTCTTATGGCATGCTCAAATTTAGCCCCTTCTTGTTTGTCAATTTTTTTTGGGTTTATCTCTTATCGACCAGCTCTGCCTCCGATGGAGTTGGTGCTCCAATTACAAATCCGGAATTCACTGCTTGGCACGAAAAAGATCAACTTGTTAAGCTTCTTATTGTGTCTACTCTTACCGAAGAAGCTATGGTCCATACGATCGGCCATGCCACCTCTCGTGATGTTTGGTATGCTCTCTCTTCTGCCTTTAATTAGCAATGGCTCCAAAGCCCGTGAACATCGTTTGAAAGACAAACTCCAGCTCATGAAACGGGGCACACGCTCGGTCAGTGAATATGACAGCCAATTTAAAGGTATCTGTGATCAACTTGCTGCTATAGGTCGTCTGGTTGATGAAGGAGATAAAGCTTACTGGTTTCTTCGCGGTTTGGGTCCCTCGTTCGCTTTTCTTTTGCCCATATGATTCGTGAGCCTTTGCCTCCGTCCACCTTACTTCTTTCACAGGCTGAAAATTTTGATATCTTCCAGAAATCGGATGAAAATTCCCATCATGTTGCTGCGTTTGCTGCCCAACCACACGATTTTAGTACGAATGGTCGTGGGCGTGGTGGCCGTGATTCTCCCAGACGCCATGGGACTGGTGCGGTTTTCAGAGGTCTTCACATGGGCAGGGGTGTGGTTATGGCAGAACAGGCCAACCCCGTAGACCTCCTCACTGTCAAATTTGTCGAGAAAATGGCCACTTTGCTTATGTCTGTCCGGACCGCTATAATTCTGCCCCTCACTCTCAAGTCAATCAGGCTAATCTTGCTGAGGCCTTTGGTGCATCATACTCAGTTTCGCACTCCTCTCCATCAAACTGGTATTTGAACACCGGAGCATCGGCTCATATAACGTTGTCTACCTCCGCTCTTGAGGCCGTCTCTTCTTACTTTGGACTCGACAGGGTTGTTGTTGGTAACGCAAATAATTTATCTATTTCCCGTATGGGTTCATGTTTTATTTCTCGCGACATTAAACTACTGGATGTCTTGGTGGTGCCTCATATCACCAAAAAACTTACGTCTGTTAGTAAGCTTACAACTGACATTCCGGTTAATGTTCTCTTTACTGATAAATTTTTTAAAATTCAGAACCGCACAATCGGGATGATTGTAGCTCGAGGAAGGCGTGAACATGGACTTTATATTTTGGATCATGGAAATTTAGCCTTGGTTGTTGCTCTTCGATCTCAGAGACTTCATGGCTCTTTTGAATTATGGCACTCTAGATTGGGCCATGTGGCTTTTGATACTGTTTCTCTTCTGAATAAGCTCGGTCATGTTTCAGTTAATTCATTATTACCTAAACCAGTTGTATGTTCTTCATGTCAAATGGCAAAAAGCAAACATTTGTCGTTCGTCCTTAATAATAAGCGTGCCTCGCATGTTTTGGATTTAGTTCACTGTGACTTATGGGGCCCTGCTCCTGTGAGTTCATCATCAGGATATGCTTATTATGCTATCTTTATTGACAATTATTCTCGGTTCACCTGGTTTTATCCTATGCGCTCCAAGTCTGAGTTTTGTGATGTTTTTCTAGTATTCCAGAAATTTGTTGAAAACCAGTTCTGTACTAAGATAAAAAAAAACAGAGTGACGGAGGTATAGAATTCACCAACAATCATTTGAAAGCTATATTTCAAAATTGTGGTATTCAACACATCATGTCATGCCCATATACCCCTGCTCAAAATGACCGCGCAGAACGCAAACATCGACATATAACTGAAACTGGCCTTGCCATGATTTTTAATTCATCTGTTCCATTATCTATGTAGGTTGAGGAATTTAGTACCGCAGTTTACACCATTAATCGTCTTCCTTCCTCAATGCTTGGTCATAAATCCCCTTTTGAGATACTTTTCTCTACGACCTCGACTTATGAGAATTTTCATGTTTTTGGTTGTCGTGTCTTTCCATGTTTACATGATTATTCAGCTAATAAATTCTCTCCGAGAAGCATGCCGTGCATCTTTCTTGGTTACAACACCAATCACAAAGGTTTTCGATGTCTTGATCCAGACACTTCACGTATCTACATTACTAGACATGCTCAATTTGATGAATCTAATTTTTCGTATTCTGGAAAACCAGGTTCCCGAGCGCAACATGAATTGGACTTTTCTGCTTTCTTGGAACTCCCAATAGTCGAATCTGACCAGCAATCTGGTGCGTCATCTTCTATCAATCCATCCATTGGTCCATCCAATCATTGTCGACTATGTGACTCTAATGGCCCATCACCTTTGTCTGTTGCTCCACCTGCTCCTGATAATGACGATGCTAATAATGCTCTCCCTAATCCAGAACCGGTCCAGCCTGACCCTCCCGTTCCACCTCGTCGTGCTGGTAGGCCACCACTCAGACTTCGTTCAGTCTCAGTTGGACCTCCGACTTACACCATGCGCACTCGCACCATTGCCGGTACTTTCAAACCAAAACATATAGTAGATTACGGTTATGTCGGTCGACATGCTCTACTCTCTACCACTTCCGAGCCCAAAGGTTTAAATATGCAATGAAATCCCCTGAATGGGTTGCCGCCTTTCTGCACTTCGTTCTAATGACCCTTGGACCCTCGTCCACGTAGTGTTAACATTGTCGGTTCTAAGTGGGTATTTCGTACGAAATATCTTGTTGATGGCTTTATTGAAAGCCATAAGGCCCGTTTGGTGGCTCAGGGTTTGACTTCACACACACCTTCACCCCTGTGGTTAAAGCTTCTACCGTTCGCATTGTGCTTGCTCTTGCAGTGATGCGTAGTTGTCCTCTTCACCAACTCGACGTAAAAAATGCATTTCTTAATGGCAACTTGAAAGAAATAGTCTTTATGGAACAACCACCCGAATACATTGATCCTCAATATCTAGAATCATGTTTGTCATCTAAACAAGGCTCATTATGGACTTATAAACAAGCTCCTCGTGCTTGGTTCCAAAGGCTCAATGGTTTCTTACTTGGCCTCGACTTCTTTTGTAGTAAGGCAGATACTTCTTTCATTGAGGATCTACGCTCCTTTATCTACTGGTATATGTTGATGACATTATTCTCATTGGTAATGACTCTAGGCTCATTTCCCAATTTATTTCCCGTCTTCACTCGGAGTTTGCAATTAAGGCTCTTGGCCGCTTGAATTATTTTCTCGGTCTTGAAGTCTCTTACACTGACGAGGGGTTATTTTTGGGACAATCCAAGTACGCTCGAGATATTCTACTCAAGGCTAATCTCTTGGATTCCAAGCCTATTTCTACGCCCTTAGCACCTGGAGATACTTTTCGTCTTGCCGGTCAGTCTTTCAACGATGCCACTTTATATCGCTCACTAGTTGGTGCTTTCCAGTACTTGACTATCACCCGTCCAGACCTCTCTTATGCTGTCAACATTGTCAGTCAATTTCAATCATCTCCGACTGTAGATCACTTTCAGGCAGTCAAACGAATCTTGCGATACGTTAAAGGAACTCTCTCTTTTGGTCTCACCTTTTCCAAAGGTATACCAACAATTGTTAGTTATTATGATGATGATTGGGCTCGTTGTTTAGACACTCGTCGCTCCACCTATGGCTACTCGATCTACTCGGGCAATAATCTTGTATCTTGGAGTGCAAAGAAACAACCGACGGTGGCTCGTTCCAGCTGTGAATCTGAATATCGTGCTATGGCTAATGCTTCTGCCGAAGTTATTTGGGTCGCTTCTCTTCTTCATGACCTTCGCACGACGCCTCATTCAGTTCCCATTCTCCTTTGTGATAATATGAGTGCTGTTTTTCTTAGCCAGAATCCCATCGCCCACAAGCATGCAAAACACATTGACATTGACTACCATTTTGTTCGCGAGCTCGTCACTGGTGGTCGTTTCTCCACTCAGTTTGTTCCTTCTTCGCTTCAATTGGCCAACATTTTCACTAGGAGTCTCTCTCGGCCCTTGTTCGGATTTTCTCGGTCCAAGCTTCGTATCGGTCCTTACCCGCCGTCTCGCTTGAGGGAGGGGGGGGGGGGGGTGGGTTAAGGAAATAAATAAAATTGAAGATACTTAAAATTATATGGTTATATATATTTCTTATAGTTATCCTTTACCTAATAGTATTTGGATTGTATCTTGTATCTATATATTGGAGTAATACAAGTTACAGACCTCAATTGAGGTGATTATTTCAATTCACAATTGCAATATACTGCAAACCATTGTAGCCAAGTTAAACCGTAAAAAAATGACATTCTCTGGGTCAAAAAAGCATAGTATACTATAAATGTATTAGAAAATTAAATAAATACTCCATCCGTTTCTGTAAAACTGAAATAATTTTCCGTTTTAAGCGTTTCACGAAAAGTGTTAAATTTATGGAAATTACTTGCATAATACAATTCATTATCAACCACACATTTTTTGGCCAACATGTACTTTTCCACTTAATTAATATCTCAAACTCATTATTAACCCCATACTTTTGGGGACCACACATTTTTATTAAAAATTGTGCAATCAAAACTGTTTCACTTTTATATAAACGAAGAGATTATATTACACACTAGGGGTGTGTTCATTTCGGTAACAGTATACCGAACCGTACCGAAAACCGAAAACCGAAATTACAAAAATTATCATACCGAAAATTTCGGTAAAAACCGAAAATACCGAAAAATAATGTAAAAAATCAAATAAAATAAAAAAATCCCTAATCCTAATTAATGGCATGCCTTGGCGAATTTTAGAAAACTCTTCTAATAAAATATTATCTTCCAACTGTTGTTAAAAGATTACTAGTATATATTTGGCTTCTTGATTAAATTATTTATGCTCGAGTTTCTGGCAGTATATAAGAACGATGATAAAACCTGTAATATATAAAATCATTTCAAATTTTCATGCAAACCCTTTAAATATATAAAATTTTATATATACTACAATGTTTGGTAAATTGTAAATTTATTCCATACTATTGTAGTATTATTTAATAGATATGTATTTATTTTAAAAATGGCAAACCGAAAATCGAACCCTTTCTTATCGGTTCGGTTTTTCGTTTTTTTTTTTTTGTTTTTCGGCCGGTATTTTTGAACAGCCCTATTACACACCTATCTACAATTTCGATCTTTTAGATGTGATAAAATTCTATTATGGTATCAGAGGCTTTGACTCACACCCAGTTTAGATTCGGATCTCCTCGTAGGCAAACTCCACACCATATTAAATTTTCACTCAAATAACCTGAAAGGTTGAAATAAGATGAAATTCTATAAGAATGTTTGATTAAAATGATATTTCACATATGTGGTTAACTAGCTAAGTGTCGATCCATTGGGTTCAAACCTTCTTGAAGACATATTCTACGTCATTCTAAATATCCATTCGAACAGCTTCAAGAGGTTAAAATCGGTTTCAAGTGTAGGAAATCATTGGAGATTTGTGAGCTATGGCTAGTTTGACATTTGCATCACGGAAACGTTGGGATCGATATTGGGGCAACAGTGAAGGCCACACTGAGTATGAACACCGAAGATGATGTGTTATAAGATGATTGGCTCTAGCAAATGGAGGGAGAGTTATTTGGATAACTAACTAAGAGATTTTTGATTTCTGCTTCCTGATGGTTTGTTTGCATATATAAATCATTCTTGTGTAATTTATTCAATAATTTACATTATTGTAGAACTATTCGTAGAGAGAGGGGAATAAAACATAGAGATTGAAAGTAGAGAGGAGCTTCGAGCCTGAATCTCTCGCAGTTCATCTTGTAATCTATAAGTTTCTTTGATCTAGTGAAGTGTTTGATCTTCTCTATGGATGTAGGTATTGCCGGATCACGTAATTCCATATGTTTCATTGTTCAATTTTTTCGATTGAATTTTCTGGCGAGTTAGGATTCTTGAGCGGTTGATTTGGGAACTTATGGAATTCAACATGTGACTATGATTATATCAACAAGAATATTCCCACTTCCCTATAAGTTCGATTTTTTAAAAAATATATAAAAATAAGTTCCCTTCGAATGTGTGACTAAGATGATAGCATTAAGCATTTGCTTTAACTAAATGAGTATCAAGTTGCATTAGTTAATGAAATCCAGCCGCACTATTACTTCGACTCATATCCTAAGGTAACATTGTGACAAGACAACGATATACATATATGCATGAGATTTGACTTTTATTTTTCTATGAATCCTATGGGAGATATCTGCGCGGAATTCATTAAATCTAAGGATAAATGTCCTTCACTTTGTTGTGTCAACCTCCAGCATCACTTGTAAGCGAATCTTACAAATAATAATAAAATGGATAACCTCCTCCCCTTAATAAAGACTTTTAAGGGAATGTTGGCCATTTTAATATGATATCGGAACAGACCCAAGTTGATAATGGGTACCCCATCCGATGATAATTAGCGCTTCAAAGAAATTAATTCCACGTGTAGAAATTAGCGACCTCTTTAATAGCAGGCGTGTTAACATCTCACAACACTTGTGAGAGAATCTTGAAAACAATATATAAGATGAATAACCCCTCCCTTAATAAGATCTTTTAAGGGAATATTGGTTCATCTTAATATGTTAGTTTTTAAGATCATATATACAATTAAGTTTAAGTTTGATAACTGTATTAGAAGTAAACTAGCTTATAAGTCACATAAATTGATCAATTAGCTTATGTAGATGCATGATAGACTTAATTAAAATTGAAATTAATTGACAGAGTTAAATAAACTAGCTAATTTTGACTAAGGTTTAGTATAATTAACAAATTAGCTAGTTAGCTTAATAAGAGATTTAAAATAACTGATCAAATCAACTATAGCGGAATCTGCTAAACGGATCAACGATAAGTTACTAGTTCACATAATAGATTTATTTAATTTTATTCATTTGATCAAATAAATTCATAAGTTCTATGATAGTGATAAATAGAGCAAGCAATGCCAACATGATATATATTGACTAAAACTCAGGTTTCTTAATCGAGATTAATTTGTGTTTAATAGTTTTTTACTAATTATAACCTACTTAAAACCTGGACGAGACAATGAACCGGCTTCCCTATAGAGATAGGGAGGTTCAACAGGGTTTTGAATTTCAACCGGTTTTTTCAGGCTTCAGAGTTTATGTGGTTTTAAATTCAGGGCTTCGAATACTGGTTAATCTGGATCGACCCTTCGGGTTTTGAAACATTGTCTATCATCAGTTCTCATCATAATACAAATTGGAGCTTGGAAAGTTGAAGCATAGAAGAAAAGAGGTTGGCATGGATGGTGTACGTGTTCACATAAAGTCTGATTGACTTCACATAAAGAAGTCAACATACTTCATGGGATGAGAGAATTTTTAGCCCATATCAACGGAAAAAAAAGAAAAAAACCACTTACCGAAAACACAATTTACCACCCAAATCTTCAACTTTTTGTAGCTTATATATACGTTCGGACTTTTGATTGATAACAAATGAGAAAGAGAAGCATATTAAAAATGACATCAAGAATTATATTCATGCTAGTGATTGTTACTTTGACTATTGTGATTGAGGCAAAGGTAAAAAGTTGGGACAGTTTGCATGATTATGGTGATGCATTGTCCAAAAGCATACTATTTTTTGAGGGTCAGAGGTCTGGTAAATTGCCAACCACACAAAGGATGACTTGGAGAAAAGACTCTGCTCTTCTTGATGGTTTAGACATTGGGGTAAGTTTTCTTTGTCTTAGCTTCTAAAACTATTTCTTGTACGAGGATATTGTGGTTAGAATCATCCACAACTTTCATTAGTTATGTGTGATCTCATACATATTTGTTATTGTAGAGCATTCTTAGCCACATGATTTACGAAATTAATCCACATGTCTTGTAAAAGAAAATTTAACGGTGTAGCCGTGCAGGTGGACTTAACAGGAGGTTACTACGATGCTGGTGACAACGTCAAATACAACTTCCCGATGGCATATTCAACCACAATGCTCGCATGGAGCATAATAGAATACGGCAAGTCCATGAATCACACGGATTTAACGCATGCATTGGAGGCCATCCGGTGGTCAACAGAATACTTTCTCAAGTCCACTGCAACGCCAGGTGTCGTTTACGCTCAGGTGGGAGCTGCACAGGCGGATCATAACTGTTGGGAGAGGCCGGAAGATATGGACACTCCTCGAACAGTTTATGCAGTCACGCAGGCAGCTCCTGGATCAGAAGTCTCGGCAGAGATAGCTGCGGCGCTAGCCGCGTCTTCTATGGTATTCAAGTCTTGTGGCGACAAACCATACGCTGAGGTGCTTTTGCAGAGGGCTGTTAAGGTATTCGAATTTGCGGACACATATAGAGGATCATACAACGATAGTATTGGCCACGGAGTTTGCCCGTGGTATTGCAACTACAACGGATATTATGTACGTGCCTATATTATACTCCATCTGTTCATGAGTTTCGACTACGAATTAAGTATAACTAAATGTTTCTAAATTATGTACACAGGATGATTTGTTATGGGGAGCTGCTTGGCTACACAAATCAACAAAGAAACCTATGTATTGGGAATATGTCACACAGAACATGGAAAAGTTCAAACCACAAATTGAAGGCAGCATGTTAGAATTTGGTTGGGATGCCAAACATGCTGGCATCAATATCCTTGTTTCCAAGGTACATTTTTATATTTTCTCCCGCCCCGTTCGTTTAATGTATATGCACGTTAATTTTCTACGGTTTATTAGAAGTCGTATATGGTAAGACCCCAACTCGATATTGACACGTACACATCTTACAACTTAAATTTAGCACGCGGTTAATTTTTTTCCTAAAAAACGCACGTGATTTCGTGCAGTACGTCATAAATAACTCGTTGGAAGCTACCACTCCTTTCCTCTCCTATGCAGACAAGTTTGTTTGCAGTGTATTGCCTGAATCTCCATTAAAAAGTTGGAGCTATACCCCAGGTAAATTTCTTTGGTGAAATTTCATCTTTGATAAATTTTTACTAAATTTACCATTATTGAAAGTTCTAGAGATTCTATTAAGATCTAGTTCACATGCTAAATTGCAGGTGGACTTTTATATAGAGAACCTGGAGTTTGTAACCTACAAAACAATGCTATGTCATTCATTTTACTAGCATATGCTAGGTACATTAAAAACACCAAGAGGGTAATTCAATGTGGTAACGTAAACGTTAACTCTTCGCGACTCATCCACTTTACCAGAAGTCAGGTAAACCTATTGAGACTCCCCTCGTTTTGCACAACCTCCTCCGTATTTCAACAATAACACGAAATTGGCAACTCGAACAATGCAGGTTAATTATATTCTTGGTAGCAATCCTATGAATATGTCATACATGGTGGGATATGGCGACAAATTTCCACAAAGAATACACCATAGAGGATCTACATTACCCTCAACGGCCCAACATCCAGATCCCATTAAGTGCAATGAAGGAAGCCCATACTTCTTCAGTCCAGACCCAAATCCGAACTTGTTGATCGGAGCTGTTATTGGTGGGCCGAACATTAATGATAGTTATGTTGATAATCGAAATGATCCTGGACGATCTGAGCCCACTACATATGTCAATGCACCCCTTGTGGGCCTATTGGCCTACTTCACAGCCCATTAATAAATTAGAGCGTGAAGTATGACATTTCAGACGAAAAGACGTCATTATCTTCGATGATGTGAATAGAAAGAATTGATTTGTTGTATTATAAAATTATTTGATTTACATTATTATAGATTACGACAGTTTAGGATGAAGTTGTAATTGAATACGTACTACTCCCACCGTCTCAGAATAAATATCACATTTACTTTTCGACAGGGAGATTAATTATATACGGGCTGTTTGGATCGGAATTATAATGGAGTCCATTTTAGTTGAGGTAAATTGATGAATAGTGACTAAATTATAGTAATTGAGTTGTTAAAATTTGTGTTTGGTATAGAATTAAAATTGTATAGGATTTTGTAGGTTTGTTATGTAAGAAGGAAAGATAATTAATTGAGTTGCAAATTGAGTTGCAACTCAATTATGTTGGGTAAATAATTAGACTGTTATAATGGGCTATCCAAACGTAAAACTGGTCTGTCAATTAAAGTTGAGGTCCAGTTCTTTGCGAAACAAGCAGATAAGTAGTATTCGCAATCCCATTGACATGTTTGAAACTTTACGGCGTTAAAAGTTAGTATTATTATTGAGTGTTGTAGTGGTTAGAAGTTAGAAGTAAGAAGAGAGGTGCAGTTTCTCCGAGCCCCCTCCAGTTGTCCACAATTTCACTTCATCTCCGTCCGCTTATTATGCCTTTTTCTTCTGCTTCCGTGTTTCCTCTCAGTCCAGTTGTCCACAATCCTATGAATATGTCCAGAGCCCATTAAGTGCAATGAAGGAAGCCCATACTTCTTCAGTCCAGGCCCAAATCGGAATTTGTTGATCGGAGATGTTGTTGGTGGGCCGGACATCAATGATAGTTACGTTGATACTCGATATGATGCTGGACAATCTGAGCCCACTACATATGTCAATGCACCCCTTGTGGACCTATTGGCCTACTTCAAAGCCCATTAATAATTAGATCGTGAAGTATACTTTCAGGAGAAAAACGTCATTATTTTCGACGCTGTTAATAGAAAGAATTGATTTCTTGTATTATAAAATTATTCGATTTACATTATTATAAATTATGACAGTTTAAGATAAAGTTGTAATTTTTTAGAAGGTTTAAATTCTCCGTTTATAACGAAATCATATTAACAATAAAAGAATTAAGAAAATCTACAAGGGTGGCTCAGTTAGTCAAAAGGGAGGAGAATATCCTCTTAGTCACAGGTTCAAACCCCACGGGATGCAAATTTATGGGGTTCATGCCTTCTGAGCCTGAAACTAATAATAATAATAATAATAATAATAATAATAATAATAAGATAACCATGAATACTTTGTCTCATAATAATGGCGGCGGCAAATTCACCTCTGTTGTTGTATAGAGTCTCACGATTGCTTCCTTGACGTGTTCAAAGGCCAACGATCAGACAAAGCCGATCCGAACGAGATGCGTCTCTTAAATTGGCCGGAAAGCTTATTCATCTAGATCCAGATCTGATAGCGGTTTGCATCAATTTTGGCGGCGATTTTCATCAATTTTCGTTCTCTATAGGTTTCATTGTCTTTCTTCATTTTCGCAGCGGTTTTCATCAATTTTGGCGATTCAACCCTAGGTTTCCGAATTCCTGATTATTCAACTTGCGATTCTTCAAGTTTTATTGTTTTTTCATGTTCGATCTTAGTTTTTAAAGTTGTTTCAGTTGTTTTTATACTTTATATTTGAGTTTTCGGTTGTTGTTTTGCTCTGCTAGGCTTTTCAATGACTGATCGAACTTCAATGAGACTGTAATCGGAGATAGGAGATCGATCGATCGGTGATCGAACGGAATGGGTTGAGATTAGAGACCGAGAACCTTAATCGTATATTTTCTGCTTGCTTTGAACACTGTTAGGTTTTCAATTGGGCTAAGTTTTTGGAACTTTTTGTATTCAATAAATGAGTTGTAAATTATGAAAATAGTGGTGATGATAATGAATTCCTTCTTGCACCAGAATGACAATTGTCTGTGTTGTTCGTTGTTACTGATTTAGTTTTTTTGTATAAATAGTCTATGTTTTACTACAAATTGTCTATGTTTTAGTTGAAATTGTCTATGTTGTTCGTTGTTGTTGGTTGAAATGTTTCTGTTGTGAATTTTTCCCGTGATTATTTTCGAAATTGTCTATGTTGTTTGTTGTTGCTGGTGTAGTTTTTTTGTTCTGCAATTGTCTAGGTTTTAGTATGTATTGTCTAGTTTTTAACATTTATCATCTACTTTTTATGACTTTTAGATTTGCTATGTGGTTGCGTACACTGTATATATTTTTTGTGGGGATTTGTTGTTTGTTTGAATTTTCTGAATGTTTTGTGTGAAATTGTCTAGTTTTTAACATATATTGTCTACTTTTTAATGTTTTACAGCTTTTTGTGTGAAATTGTATAGTTTTTAACATATATTGTCTAGTTTTTATGTAAATACTTTATGTTTTAGCTTTTAACACATATGGTCTAGCTTTTAACCATATTGGTCTAATTTTTCATGTTATATCTTTCTGTTGTGCAGTTGTGTTGAACTGTCTAATTTTTAGTATATATTGTCTAGTTTTTATGTAAGTTGAAAAAAGCTAGAAGCAAAGAAAGTTGATGATGAAAAAGCTTCTCAAGGATCTAAGAGACCTCCTGTTGATGATGATTTTGAAGAGGGTGGATTGGATGATTTGAATAAGAATGCTCTGAAGAAGCTAAAGCAATCGAAGAAAAGTTAGTGTCTAGTTTTTACAACATATTGTCTAGTTTTGTAAATGAATTGTCTAGTTTTATTACTTGTCCAGAAATTTACTCACTCAGTGTAACATAATTGTTTATACTGTCTAGTTTTTGCATTATATTGTCTAGCTTATGAAATGAACTCTCTAGTTTTTATATGATATTAAATTTACATTATATTGTCTAGTTTTTACTTGACCCGTTTTTAATGAATCCAGGTCAAAAGATCAGCAAAAAATCATCAGAAGCCAAATCGAGAAAAAATGTATCATCAAAAGATCCGGGACTTTCAAGACTCTTCTATATATAGGGTCTCTCACAAAACAGACTCAACCATGAAATCCAAAATTCTTTCTTTTTAACATTTTCGAAGTGCAATTTAATTTATAACAAATCTCTTGATTCGGGTGGCGAATTGGTTGACAACTGTGGCCTGGGATAAGAATTGTCGGAGCTAAAATTGAAAATGGATGCAATATGCCAAGTCCAACTCAAGACATCATCAATAAGTTTGATCTCAAGTACTATATGTGTAGTTTGGATCAGGCGACCTTGAAGGTGGGACAAAAAAATCGACGAGAGTACGTGTTACTTCAACAAGCCGTCCCAAGCTTTAATGAGCTTATACTATATCCTGAGTTTTGGATCAAACTTCGTATAAATAAGTAACTACGTAAGTACCAAACTAACCGCATAATACTTAGCTCGATAAAATAATGAATTTTAACATATGAGTCGACTGAGTATGAAAGTTTAATTTTTATTTTAACAATGAAGGATTTAAAGGAAGAAAGAGGATGGATTTCAAAAGTCAAAACCGTCTCAGATGGACGGATTCAATATATTTTAGAAGCTTAAAATAGAAAATTGAAGGTTTGTTTTGTAAAAAGGAAGATTTGGAAACCAATACAAAAATCAATTCCGCTTTTTTTTTTCTTTTAATTTCTCACTAGTATCGCTATATACGATCTAGTTGAGCACTGTCGTTACTCGTTCACGTGCAGCTATTTCATTGGTATTTTTCACAACCAGAAGATTCGAACGCGGGACACTGCAGCCGTTCTTCTCATTCCCGTTGGATGATAAATCGCCGGATCACATCGAATTGAACTCGCCGGCGTTCCATCTCAGGCGAAAGAAACACCATATCACAGGTTCGGTTCGAATTCATCAATCATCACATATTGCTCCCCAATTGATCGATTCAGCAGCTGTTAATCTCGATTCGCTTGCGTTTTTTCCCCTTTCTTTCTGATTGTGGATTTTTGTTTTCAGTCTACACATGATTCATTGATTGACTGATTCTGATTAGTATTGCAGTTTTTTTCTTCTTTCTATTGATTTTATCTGTTATTGTTCTTCAGAATCTTCACTAGCGACTATGAGTTGTGAGCTGCTTTTTTCCCCCTTTCCTTTACTTGAGCTTTATCGGATAAGTTTTTGCTTATAAACACGACGAGGTTGTTTGATGAATGAAAGAATTGAATTTCCAGCTTATGATTTCTTATTTCGTTGATTCAATGAGAACATGAACAAGAATATGTGTTAGTCTTGTTACCCGGACTTTTCAATTCCGTTCGGTATGGCAATTGTGCCCTTAATTTTGAGGGAGAAAACAAAATCCGACACATCCGTGTTGGTTACTTGGTGCCAAGGCTGGGTAACATATGTCTTGGTTGTGCAAGTTCAATGCCTCTATTTGGTAGTAACTGTGTATTTGGAGTTTTAGAGTTCAGCTAAGCAGAAACTTGATTCCTATATATTTATTGTATGTCTATTTTCATAAATTGTGCTACTGTTGGTGAGGATGTATTTTAAGCTTTCGCCATTCAGTTCCGAATAGGCGAATACCAGTCAAGAAATACTAGTGCCAGCTCTCTTCTTGCTGCTTATATTTGCTCTACTTTAGTTGATTTATATTGTTTTGTTTCTCTTGTTTTTGTATCTCAACTCCTTTATGTAACTAGAATATGTCATATTTAAGTTCGGTTTTTACTTGGTTTCAAATGGTTCCAAGCTCGTTCTATCACGCCTAGTCAGCTGATCCACAGTATTATTTCTGCCTCCTTCCCTGGAAATCTAAAGGGGAAGGAATCAATTACAGGAATTGATATCGAGAATCGAAATCCGTTGATATAGCTGACAATGAGTCTCAGGAATCCTGGAAACTCGCGTCCGTCTGGAACAGACGGTTCTGATTACTCCTTCCGAATGGTCGTCGATTCCAGTAAGCTGTTCTTCAATCTGGTTGTTCTTTTGTTTCACCTTTTTTCATTACCTAACAATGTAGATTTTATTCCCAGGATATCAAAAGGTTGCTAAAGGCAAATCTCGTCTGTCAGCATTGATCTTCACTCAGGTAAGGAGCTCATTTCCAATACAGCACTTGAAGTTTACGTCTCTGTTAACTTGCTTATTTATATGTTTTATCTGCATAATTTGTTCAGGCAGTTCTCCAATTTATAGCAGCAGGAATTATGTATCTGTCAAGGCCTAAAGAGGCACCACTTGATAGAGTCTCTCTTTCTTCGAGCATTTGTTGCTTTGTGTCTCTCTTGTTAGGAGATTTTGGTAATTCTGCAACAAACTAGCTGAATCTGATTTGTTTATTTTGTTACTGTGTGATCATTTTAACTAATATGCTATGTGTTTTTGAAGGCCGAAAGCGTAGTCGGGTTGGACTTTTGAAGTTCTATCGTTTTGGATCGTCGATTGCTGTACTTATTTCTGTTGGTTCTCTGCTTATAAATGAGAAGTCATTGGAGGTACATCATCTCCTCTTTTCCTGAAAGTTCTATCTCTTGTACTTGCTTTTTGTATAGAAGGTACGAATCATCATAGTTTTAGTTAAATCTAAATTATTGTGAGAAAAGAAATGAGGTGCAGTTTTCACTCAGTTCTAGGATAAGTAAATCAAAGTCGGTTCAATATCATAAATGATTACTTTACGCGCGTGTGAAGAAAGAAAGTAATGTTTGTCATGTCTATCAAATTTCCAATTTCAGTGATCCAAATCCATAATGTGACACTTTCTTTTTTCACATCCGAACACCAATCCATCTCTACGTCGAAACCTTCTATGTAACTCGAGCACCTCGGTTGGGCTCCTTGAGTGGTTTTCTTGAGAGAGAGAGATAGAGAGAGAGGGGCAAAAGTTGTCCAATCTCTCTACCTTTTGTTTCTCCTCCAATCAATCTGCTCCAATGTGTTTACTTCTGCTTTTGGCCCATGGACAGGGACAAAGCTCCGAACTAAAGAGATGAAAATTCCCTCAAACTGAAGAGCAAAACATAAAGAGAGAGAAAATGGTTTTTAGTGACAGTATTATAAACTGTTTCACATCTCTAATTCGTGTCAGAATATTGTCGATACTCATTTTGACATGTGATTATCGTGGTCCTTACATTGTGTTTTATTGTCTTAACAGATTATCAAGGATTTGAGCAAGTGGCAGACGTCAAATTTTGAAATTTTAAACATTGCTGCTGTTATACTTGGTAAGTCTCCTTCTTAACAGGTGCATTGCTTGTCGAACATATTACTCACTCTAATAACGTTTCATCACTTTGTGATGGCTCCACCTATACAGGAATAGTGCTGCAGATCTTCGTGATAAGTGTGACGACCTCTCTCATTAGCAATATGGCTCCTCCCAAGAGGGCCTCCTAATGGTCTCCATAGCTACCCACGTAAAGGGACTTCTGTAAGGGCAGGAAAAGAAAGCCTCATCTTTTACCTCTTAAATTTGCATTAGCTTCACTTCTTAACCACATGTAGGGCATACTTTTGCTGCTTCATCGCCTTTAAAGTAGAAAATTTTCATCGGAATTGTTGTAGTGGTGGAGATGTGGACCTGCTAATTTATATGTGAAACTGAGCAATTCTAACATTTCTGAAAAAAAGATTTTGGTCTTCTATAAGATGATACCAAGTCTATTTCCTTTTCATTTGTTTCCTTTGCTCTGTCTTTTATCATTCCAACTTTGGCCATTCCTGAGATAATTTTCAGTGAGCAATTTGTCATTTCGTGAAATGAGTTATATATTCTGATCTGTGTAATCACATATTACTTCAACTAAGGTTCACCGACGTTAGACAAGTTTCCAACTCCACCCTATTTATTCTGTATGAATATGCCATATTCTATAACATTGTTTGTTGGAAACCCATTGGAATCAAGATGGTCGTGTATATTACTCCTGTTTCGGTCTTTGTTCATATCCAATCCAATATCCTATTTTGACCCAATGGCAGTGATTGTACTAAACAATTCCATAGTGACATGCTATAATATCATCCCTGGAAACGGAATTTACTCAGAATGGCACCTTTCCTAAGTTTGTGTCTCGGTCATTATCAGATTTAGTAACGTTGACCCCCCGCTCATCATAATTGGCAGAGTTGAAGGGTTCAAGAAGCTCAGTTTGAGGGCAGTGTTTAAAAGAGCAGATTTGAGTGTTTAGAATCTTTGTTTAGAAAAGCAGCTTAGGTTTTCCATACTCTCGTTTTTTTTTTCTTCGTTTTCTTTCCGCCTTGATATTGAAATGTTAATATCTCTCTGTTCAGTTATCCAGTTTTGGATATGCTAACCACGCTAGCTTCATGTTGAGTGCTTGTTTAGCCATATTTTCAAATATCAGTTGATCAATGAACTGGGTTACTTCACTGACATAGTAACCGTGTACTCAGTTTCCTCCACATAGTAGGGATGAAACCTTATTATGTTCAACTGCTCCAGATGACCCGTCTCCCTCGTTAATCTGGCCTAGCTTGTTGCAAGTCAAAATACCTGGGAAGACATAGTTCGTCTGAAACAGCCCCCCCCTTAAAATCTATCTAGGACCATCCTAAGGCATTGTTTTGCCTTGCACCACTCCATGTTAGGCACCAGCCTGAGGAAAGCTATTTCATCTGAAATGTGTCTATTCATTGAAAATGACAGATATAGTTGTCGAAAAACATGGTAAACGATATCTAACTCGGTTTTGAGACGGTCACCCCCCAGTGAATTGTATTAGAATCTTGTCTAATGAAATAATAATTGTATAAAATGAATGCAAGCCTGAAGTAGAAAGAGCAGAACATTTGAATCTTAGTAGCAGGTTTGTTTCTGCCCATTGAAGTCGCCTTTGATCTAGCAGCATTTCAAGGATATACAGACTGCAGAATCAATATTCTGAGCACAAATATGGTTGACTTTTTATCAACTCTGCCACTCAGCACATGAAATGTAGTTGGACTGCTATGGAAACCGGAAAGATGAGTTCGTAATGGACAAAAACTTTGAACTCCATCCGTCATGAAAAACTTTATACTCCATCTTTTCTGATGCGTTTTTATCGTACTTTTTAACCCTTTTTGTATATTTTTCGTATAACCTGCCTCTTATTTTAAAATTACGCTACCTAAAACGGTGTGTCAAACCTGCATAGATGTCAACGTATCATCAGGATATAGAACTCTGAATTATTATTAGCTATAAGCTCTGTATGGCAGCAAGAGATCTATGATTTCCATGTGAGTCTGCATCATATTTCAGAGAACATGAGCTCATATCAAGCATCAACACATTCTATCTGCATGTGCCTTCTAATATACAAATTCCATCAATTAAATGAACCAATTAACTCACCAATATAAATTCCAACAAATGTCAAACTTCCATTCACAACACTAACAAACCTAAACCTTAATTTTCATTCCAAACCAAAAAAAACATGGAACTTTTCAGAATCCTTACCCTCTTCATAGCACTTCTCATGCTCATCTCACACGTCGAATCCTCGTTGCAATCCCACACTCTCTACATCAAGAACTCGTGCAAGATGACGACCTACTCCTCCCTCTGCAAAACCACTCTCCTCCCATACGCGTCCACCGTCAAATCCAACTCCCTGAAGCTCTGCAATGCTGCCCTGACTGTTGCCATTTCCACCACTAACAATTGCTCTATGACCATATCCAAGTTCAAGAACCGTAAAGGGCTCACGAGCCCTGAGGCAAAGGCTATCAAAGAGTGCATTAGCGAAATGAAAGACGCGGTGTACGAGCTGAAGCTCACGGCTAGTGCAATGAAACACTTGAAGGGCAAGGAACGCGAGTTTCAGTGGGCGAACGCGAAAACGTACGCGAGTGCAGCGATTACGGATGCCGAGACATGTGTGGATGGGTTTTTGGAGAGGAAAATGAGTGCGAGTGTGAAGAAGAAGATCAGGAAGTGTGTCTCCGAGGTTGAGAAACTCATGAGTAATGCTTTGTCACTCATTAACCATCTTTATTGAATCTTACTCTTTAATTGTTTGATGAACTCGCGTGATATGTATTGCGATTTTGATTTGTATTTAGTGATTTTTAGATCTTCATTTGATGTGATGAATTCATGAAGATTTTTATCTCTAGAGCCTTAATTATATACAGGATGCTTGGTATTGAGTTAAGCTACTTCGTAAGAGTTTCGAATCGATATATTTCACGTAAAAAACGAACCTTGGATTCGATAAGTGGGAAACACTTGTTCAGATGGAGAAGGTTTGGTACAATAAGTGTTCTTGTTTGGTTTTAGCAATTGGCCAATTGTGTATGTATTTTGATCGATGGAAAGTTCATCTCTGGAGATCAACGTGTAACTTCTGAATTCGATTGTCAATGGAAGTTATGTTATGGAATCGTTTGGAAATGATTGTGTTTGGTTAATTTTGAGGATGAAACTGGAGAATGAAACTAGGAACAATAGCATAGTCTCATTTTGCTGTCAAATGTGGAGGATCATTTTGCTGTCATATTGCTGTCGAAATTTTGGAAGCATCAAATTTATCAAAGAAGACGATTCATTACAAACTTGGCAAAAAAGAAGAGCATCAGGAATGCTGATCAAGAACAGCATCAAAACCTTAATAAACGGCACTGATAAGAATCAGACATGATACGGAACCTGGAAGATCAGCTCTAGGAACTGTTACATTGTATCAGCAATACTCAAGACACTGAAGGCTCTCTCCTTTTGTTATAAACGTTGTCTTTACTGCATTTCCAGCTTCTGTTATGGTCATTTTCGAACTAGTTTTTGTATTGGTAAGTAGTTTAACTGTGTATTCTGCTCTATGGAGTAGCATCCAAAAAGTAGAAGTGTACAGGGTTCCCTTAAAACTCGTGAATCTGACACAGTCAAAACTGACAAACAAATTTAGCTGCCAAATGCAAGGTGTAGAAGGGAAAAAAACAAAGCAAACCTAAATTAAAGAAAGTAGTACTATTTTATTTGCATTAACAGAAAAGGGTTACCATGGAAGGAAGTGCAGTTCAAGAACATCTAAAGCTCCCCATTTTAACCGGAAGCGAAATTGTTTTCTATCGAGGATCATTGGATCAACATTTCTAACAAATTCTGCCAATGGAGTAGACTGCCACTCCTTTTCTTCTAATGTCTCCACATCAATTCCTTAAGTACATGAGAAAGCTTTCATCATGACTCTTACTTGAGTTGGCTGCATAGCTTGCATTATTGTTCCGATTTTTGAATAAATAGTACTTCTGTAAAATTGTTATTCACTTTGACTTTTTAGGTCAGCGATTCAACTTTGACTATAAATTAATCTTAAATCGCAAATGTAAAATGTTCAATTAAATTATATTATGAAACTTTAGTTCTTAAAGTATCATAATATAATTTCATTGAACATTTTACATTTACCGTTTAAGATTTATTCGTAGTCAAAGTTGAAAACGATTGATCGAAAAAAGTTAAAATGGGTAACATGAGACGGGACGGGACGTGACGGGACGGAACGGAGGAAGTAGATAATAAAGAAGTCTTGCGGACTTGAAGTCATCCGATCTGAAATTGTCCATACTAATCAAGGTTAAGCGGCAACACCGAAACAATGCACATAAAAGATCATAAGTTACAGGTTTTGATGTATACTTGTTCATAAATAAATTCTCCACCACAGGTGCACATGAACATCTAAGACCTTCCATGTGAATAAGTTGGTCTTTTTTGAAATCAACACTGAGGGATATTCGCGATGATCTCAACTGTTTCATAAACTCTCTTAACTTGACGAACCAAGAACTTTCAACAGTTTCAAATGTTGAGTCCGGAAACTCCTCTTTCCCAAACTCCAGTTCAGCATCCCAGCCCCTCGATTTAGTACGAAAAGACAAGGCAGAGATATGTTTATGCGTTATGAAAGTGCAGCTGTTTAAGTCATTGTTGTAGCAACATTGCTATGACTGTTGCAGTAACAATGGCTATAACAGTCTCAGTCCAGAAATTATGCACTTCGAAGGACTTAATTAATAGTTGCCTTTTTCACTAACGTTAACCTAGTTCCATGTTTGTGATTGTTTGGTTTCAAGTAAGAAGCGACTTATATTCAAGAAAGCCATAGAGTCTTAGAAGACAAGATACAAGGGACTCTTGGAAGTCAATATCTTATGGACTCTTGTAGATAAGGATAAAGATGAAGACTTGATTCTGCGTATCGGTGTCAAATTGAAGTATTATAAATACCAGATCAAGTGATGAAGATGATTACGGATTTTAGAGATTTGAGATTCACAATCAATAGTTGTAATCTTCTCTTATTTTTACTAGTCTTTGAAGTGTCTAGTTTAGGTGCTTTGGAATAATTCATTCCGACTAGTTCTAGTGTTTGATCTTTTCTCATTGAAGAGTTTAAACCTAGTTTTTGTAAATCCTCATTATTATAGTGGATATTTGTTTGATGGGTATATTTATATACCTACTAGTAAGAAATATCTTGTTTGCTGTTATTGTTTACTTAATTCCGCTGTGCATTTGATTGTTCTTGTCACTGTGATAGCAACATTGCTATACACAGGTGTGTATCACTATAGTAACAAAGTTCAGGTCCTTTATTTCTTTCAATTGGCTTCAAGAGCCAGGCACCTAATTTATAGGTGTGTTGGACATTGTTACTTCTTGAAATGAATTCTTTCAATCCAAATGCGGATAAGTTGCCCATTTTATATGGTTCAAATTATTCATATTGGAAAATGAGACTAAGAACACATATCAAATCAATTGATATTTGTGCTTGGAAAACTGTGGTGGATGGTTATAAGATTCCACAATCAGCACCTGATGCTAATGGGGATGTGATAATCAAACCAGAAAGTCAATGGATAGATGATGAAAGGAAGGAATCTTCCTACAATGAGAAAGCTCTCAATGCAATATTCAGTTACATTGATATGCACATGTGTAGAATTATTTAAAACTGTGAAACGGCAAAGGATGCTTGGAAAACCTTACAAAGTCATTGTGAGGGTCTGAGTAATGATGGAAAACCTTACGTGTTTTGAAATCTGTCAATCTGAGCAGATTACCACAGGACGAGAATGTTCTTTGAAAGCAGTTACTCAATTTGTTCAATACCGGTGATGCAACTTGGTTGACCAGTTCCTCGGAAGATAGTGATCTTTGAGCAGAGATATTGATGACAATGAATCAGAAGAGCCAGTCCCAGAACTGGACAATGTCAGAAGAGATCCTCCAGCAAAGATTCGCAAATTGCACCCCCCTTCCCAAGTGATTGGTAAAGTGAGTGATGGCATGCAGTTGAGGAGGAAAGCAAGAGTCAACTACAAAGAAATGGTAAGCAACACTGATACGAATTTTCGATGTTTGCATGGTTCTCTTGATCTTCATGCAGATTACCCCTTTGAGGAAGAATCTAGCCAAGAGCAATTGGTTGAGGAACTTCAGAGGATGTATGAAGGAATACTGCATAAATTAAGAGACATGAAGAAAGTTCTTAGACCTATGGAGAAAGAGAATCAAAGTCTCAAGGACAACATTGTTGTTAAAGAAGTGATGTTGACAAAAAAGGATGCTGAGATACATACCTTGACCAACAAATTGGATGCTACTGAAGCAATATTTGCAAAATGGAACTCAGGTACTTCTAATCTATGTAATGTACTTGAACAAGGTAATGATGGTACTACTGGTCTTGGTTATCCAAACTCACCTACAACTACTCTTGGGTCTGAAAAAGCTAATCACAAAACTAAATCTTTTAAATTTTTGAAAGATGCTCCTAATTTTGTGAAATAAAGTAGCAAGAAAAAGAAAATCAAGAAAACGTTTGTGTGTCAATTTTGCTTCAAACCAGGATATAAGAAACCATTTTATTTTCTATATTTAAAAGGGAAAGCACCTGACACAGAAAAATCAGCCAATGTTGTTACAACTGTTGCTACAACAGTGAAATCAACATCGACTAAACAGACTTCAACTAAGGGTAAAAGTAAGCAAGTTTGGATACCTAAAACCAATCTAAGATGCAATGTTGTGTTGTCTGCATTAAGTGCAAAGCAAAAGACCATGTGGTATTTTGATAGTGGTTGTTCGAGAGCCATGACAGGTACATTGCAAATGAGTATGATTGGAGAGCTTAATTTCTTTCTTGGGTTGCAAATCAAGCAAAGCAATTCTGGCATGTTCCTGTCTCAGGAGAAGTATGCTCGTAATCTAGTCAAGAGATTTGGTCTGGATGGTTCCAAGACAAGTTCTTCTCCTATGTCCTCCACATTGAAACTCAACACATGTGATGTTGCAGTCACAGTTGATACAACAGTGGATCCAACAATATACAGATCCATGATAGGCAGTCTTATGTACTTATCTGCCAGTCGACCAGATATAATGTTCTCTGTATGTGTGTGTGCCAGGTATCAATCCAATCCCCGAACTACTCACCTATCTGCAGTTAAATGCATCCTTAAATACATATCCGGAACTGCTGGTTTAGGCTTATGGTACACAAAGGAAACTGACACTAATCTCATTGGGTTTAGTGATTCTGACTGGGCGGGAGATGTAGATGATCGAAAATCCACTAGTGGTGGATGTTTTTACTTAGGGAAAAATCTGGTATCATGGTATAGCAAGAAACAGAATTGTGTTTCCTTGTCCACTGCTGAGTCTGAGTATGTTGCTGCGGGTAGTTGTGTCACTCAGTTAATCTGGTTAAAAAATATGTTGCATGATTATGGTCTTACGAGTGACACTTTACTTATGTTTTGTGATAACCTTAGTGCCATCAACATATCTAAGAACCCGGTTCAACACTCACGCACTAAGCATATAGACATTAGGCATCACTTCCTTAGAGACTTGGTTAATCTACAAGTTGTTGACATCCAGCATATAGACACCAACAATCAACTTGCAGACATATTTACCAAACCCTTGGATTCCGAGAGATTCTTCAGTCTAAGAAGGGCTCTTGGCCTGTGCATTCATTAGGTACACTGTTACTGCCACTGTTATCTTAATATCACATATCAACAGTGTTGCATATGCTTGTGATGTGTGTCTTCTTGCCTGCATCTTGTCTTTTTCTTGTGTGTTTTGTGTTTGTCTAAGTACATGCATTTGTTATGACCTGGTCTACTGTCAGCCTCTTCTCTTCAATGTCTTGAGAACCTTGTTTTCTTTGTCTTCCTGACTAACTCCTCTAAATCTTGTCATATTGTGAAAGCAACTAAAAAGAGCCCAATGGTGGCCACAAAAGAGCCCAATGATGGCCAACCAAGAAGAGCCCAATGGGGGCCAATGTTTTGTTGAGTAACGCTATGAGTTACATACGACTTAAATAAGTCCCTCGATTCTCTAAGCCTACATTGAATCATTTTAGCACTCAGTTCTGTTTAAGCTATTCTACCATATGCTAAAAGTAGCGTGTCTGCCTTCACTCCGCATAAGCTTAGGCTTTGGACGGGATTCATGCGCGTTCCAATTATTTGACATGGTTCGCCGACTTTTAGTCACCCCTGAATAGCTACGAATAGAGGCCTCAACCAGTTGCTTTGTTTTAATTTTAATTTACAAAGAGGAGTACATATGGGAGCTTGGTTACATATATTTCTTGATGTTGTTTTGGGGTGTTGTGCTGATAGTATATTTGGTCATGATAGATACTGCATGATTTAAGCGTTTTTAGGAGTTTGCCTTAAGGGGGAGATTTATTTGGTCCGTGTTGTTCTTCCTGTGGGAAAGGGTGTTGGAGTAACTGTTGGTCCAACAGTGAGTCTTGGGAATCTGTTCTGTTCTACCTCTAAAATGATACCAGGAGTTTTCTTAAGTTTAATTATCTATTATGACTTGGTATTTTTGAGAGTTTATGTCTTTCAGAACTTTTGGATACTTGTTTCTCTCCAAGTACTATAATTCTTGACTTATCAGGTGACACCTAAGTGTCTTTGTTCAGATCATGTGTTTTTTTCAGGATTCTTTTAGCTTTGGATACTTGAAGCAGTTTTATCCAGATTCAAACTTCCTGTTTCCAGTTACACTCTAAGCCAAACACCTAAGTCCTTGGTCTCACAGTTACAAAAACATTGTATCTAATGTTACATAAAGTATGGACTCTTCAACTTCCCACAGTAATGATGGTGTTGCTTTAATTGTGGACTCTTCATCTTCCTCTTTAAGGTCAGTTCTCTTCTTTTTATACATGTGTCTCTCTCCGTATTTCTTCTACCTTTCTCTCTTGATTTTCGTTTTCTCTTCTCTTCTGTTTCATATTCGTCATTCTTGTTACTTCTTTCTCTACCATGGATTCCATTGCCCAAGCTGCTGAAACACTTTTCAAGCTTTTTCATTCCCCCTCCTCATCACCTGGTACCTCACCTAACCCTGTTACCACCCACATTTAAACTGGAGGGAACAAAGCACCTCAAATTGAGGTCAATAGCAAGGGTTCTCAGGTCGGGCTGAAATACCAACGCAAGAAGCGAAAATTGGAAGGTATTGTACTGATGAATGCTGAAACTCCAGTTCCTAACCAAGGAGATGGTCCATCTGCTGCTGAAAACCCTAATTTAGGGGGAGATACTCTTGTTTCGAATACAACAGGCAGTGAAAAATCTTAGTGGCTCCATTTCAGTCGTACAGCGTGTCTCATCGACTGCTTAACTCCACCAGAGTTCAAGACCTTCCTTGGACATCAGCTAGCATTCCAGTTTCTGGCACTGTTACTCACACTGTTGCAGCCATACCAGTGCTTCAGCGCCCACTCAATCAAGCTGACCAAATGCTTATGGATCAGATTCTGCACATTGATGATCAGCTTAAGGAGCTTATGGCGGAACGTCAGACTCTAGTTTCCCTCATTTCCTCACAACACGGGGGAGATTAGTTTGAAGAAGAAGGAAGGGGTGAATCTTTTGTGTTCTAGTGTCTGTTTTAGTGTCTTAGTTTATTGTACTATTTAAAAAAAAATGTCTTCCTGATTATTTTGTTTCCCTCTTTGTATTGTGGTCTTTCTTTTAATTAATGTGAAGTATTTGTGTTATGTTCCTTCTGTGTAACATGTCACTAGGTGTTGTGAAGAAAGGCATTAAGGGGGAGAATGAAAGTACAGCTGTTTAAGTCATTGTTGTAGCAACATTGCTATGACTGTTGCAGCAACAATGGCTATAACAGTCTCAGTCCAGAAATTATGCAATTTGAAGGACTTAATTAATAATTGCATTTTTCACTAACGTTAACATAGTTCCATGTTTATGATTGTTTGGTTTCAGGTAAGAAGCGACTTATATTCAAGAAAGCCATAGAGTCTTAGAAGACAAGATACAAGGGACTCTTGGAAGTCAATATCTTATGGACTCTTGAAGATAAGGATAAAGATGAAGACTTGATTCTGCGTATCGGTGTCAAATTGAAGTATTATAAATACCAGATCAAGTGATGAAGAAGATTACGGATTTTAGAGATTTGAGATTTACAATCAATAGTTGTAATCTTCTCTTATTTTTACTAGTCTTTGAAGTGTCTAGTTTAGGTGCTTTGGAATAATTCATTCCGACTAGTTCTAGTGTTTGATCTTTTCTCATTGAAGAGTTTAAACCTAGTTTTTGTAAATCCTCATTATTATAGTGGATATTTTTGCCTTGGGCGCAGTAGGTATATTTATATACCTACTAGAAAGAAACATCTTGTTTGCTGTTATTGTTTACATAATTCCGCTATGCATTTGATTGTTCTTGTCAAATTCAGCTTTTCGTAATTTCTCCTCGTGATGATGTAACTTGAAGTACTTGAGTGAACGGCTTGAAATACATATATTTTCTTTGTAGCCACGGCAGCAGTCCAGAGTCAAATCCTCGACACGAGGAAAGCTAGACGAGAACTTAGTGAAAAAATAATGGTCGACTCTCACCTGCCCCATCGACAGAGAATGCAACTTATGGAATTCTGGCACATTGATAGATCTTAAGGATACTGCTGTAGGAAACCACATATGATAACTGTCTCGAGTGCGAATCAAGGTCACGGATAGCTTGGTTAACGATGCGATTTCGAACACTCGTGAAGGAAAATGTTTACATATATGCAAATCAAGTTCAGTGACTCCCAATGTCAAGTATCTGCAATGAGTTCATCAAAGTTATGAACGCAATAATTACTGTGGACAACCAACTTGTCTAATTTGAGGCTCAAATCCTTGTATCTCTTGATAGTTTTTCGGGCATAATCCTGAATCATCTTGTCCTGGAACCGTTCTAAAACGAGAATTGGTCTAGTAGACCAAGCACGATACCAAGATTTCGATAACAAACTAGTTTTGGCAGCTTCTTTTCTATTCAGGAAAGATTGTATGTGTTGAATGATTTCTTCCGGCAATTCCAATTCCATGGGACAATTTCGTTTCTTCTTCATCAATTTCGATCCTGCTGACTCTTGCTTCTTCGTTGATATGCCCCCTGATTGTCATAGCTGCGTAGAAACAAAACCAGATAAATTACACGACAGACAGACGCAAAAAACTTGGGATTCAACCTATCTAGCAATAATATATGCTAGACCTAATTCGCATCGATTCAAACAAGAACGAAATTTGACAATTTGAAAAATATATAAAACCGAAAACACAACAAATTGAATATCATTAAAAATATAATTAAATTATTGGTCTTAGGAGAGACCATCCCTAGAGAAAGATTAGAAAGACATACTTCCATTAATTATATAGAAGCCACAAACAAAAAGGCAACTACAAAAACACCCCAACCCAACCAAGGGCCAGAAGGTGAGTCTTTGTAAACGGATATATGGGTAAGTATATATAGCACAACCCAACCCACATTCCTCATAATTCTCCCCAAAACCCTAGAAAACATAACAAGCAAAAATCATCTCTCTAGAAATCCACCCTCTCGCCAGAAACAGCTTGAAATCGTCGGAAACCGCCTGAAATCGCCGGAAAACAGCGTGAAACCTCTATCTCAACGTGGTTTCTATGTAATCATGCTCGGAAACGCCTCTCTCGACGTGGTTTCTATGTAATCAAGCTCGGAAAAAGCTCGAACTCGCCGGAAAAAGCTCAAAAAGGGCCCGATCTCACCGGAAACAACATCACGAAGGTATGAACAACTAGATCAAGACATAATTTATGTTAAATCGGTGTTTATTTCGCAATTGTAGTTGAAATTTCGAATCAGATCTGAAAATCGCGTTATTTTTGTTTCAAGTGTTCTAGCTAATCGGTGTTATGTTTTAGCTTATTTCTGTAATGTTCTTGCTTATATGTAGGATGTTCAACTAAACAGAGTACATAAAAATATACTCGAAAATTAGTATTTCTACTACGATTTGGTTGTTTATCCACCGATCTACTCAAAATATGCTCGTATGTAAGTTTCAACAATGTTTTGATTCAAATATTAATTGATGAATGAATTTTTTCACAATAGAAGTTGAAATTTGAAAAAAGATCTGAAAAAAATCGTGTAGAAAACCGTTCAAATGTTCTAGCTAATCTATACAATGTTGTGTCTTATGTATATAATGTTATATGTGATATGGAGCATGTAATACGTGTAATGTTGCTAATAATATGTGTTATGTTATATGTCTGATGTTCTACGTTATTCGTGTAATGTTATTAACGTATCTCTGTAATGTTTTCGTAAATGTGCAGTGTGTAGTGTTACATCAATTTGTTATGTGTTGTCTACAATGTTCTACGTTATTTGTGTAATGTTCTATATGTATCAATGTAATGTTCTCGCAAATGTGCAGTGTACGCTATTACATCAATGTTCTATTTGTTTTCTACAATGTTGTACGTTATTTCTGTTATGTTCTCAACATATGGCTACAATGTTTCTGAAACTGGATGACTACAAAGTTAAGCATCATGTCATTACTATTAGAAAATATGTATGAAATGTTCTGAGTCATGACTATAACGTTCCTGGAAAATACCTGTAATGTTTTCATGATTATGCCTTATGCAAAATGTTATAACTATCTTCTCATTTAGGTTGGGCATAATGTTCTTAACTATATTTGTAATGTTCTCAACTATTTGGGTAATGTTCTCAACTATTTGAGTAATGTTCTTAAAAATTTCTATAATGTTATCAGAAACGATATTTTATATATTTACACAATGTTTTAATATATTTAAGTAATATTCTTAACTATTTAAGTAATGTTAACAACATTGCTGAGTTAAGTAGAAACCTTACATGAATAATCATGAGCATTACTCAGTTAAGTCGGAAACTTATTCAATCAACGAAGAACATTAACTCAAATCGAGTAATTGAATATAAACTAGTGTAATAATATGTTATTGTATCTTCAAATGTTATCATATATTTAAGTAATGTTCTTACATATGGAAGTAATGTTCGTAACTATATAAGTAATGTTTGTAACCAAGACTGGTAAATAGACCCGCGAAAATGAAATGACCCGACCCGATGATCCGCAAAAATGCAAATAAGTGTGATAAATTGAAAACAAGCCCGTCTTTATAATCTCTCTATATATTTGGTCTTTTCTAAGACTTTGTGTTAAATTAAATAAATAAATTCTATTCCATTCAAAATAAATTAGATTTTATATTCACGTTCACTTGCAGCTGACTTATCGCTTAAGATATTATTGCCATTGTGGTATGTGGACTTGGACATAATTTTTCAAGTGGGAAAAGTGGTGCCAAAGACTCATTTGTGGGTAAAGTTTCAAAAAAAGACCCTAAAAATGAAAACCAATTAAAAAAAGAACCTCTTACCTTACACACCCATTAAATGTACTATTATACCCCTAAATTGTTAAAAATGAACTAATTCTAAAAATTTATCTTATATATTATTTTCATTTATAATTTTATAATATTTTTTTCTATTTTTAAATTTCAGATTTTGTTCTTTCACATTTTATTCTTTGTTTTTGTAACTTTTACGTATAGTTCAAATGTACAATCGCACTGTATATTTATAGTTTCAATATCCAGTTTTATACATATTTATTATATTTTACATTAACAATAACACCGTCATACTGTATATTTTAGAGTCCAATATTCAGTATAGAATCCAATATTCAGTATATAAAAAAAAAACTAATTTTTTTGTCAGTATGCAATTTTTTTTTTCAGGCTAGTAGTTGTCATGTCAATTTTATGTCTCTTCTATACGACGATTCCATTTTTTTTAACTGTATATTATAGAGTCCAATATTCAGTTCCATTATACAGTGTATAGGTAAGGTTTCATTATACAGTCGAAATTAAAAAAGTTACATCACGAAGAAGATTTATGAGAAATTAAAGTAAACATAAAACTTAATGCAGAAAAAGGAAAAAAAAAAGGAAAAAAACTTCTTCTTCGGATCTGGTAGGAGGGTGGTCGATCTGATGGTGGTGGGTGGAGGAATCCGGCTTGGCTTGATTTTTCCCCGGAGACGGCTTCGTGTTCGGTGTACGAAGAAGAAGAGCGGGCAAAGTCTGGTGGTTGTGGGTGGCGGATGTGGTTGTACGAAGAAGAAGAGCCGGCTTCGTGTTCGGTTGTGGGTGGAGGATGGTGGTGGATCTGGTGGTGGTGGGTGGCGGATCCGGTTGTGGGTGGAGGATGGTGGTGGATCTGGTGGTTGTGGTTGGCGGATCCGGTGGTGGGTGGAGGATATGGATCTGGTGGTTAGCGATCCGGTTGTGGGTGGAGTATGGTGGTGGATGGGAGATGGACGAAGAGTGGTGGATCTGGACGAGGCAGTGGTGGATGGGGAGGTGGACGGAGGGTGGTGGATCTCGTCGGAGGCGGGGGCGGCTTGAGCGGTGGTGGGGCGGTGGAGGCAGTGGCTAGAGTGGTGGTTCGGTGGTGTGGTGGGCGGTGGTGGTTGGATTGGAGAGAATAGAGAGAGGGAGAATAAAGAGAATGTGATGGAATTGTGAGTGGTGGAAGGAAGAAGGTGGATATATATTAGGGGCATTATGGTCATTTTACGTGCTATTTCTGAGGGTAAATGGGTGAGGTCGTTTTTTGAATTGTTCATTCCAAAAGGCCCTTCACTCTCCCTTTCCAAGTGACTCGGATAAAGCCCAATAGATTTCCAAAGCGGATTGGGCTTAGCTGTACAAAGTTGCTCGCTAACCCAGTTTTTTTTTTTTTTTTTTTTTTTTGAGCAAGCCTATTTAAAATCTTTTAACAGTCTGAATTAGTATCTTTCCACACATTGGTGTCTTCGATAATGGTTCTTCATTTCACTTATATTAAAGGTCTTCATATTCCTTATACTTTGTGAACTCCATTTATATGCCTTTATAAAATATCCTTAAGTTTATATTAGATTAATTCGTAGTTAAAGTTGAAGACGGTTGACCCGAAAAAGTCAAAATTGAAAATATGGAACGGGACGGAGGAAGTAATAACTAGATTTAATTTGATAAACCGTTCCAATAAATTACTGGAACTATATCCACTTTAAACGCAAAACAAATAATGACGGCTTATTTAGAAAAGTTGATAGTAGATTAATAATTTGTAATTGTAAAGCATGTGAACTAATAAATCATCGATGAAATTAGTGGAAAAAGTCCTAAAGTTTGAACGTTAGGCAAGTTGCTTTAACAAAGCTTAAATGGTCTTATCAGCTTATCACTTTTTCTCTAATTTTACTATTTTATACTAGTATTGAAGCACCGCGCTAGTATGGTGCCAAGTACATTTTCACAATATTTATATTATAATTTATTCAGCCTATACCCACCTTCTAAATTTTCATTATATTAATTGAATATTTTTTTCGCACTATGGTTCGAGAGTAATTCTTATTAACAGTTCAATTTTGTTGACTTAAAAAAAATCAAAACTGAATAATTGACGGGGACTGAAGAAGTATATAATACCATGTACAATTTGAATGAGAAGCTAAGTGAGATTTCAACACCATCTACAATGTCACTGGAGGAGGACTAAACATTCTAGAATTCCCATCACTTGATATAATTTTAATAAGGGTAAATTACACAATCACCCCCTACATTTATACTCCCCTTACTAAAAAGTCCTTGCTTTTATTGAAATTACACAAACCACCCCCGGATGGACTCCATACCCCTCCGATTTCACGTTGACCGTTAGTCAACGCCGTTTGCTGATGTCATTATTCAAATAATGACGTCATTAATTAAAAAATAATTTTCAAAAAAAATATATTTTCCGGAAAAAAATTTTTTTTAAAAAAAACAATACATTTTTCTGGAAAAAAAAATATTTTTTTCCGAGGGGTATGGAGTCCATCCGGGGGTGGTTTGTGTAATTTCGATAAAATCAAGGACTTTTTAGTAAGGGATATAAATGCAGGGGGTGATTGTGTAATTTACCCTTTCAATAATGCAAGATCATACACAAATCAAAATATGGCTCTATTATTTGAAAAGCAAGCCCATACCATGTGGTGGATCATGTAAGGTCAAATAGTGAGTAAGGTGTAAGGCATGAGGTACCTAAAGTATCTTTCAACTTTAGACAGATATCAGTTTTAGGAGTACAATAAACACCAAAATAGAAAATTTGAAATATAACATCATCTCAAAAATTTGGTGGACATATCATAGGCAACTGAGTCAAGATGGTTGGCATCGAGGCCTAAAAACATGAGTAGAATAGTAGCTCCATTTGTTTCCTTGCATTACATGCCAAAACTTCAAATGATATCAACTCAATCGATAGAAAAGAAGCCACCAAATGAGTGATTTAATATTGGCTTACTCACCAACGTACAACCAGCTCACATATATGATGCTATTGAGAACTGAACCATATTAGAGGATATATAAATATACACTTATATTGTCTATCCTTCTCTTGGTCCATTATCTTGAATGTACACTTTGAGTGAACATTTTACGAGATATGATCCCACACTTGTATATCGATTTCAATATGCACAGGCAAATAACATTTGTTCCTAAGTTTCTCAATAGTCAATACAGTCCACCCTCCCTTCTCCAGGACCCTGGTACTGCATTTGTCATTGGAGATGTCCAATCTTTCTGCACACAATTGTCGAAATTTTCTTCAGTTTATATGCAATTAAACAGGAATGAAAGACAGTAAAAGCAGGTTCATGCTTCTTCATATCTCAACATCCTCTGATAAACCTCACTGTCACCTCTCACAAGTCGCACCAATCACCCTTCATCCACTCTGAGGGAGTTATATAATAACTATTGACAACAACTCATGCTCACACACCACTCCTACCTAAGTAGCAGTAGAGATATTCAACATATAACTGCAAGAAAACTAAAATGCATTACAATAAGATACGATTAGGATCCAACCTGTGATAGGAACAAACGTAGAAAAGAAACCCGAGACGTTAGCATCAATTTCATCATCTTATGAATCGACTAATCCCATGAATTTCTAATAAGAACCATTTCAGAACACAAACAAACTGACCGCAAAACAAATACCGACAATAATTAAGATTTCAAATGGAAGTTCAACAGACATAGAGTAAGGTATACATGAAGGAGAATACGAAAAACATCATCTGAATTACTCTCAAGTTAAGTACATACCTTTCGCATACGACAACATGATCGAGTTCCAGAGGGATTTCAAATTCATTTTAGATGGATATACACCTGAGAATAAAGGAACTATTGATGCATATACTTTATTAGTAAGAGATGTATTTGGAATGTAACCTTTGCAATGCAAAATATTTGTAATCATCAAAAGCAGGATATGATATGACCATCCCTAAAAATCACCATAACCATATTAAATTCATGGTTCCGTAGGCTAATAAAGAAGCATTTATTATATCAAAAAGTCCTATTTTTTTTCTAAGTGAACGTTCTTTGAGGATGAGTACTTATAGTGAATAAGACAGCGCCCAAAAATCTAAAATGGAATAGAATCCCACATTCCCTGTGATTGTCTGCTTCTTCTTTCCTTACAGCACTTGATAAATATTATTTCTGATAGGAAACAAACTAAAAGCTATAAACACCAAGACGTAATTAGAGGACAGATGAAATACTATAGTGTGGTGATGATTCCACCAAAGGATGAAGAGGGTAGAGTAGACTACATTCAAGATCAAGTGAAGCATCCGATTTGATATCCCATCAACAAAACATGTCGGTTTTGGGAGAATGGCGTACCTGGAGGGCATTATGGCACCCAGTTATTCTGCAAAAACATGGCCTAACTAGTTGACCTACAATTTTTTTCAGAATGGCTATTGTGGGACAATCAAGATGAGAAAGACCGGCAAACAAATCAACCATTTTCCCTATGTAACTGAAAATAGACTCACCTAGAATTTTGGAGGTAATCAATAGATACAAAGCATGGAAATTAGAATTTAGATCCCCTGCATAGAAAACAAAGAAGTTTGCTAACATTAACAGCAAAGCAAACCGTTAAAAGTTCATGCGGTCAAAATAATGTACTGCTGGAACCGAGAAGCCGTACATCGACACTGATAATTTTATTTTCTTGGGTACAGGCCAAGAACATAAATTAGGAATGAAACTCACAAAATTTGTTCTTGGGCCAGGATTCCGAATGAATGTATGAGAATTTGATCACTCATCACATGTTCTTATCTTAGCCAGAAAGGTGATTAAGTACTTTTGGTTGACTTGAACATTGTAAAAGAGGAAATCACTGAGTATGATTAGTCTAGTAAATCTTGTATTAGGATTATAGGTAGTGTAATTTTTATTTCCAGAAGACTATGAAGATCAATCCTAGCAATGGAGCTTTTCTGAAGATTAGAAGACTGAAGATTGCACAAGATTTATGAAGATATCAAGGTTTAGTCTAACTCAGAAAGACTATGTCCTTAATCCTTTCTTGAGTGTATTTACTTACTTTTGAAATATGATTCTGGACATATGACATCATGAGTATGGAGCATGCAAGCCATCAGAAAGGCTCATGTATCCGTTGAAGACTACATGACAAGAAATAGTACAAGTGCATTAATTGGATCGGCAGAAAAACCGCTGAAGCACAGTCCTCTCTAAGACATGAGACAAGGACTTCTGAGTACTCATTTCAAAATAAGTATGGACTGAATTTGAATTGTGTCTAACGGATATCATTTCAACAACTCTTAAATTCATCTATATATATCACAGACTTAGATGCTGAGAAATACACCTTAGAACGCTCTATCTTGCAAACTTACCATCAAGCAAAGTATTCTCTCAAGCACTCTACTACCCTTTCTGAAAGCTTTCTGTTGCTCGAAGAATCACTAGTAGTTCTAAGTTGTCCTGAACCTTAACAAGAGATTGTTATTCGTGAAAGAGTTGAACTATCAGATACCCTTTCTGAAGCTCATTCTCCAGAACGGACATCAATTACTTGGGTCAGTAAAGAGCAAACTGCCATCCACTGAACAAGTGTATTAAGTAGTCTTGTTCTATTAGGCTCTCTGAAAACATAACTGAAAAGTTATACGAGAAGCCTCTCTGACAAACCTTATAACCAACACCATCAAGGCGTGGAGTAGAGGAAGTACTTGATTTGGGAAATCAAGGAATAACTCCAAGGTTATCTGAGTAGAGGAAGTACTTAGCTCTAGGAGCTGGGGAATAACTCAGGGGGAACAATTGGTTGGGAACCATTTGTTTAAGAATCTTAGAATAAGATTATTGTAAGGTGAACTCAATTATCTGTTCTAGTGAATTCTAGGTCTCAGAAAGACCGAAGTGGATTAGTTGGAGGATTACGCCACCTCCAGATACTACTATACTTGCTGTGTCATTTACCTTTCTATATTTACATTTCAGCAAAGCACATACACATACTTATTGTTTCTACACTTACCTATCTTAAAGTCTTCCGCGCTCGGAATTTAAGTATCAGAAACCCCCAGGTTTCTGAGAAACTGTGTTTATCGACAAAAGTTTTAAAAGACTATTCACCCCCCCTAGTCTTTTACTTTGCCGTTATCTGGACCAACAAGTGGTATCAGAGCAGGAGGTTCACAAGCCTTCTGCACTGAACCTAGATCCCAGATAGGTGAAGGAACTTTGTCCCTTTCTGAGGACTATATAATTTGTGTTGTGCGTGTATGTCTCTGAGTGATGCACCCGTTCTGAAGCCAGAAAACTACGAGAAATGGAAGAACAACATGATGCTCCATCTGGAGGCCATTAGTGACGAGATGATCTATGTCATCAATGAAGGGCCTATCAAAATCATAACTCAAACAGCATCTTGAGGTGTCGATGGAAGAAAAGCCTCAGACAAGGAAGATGGAAGCGAGGATGCGGTTGCTAGTGATAGTGGTCGTGTTGCTCATGGAAGCATTATGTATGAAGACAAGCCAAGAGAGCTCTGGACATCTGAAGATGCCAAGAGACACAGATTGGATGGTCAAGCTCGTAATATCATCATCAGATCGACACCTGAGCACATACATTGTAAACTGTGGGGTGCTAAAACGGCGAAAGTTTCCTGGCAATTGATTGAAGAAATCTGTGCCGGAACTGAGAAAACCAAGGAAAACAAGTTCGAAGTTCTTAAATTGAAGTTCCAAAACTTCAAACAAGGTCCCACTGAAACTCTGGAAGAACTTGATTTCAGGTTTACTACCCTTATGAGTGATATGGCTGCACTTGGTGAAAGCAACAGATACTCCCGTAAAAGATTAAGACTATTGTCAGAAGTCTCAATCACAACTGGGAGCACACTAAGTTCTTTTATTTCAACCAAGGGATGCCAAATATTACTCCAGTAGAGCTCTTCTCTCATCTTGCTACTGTAGACTATGAGACAACTCAGAGAGAACAAACAGCTGAAAAGTTGCAAAGTGTTGCTCTAGTTTCTCAAGGTACTTCTGAAAAGAAGGATACCAAAGATGCATTTGAAGAAAATGCTCTTGCAGTAAGACACATTAAGAAATTTGTGAGTCAAGAGATTGAGAGAAGAAAAGCTGAAAAAGCATCTTGGCCCAAACTACCATCAGTACAAGAACATACAAATGAACAACTCTCTGAACACCCCCATTCAAAAAGGTGTTAGTACTGAAGCTGCAGAAATAGGAAATGATATCTGCTTCTATTGTCAAAAGCCTGGTCACTTCAAGAGAGATTGTCCTGCTTTAAACAAGCTCAAGACAGGTGACAAGAAGGACAGAAGAAATTTCAAGAGAAATCAAAGGGCCTTACTGACTGAAGAAAGGAAGAAGATTCAAATTCAACTTGATGCTCTAGACATTGAGACAGATTCTGAAGATGGAGATTCAGATGACTCAAACCTACCATCACCAGAATTGTGTGGAATCACCCACGATGTAATCGACTTCGGCCTTAAGAAGAATGAAATGTGTGGAATTGCTGAGATTGCTGGTCCAGACATCTCCAACATTGAAATATGTCTTATGGCTGATGAGGTAACTAACAATTCCCAATTTATGTACTATGAGAGTGATGATGGAATTGAGGATCTGGAGTTGGTCAAGAGTGAATTGGATCGTTATGAGAAAGAATTTCTGGAAGCACAATCCAAAACCAGAATTCTAGAGGAAAGCAAAGAAACTCTTGAAAAAGAGGTTTCTGAGCTAACCAGAGTATCTGAGAACAAGAACGCTGAAATAGCTTTCTGAAAGCTCAGATATCTGAGAATGAAAATTCTCACAAACTAGCCTTGGATGAACTTAATGATAAAATGATGAAGCTGCTTTCTGAGAATGAAGAACTCAGAAAGAAAGAGCTATCATTCCAATCTTATGCAAAGGCTAGTGACACTCTCACTGAGGTTCAATCCTACCTGAGAGATCCCTCTGAGAAAGGTGGACTTGGACTTGATGAACAATCAAGTAATTCATCTCCTCTGAAGAAGAGTGATGAAAGGTTGACCTTTGTAAAAAGTCAACAGAATGATTCTTCAACCACCTATAGCATTGGTCAGAAAGCTAGGGTAGTTGACAAAGGAAAAGGAGTTGCAACCCATCCTTTGAAAGAACAACAAGTTCACAAGAAACATGTAGATAAGGTTTCTGAAAAGAAACACAACCCTCAGACATGCAACCATCCACATTGCTGCATTACTAGGAAGGGAAGAATTGCTGGAATAGGCAAATTCTCTACTGTACCATTTTATGAAAATAAAGATGGTGCAGAAACTAGTAAGGCTTCTGAAGAACGTATTCAGAAAGTCAAAGGTGTTCGAAATGGCATTGGCTATCGTGCTATTGGAAAAGTTCTTCTGCAACAATATAAGGAAGGACAAGAACAATGGCGCAAGGCTGATATTGCACGTAGCAATATACAGAAGTGGAAGAAATCTCAAGCCACTGAAAAACTGAATGCCAGAGCTAGAAGGAACCTAACTCCTGTTTCCTGTTTTGTGCAGAACGCCTCTTGGACTAAGGCTCAATGGCTATTTGATAGTGGATGCGGAAAGCACATGACAGGAGACAGAGCAAATCTAGTCAACTACAAAGCTTGCAACACTGGACCAGACATCAGATTTGTTGGAGGAGAATTAAATCCCTCTCTGGGATCTGGCAACGTCAAATTGGGATCATTAACAATCGCTGACGTTTTACATGTTAAAGGTTTGAAATATAATCTATTTAGCATGAGCCAATTTGCAGACAAGGGATTCACTGTGAAATTCAAAGCAAAGTATTGCAAACTTATTGACAATGAGTCAAAGCAGACAGTCTTGGTTGCTCGGCGGAAAGGTAGTCTTTATGTTGCCGATTGGGCATCTGCCACAACTGAAGAATGTCTCATGTGAGTCAATCAGATCACACAGAAGAGCACTGGTTATGGCAAAAAAGAATGAGTCACTTGAATTTCAAAACTCTGAACAAACTTGCCAAGAAAGAGTTAGTGGTTGGCCTTGCCAAAACATCTTTCAGAAAGGATGGCATCTGTTCTGCCTGTCAGATGGGGAAACAATCCAAGATCTCTTTCAAGTCCAAAACCAGACACTCTAGTGTTAGACCACTGCAACTATTACACATGGATCTTTTTGAATCATCTGTAACTAGTTATGCAGGAAAGAAGTATGGTCTGGTTGTTGTAGATGACTTCTCAAGATTCACTTGGGTTGTCTTTATGAAGCACAAATCTGATGCTAGGGTGGAGATAAGCTTGAAGTCATGAAAAATGACAAGGTATCTGCAATCAGAACAGACCATGGTACTGAGTTTGTCAACCAGTACATAAAGGAGTTTTGTACCAGCAAAGGTATACAACACCAACTTTCCTCTGTGAGAACACCACAACAAAATGGTGTTGCATAAAGGAAAAATAGAACCCTTAAAGAAGCAGCAAGGACAATGCTAGCTGACACTGAAATAAGTGAAGTTTATTGGGTTGAAGCTGTAAACACAGCATGCTACACTCAGAACAGATGTTTGATAAACAAACACCATGACAAGACCCCCTATGAACTCTTGGTTGGTAGACCCCCTATTATCAAACATCTGAAAGTATTTGGTTGTAGATGTTTTGTTCTTAACAATGGAAAAGAGTATCTAAGAACATTTCAACCAAAGGCAGATGAAGGTGTGTTTCTTGGTTATTCTATGAATAGCAAAGCACACAGAGTTTACAACAAAAGAACAAAGAAGATTGAAGAATCAGTTCATGTTGTTTTCTATGAAGGAAGCAAGAAAACACCCCTTACTGATGAACTCTCAGAAAGGTTCAAGGAACTAATGATAAAGGATTCTGAAGAAGAACCCTCAGAAAGGAAAAGCATCATTGTGGAAAGAGAGGATGACTCTGACGAAGAAAAGCATGAAATGCCTAGTAACAACCAGATGACTCTCAGACATGATGAAGAATTTCCTATGAGAATTCCAGAAATGGAAACTGAAGATGTTCATCAGAAAGCTAACTCTGGAAATAACCTCTCTGAAAAACATGTTCCAGAAAGCTCTCACACTGAGCAAGTGTCAGACATTCACCGCCCTTCTGAGGTGCAAATGTCTCAGATACTGAAGAAGTATCAAGTCATAATCATAGTGATTCACATTCAGATCACTTGGATATTGACCCTACTAGCCCTAAACCCATGATGAGATGGATCAAGGATCATCCTGCAAAAGATGTGATTGGACCAATCAATCAAGGTGTTAGGACTAGGAGAGCAATAGTTGATAATGCTAATTCTCTCTTTGGATGTTTCATCTCAAACATTGAACCTAAAACTATAGAAGAAGCATTAAGAGACCAAGACTAGATCTCTGCAATGCAAGAAGAGTTGGATCAGTTTGAGAGAAACAAAGTCTGGAAACTAGTTCCATTTGTAGAAGGAATATATGTGATTGGAACTAAGTGGGTTTTCAGAAACAAGATGAATGAATCTGGTGAAATAACCAGAAATAAAGCAAGGTTGGTTGCCAAGGGATTCACCCAGACTGAAGGTCTAGATTTTGATGAGTCATATGCACCAGTTGCCAGATTGGATGCAATAAGACTCTTTCTGGCCTTTATAGCTCATAAAGACTTTAAAGTTTATCAGATGGATGTCAAGAGTGCATTCTTAAATGGTGAACTTGCTGAGGAAGTCTATGTTGAGCAACCACCTGGCTTTGAAGTTTCCTCAGAAAGTAGAATGGTCTATAAACTACAGAAAGCTCTATATGGACTGAAACAGGCTCCAAGAGCATGGTATGACACTTTGGCCAAATACCTTCTGGAAAGTGGTTTCAAGAAAGGTGAAGTTGATAAAACTTTATTTACTTTAAATCATGATGGGAAACTACTCTTAGTTCAAATATATGTTGATGACATCATATTTGGATCTAAGGACAAGCAACTTTGTGATGACTTTGCAAATCTCATGAAAAGTAAGTTTGAGATGAGCATGATGGGAGAATTGAACTATTTCCTAGGATTGCAAGTCAAGCAACTCAATGATGGAATATTCATTAGTCAGACAAAGTATGCAAAAGACATGCTCACAAAGTTCAATCTTAAGCCTTCTAAAAAGAATGCTAAGATACCTTGTGAAAGGTACAGTAGATGTAGGTTTGTGGTATCCTAAAGAAAGTGGTTTGAGTTTGGCTGGTTACTCAGTTGCTGATTATGCTGGATCAATGCTTGATAGGAAAAGTACCTCAGGAACTTGTCAAATTCTGGGAACTGGACTTATCTCATGGTTTAGCAAGAAGCAAAACTCAATTGCAACTTCTAGCACAGAGGCTGAATATATTGCTGCTGGTTGTTGTGCAACACAAATTTTGTGGATTCAACAACAACTCAGAGACTATGGACTCAATGAAGAGAAAACTCCCATTTTCTGTGATAACACAAGTGCTATTGCAATCACACCGAACCCCAAGTTCCATGCCAGAACAAAGCACATTGATGTTAGACACCACTTCATCAGAGACCATGTTGAGAAAGGCAATATAGAGATATTCAAGATTGGCACAGAAGACCAACTTGCAGATATCTTCACCAAGCCCCTACACGAAAGCCGGTTCTTGACTTTAAGACATAGTCTTGGGTTAATGGAGATGCCTAAGGACTGAAAAATGTCTTGAATCTCTAAAGTCTGAGTAAGTGAGGTAGAAAAGAAGTAGGCCTCTGAGAACAGGTTCTCAGAAAGCCAAGTTGATAAGAAGTGATGCAAAGGTTTCTGAGTAGCAACACTCAGAAAGGCAAAACATTTCTGGAATGGGTATCCAGAAAGGCAAAGGTTGGTACACACTCAATAAGTAAATAAGACTAGAACTTACTTACTGAGAGTGGGTCAAATACATTCAAACAACTGAAGCTTCAGACACTTGAACTCAGAAAGCTATTTAGTCATAGTAAGAAAAGACACACAAAGCCCGAAAAGTATAAGTTCTGGAAGTCAAACATGTCCAATGTCTCGTATTTTTGCCATTTTTATGATAAACAATATAAAGATAAGGACTTGACACTCAGAATGATAAGTTCAAACGATTGAGTGTTCTTACTCTTTACTAAGTGACATAATGGATGTAACTTGTCAAAAATCCATCAAGTCGGCACAATACCATTTGTTGATTGATATCATTACAAAATAATCAATATAAGCCTTGATGAATAAACATTTTATCTCAACGGTTGAGATTAAAACAAAGCAAGTAATGTGTTGGTCCAGATGACGGCAAAGTAAAAGACTAAGGGGGGGGGGGGGGGGTGAATAGTCTTTTAAAACTTTTGTCGATAAACACAGTTTCTCAGAAACCTGGGGGTTTCTGATACTTAAATTCAGAGCGCGGAAGACTTTAAGATAGGTAAGTGCAGAAACAATAAGTAAGTGTGTGTGTGTGCTTTGCTGAAATGTAAATACAGAAAGGTAAATAACACGAAGTATAGTGGTATCCGGAGGCGTAATCCTCCAACTAATCCACTTCGGTCTTTCTGAGACCTAGAATTCACTAGAACAGATAATTGAGTTCACCTTACAATAATCCTTATTCTAAGATTCCTAAACAAATGGTTCCCAACCAAATGTTCCCCATGAGTTATTCCCCAGCTCCTAGAGCTAAGTACTTCCTCTACTCAGATAACCTTGGAGTTATTCCCTGATTTTCCAAATCAAGTACTTCCTCTACTCCACGCCTTGATGGTGTTGGTTATAAGGTTTGTCAGAGAGGCTTCAGATAACTTTTCGCTTATGTTTTCAGAGAGCCTAATAGAACAAGACTACTTAATACACTTGTTCGATGGATGACAATCGCTCTTTTTGACCCAAGTAATTGATGTCCGCTCGAGAATGAGCTTGAAAGGGTATCGATAGTTCAACTCTTTCACGAATAACAATCTCTTGTTAAGGTTCAGACAACTTAGAACTACTAGTGATTCTTCAAATGTAAAGCTTTCAGAAAGGGTAGTAGAGTGCTTGAGAGAATACTTTGCTTGATGGTAAGTTTGCAAGATAGAGCGTTCTAAGGTATGTTCTTCAAGCATCTAAGTGTGTGATATATATAGATAAATTTGAGAGGCGTTTGAATTGTATCCGTTGCGCTCTCTATCAAATTATATCCGTTTATATCTTGAACTATGTACTCAGAAGTCACTATCTCATTTTTCAGAGGATCGCTTTAAAGATTTCTGCCGATGCATTTAATGCATAGTACTGTTCATTGTCCTTTAGTCTCAACGGATACATGAGCCTTTCTGATGGCTTGCATGCTCCATACTCATGATGTCATATGTTCAGAATCATATCCCAAAAAATAAGTTAATATACTTAAGAAAGGATTAAGGACATAGTCTTTCTGAGTTAGACTAAACCTTTGTGTCTTCATAAACCTTGTGCAATCTTCAGTCTTCTAATCTTCATAAAAGCTCCATTGCTAGGATTGATCTTCATGGTCTTCTTGAAATAAAAATTACACTCAGAGACCTATAATCCTAATACAAGATTTACTAGACTAATCATACTCAGTGATTTCCTCTTTTACAATGTTCAAGTGAACCAAGAGTACTTAATCACCTTTCTGGCTAAGATAAGAACATGTGATGAGTGATCAAAATACTAACAGATATTCCTAACATAATGTCTGTTGAGAAATGCAGACATGGCCCACTACGCATTTAATGGAGAACGTGTGTGATACCACGCCTATGCAGATACAAAGACACGCATTCATATTCAGTTGTATGTATGTTGTATCTATGTACATTTTGTCTGCTATATATATAGGACTTGGGCAAAAGACAAACACTTTTACCAATTCCGAAATTTCATACTTGCATCAAAACAGCAAAATCTCTCAAGATTTCTGCAAAACCCCTTCTGCAAACTCAACTTCTTGTGTTTAGTCTTCTGAAAAGATAGACTAATCCCGATTAATCTTGCAAAATCCATCTGAAAACACTCACTCAAGACTCTATATAAGAGATGGCACCCAAGAAAATGACCACCAAGAACCCTAAGGCCGCATCATCTGCTCCTGCTGAAAAGCAAGGAGGAAAGGAACTCAAGGTGTTGAATAAACGCCTTCTGGGAAAATTCACACCATCTGACTGGAACCCAAACAACAAAATGAATTGGGGAGCTTTTCTAGTGAAGAAGTATGTACCAGCAGTCATACCTTCAAGACCAGATAGGAAACTGATATTGGGGATGCTGAAAAGTTCCCATATCTTCAAGTTTCTGTCTGTTGCACCCAGTGGACTATCCACACTAGATGTGCTGGAGTTCTATAACAACTCCAAAATCTTCACAAAGGTTGTGAATGATGAAGAAGAGAAATACATGCAGACTGAAGTTCAAAGACAAGAGATCGTCCTAGACTGCAAGACTTTCTGCAAGATATTCCGATTGAAAAATCGAGGAACAATTGAAGACATCAACATCAGGGATGCTTCCATGATCCAAGGTGCTAAAGAGCTATTTGAAGCAATTCAATTAGAGAATGCAAAGGGTTGCCCAGGAGACTTTGTTCTGAAAGCCATCAGAACTAGTCATCTCCAGAAACACTGGAGTACTTAAGCTCTCATTTTGGTCCGTTGCTTTGATGGCAACAAAGGTGGAGTGGACCAGATAAGCATGGAGAGATGGATGATGATGCATCTTCTGAACAAGAAGCATGAAGGGCAGGAAACCCACTTTAACTGGGGGAAGTACGCCTTCAACAAATTCCTTGGGCATATTGAAGAATTTGAGCCCAAGATCATCAATGGCCTTGCTGAGACAAGGGCCAATATGCATTTTGGTCTCAGAATCTGTTATATTCTGGAAACAATGGGAATAACTCTCAGAGAGAGGCAGGAAATCCCAGTCACCAACTCCCTTTTCAGACACGCCTTTGAAGAAAAGGAGAGACTTGCTGCTGAGAAAGCTCATAGAGAGGCTGAAGAGCTTGAAGCTGCCCAGCAAGGTGAGGAGGTCTCTGAGCAAGCTCCTGCTCAACCTCCAGTTGCCAAGAGAAAGAGGACTCAAAACAAAAGAGCCTCTAAGTCCCAGAATGTTCAAGAGGCACAACCTTCTGGAGACAAGGTCTCAGAAGATGTTGGTCGCCCAGAAAGGCAACTCCAGAAAGCCCCAAGAATTTTGAGCCAGGCTGCTCCAGAAATCTCCAGAGATGATAGAAATATCATAGATGGGTCTGCACCAACACTGGATAGTGAATCTGAGGATGATGAAGTACTTGCAAAAGTACTCAAAAGGTCCAAGTATGAGACCTATGGAGGAGCATCAAGCTCAGCCCCTCAGAAAGAAAGGAGCCCTCCGCCAAAGGGAAGAAGAAGGCCTGGGTGAGGAAGATAGAATGCTGGAAGATCCTGACATTGCTTCCACATTCAATATGCCAGCACAAAAGGTTGCTGAAGAAAATCCTGTTCTTGAACATGTTCGTCAACCTTCTGAGAAAGCTCAACTCTCAGAAAGGGATCAGACTGAGATGGAGACTCGGAATGATACTCTAGAGGACAACAACAATGAGCAGAGAGAGGCTGTGGAGACTCCACAAGTCCAAGAGACCCAAGCCCAGCCTGACTCTATTCAGGTAACAATGATAGTTTGTATCTAACTTGTCAACATAATTGCATGTTAACTTGTTACTCATAAGCTGTATTTGTTATAGGCCAATTTAGAGGCAATCTTTCGGGGGGAAGAAAACTTGTCCACCCCCTTGAATCAAGAAGAGGTTCCTCCAACCTCAAAACATCAAGAAGAGCCTGTCCCACAGGTAGTAAAGTTATCTCTGAACAAGAAATAACTAACTAAAAATGTTCTTATCTTATGTTCTAATATTCTTAATGTCTCTTCTTAGGCTCCAACTGAGGAAGTAGTGGTGGTGGAACCAACACCCCAAAACCAAGAGATTCCAGAGGCTGAAAAGCTCTCTAAGGAAGTATTTACTGAGCCTTCTGCTGAGAAGGTAAGTAATCAGTAATAGTCTCCTTCAAGAATGCTCTGGAAAACCCACTACTAAATCTTTTATGTTTGTTCTTACAGGCTCAGTCAGAAGAACAATTGGATGGAGAAACAGTTGTGTTATCTCCTCCAAAGGAAATCAAATCACGAACAAGCAAAGATCGGCGAAAAAGGTGCCAGAAACCCCCAAGGTTTCTGAGGAACATGCTACTGAGCTTCCTCACTTGGAAGTAAGTGAAGCCTCAGAAAGCATATTTCTATCTATCTTTCTCTGATAAACAAGTTTCTGAAACCATAATTGATTTTAATTCTCAGGTTCAAGCAGAAAGAAAGGTTGATAAGGATCAGACTTCTCCTCACAACAAGGTATCTGAGGCCTCTGTGCCCAAGCAAGCAGAAATACAGGATAATGAGCCTAGTGTTTCTACACATGTATGCTCAGAAAGCCTACTTTCGCTTATAGATACTAACTCAAGTGGTTTGAGCAAAACTAACTTGAACACTTTCTTTCAGGCTCAAAGTCTAGTGCCAGTTGATTTACTCAAGGCCTTCCAGAAGCATACTCTCAAGAAACATCTAAAGGGCTTCAGACAATGGCAGAAACTCAGAAAGGCCGACCTTTCTGAAGTTGCAAGAGTAATTGAGATCCCAGAGAAGAGGGCCATAGCATTCAATCTGGAAGATCATATCCATGCTATGGTTCCCACAGAGTCCTACTCATTTGCCACTCTGATACATGAAGACTTCATTCATGAAGTAGCACAAAGACTTATAACAGATTTCCAAGCTGCAGATGCTCAAACCCAAGAGCAGATGGTGACCCATCCTGCCTTGCCCAGCAAGCTCACTACTTATCCAGCTGAGCAAGAAGAAGTTAATGGGAGGATGATTACATTCCCAAATGTGATCAACCTGGTTTCAGAAGATGAAGAAGAGATGGACGAAAATGATTATCAAGAACCTCCCTCTGAGCATCCAAACCAAGAAGCAAAGAAAAAGGATGATGATGATGATGATCAGAATGATGATCCCCAACCTGGACAAGGCGGGATTCAGAAAGCTAGCAAAGGAAGTGGAGAAAAGGCTACTCCTTCAAATGCTCAGAGAGCCCCATCATAATCACCCCCAAAGTCTCATCAGAATACCCAACAGGCCGATCAGCAAGACATAATTGTAGAAATTTCAACCGCCGCTGAGTTCAGGATTGAACAACTCAGACAGAAGTTGGAAGAAGAAAAGAGAATCAACTTAGAGTGCCAAGCACAAGTTGGTGAGAAGGAAGCCAAGATTCAAAAGCTCAGAGAAGATAATGCTAAAGAATTGGCCTTTCTGGATGAGCAAAGAAGTTTGGAACGACAGATCAGCATTACCGCAGCTGAAATTGATGCCATGCGTACTGTTGATGAAGAAGCACAAGATGCTGAGGCTGCATCAGAAAGACCTTCTACATCTTCTCAGAAGGCCAGCACACTTGATGGAAAACAGAAGAAGATTGCCAATCTGCAAACAATCCAAGAAAAGGATTATGACAGTGATGCTGAAGAAAACCGAAACTTGATCACCCCAAAAGAAGATGAGAGACTTATCACTAAGGAAAAGTTAGCCCTTCTGGCTCCTCAACTATTTTCTGCTCCAGGTGCATCAAGAAGTGATGAGCACAGGTCTAGAACAAGTGTTTTCTTGGAACTAAGAGACAGACTTGTTGCTCAAGACACTCAAGTCCTAAAGTCAATCCCAGAAGAGATGAAAGATTTGGCTGTCGCATTGCTAAATAGAGCAACCAGCATAGCCCTCTCTCAGAAAGATCTAGCTTTGATCAGGGAAGATGACTGCAACAATGCTAACCTAGCACTAACAGAAGCCATCCATGCTACTCAACAAGAAGATGCTATTTTAAGGCCTCTTGAAGAGCTCAACAGAAAAGAGCAAGAATTGGTTAGGCAAAACAAGGACTTGAAGAAAGAAATCCAAGAACTAGTCAGGGTGCACAACAACCTCCAAAAAAAAAACTTTGAATCACTCTCTGAAGCTTATGCTATCATGAGTCAGTCATTCATGACTAAGGGGGAAGAAGAGATTCCTCAGAAAGGCAGAGGAAGAAAAAGAAAACAATCAATTCCTCCCTCCTCAAGTCAACTAGTCATCAAGGACACTGGAGATGCCCCTGCTGAAGAAGTTGTTCCAGATCAACCAGCCAGAAGACTGAGAAGTATGGTTACTAGGGGAACCAAGTCCCTTAGGATCTCAGATGGGAACAACCAGAATAATCCTGAAGAAGGAGAAGACCAAGAAGAAGGAGAGGTAAGAGGTCAAGAAAGCTGCAAGTCTCACAACTGGAACCACAATGATGATGAGGATGAATCTGATACAGATGAGCATCCAATCCACAAGAGAAGAAGGCAAGCAAGCACCTTACAACCTCCTCTGGCAGCAAGGCCTTTGGCAGCCAGAACTCCTTCTGGAAATACCAAGTCAATACAAGGAACATACACCAGCACAACCCCAAGGCAGGAAGAAAGGGTTAGAGGATCTCCTGACAGAAGGCCACATAACAGAAAGGCAAGAAGGGATTCCCAGTTTGGCAGAGTAAACGGAGAAACTCATCAAGAAAGGCCAACGGATGCCCACATTGAGTATGTGAAGACTAGTAATGAAGAATCTTCATATAGGTGCATTCTGAACAAGATAGGGTATTGGATTCTGGAACTACAACATCTACTTTTCAATGATAAGTTTCCAACTCCCATCCTCAACCAGATCCTGAAATGGGGAGAAGGCAAGCCAGAATTGCTAAAACCTGAGCACCTTCATGCCTGGCTAAAATTTGAAGTAGAAAAGAGGAATGAAGCCAGAAAGATGGATCTTTCTTTTGCATGTCCTTACCTAAAGCCTGATGATGTACACAAGGTAAGAAAACTGGATGGTAGCTACAGCAGGCAGAACAAACTAGGTGTTCCAACCTATGAGTCATTCTATATGACATTGGATGAATACCTAGATGATATACACTATCTGGAAGAAATATACAAGTATTTCAACCTATCTCAGCTGCATATAGACCACTCCCGGTCCAGGAAAGTACTTCGGTCAAACACTTTCGCAGAAGAATCACAAGCTGGCAAGAGTTACCATGAAATATGTGACTTATCCGTAAAAGACAGCTCTCTGTCGGAAGGATTCTTTATGACCGCCCAAGAATGCGGAAAAGTGGATGATCATGTCAATCGATCCGGAAAGGTGTCAAGAACTTGAGGTATCGAACCCAAGTTGCATTCAAGACTTGAAGACTAGTAACATTAGAATACTCTCTTGAGCTTGGATTCTCCTTTGTTCTAATTTACTTAGTATGTTTTGTTACTTTTGTAATCTTGCCGATTGTTTCAATTTCTCTATCTGTAAAAGTTGCATCTTATTCTCAGAACTGCACTATCTCAAGATCATACTCTCGGATACATTCTAATAGATGACAACTTATCAAAGAAAGATCACTTCTTGTGATTTGGTTGATGTTTACTTTCGCACTTAATTCAACTAAAATTGAATATCATTTGAAATGATTAAGTGGTGGATTGTTTTCTTCCGTGATTACAAATTTGTAATAGGACTTAAAAGATAGTCATGGATGACTGATCAAAAGGGGAAAATTGTTAGGAATATCTCATTAGTATTTTGATGACTCATCACATGTTCTTATCTTAGCCAGAAAGGTGATTAAGTACTCTTGGTTCACTTGAACATTGTAAAAGAGGAAATCACTGAGTATGATTAGTCTAGTAAATCTTGTATTAGGATTATAGGTCTCTGAGTGTAATTTTTATTTCCAGAAGACCATGAAGATCAATCCTAGCAATGGAGCTTTTCTGAAGATTAGAAGACTGAAGATTGCACAAGATTTATGAAGATATCAAGGTTTAGTCTAACTCAGAAAGACTATGTCCTTAATCCTTTCTTGAGTGTATTTACTTACTTTTGAAATATGATTCTGGACATATGACATCATGAGTATGGAGCATGCAAGCCATCAGAAAGGCTCATGTATCCGTTGAAGACTACAGGACAAGAAATAGTACAAGTGCATTAATTGGATCGGCAGAAAAACCGCTGAAGCACAGTCCTCTCTAAGACATGAGACAAGGACTTCTGAGTACTCATTTCAAGATAAGTATGGACTGAATTTGAATTGTGTCTAACGGATATCATTCCAACAACTCTCAAATTCATCTATATATATCACACACTTAGATGCTGAGAAATACACCTTAGAACGCTCTATCTTGCAAACTTACCATCAAGCAAAGTATTCTCTCAAGCACTCTACTACCCTTTCTGAAAGCTTTCTGTGGCTCGAAGAATCACTAGTAGTTCTAAGTTGTCTTGAACCTTAACAAGAGATTGTTATTCGTGAAAGAGTTGAACTATCAGATACCCTTTCTGAAGCTCATTCTCCAGAACGGACATCAATTACTTGGGTCAAGAAGAGCGTATCGCCATCCACTGAACAAGTGTATTAAGTAGTCTTATTCTATTAGGCTCTCTGAAAACATAACTGAAAAGTTATACGAGAAGCCTCTCTGACAAACCTTATAACCAACACCATCAAGGCGTGGAGTAGAGGAAGTACTTGATTTGGAAATCAAGGAATAACTCCAAGGTTATCTGAGTAGAGGAAGTACTTAGCTCTAGGAGCTGGGGAATAACTCAGGGGGAACAATTGGTTGGGAACCATTTGTTTAAGAATCTTAGAATAGAATTATTGTAAGGTGAACTCAATTATCTGTTCTAGTGAATTCTAGGTCTCAGAAAGACCGAAGTGGATTAGTTGGAGGATTACGCCACCTCCAGATACCACTATACTTGCTGTGTCATTTACCTTTCTGTATTTACATTTCAGCAAAGCACACACACATACTTATTGTTTCTGCACTTACCTATCTTAAAGTCTTCCGCACTCTAAATTTAAGTATCAGAAACCCCCAGGTTTCTGAGAAACTGTGTTTATCGACAAAAGTTTTAAAAGACTATTCAAACCCCCCCCCCCCCCCAGTCTTTTACTTTGCCGTTATCTGGATCAACAATACATATATATATATATATATATATATATATATATATATATAAGATGAACTCTAGGTGTAAGAATTTGGCGTTTGAAGCATTGTTCTTTTTCCATATTGAAAAATCACAGTTCAGACCAGATGTGAAGAATAAGACGTTTCACTTATTTTGTAGAGGTACCAAAGAGTAAATTTGGTTTATCAGAGAACACCATACCTATAACATTTAAACACATGGAAGAACGTACTTGTTTGGTTGCAAGACAGACACTGCTGCGAGGAGCATAATTTTGTGAGGATGGCGATGAGAGCAAAGCATAAACGATATGATTGACATGGGGAGCACCTGGGCTATGCTAAATCTATTGCTTCCAACCATGAATTTGCTGAATTTTATATTCCAATTTTTTATGTGCAATAGAATACAGAGAGACGTTAAATATCATAATTTTCTTTTTGTAAATGTATCTATAAAATGATGAAGTTAAAGAAGACAATTCAAGAGACTGCCTTGGAATATTGAGCTTATTCTCATCCCTAGAATTGTTAGGGCAGACAATATGGCAAAAAGAAGCTATGCACGAGATGTTTGTATGATATGTTGGGATATCCAAATATGGAGCTAAATATGGTCACCGAAAGAACCTAGTTGTGGAAGATTTTGAGCTCTTACCATTTGGATGAAGTTTAAGAATTTGCAAGAGACTTTTTGTATGCTGAGGGAGGGAAACCAGCCTGAGGGTTTGGAAGCATGTATAAGAAAGTATGGCAAAGGACTAAAAAAACTCACATATATCTCGACACCTCGTAGATTTGATGGATCCTTTCTTGTAATAGAAACTTATTCTCCAATTACATCCTACGAGGTTGATAGGAACAATTAGCTAGATGTATATACTGAAACAAAGAATCTTGGTTTGAAAAAAAAAATAGGAAGATTGTTTGACTCTGTACCTTGAGAATTAACTTGCAGATTAGCAGAGAGGTGCGGTCAAACATCTGCAAAAGCAACACTTCTGATTTAGTCATTTCATAGTTTTTTACTTTCGCCATTCATTTACAATGGACTTCAATTCAGAGCTTGAGATGAGGAGAGGAAAATGAACATGGTGCAGATGCATGGCGGATTAACATAGCTCGAATTGAAGAAATTCAAATAAAAATAATGAGTATGCTTTGCTGAGGTTTTCTAGCAAAGTGCATTTACAGTTCAAATTTCTGGTGCACCAACTTGAACAAATTCTACACAGTTGTTTCTTGACAAAGAGGAGGACTAACTCACAGAAATCCCATATGATCAAACGATATGCACATATGTTGCTCAAGTATTCCAAGTACAATTTGCAATCTACTTTATCATTCTGGGATTCGTAGACAAAGCATGCATAGATGCCTCATGCAGCAACAAGTTTTGCAAATAGTGCAAGGGAATGTGCGGAAAGATGATGGATGCCGTTGAATGAGTAAGTTTGCTACCTCAAATAAATCAGTCTGAATGTTTAAAAACTGAACATCGAACCATACTTTTTTTTTATGTAGGCTCTTCGCTATCTCTATGTAAAAGTCTCGTTACCGCTGCTGTACCTGAGGAAATTAGCAATTGGAAAGAAACATATGGATTTTCTGAGTTAGACACAGAAATGGATAAACAAATGCATGCATTGAGAACACACTGATGCTCAATGGTTTGAAAAGATTGCAAAAGAGATTATAATGATCTTGTTCAAGGATATAGCAAAAGCCTTGCAGGGGTCTCTGCCAAAATATGAGTTAAACATAGAGAATTTGTGTTTTGATTAATTAAACACAAAATAGTGAAGAACATAGCTCTATACTTTGGCACCCCTATTTATTTATTTATACTGCTCTCTTTCCATCGACATATATTTATGGATTTGAGTTAGAATGGTGTGTTCATTCTTCTATCTCCTAATGATAATCTGTCGTACAACCAACAAGAAAACTCTAAGCTAAAAGCAAGAGCGATCAGTATCCTAATCGGTTCTGTTTCAGCTTTGTTCTACCTTTGGTTCAGGAATTTCAACAAACACCTGGTAGTCATGTCCCTCAAAATGAAATGAGCATGTTAATTGACAATTATGCTTGTGGGAAATTAGGTAAATTAATTAGTCGCCCTTCAATTCAATATTCATAACAATTTATACAACACACACATACACATGACCAAATGCACACCGAGCTATGTACACATGAACATAAAGGCAGAAAGAAAAATGTGTATTACGATAGCACACCTTCGAAATCTTGGGGTGAAATAGTGATGAGTCGATTTTACATTGTCTCATTTGGTCTTTTTTACCGTCTTATTGTCATTCTCAAGTATAGTTTTTATGTGTTTTATTAGTGTTTTGTTACGTTTTTGTGTTTTGTGTGTTTGGTAGGTGTTTAGTGAAAGCGCATTGAAACAAGGCTAAAGCAGTGCATATTAATGAATTAATGGAAGCATTAAAGTTCCAAGACCTGAAAGGTGGTTGAAAACAGAGTTGATCGGTCGAAACGGAAGTGGATTCGGAGTTCAGACGAAGATTTTAGAGCCGTTTAAGTGAAAGTGCGAAATTCGAACTACGATGGAGCAGCTTTGGCATTTTGGCCATAACTTTCTCATATGAACTCCGATTGACATGATCTTGGTGTCCACGCATAGATAATACCAAGAGCTACAACTTTCAAGAGTAACCATATCCAAATTCCGACGTTTATATACTCAAACAGGCAACAAACCGGTGCTGGAGGAAACTGGCGACCTGGCGAACGCCAGTCGGACTCATAAGTCGACTGGCGATGCCAGGCGACCTGCTGGGGACGCCAGATGTCTTTTTTGTCCAATATCGGCCTGTTTTCGACCCAGAACGTGTTTTTCACTATATATAACCTGATTTTTTTAGTAGATTCTCATTATTTTTCTTCTATTCTTTTTACTTTCAACCTAGAACCGATTTTCCAAGGCAATTACCTACCCATTCGTGGAGGTAATTGAACCGTTTTCTCTTATAATACGACGATTGATTATTGATTGAGAGCATATTCATCATACTTTCCACCAGTTCGATTCAAGTTCTTCAATTCTTACCTAGGGTTTGTGACACGATTAGGTAGAATTGTTTCTTATATCGTTTCTTGGTTTTTGGTATTGATTATGTTTAGTGTATGCCGGTTTATGATTCTGATTATGTTTTGCATATGATGAATGCTTAAGCAGCCTAGTTATGGGTTGGTGACGAATTCAATGCATGCTAGTTATGGTATTCAATATATATAAGATGCGATTTACTCTGTGCTGTTTTGATTAATTGCGTATGCAATATTCTGTTTGATGTTCATTACGTCAAAATCACCAATAGATTAAGCATCTGTTTCTTTTAACCAAAACGTTTACGTCTTGCTATATCTATTGGTTTGTTGCAAACAATAATATCTGCATTAGCTTATTAATTGTAGCTTAGTGGAATTGACGCCTTCACTAATGCTATTTGTTTTCTGGAACTTTATATAGTTAGTTCATTGTCATAGTTCTTCGTACCTTATGTGACATAAGGTGTCTGCCTAGAAAAGCCTAGAGCAGTGTAATAATCGGTAGGGCATGTCCCAGTGATAACTAGAGTAAATCGACATCATTATTGTTGCATGTTTCCTACTAGCTAGCTTGTTTTCTGTCACCACACCATAATTCTTTGATCATATCATTCTCGTTTAGATTAATCTGTTTTCTAGTTAGATCGCATAGTTGATAGATAATAAGTGTGTGTTTGCAAATGCTTTCACTTGTGCTTTTTTGTCTGCTTCTACTAAAAGTTGATTAAAGTTGATTTTAAGCAAAAGTCAGTAGTGTTTGATATATCATATAAAAATCAGCTTAAAATTGTAAAAGCAGAAGTTTTAGTGTTTGCAAAAACTAATTTAATTAGTTGTTTTTAATTGAAAAAAAAACTACTACTTGCTTAAAGCAGTTAGAAGCAGCTATTGGGTTGCTTCTAGCGGTTACCTGCTTTTTTTCAGAAAAGTTGCAGCAGAAGTTGTAATATAAAACACTAAAAAACTGCTTTTAGTACTTCAAAATCACAAAAGCACTTTTTTTAAGCATTTGCAAACACAAGCTAAGAGTCAATCTGCTGTCGAAGCAAAAAACAATCTTTATTGCTTTCCTTACTGTAACTAATTACTATTCGTAAATAAGACTCAGCTTAGTTAAGTCCTTCGAGACCGACCTCGGAGTTAACTTCACTGCACTACAAGTTTTCGTCGTGTTGAGAATTAACTCTTAGCTCTTAAATATAAATATAAAAAATTGATTTGACACATCAAATAGCATATTAGAGGGTGCCAAATCAAAAACCACGGGCAGGAAGAAAAGGAAAATCACATTAGAATACATACCTGTGACAAACGATCTTTAGGAGAGGAACATGTAGATATGAGGATTGATTGGGTCATAGGGAAACAAATCGTGTTGAGAATTAACTCTTAGCTCTTAAATATAAATATAAAAAATTGATTTGACACATCAAATAGCATATTAGAGGGTGCCAAATCAAAAACCACGGGCAGGAAGAAAAGGAAAATCACATTAGAATACATACCTGTGACAAACGATCTTTAGGAGAGGAACATGTAGATATGAGGATTGATTGGGTCATAGGGAAACAAAGGTTAAACCCCTTCAACTCCTGTCAGTATCTATATAGCTCGAGTAAAGAGAATGAAGAAAGAGTGAGTCCAAGCGTATGTTCCAGATATGGATGCCGGATGATCATAAACGTTAAACACTGAATTGCAACTTTCATTTTTAAGGGCATATTTGTACATTCACTTAGTACCAAACCTTCAAATTATCCTCTCTTATAATTATATATTATATAAATTATAATTCATAAGTATATATATCAAAATTGATTAACTTGTTGTAATGATAATGGTGGTCAAAGTACCAAAAGACCTGAGTACTTGATGTCGGTAACAGCTAATAAGTACGTGATGTACCTAGGTTTTTAGGTTTTGAGTTCTAGTCGAAGTCGAAATTAGTTGAATATAAATGATTTAGGTATATATATGATGTAATGAGTCATTCACTAGAAAACTAGAGTGGAAAGATGCCTAATGGTACAAACCGTAGATCTCACTTAACATATTGCTATCTTTATATTACAAAATTTGAGTCAAAGCATTAAAGCATATTTAAAGATATCATACATGATACATCAAACCAAAAGTAGGATAAGAAGACTCATCCATAGCTTGTGAACTCAAACACTAACCAAAAATATCCAAACTTATTTACCCCCAAACTTATTGCACAAAGCCAGTGCATTACTCGTGACCTGGGCCACATTAGTCATGCGAGCCCTAATAGAAGACTTAATCCGACCATTCAAGGCCCGGCCCGAAAACCCGTCCAAGCAAGTACTATCATCCGTGAGTGCCGCACTCACCCAAGTCTGCAAGTTACTCAAATGCCACAAGTACTCGGGCCCCCGGTTCTGGCCCATACTCTTGAGCTCATTCACTGATTTGCTTAAATGTTCCACGCTCTCGCTAATTTCCTCAAAGCAGTCCTTAATAGCCGCTTTCTCCATGGGCTTAAGGCCGCGGAATCTTTTGAGCATTGCAACGAACGACTTAGTGGACTGGGCCCGGTTTACGCTAACGGTCAGTGCAGTCATGACTAATCGTCGGGAGCTCTTCTGAATGGTCGGTGCGTAACCAACTAGGGATTGGACACATACGTTAGGGTATGTCGTGACACGACATGAAGTCCTAATGAAACTCGCGGATGGATGACTAGTACTTGCTAGTGAAATGTGTATGAAAGTGAGAAGCAACAGTGTTGAGAGTATGTGAATAGATTTTGTCATTGTTTTTTGGAGAAATTGGTATGTGTGAGCTGAGATATTTATAGAGGGAATTTGAGTCCTCAAATTCAAGTTTATCACATGAACTATATGGGTCCATAAATCTGAATAGATTATCAAAATAATACATAAAACTTTATGCTAACATATGTGACCAAATTTGGTGAATTTTGTCACGGGTCGTGGATTACAAATAAGCCATCGATCCAAAATGGATATATAACCCACCTAGTGAATTGATTCAAGTCAGGGTTTCATTTACGTCGGGACGATTAAATTGAACATTTTTATTTTTGACAAGTTTATATCACATACATCCTCCCACCCCGAGTATAGCTTTTCGTTTATTTTACTGACAACAAAATCAGGGAAAGCATATCGTGGGACAAATGAAGTATATAGCATTTAACCTTGCCACTAAAATCATTAAAAAATAGTAATTCTACATACCCTCCTTAAAACAGGTTCAGCCTATATATAATATCCACAAACAATACTATGTTTTATATTGAATAAAAGTGTAGATCTATAAGTGTATACAAGTAGCACATACTCTCACGATCTCATATGTTAAAAGAAATTGGAAACGACAAATTCTTTTTTATTATGTAACACACACATATATATATATATATATAATCAAGACGCAAATAGTACAAGTGGTGATTGTCTCAAATGTCAATATATTTTGAGTGATTTCATAAACAAATTTGATAGACTAGCATTGTACCTACACGATCATATTTATGAGTTAATTAACCGCACCTATCAATGAGTCGGATTTCGCCCGATAAAGATCAGGTCGTTACACAACTGGATGAGAAATTCATGCACCGACTGGACGCGTACGGAAAGGATCCAGTACAGAACATTGTGCTTCAATAATTAATGTATGGCGTGTCCTGATCGAGTGTGAATGGTCGACAAGATCTGAAGAATTAAATATAAAAACATTATTATAACAAAGAGGTATTCTGAAATTCAGTTCTCCCATAACAATAGGTTAATTTCCCGTTGGTATATCTTTTTGAACGATCTGAAGAGTTGGGCTCAATTTTCTTCGTCTTAACTAAACTGATCTGATCTGAATTTATTTGTATTATAAAAAACAACTAAAGAAAACTTAACTAAAATTAATGAGTTTTTAAATGAATAGAACATTGTACAATATAATAAGTTCCTAAGATTATAACAATTTTTTATATGGTACTATGGAATTCAATTCTCCCACAAAAATATGTCATCAGATTTTTCCTAAACTATCAACTGTTTCCAATTATACTTTTTCCAAAGATGGTGTAAGATCAGGTTACTACTTTTTTACGAGAAGATGAGAATAACTTTATCTTTTTAAAGTGGAAACAAGCTCACATATGAATTAGCTCATTTTGACTCATGTAGGAACATATAGACGGCGTGTTTTACATTCAACTGTAAATTCTATTCGAGTTGAGTTGTGAAATTGATAAATAATGACTAAATTGTATTTGAGTTTCAAAGTTTGTATTTTGGTATTAAATTGTGTATTTATAGTGTTTGTGTAGGATATTGGAGTATTAACAGTTTTGGATTTTTCATTTGATAAATTGTAACTCAACTCGAATAGTACAATGTAGAGTTATGATGCAGCGTGCGTGGTTGGATACAATGAACAATAAACTCAAAACTCGTTGATTCAAAAGAATACCGAGAATTGACTCAAAACCCGTTGATTTCAATAGAATACCGAGAATTGATGGATCAAGATTCGTTGATTCACATGAATACCGAAAATTGACATATATGAGGAAAATCTCGATTTTTCGTATATTATCTCAAAACTCTAACCTCCTAACAATAACCAACCAAGTGCTTAAATAGAAAATATCTAACCAACTAAAAGGAAAATACAAAATCAAATATCAAATCCTAATTAACCAAGAAAAATAAAATCTACCAAACCTTAATTAACTAAGAAAAAAAATATATAACAGAAAAATAATAAACTAAAATAATTTGACGCCATTCGTTCCACATCAGTTTAGAATTAGAATTTAAAAAACAGACAATCAATCGATAAAATTCAATTCGAATTGAGAAAACTCAACTCAATTCGTGAACCACACTATGGGGAATCAGTATAACTCTCAATGCCAAAACCCAAAGGTATGATATTGTTTGAACTAGACAGAATTGAGAGACAAATAAAGTTTGCGACCGACTGGACGTGTACGGACCAGGGACCAGTGGAGTACACTACAGTGTGTGCGTTAATAATAACAATAACAATGTGGCGTGTTCGGAGTGTGAATGGTCGACACAATGAAGAAATATCATGTGTGAATGAACGGAAATTATAAAACTAGACTAGGTATATTCCCTCCATCATGAAACTGCACATTTTGAACTTTTCTGATCATCAATTTTTGAAACTTCGTACAGAGTGTTGATGCCATACTCCGTATTCGAGAATCCAAGGGTTGTGGTCTGAATAGTACCTTTATAAGTGGTTATTTTACCGGCAAGCTCTATTCAGATCGGTGACGGTGTAGTTAGAATTTAACATGTCCACATGGATAATATCTATGTAGATCTAGTTGGGCCATGGTGAATTGGGTCTAGGTCTTGTTATGTACTGGACTTGGTCTTTAATTTACTTGGTTTAGTTCTCTTTAGCAGATAGGGTGGTTTCTCAAGATAGACTTTTATGTGTCGAGAACCCTTTAAGGAAGATACACAAGTTCTGGAGTGGTTTGGTCATGAGCCCTGCGAACATTATCCTGGGAGGGGCAGTAATCTCTTATTTGAAGGTCTTTTGTGGTAATATGACATGATGATGTTTTGTGGACAAGAGAGACCTTCAAATGTCGAGTACATTTTGAAGAGGATACATAAGTTCTGAACAGGGGCGTTTCACATATTTCAGGGGCCCTATGCGAACTTTTAAGATTGGGCCTCGAAAAAAAAAATCTAATATGAATAAACAATACAAAAAAGTACGACATACTTAAATTGGCTCCACAAAGTAATAATATGAAGGGAATTTTATTGCTAAAAAATTAAGAAGCAAAAATACAAAATAATAACATGACAAGAAGAGTAAAGGAGTAAGGTAACGTATACCAGACTCGAACTTGAGACACAAGGGAAATATGATGAATTTTCCATCAAAAGTATTCTACCACCAGGCTGTTTCTAACTTCGTTAGTTTTTTTTTTTTTTACATAAAATATACTAACATATAAAAATACTAGTATTATAAAATTTGAGACCCCCAACTTTTCAGGGCCCCGTGCAGGCGGGCTCCCTGCACATGGATTTAGCCACCATGGTTCTGAAGAGGACCAATTTGTCATGAGCCCTCGAACTTACCGTCGTGTGGTAATCCCTTATTCACATATCTTCTATGAAATTTTGTGGACCCGTGGATGATGTCTTTTTGATAGGTCGATCTTATATTACATATTAAAAGAGGAATGCTATCGTTGGTTTTTTTTTTTTGAAACTGGAAATGCATTAATATTAAGTAATTTGCTAATAATATTGGTCGGCAAATAAATATATGTTCTAGTACCGATATGGCGCATTAGCATAAGATATAAAATGTTTTAGTTGAACAAAACCACCATTATATATATTACATGATGATACATCTAAAGACAAAATTTGTCACACTTTGCATCAAACCACAAAAAATACACTAGTAAAACCAAAACAGCCATTCATGACTTCTTAATTCCCTCCAAACTTGTTACACAAAGCCAATGCATTGCTCGTGACTTGGGCCACATTAGTCATCCGGGCCCTGATAGAGGACTTAATCCGACCGTTCAAGGCCCGGCCCGAAAACCCGTCCAAGCAAGTACTATCGTCCGTGAGGGCCGCACTCACCCAAGTTTGCAAGTTACTCAAGTGCCACGAGTACTCGGGCCCCCGTTTCGGGCCTAGACTCTTGAGCTCTTTCACCGACTTGCTTAGTTGTTGGACGCTCTCGCTAATTTCATCGTAACAGTCCTTAATAGCCGCCTTCTCTCTAGGCTTGAGCCCGTGGAATCTCTTGAGCTTCGCAACAAAAGACTTGGTGGATTCGGCCCGGTCCACACTCACGGACAATGCGGTCATGACCAATTGTCCGGAGCTCTTTTGAATGGTTGGTGCGTAACTCATTAGGGATTGGACACATACTTTAGGATATGTTGTGACACGGCATGAAGTTCTAATGAAACTCGTGGCAGGGCTTGTAGTTACGGTAGTCGATTCAGCTCCATTGATACACAAGATGATGAATAACATAGAAAGGAGCATAATTGAGGATGGAATAAGAGAAGCTCTTGCCATTGTTGTGTAGTATTTGATAGAGTGAGCGAGCTTTGTTGTACAAATTAGGTTAGGAAAATTGGATGTATTTATAGAGGTTTGTTTTGAGGCTTTGAGCTATCAAGAGGATTCATAAGTCCAAATTTAGCACATGCAATTTGGGTCCACTGAGTCTGTACACACTTTGTGACTAAATTGGCTATATTTGGTGAAAATAATGTACCGCCAATCAAGCATTAATTTAAGGAAGAATAAGACTGATTTTTTCTCACAGTATAGTATATAATTGAAATACAAATTTTTACTATAAACTGTACTAACATCTATCAAGGTTTTAAGTTCAAGCATTATGTGTTTCATATACAAGTTTTATTTGTTACTTCTGTAAAATATGTTACGTTTGTGGTTAAACATATACTGTTAATACCGAATCTAAGAAGTCGTATAAATGAAAAGATTGAAAACAATAAATATCAACTACAACTATTAAAATTCGGTATGGGCTGACAGTAGAGACACAGTACTGTAGTATATGTGACAAAGTTTGCTATACCGACAGGACGCGTACATAATAATTGGGTTATTTCCAATGTTGATTAAATATATGGTGGTGTCCCAGGAAATAATAGTAGTACTTAGATTTCATCTTAGATTTGGTGAATTAGAAATACTCCCTCCATTTCAGAAAAAGTGTTACATTTCTTTATTCTACATTTGTTATCTTCGTTTATTGATTTCTTTCTTAAATGATATTAATAAATAAATTATTAAAATTATATAATGAAAATTTAGTAATTAAATTTTTATTATATGATTTTATTAAACTATTTACTATTATCGTTTATGAATAATTTGTGGTCAAACTCGAAGACAGTTAACCGGTCAAAGTCAAAATGTAACACTTTCTCTGAAATTGAGAGAGTAATACAAGACATCAACAAAACAGGAAATATAAATATCATTTCAATCACAAATATCACAATCCTCCCTCAATAGTCAATCCCAATTGTCGGAGAAATTCATACATTAAAATTAAGAGGTTTGATGCGTAGTTTTACGTGAAAAAAATATAAAAATTCTACTACACCTAATTTGAATAGCAGCATATTTGAACCCCTGCCTGCCATTTCTAAGCTTCAGGGCTTGAAACAGATGGCGAAAAGCAACCTAATGTTACTACAACAGGACTTGCAATAGGCCTGGCAATCTTTGGAGATGCCAGCATTGGAAAATCGCTTGTAGACGACAATGGATACTGGCTCGCAACTCCCTTACCAGTTCCCTTCGCCAGCAATCGTATGCTCCTTTCTCGAAAAATATCTTCTTTGGACTATGTTTGTGGTTCAAGTTCATTAAGTTGTATTGGAAACGCGCATATATTGTAGTATGCTTTGTTTATTGAATGTGGATGGATTACAACTACATGATCAAGTTAACGTGTCTTAAAAAACTTGATGTTGGATTTGATGGTTTTAATGCTGCACTGCAGAGATAAACAATGAAGAGGCAGGAACTCGCTCTTTTCTCGTGCCCGGAATCGACATTGCTGCTATTGGGACTCAAGGAAGAATGCACAGGTTGAAAAGTATGCTTTTGATCTCTTAGCACTAGGAGATTTCAGACAATAACGGGATGCCTGGCTGGAATTATGTAAGGGGGTATCTTCATCGTAAGTCGACGTTTATGTACTTTGATTTAGATGAATGTATAAACTTCTGGACAGCATAAAAGAAATGTCAGTAATGTACTCTGCGATAGCCATTTATTTTTAAAGATGGTCTTGATGAAAAGCACATTCAAAATTGAACTTATATTGCTACAATCAAATCATTTATTTCATCAAAAACTGGTAAAGAACACAGTTTATGAATACATAGGTAATTAATATAGATTGATGAGGAAAGGGCTAGATACCCTATGGCCTTTTCACTAACTGATTACAAACAAGCACACACTTTCACTGTACAAATTACAAGCCAATGCAGTTGAAACTAGTCGCTTGTTCAAACATCTGATGCCATGAGGATACAGGCAATAGAATCATGAACTTCCAAACAGAAATTAGTTATTCAATGCTCGAACGAGGATCTGATGATCTCAGGCTTGTTTGACGCCTCGGGACGCCAATCTCACAAGCGTTAACCCTTGCCGCAAACCTTAGTGAACAAAGTGATTCATTGAGGGATAATGGATCAGGTGAAATGTTTACAAACATTAAAGTCTTAGAACCCCCGCCTAAGCAAGGCTGCAAGAAGCGAAAGCGAAGACACGGTAAGGTGAGCATCATGAGTATCATCGTGCAAAACAGTGAATTTCATGACATGAAGTAGATAATACAGCAGTTATATTGGAATTGAAGCCAGTTTCAGCAAATAGGATGGGGCTTACTATGACTAAAGAACTGTAATCCTACTTTCAGAATTGTACATGGAAGGTGCAGCTTTAATGATAATTGAAGTTATCCACTTGTGTCAGCTGTTAATAAGATTAGGTTGGGTTGCCATATTTAGGTTCAATCTGGTTATGTGGTTCAGTTTGTGCTTATATTGAGGATTGAATTACAATAAAGTTTAGCCATTTTATCAATATGTTGTAGCAACGGGGTTATTTGGGGGATAAGGTCGATTGAGCAGCATTCAGTAAGCCTTAGTTTACATGAGATAATTAACCTTGACATAGGAAAGAGTCGAAGAGAATGCAGCCATTTCCAAAGTAACGGAAAAAAAAAGTTGCACAGGTAAGTATTTTGTCTTATCATGATTATGCATGTCTCAAGATAAGAATGGGTCGATCCTTTAAAGAAATTAAATTTACAGAAGCTTTATACAGTTTTCACCATCTCATTATGCCTGCTTGAGCATCATAGTTAAAATATTACCTGGAGAAGATACGTAAGCTTGGAATTCCTATAGGGTATGTGCTCTTCCTTCTTCGCCAAGGCAAAAAGAACATCACTAAGCGATGATAAACTTTTGTTTATGGCCTGAGTAATACAATCATTAAGAAATATATCTCTCAGCTCAGAACAACTAGATTCAACAAAGAATAAACATGATTTTAGCTCAAATACCTGAGTTTCTTTCAGCCGATCACCTGTACACCCACTCTTAGATAGGCGCTCACTACCAGCAAGATCAATTAGATTTAAAACACCTTGTACTTGTTGGTCTGTGTTCTGATAACATAATGGAAACACAGCAAAGTTTCATCAGCATTAGTGTGCAGACAATCAGAATGGCTTATAATTTAAAAAAAAACTAAACTAACTTGATACCTCATTCACACCCGTTATTCGCAGTCTGAAGACAAAATGACTCCTTGATGACTGTTCATTCATTTGAGTCTTCCCCACAGACCTTCAAAGAAAGTTTAGACAAGAAAAACATCAATTTTTAGGTGAAACTGAATATATTTTCACTCAACATATAAAACAAGTGGAGTTGCCTGAGTTCTGATCAATATATAGCAGTTAATACTGCGTATTTATTTATACACAATAGCATACACAACCGTCTAACCTGCTCTGTGCTGCACGGTCCAACAGATAGGAAACCTCCTTGCTGCTGGAAACATCCTTAATTGTAAGATCAGAAATGTAAGTATTGCCATTTGCATCATGCTTGATAGCGTATTGCTTTGAAGTATTTTCTGAGCTTGGTGCATCAAATCCCGTATTATTTGGTGCCAACAGATCACGAATTGTTTCATTATATATCTCAAGCATGGAGACCTGGAATTTCAATACCGCTCAATATTTATGTACAAAGAAAAAGATACTGAAGACAAGACAACCACAATCTTTGCAATACCTGCATCTCATACTTCCATCCCTGGGCCTGAAGATTTTCCCTTGCTCTAAAAACCTGCTCTAATGATCGCGGGATCAAGCCCTTCTGATCAAGTAGTCCTGGCTTGCCCATCATGGTATAGGTCTTACCAGAACCTGTTTGTCCATAAGCAAAGATACAAACCTGATACGAGATGCAAGTTGATTTAGTTTTACTGGAAGTACATGTATCAAATTTATAGTTTTAGCAACCAATTTTGATGCATTTCTTTTAATATATATCAGATGCAAGTATGTTACAGATCAATGCTTTTCAGTAACAGAATAGTCTCACGATGTGGAAGTATATTTCTTTATATAAATAGCACCCACAGAGATAGAAACTGAGAGGAGGGGAAAAGTAAAGGAAAAATAAAAGCCAATTGGTCTCAAAATTCGTTTAATACTTTAATGGTACCAGTTTGAAATACTGAATTGAATAAACCGGACAAGGAATGCTCAAACCAAACAAAAAAATCGCTTAGACAAATTCCAAAAGTGTCCCTTGTAGAGTTCCATACAAGCCTTGGCTTGTGCAGTAGGGCCAATAAAACTATCACAGAAAGAAAATTGACGAGTGTGGTGTGAAATTTAGACCTTATAACCGTCAAGGGCACTCTGAACAAGCTGAGATATCTCCACAAAAACATCTTCCTGGGAAGCATCCGGAGTAAACACTTTGTCGAAAGTAAAAGAAAGCTTTTGCCCTTGAGAAGATAGAAAGCTTAAAATTAGAGGGAAAGAAGAAAAACATGCACAATAAGTATAACATCCTTAAATCAACAATTTACACTAACCATTCTGTACCAAATCAATGCCTCGGCCATTAGTTTCCGATGATGTTGGGAAAGAGAAGACTTTCATGTCAGTTCCAACCCCATCATCAGACAATATAGGTCTCACTCTACAAAAGACACGAATATTTCCTTTCAACTCCTGGGACAGCGAAAAGAAAAGCAATATAATCAGTAAATAACAAAACAAGATCCTTTACATAATTTAAGCTATTGAATGTCTCCAACCAAGAATCAAACCAAAGATAAATAATACCAGAATAGTGTTATGCAATTTCTTGCGAAGTTTCTCTCCTTCATTAATTTCTAATTCTGCGTCAGCCAGTCGCTTTTGTAAGTCAATCAGAAGTGCCTTCTGCTCCTCAAATTCAAATCTTGTCTCCATCTTTGATCTGTCAGAAAGCTGGAAAACGACAGACAAAAAGTATTAAGATAACTCATTGCACAAGGACTGACAAATCGTCAGAAACTTGAACAAGGTGATAGTAAAAAGTATGCATTGAGAGAAATCAGCACATCATCTAAGTACCTGCAATTCCTTCTGGGCTAAACCCAGCTGATCCTGTAATAATCTTATTCTCTCGCTCTGGGATGAGCATGTCATCTAATGAGTGAAAAGAAAGAAAAAAAAAACTTTGAGTATGATAAAACAGTTGTAGCTTGTTAATAAAATTTATGGGAAGGGAAAAGGGATTAAAAAAACCTCTAGATCTTTCGCTTTTGTATGTACACTATCCAACATAGCAGAGGATTTTCCTGTGAGTTCTCTATATTTTTCTACTTCAGCTGATAAAGCCTCGACTCTCGACAACTGACGATCACGATCTTCTCTAACTTGTTGCAAGTCAACTCTCAAACAGGCAACTTCAGACCCAAGTACTTCCTTTTGCTTCACAGATTCATCTTGCAATGTCTTCAAAACTCAAGTAAGCATATGTGAGCAACAGGTGGAATGGGTAGCAGTAATAGTAATTCATGTAAGTCATCTAATGAGTGAAAAGAACGAAAAAAAACTTGAGTATGGCAAAATCATTCCAGCTTGTTAATAAAACTTATACTCCATAAGGTATTGGGAACAAAAAAGTTCCACCCATGACATGCTCCTACAGTGGTAGTACAGCTTATATGTGTCATTTACCCATCCCTACAAACAGATGTGGATAACAACTTATATTGTCAAGATATAACCACCAACACATCTTTGTAACTTTTATACCTCCACATTTAGCTATAATCCCAACTATAAGACTATTTGTTGCTCAGACCAAACTCTTTAGCTCTAAACAATAAACGAGGCAAATAGTTTTACAATGACAAAAAGTTCTATCTTAACATGTAAAGTAACGGAATTTTCCTATCGATTTGACAGCCTTAGTGTTGATATAACTAAAACCAAGTGAACCCATGTCCTGTCAGAAAGTGGTGTAGGTTCTCTGTTTCTTGCACTTTATCATCTTGTGGTTAGGTTCTTTTCTTCACCTTTTACTATAGTCAGAATTCGATTGATGCATCCGAAACCAAGAGGTGCAGTAATGGTCAATTATGTGATTAACTCCAAGCTATCAGACCAAGAGTCCTTGAATTTGAAATATCAAACATCCAGCAATAATTGATAAATTAAAACCAGGATTATGATAATAAATCAAATCATGGGTGCATATGTCGTAACTGCAAATGTATAACTCGTTGTGAAGGGAAAGACAAAATACTAACTTTACTCGAGTGCGTTTATCAGATAATCTGATAGATATGCTCTAGACACGAAATAGTAGTACAGCTCCCTACAACATGAAACTACATAATTCCACAGGTAAAGATAAGTACTCACTCTGGAGGATGTAAGCTGCTCTTGCAATGACGTATAATGGCCCCTCAATGTACTTAGGTTTTCCACCACTGCAGTCTTTTCTTTCTCAACAAGCTTTAGAGTCTCATTTGTTTCATGAATTTCAGCCTGAAGCCTACTGTTGTACTGCTGCAAACTTGTGTTATATTCCTGTAACCGCTTGTACATGGCATTAATTGACTGGATCTGCAAAGGAAAACACCAAAGAGAAGAAAACTCTCAGTACAGGCAGAATGGCAGATATGCTGAAGACTATATTAGCTCTCACTTAACCTTTTGGTTGGCACTAGCATGGTCCTCTTGACTTCGCTTTAGCTCTTGTGTTAGAGAAGCTTGGGATATCTCTGCAGCAACTCTGGAGTCTTTCTCTCTTGCCAAAGAATCCAATGCTTCCTGGAAATTGTATTAGCAACAATTTACTCCTTTAAAAGGTGAAAAATGGTGATACTGAAAGATCATAATTCTGACCTCCATACCATTTTATCCACTTCCTCCTTGGCAAGCCTCTCTTGCAGACCCTCAAAATTTTTCCTTAACTCCATAATAATTGAGTTTAGCTCATCTTCTTTCCCCTTCATTAGCAACTCTGAGAGAATTTAAGTGTTAAGGGGAGAAATCAATAACTATAAAGTTTTTTTCTTATTCATGAACAAGGAACAACAGGTATTACCCATATCGCTGCACTTTTTTTCTGCTAATTCCAACAAACTCTTTAGCTTTTCCTGCTCAGTTAAATAATTTCCTTCAAGCTGTTGAAACCATCTGAGACATTGTTTGAGCCTCTTAATGGTGTCCACCATTTGTTCACATTTTTCCTGCAGACAAAAACATGCCAACACAAAATGATTGATTCAATACAACTTTCAAACATGTCCGCAGTTGACAAACGATCAGTCTCTGCATACCTTGAGGTTGAACTTGTTCTTAAGTCTCAACTTCTCATTAAGCAAGGCCTCCACATCCTCTTTCGTGAATTCAACCACACTACAATCAGATCCGGAATTACTCTGTGGCCCAGTGTTCAGAGGTAGATCTTGGCCCCCATTCACAACTGAAAATGCCTGTCGGGATTGCGTTCTGGGAGCAGTATTCGGAGGCATTTTAGTATTTCCAATCCTTCTCCTCTTATCTACTGATATATCATCCGAACTATGCTTGTTCTGCCAAAACAGACACAAATGTTTGGGAAAAGGGAATCAGCTAAATAACCAGGAAATCAAGAAGAGTGATGTCACATTTTAATCCAAAAAAACAGTATTTTGATAAAAATAATACCCAATAACGAAACCTAACATACATATAACAATAGAAACTTAAGAGGACCTATGCATCTAATAGACAGTAAAGCAGCAAAAACCGTTGCAATGCGATTAATGACTCACATGCGGAGGGCTGAAAGGAGGCTTGTTCTGATTCTTGGAAGCCATGAATGAGGCAAAACTAGTTGAGAAGAAAGCAATGAAGAAAGAGACAAGGACTGACAAAATAGCAGCTAGCTAATACACGGTGACAAAGTCGAAAGAAGAAAGCGAAAATAGTCCGGCGGCAATCCTTCTTCTGTTCTCTACCGCAACCCCAATCGAACCATACTTATTCTGCAAGTAGTAACCACTAACCAGCATAAATACTAGCATAAGAGAGTGAACAGCCCTATAAGAGATTATTAAGCTAGAGAACACATAATCCATTGAAGTAATGGCAGCAAAGCAGGAACTTGTTATAAAAACAAGTGAATCACCAGTCGTAAACACACCTAAAGATAAAACCTATAAAATGCATTTCCATAAGAATTCAGCTAATACACGGTGACAAAAAGTCGGAAGAAGAAACTGAAAATAGCCTGGCCGTCATAGAGTGTTTGTGTTCATAACCCATTCGAATCATCGCAGCAAAGCAGGAACTTGATATAAAAGAACTAGTAAATCACCAGTAGTACAAAAACACACCTAAAAATCAAACCTATAAAATGCATTTCCGTAAGAATTCAGCTAATACACGGTGACAAAAAGTCGGAAGAAGAAACTGAAAATAGCCTGGCCGTCATAGAGTGTTTGTGTTCATAACCCATTCGAATCATCGCAGCAAAGCAGGAACTTGATATAAAAGAACTAGTAAATCACCAGTAGTACAGAAACACACCTAAAGATCAAACCTATAAAATGCATTTCCGTAACAATTCAGAAAACTGAAATCAGCAAAAAAAAATCATTCGGAAATGTTAAATGACTCACATTATTCTTTGAGGCCATAAGTGTGAGTATGAATTCAGTTGAGCTAGAATCGGAGAAGACTCATCTGCTTGCTAAACCCGAATAAAATTCGAAGAATTGAATTATTATGTACTGTAACTGAATTGGGAGCAGTTGTAAGATTGAAAAAGGAGAATTGGATTGGTAATTTCTGGAATCGAAATCTAGGGTTTGTGAATCGGAGAGTGAGTGTCTGTAGAAAAGGATAGAGAGGGAGATGGCGTTTTGAATGATTTTGAAATGTAGGTAGATGAGCGGCAGTTTTTTATCTTTCCTTTTTATGATTTAGAAAACCATAAACGGTACGACCGGAAAACTGTTCGGGAACGGTCTAAACCTCATAACGAAAATTAAACGTTGTGTTTTAGTTATATGCACCAGACGAATCTTTATACTCTACCCAAATTAATCATAATCTCTATATTCAATCAATCTATCAAAATATTGTATAGTAAGTCGAAATTAATTATTCAATCCAACTACCCAAATCAATTCTGCAATCCGTCTACCCAAATCACAATTCTGCAATCCATCTACCCAAATCAATCTACCTTCTCTATTTATTCACTCCATATAATTATAATTAAGGTTCGAATTTTTATAATGTGTTTCAGTTATAAAAAAGTCCGTCCAAGTCTAAACCCGACCCTTAAATTCATATTTGGGTCTGAAATTCCAGTTCCAACAAGGGTACAGACCTTACCCATTGAGATCACTAGTCAGTTGTAGGGTTTTTTTATTTCTCCTCTTTTTTATGAGATCTTTGAATATACATAAATTGATTTTTCAATTTCTCCAATTTTAGTTGCAATTCTAGTTTTACGAGAAGCTATGTTGGTGTTGAAATTGATGTGTGTTGGAATAGCTTACGATTCCAATAATTTATATTCTTTAATTGGTGGTGATGGACCGCGAAGGTTGTTAAACGGTTGCTACCTTGGTGGAAGATTGATGTTAAGAGATCGATGGAGATAATTAGCGGTGGTTTCCGTTGATGATAATTGATAGGTGGTGGTGATTGGTGAATATGTTAAAGAGAGATGGGGAAGGAGGAGAAATCTATAAGATGAATTATACGATAAGGGGTATTGTTCATATATTACATGTTTATACAATAAGGGGTAGGTATTATTGGTAGATGTCAGATTGTATCACAATCACTATAAAGTGTTTATCCATTTTTAGTTTTTAACTATGTGCCTCCTACAACGGCTCTGTTTAACAAAGCTAATTGATAGTTAATTGAGGCTCTGTTTATCAGCTCAATGAGCTTATTTAATTATTTTCATAATAAATTTATTACATGAACAATTAACTGGTAACTGATAAGCTTGTCCAGAAAGTTTATCAAAAAAATAAGCTAACTGGTTTGTTTTTATATACCATATTTAGCAAATCAGCTAATCGATTTATCAAACACTATTATAAAAACCAGTTAGCTTATCAACTACCCAATCAGCTACCAACCAACTTATGAGCTAATTTTGCTAAACAAAACCTGCGTAGCTTATGAGCTAATTTTGCTAAACAAAACCTGCGTAGCTGATAGCTAGTTAGTTCTAAATATGGTATGTAAAACAAATCAGCTAGCTTATTTATTTAATAAGCTACCAGCTAAACATTCACATAACAAACTCTTATTACGAAAATATTTTGTGATAAACATAGCCACAACATTGTCCTTTCGTTTAACACTCTCACACTTTAAAATGTAAACATTGTGCATAACATTAACAAATTACCCTAATTTTAGAAATGAAACAGTCTCCTTGAGATCATTGTCACAGTTTTAAATATTATCCAAATGAAAAATGTAGCAGCATATCAGTATTTCTCCAACAATCAACAAAAGCAACAAGACGAAAAAGTCATCGCATATGATCTCAAAATAATAATATTACGCAGGGCCGGTTCTAAGAGCGAGATCTAAATCCGCAATCAAATCGTTGGCATCCTCTGTTCCCACAGATATACGGACTAGGTCCTCAGTCAGACCTCTGGCCTCTCGTACTTCTGCCGGTATGGTTGAATGCGACATGAAGCTAGGCAAGCTGATTAGGGACTTTACGCTCCCTGCCAACAAACAAACATACAGTCAAAATTACAACATTGCACTTATATTATGAAAGACTTTTGAAACTGTGTGACGCTTCTGGCAGCTAACCAATACTAAATGACCTCCTGCAAAATCCTTGTGTTGATTACAGCTTATTCGTAGCATAAAAGTTGTTTGCAAAACAGATTCTGATTGTTTCCAGCTTAAGATAATCAAAAAGCTATTTGTTTGAAACTTGAAGCAGCTCTTCAGGTAATTCTACCAAAATCACTAATAATTTTTAGTATTTTTCAGAACATGCTACAAACAACAACTACCAAATTCACTTTCCTGATTCTACTACATTTGATCACTTTTACAACAATCCAAAGTTCTTCCAAATAGACACAAAGACCAAATATAGATGCTGAAAATGTAACTTGAATGAGAAATTACCAAAACTGACGGTAATGCTGAAGTACTTTGTGGTCTCGACCACATATTTGGAGAGTGCTAAGGACCCAGTCTGAAAACTTAACACAGAACCAGCACCTTTTGCCTGTACAGACAGGAAACATATACCATAAGCAATAGCAATAAACCCGTGAACTTTCTCTATGACAATTGACACTGTTTGTACAAATAACTCGAATGCGTGTAAGTTTTTTCCCCTTTTTAAACTGTTACATATTGATTGAAATATCTCTTTGTACCTGGGAGTAGTGTAGAGATCGTCCTGGATGACCAGGAAGACCTGCATAATTGACCTTCTTCACCCGCGGATGAGAGGATAGAAATTCAGCAATCTTTTGTGCATTATCCTGCATGTTACAAATTATTGACTCAAGACGTGCATAAGAGAATGGAGAATGAAAAGTTTCAAGATGCAATTACTGCATCAACTCCTAACACAATGTTAAATGCAATGCAAGGAGATGTCGGAACCACACCTGTTGCTTCTCAACGCGTAAAGCCATAGTTTTGAGGCCTCTGAGACAAAGCCAACAATCGAAAGGAGCTAGCACTGCGCCTTCTGCATTCTGTAGTATATGAAGGTCTTTTGCCAAGCTAATGAGCAAAAGAAAAAAAATGAGTGGAAGTTTGTCTCAAGAAAACAGGAACTGATGAATTCTCTTCTATTTCCATAAAATAGCCATGGAAACTGCCCTAATGGATGAATTTGAGAAAGTTCTTTAGATAGCAATATTACGTACTTAACTGAAACGAACAAAGGAATAAAGCACGCCATAAAGATAAAAATGCACATGTGATGCTTGAAAGTTGAAACAAACATCTTGAAGTTCTAAAATCTAACCTTTCACCCTTAATAGCAAGAACACCAGCCATGAGATCACTGTGACCACCTATAAATTTAGTAGCTGAGTGCATCACAATATCTGAAACATGAAATAAAAAATTAAATGTTGGAGACAGATATCGTGTGAAACTTAAAAACATAATCCGTTTAACAGAGCGGAATTGATAACTGAACAGAACTGTTACCCGCTCCGAGCTCCAAAGGTTGAGACAGAACTGGAGACATCATACTGTTATCAACTAATACAAGAGCCCCGTGAGCATGAGCGATGTCTGCTATTTTCTGAGACGAAAATAAAGAAGAATTAAAAGTGGTCATCAAATAAAGCAAAATACGTCCACATATATAACCATCCTAAAGTTGTTTAGGAGCACAATTCACGGGCATGGAGTAAAAAACTTTAAGCTCTATTCTATTTGCATGATCATCCCCATGTCATTCTATGTAGAATTCGAGTTGTTCACATCCTTCTATGATTTCAAGTTAGTAATTCACCGTTTAAACAGTTTTGTTGAAACTTTATTAATTCTATTTCTTCCTGGCCCAGTGTTGTAGTGTGCACGTTTGCTCAAAACTTGGGCGCTGTTGTGTACAAGGGGACATGAAATAACGATGAGTTGACAAGAAAACCATGATCGGTCATGATTTACATAGAGTGAGAGAGAACAGGTAGGCTTTGCTATGTATACCATGGCAGTGCGTATAATATTGAGGGAGGAAATAAATTAATACCCCATGTTATATGTGATTTGCACCAAATTCCCGAGGAAGAAACTGAATAAGACGAGAGAGAGAAAAAATTGATGAAGAAAAAACTGACATACTACGTACACGTATATCAGAAATCTGTTGGCGAGGGTTTGTCGGACTCTCCAACCAAACAAGCTTCGTGGAGGGGCCAATGGCAGATTTAACCACTTCCAAATTTGTTGTATCAACTCGCCTGTATCAGCTAGGCAGTATTAGAAAGTCTTCCAATTTGAATGTGCAAAGTTAATAGTGCAAGTTTAAATGAAAAGAATAATACTGACTTAACCACAACTCCTGATTTTGGAAGTATCTGAGACATGAGACGATCAGAACCACCATACATGTCATCTCCAGATACAATCTCCTGACCTGATTGATATGAGAGAACAAAATATTCATGTCATCTCCAGCTACAGTTGTTATGCTAATGCAACACAAGGCAGAAGCAAATTAAATGAATTACCAGCTCCAACAAGATGAGTAACGGCTGCCAAAGCAGCCATTCCACTAGCAAAGCACAGTGCTCGATCAGCCTTATCAAGCTTAGCAAGGATTCTGGAACAGAGAAAACATACCCTTATTAAATATGCAGGGGGGCATAGCTAAAATGAAGATTAATTCATAAAATAAAATGGGATATACACCTTTCCAAAGCATCCCTTGTTGGGTTCCCATGTCTTGTGTAATCATAAGGCCCATAGTATGTTGCTGAAGGCTGTAAACACTCAACTCATTATATTATTGCACCTTCATATCATTAGTTCAAAGGAATCGTAAGAACAATAAAAACTTGCCTGCTTGAAAGTTGCCGTCTGGTACAGGGGAGTGCTTACGGCACCAAAAGGATCAAAATCATTGGAAAGATTCAACAGCATTGTTGAGAAACTAGGCTCTCTTTCAGCACTGTTCTCCGCAGCTTCAATATCTGCCAGGAGAGACATAACATGTCATGTATTTGCCACAACTAGCATATGATATAACACCTATATACTCATCCAATAGTGCAAAACAGCAAATGCAGATCGTTGTTTTAGTTACCGGGAATATTCAGATATCCTTACCCATTGAACAATCGGCCATGCCATTAATCAAATTCAAAGCACTGCAATCCATCGCTTTATCACCTGAGCAATTCACTTTGATACTCTGACCACTGAAACCGCTTCTTCTAGTTGGCACAACTGGTTTGCGCCCATAAGGGAAGGAGCAATTCACATTAACAGGATTCTACAGAAAGGCAGTTCAGCTACAAGTTTAGAGCTCCGTAAAACACTAAAAAGTATAGGAATGACGAAAGCACACTTATGCATCTAGCACATCATATAAATAAGTGGCAACAACCATCTGATCCTTCTCAGTTAAAGTTACTATCAACTTAATGAAGTTCATATTACAACCTTCGGTGCACTACCATCACTGAAATCTAATTGAATTACATCCGATGCCAATTACCATGAACTCGGGAGAAATCCAAAAATATACCTTAAGTTTTACGTTAATGGTTTTGGCACCCTAAGTTGACGGTGACCTTTTTTGTTCCATTATCGACTTAGGGTACCAAGCCATGGCAAAAACTTGTTCCATAACAATTTAAGGTACATTTCCGGATTTTCCATGGCAAAAACTTGTTCTGCCATAGAAGCTACACCATGGAAGAAAGATTTCGTGGCAGTTTCCTTTCATGGTAATGTTCCTATTTTTTTTTTTTAAAAAATCTTGTATCTTTTTAACGTGGAAGCTCAATGGCCACAAGAGCTTTCTTCCCATGGTATTTTGTTTTCTTTAGAAAAAAAAATATAAAAGAAATCAATTATGTTTCATATTAACTTATCAATCTTATAGGTTTCAATTATTTTTATGAAGGCAGGGTAAGTAGTGAGTTTATTAACAAAATTGGGTCTCTTTCAAATTGATCAAAGTCTGCTTTATTTACATTCTAGTCCAATGTGTTTCTGTATTTTGCAAATTAACACGAATCTTAATTAAGCCGACATGTGCCGTAGGGAAGTCACTCAAAAGTACCAAAATGGGTCACCATCAACTTAGGGTATAACCAAAACTCAGAACCCAAAATCAGATTCTAACTCTAAACCATCATTGTTATATTACCAAGAAAAATGAAATTGATTGAAAACCTTCAAGGATATAAAACTGAAACTTGTTTTACTAAATTTAACTCTTCCACAAAATGCAATTAAAACTTTATCGGAACACGAAATTAGCACAAAATTCCATTATAAATCAAAACTCAAATTCCAAGCTAGTAATTATATTCTTGATTGTCCATTGCAAAAATTTGAGAGAAAGCAGTACCTATAAAGCATACAACCAGATTGGATTTTTATCACCAAACAAACAAAACCAAACCAAACCCTTGAACGTAACGTAAATATTCTTATATAAAATGAAGAGAATGCAAGAACAAACTGTATAGACAAATTAATAGAGTAAAAAGAAAAGGGAATGGATAAAGACTTACGGTCTGGTTACAAGTGAAGAGTGAATTAAGAGGCAGAGCAGAGGTAGCCATGGCAAGTTAATTTGCAAAACGAGGAGGCAGAACAGAACTAACTACGTACTCACTTTTTGACCTACGTCTCAGTCTCACTCAGGGGTTTTTATACAGAAGTTTGCTAAAAAACGTTTCCAATTTTATCCCTGTAAATCATTACAAAATAAATGAAATTTGAAACTTAAATAAAAAAACAATCTTTATCTTTAAAATGTGATTTCCTTTAAAAAAAACTTTTTAAATGCATGTTTCCGAATTATCTCCCGTGAATCAGATAAAGATAAGGAAGATTTGAAACTAAAATTAAAAAAAATCCATATTTGCAAAGTGTAAGAAAAAAAATTAATGTCATTTTTTTTTTTTAGAATATTTGCAAAATGTCATTAATTAGAGAAAGCTGGAAAGCAGGTGAATGTGGTAAAAGACTTAAATGCATGTTTCCAAAATTATTTATTAGAGAAAAAGCTGGAAAGGGTGAATGTGGTAAAGGACTTAATGGCATATTTCCAAAATTATTTATTGAGAATTATTTAAAGAAAAACCAAAATAAGAAACTGATAATAGCATGTTTCCAAAATTATTTATTGAGAATTATTTAAAGAAAACAAAAATAAGAAACTGATTTAATTGTATGAAAGGTTTTTGAATTCAAAATATTAGAATAAAAAAACAATAAATGTGAAAAAGCTGGAAAGAATGTGGTAAAAGACTTAATAGCATGTTTCCAAAATTATTTATTGAGAATTATTTAAAGAAAACCAAAATAATAAACTGATTTAATTGTATGAAAGGTTTTTGAATTCAACATATTAGAAGAAAAAACAATAAATGTGAAAAGGCTGGAAAGCAGGTGAATGTGGTAAAAGACTTAACAGCATGTTTCCAAAATTATTTATTGAGAATTATTTAAAGAAAACCAAAATAAGAAACTGATAATAGCATGTTTCCAAAATTATTTATTAAGAATTATTTAAAGAGAAAACCAAAATAATAAACTGACTTAATTTTATGAAAGGTTTTTGAATTCAAAATATACGATCAGAACCACCATACATGTGAGGGAAGACATTGTCAAATCTTGGTCATATCCGTTTTCCAGTATTTCGATGGTTTGTTTAATCAAGAATAAAATAACTTGGTGTTTAAATCTATCATTAGATATTGTTGTAGAATGTCTAACCTTAGTTAACCTTGTATCTTAAACTAAAGTCGTCCGATTAACTAAAATAAATCTGGACTTTTAGTTGAGATACAAGTAGAAAAACTTCAATGAACTAAAACTACCCACTCACCCTGTAACGCAAAAAAAAAAAAGTAACCAAAATGCTAATTTTGTTCCTCGTTACCGATCCGTTCTCCCCAAAACTATTTTCTTAACTTCATTCCCTCAAAAGAAAAACAAATAGAGTATCATATCTTCGAGGAATTCTTCAGGTTTCTATTCAATACATGCATATTTTTGAGATCCTACTATTGGACATGGATCTGAAAGGGGACTTGATCTCAAAGCTATTTGTCATAAACATACACTTGTATTATGAGTGGAAAGTTTATATACTGTATGTATTATCAACAAATTAGGGAAAAACTTTTTTTTTTTACTTTATTGTGGCGGTCTGCCAATTTAGGTACCTTAATTTGTCACGGATCAATTTGTATACTCTATTGTGTTATATTATCCAATTTATATACTCAGGTCAAATTGGTCAATTTTATGATATTAATTTTTGTCTAATTTTGGTACCTCACTAAATTCTCAATTTATTATTATTATTATTATTATTATTATTATTATTATTTTCATTTTCTGATTCAATCGGCGCATTGCATACATCGTCCGGTGAAATGCGTCAATAAAAAAAAACAACATAAAAAAAATACATTAATCATTCTCTAAACCCTAGAATTAAACTAGCTAATTGATTCTGTAACCATTTTAAGTGGTGAAGAGTACTCCGAACCAAGGTAACTCTCTACCTTTTTCAATCCATTGTTAAACCGATTTTTAATTGTGCCGAATTTTAATTGTTAATGGTGCTTTCTAGGAGTTAATGTAGTACTAATACTTAGTATATTATTCATAAAGCAGCACTTTAATTTTTGGGAGCATTTTAGTTTTTGATTCATGATTGGTTTTATTTCAAAGTAGTAGTTAATTGAACATGAATTATCATGATCGATACGCGCAGCGCCGATTGAATCAGAAAATTAAAAAATAATAATAAATCGAGAATTTTAATAGGTATTCAAATTGGACATAATTAATATCATAAAATTGGCCAGTTTGACATGAGTATATAAATTGGCTAATATAACACAATAGAGTATACAAATCAATCCGTGACAAATTAAGGTACCTAAATTGGCAGACCGCCACAATAAAGCACCAAAAAAAGTTTTTCCCCAACAAATCATGCATCATAACTTGTGCTTATTTCACAATCTAATATAAAGCTCTGTTCTCTTCATCTGAAATGAACTGAATTTATTTGTACTATAAACGACAACTAAGCTTAAATGATCTGAAAAATTAATAGTTTTTCAGATAAAGAGAACCGTAAATAGCACATAGCAAGGCGGCACCCAGTGCACCAGCAACTCCCATAATATGAAACGGGTTCAGCGTCCAATTATGAAATCCTTGAAAAAATGAGCATCTTGTATTTTCATAAAAACTAGGGGCAATATAATCTTTCCGCAAAGGCCATACTATTCCACTTTCTGGCATTAGTATACGTTTTAAGCGTGGATGATTATCATAAGAGAGAGCCCAAGTAAAATGTGAAACTGTAATTATTGGTCCCCCTAGAGTTGTATAGACATAACGATTTGATAAATTGATTTAACTAAGCATCTTCACTGGCTGGCAATCATCTGAAAATAAACTACTAGCCAGAAGCATCGAAATCTTACTGAATCTGCAAGGTGCTTGATATGCCCAAATCAAGCAGGCAAGTAAATCAGCTGGAAATGGATCTTTATATCCAGAATATGGGAGATTCGGAATTCCTGGGTGTTTCCAAACAAGGAAGAAGCAATGAGATTTTCCTAATCAAACAATTGAGCTTTGATTTACAGAGTCACAAATCAGCCGCATACGAAATGGACGGAAGTTTGCTTACCTCTGGGAATCGAACATGGTGAATGGATTTGGGGATTCGCCTCCTCCGCTCCAGCTCCATAGGTTACTGCTTCAGAGTAATGGTGGAGCTTGATTCTGAAGAAGCTCTGAAGATGATAATGGAAGATACTGTGCTTCATCCCCATTTCGCGACATTGGTTTCTAATTGTAGAAGCTTTCTCCATTGGACTTGGGAAATAGTAGTACAACTAAATTGGATAAAAGGGTGCGGAAATAATTTAGTTGCCGATAAACTTGTTAGTTAAAGTGTGTTTTGAATTTGACGGGAATGTCTTGTGGCGTGTGGGAATGCCGTTTTAAATTGTAGGATATTCTTTTTTAATTTTGATACGGTCTAAGGATTGATCGTATTTCGTTAATGCAAAATAAAATTTCTAAAATTGATAAATCATTAAAAAAACAAATACTTTTGTATGTTTTATATGTCATACACACACATGCATACACACAAACCTACTCCTAAACATGGCCATTTCAGATTTAAAAAGTGGCTGATTATGGCTATTGTCCATAACTAGGTAATATGATTGTGGCTGAACCATTTCCATGTAAAGGATCCTCATTTGACTTTTTTGGATCATACTTAAGATACTTCCTTAAAACAGATTTCAGCACGGGAGAGAAGGACAAAAAGGAGACTTATTTGAATTCTTAGTGGTTCTTCCTCCTTTCTTTCCGGTAGGCTGAGGAAGAGGCATAGGGGCCTCTGTAAGTTGTCCGATAAAGGGAGCAACCTACTCCACCAAATCAGCAGAAACTGAAGAATGATCTATAGACCTTTCCAGCAGCATAGAGACACAATCGGGACTATCACTTGTAATTGCAACACACGAAGAAGGAAAAATAGATTTATGCTCTTGTACTTATATCCAAGATGCTTGCCGAATCACCGGGATGAGACTCCAAACACTACAAAAATCATCAGAGCGACGGATAGATCCGCTTCAGATGCAGCCATCCGTCGCCCACTGGCGACGGATCGGCACGGATAGAAAATCCGCCCCTGAGTCATGGCGACGGATAAAATCCGTCATTCAATTATGACGGATTGGACGACGGATTGACCTTTTTTTTTTTAAAAAAAAAAAAATGATTATGGGGCGACGGATAGATCTATCCGTCGCCCCTTTTTTTTTTAAAAAAAAAAAATAAAATCCGTATCACATTTTTATATTCAGATATCTGACACGGCGATGGTGGTGCGGTGGTGGTGCGGTGGGTGTGGTGCAGGTGGTGGTGGGAGGTGGTGGTGGTGGAAGGGTGGTGGTGGTGGTGGAGGAGATGGTGGTGGTGGCAGGGTGGTGGTGGTGGAGGAGATGGTGGTGGTGGCAGGGTGGTGGTGCGGTGGTGGTGGGAGTAGAGAGGTGGTGGTGGTGGAGGATGATGGTGGAGGAAAGGAGGTGGTGGAGGAGATGGTGGTGGTGGAGGATGGTGGTGGTGGCAGGGTGGTGGTGGTGGGAGGAGAGAGGTGGTGGTGGTGGTGGTGGTGAGATGGTGTGGGAGGAGAGAGGTGGTGGTGGTGGTGGTGAGATGGTGTGGGAGGAGAGAGGTGGTGGTGGTGAGATGGTGGTGGAGGAAAGGAGGTGGTGGAGGAGATGGTGGTGGTGGGAGGAGAAAGGTGGTGGTGGAGGAGATGGTGGTGGTGGGAGGAGAAAGGTGGTGGAGGAGATGGTGGTGGTGGAGGATGGTGGTGGTGGGAGGAGATGGTGGTGGTGGAGGATGGTGGTGGTGGGAGGAGAAAGGTGGTGGTGGGAGGAGGAAGAGAGGAGAAGTAGTGGAGAAAAGGAGGTGGTGGAGGAGATATATTATATTTTTTTTAGGTTTTTAGCGACGGATAGATCTAGATCTATCCGTCGCTATTTTTTTTTTTTTAAAATTTTCCGGCCTTGTAGCGACGGACGGATAAATCTATCCGTCGCTAAATTTTTTTTTTTTTTATTTTGGTCAACGCTCTGTAGCGACGGATAATTTTATCCGTCGCTACAGAGCGACGGATAACCTTTATCCGTCGAAGCAGGCGACGGATAGAATCCGTCGCCCCAAGTAGCGATCCGTCGCTACAGGGGCGACGGATAAAATCCGTCGCCCCTTTCCGTCCCGTTACGGATGGATTCTTGTAGTGAAATCCCTTTCTTGATTCTCAAGACTTTCTAAAATCGAAAAATTGTTTTCCACTTTCTCTAGAACTGATTCATCTTGAGCTTCTTGCCTACCAACACTCCGACAAGTTTTCGACGGGGTCTCCCAAGTAGAGTTATTGATGTTCGTTTCATCATCCGAACTAACATCCTTTTGAACAAGATAGATGAGTGGTAAATTGTCAGGAATCCCCTTCTATTTTTGCTTCTCTTATCAATATCACATTCCATTTATTATAATTGACACTTAAAACTTTCAAGTTCTAATAAACTATTTAAAAGTTTTAATTTTTCATGTTTTCATACATCTTCTTTATTAATTTATTTAAAAAAATGGAGCATCCATGAAAGTTCCATAATATACTTCACAATTTGGCTCTGTTTGGCAAAGCTAGCTAGTAGCTGATAGCTAATTGGGTAACTGATAAGCTAGTTGATTTTTATAAAATTGTTTGGCAAATCAGCTAACTGATTTGCTAAATATGGTATGTAAAAACAAATCAGCTAGCTTATTTTTATTTTATAAGCTTGCTGAACAAGCTTATCAGATCAGCTGGTAACAAGTTTATTACGAAAATAAGCTCATCGAGCTGATCAACTTATGCTTAAACAGAGCCTCAAACTATTAACTTGACGACTACTTTAATGTTTCAAATAATTTTGTTGTCCTCATTTATTATTTCAAGTAGATTATGTTGTGGCATCACGGGTTAGTACTAATTATATTATAAATATACATTTCATTAACATTTTTGATATAATTTTATTATTATATATTTACCACCCATATAATAAGTTGGGGTATAAAAATTAATTGTGATCCAAAATTTTTTTATAGTCTTGACGCCATGCATGGTACATGTCCTGAAGTTGCCTCTCTAATACTAACAAAACCTGTCCAAAATAAATTCAAAATAACTGGAGATGCGGGGTATAATAACCTGAATTACTGTCCAAAATAATTGGAGATGCGGGGTATCGATCCCCGTACCTCTCGCATGCTAAGCGAGCGCTCTACCATCTGAGCTACATCCCCTTGTCGAAATTTAATCGAACGTAAGTTTATTAAAACAATTCACGATTCAAACCATAATAAATTCTACAAACCTGATTACTACTAGCAATTATATTATACTCGGTCTATCCCGATCTACATCTTCGTGTTTTTTTATAGAGAGGAACTCATTGTGAATTCATGGCAAGGCATCATAGCCCATTGAATCAACAAATAAAAATCATGCGAGAACCAGTGATGTAAAGTATTTTTAGCCCTTATAAGTTATAACATAGTTGGATTGGGCGGAAGCAAAATATTGTCTTCCTATATTCTCAATAAACACCATGGCAGGTATTAAACAAGGTCGAGCACCATTGATATGATTTTTAACATTGAGTGATGAAAAACGACTGCTTGGGATAATTTGTGATGCGAATTATCAAACTTTTTTCCGCCAAAATAGAGCAACCTCCAGCAAATAACTGGCACAATTAAAACATAGCATAGGGGAAAAGAACACAATTATGAGCAATCTCAATTGGAAACATACTTTTCTACGGTGGACAATAGTCAAATACGTTTAATCACAAACTCATCAACACTCTATTTTTCTGCTTATTAGAGTTTTAACCCAAGGCACTTATTTATACTAGCTGGCTGATATATATTGTAGATAGTTTAGAACTTTAAAAGCTATGTTTTAAAAGCCGAATCTGACCGGACCGGACGGTCCAACCGGCTGAGTTGAAAAACCGGTGCCAAACGGCCCAAATAGGACCATAAAACCGTGCAAACCAGAAAACAAGGGCTTGCACGGTGTCGTGGGAAAAGAAAGAGAATAAATTCAAGGGACTTTGTTGCAAAAATGCTAAAACCTAAAATAGAAAAAAATCTCGCCATTCTTCTGGCTGCGATCTCCATTGCTGTTGACTGTTGTGCTTCATCACAACTATGCTAATCGAACTTTCTTCTTCTGATCGAACTACAATTTCTTCTTCTTTACCTGTATTCTCCATTGCTGCGATCTCCAAAAGACATCTTCAAAATCCAAATTTGTTAGGATTAAAAGTTGGATTCCTTCTTGTTAGTGAGAACCCGTAAACACTCCAAAAATATAGAGGGAGATAGAATAATACAATTAACTAAATAGATATTTCTTCATTCTGCCCTGATAATAATACACAGGTACAATCTTATTTATAGGTGTTTAGAGACATAACTACTTAGCCTCTATCCACTCCATTAACCAAACTACTCTATCCACAACATCAAACTAACAACATTACTAAGTACTAATTAATATACTATCAATAGATTCACTAATAATAGTTATTCCTAAGTACATACTAATTAATAGATTAATAATACTATTAATGGTAGCCAACCCGTATCAATTCCTTCCCCTTGAAAAATGGACTTGCCCTCAAGGCCCATAAGACCACTCCCAATGGAAGTGGTGCACCACCAATCAATATAACAAGGTTGATTTCGAGCATCATAACATTGGGAAGCCCAATTATTTACCCTCCTTTTTATTTTTTTAAAATTAATTTGTAAAGTAATATTAAATTAAAAATACACCCACGGATATATTTTTTCGAGATCTATAAATACGACTCATTCACAACCCATTTCACCACACCTCAATTTTATCTCATCTTCCACTTCTTAAACTCAAAACACTAAAATGTCTACTCCCAACTCCCAGAATTCGAACTCCACTCCACCAAATCCATTTGAACATCCGACATACATATGGCTCACTCAACAAGGAATGTTGGATAAAATGCCGGCATTTCTGAATAAGTTTTATGGTATCACTCCCAACTCCCAAATTCCCATCTCACCCAAAGTCCAACCGGAACCTTCATTCTACGATACGACCGGATGCTAAAATCCATACAACCCAGACTCTTCAACTTATCCACCGAAGTCTGTTCCGGAGACTCAACCGGAACCTACGGCAAAAGGGAAAGGAAGGAAACCTCGCAAGCCTACTGGAAAAAAAAGGCAGCCTCAACCGCGGGGAAAGAGGAAGAAAAAGATGGGTCAAGCCTGCTAGCAATTATAATATACTCCGTCTATCCCGATCTACATCTTCGTGTTTTTTTTCATAGAGAGGAACTCATTGTTAATTCATTCAATATAAAAAATAATAAGCACAATTGCAAGTGTTCGGTAGACTCGAAAGGCAAGACATCATAGCCCATTGAATCAATAAATAAAAATCATGCGAGAACCAGTGATGTAAAGTATTTTTAGCCCTTATAACATAGTTGGATTGGGCGGAAGTAAAATTCTTCCTAAATTCTCAATAAACACCACGGCAGGTATTAAACAAGGTCGAGCACCATGATATGATTTTTAACATCGAGTGATGAAAAATGACTGTTTGGGATAATTTGGGATGCGACTATCAAACTTTTTTCCGTCAAAATAGAGCGCCCTCCAGCGAATAACTAGCACAATTAAACATAGGATAGGGAAAAAGAACACAATTATGAACAATCTCAATTTTTCTTCTTGGATTACCTTATATGAGATGATGAAATAACCTTGATAACTAAAAAAGCGTCCAGTGTCAGTCTCTAATGACCTGGTTTCTTCCAAAATAACAAAAATCATGACATTAAGCCACCAAAATTCATCTAAATCTTTGTATTCATTCTCAATAGCAGAACACGATCTCATTACACCACATGAATCTCACAGGTCTGTAAGTGTCAATGAACAGAAAAATAACAATACTAGCACAAGATCTCAAAAACTCCATAACAACCAGTTAGCGTCCATGCATATATAGAGTACATAAACTGGATGATACTGAGAATCAGCTCACAGTCCAAATGCCATAATCCAATCATAAAGATTAGAGGCACCCGAAAACGAACTGGACTCATGTTTATAATTCGTAACGTAAATAACATTCTCCACAACTTAAAACCAAAATATAAGACGACCATCCACAACGAACAATGCAACTCCAATCTTCTCGAGCTCCATCAATTCCCTAAACAAAAACAAAAACCAATAAATACAGAATAGCAGAACAATGTAACAACTGACAAGTACAAAGAAGGTGCTAAAACAGATCAAAGATGAGGCATAAATAGACTATAAAACAAGCCTATACAGCTGAAGGCCATATAATGTAAACGGAAGATCTAGCAGTTTTGCCAAAGCCAAAACCAGAGAAAAAAAGCGAGACGTCCTTCCTATAGGATAATAAAGACTCGGACAAAAGCTTCAACAGTTATGCGGACAAATGCTTCAACTACATGAACCAATATTTTCTTTTAAATGCAAATGCAACTGGAGGATCGATAATGAACCAATTAACCGTGACATTGTAAATTAAGAATAGCAGATTTGAGTGACTGTGCACAGGTAAGGCCGTATTTAAAGAAAGGATGGAGACCTGATATATGTTAAAATTCCAGATTAACATACGTACCTTGAGCATGAATCATATAAGGGAGGGAGGTAGATTTTGATTGATTATGATATTGACTTTTGCCTGCAGAAGACAATCTCCCTTTGCATTGTTGTATCAATCACCTTGGCCTGAAGAGTGCGCTCATCACCAGTCTCCTCATTCGAAGCAACAAACGTGATATAATATGTAGTAATGGGACGATTGTTTGCCGGCCAGGCTTCTTCCCAGTTCCAGGCATTGAGAGTCTCAATCCGCAGAACCTTGAGGTGAGTGCCCTGATCGAATACACAGGATTAAGATATGCAGTAAAGTAGGTAGGTTAAAAAATAGTCAGATAAATATAATGATTGATGTGATGTGGATGGATGATCCATTAATTGATTAAGGTATGGTTATTGGTTAGGTAGGGTACATACAAAATCTCTGTTGTAACAACGATTGGCCAAGTGAGCGATATGCCATATATGATTCAAGCAGAGCATGTAACGGTTGTTCTTGTTGATAATCTTATGCTGCTTTGATTCCACAGTAGTTAGGCCAGAGATATGACCCGGAAAAGGCGCACATTCAAATCCCTGCGCGCACAATCATATTACATTTACACCAAACAAAATTAGTAATACTTAGGACATGTTCTCTTCAGAACTGTTCTGAATTGAACGGAACTGAATTAAACAGAAGGAATGCTATTGCTAAGTACCTGGCTTTGGATAACGGACCGAAAATAGAAACGCAGTTTCCTGAGAAGCTTGGATTCGTCCTTGTTAGCATGCCTTCCATCCTTCCTAATAAAATCCAAGAGCTGTTCATCTGAAAATCGTCGTCTCGACTCCAGAATTGTTATCTCTTCCGATGGAGATTCATCGCCACACGCTGATCCAAGAATCGGTTCTACTATCACTAAAGGGAGTCCGTTGTCTACCATAGTTACCTGCGAATCAATAAAATTTTTTATGAGATAATTCCCTTTGTTTCTTGTTTGCGATCATATAATCAAAAACTTCAGAATTAATAATACTCTTCTCTTCTCCTCTTTATATACTTATATACTTACTCTCCTGAGACCTGTCTATGTGGGACACCTTACCCTTTCAATTTTTACAAATACTTGTAGAACTCATAGTCCTACCCATACTCTATCTTGGGGTTGACTCACCTGAGACCTTGTCGTAAATTTTATAAGTCGCAATACATCAAATCACTTATAGTGTTCATATTGCCTCTCTTTGTAAGAGAGCGAAAGAGTGTATCATATGTATTGTAAGTTTGTGTATATTTAATAAAGAAAATATTTTTATACTATTTTATTGAAGTACATAGGTACTGTAAATTTCTACCTCCCTCCACAAACATTTGTGACTAGAAAAGGGCACCGCGCTACGTACAAATCTAGTGGACCTAATAAGTCTGATTGAATCGAGTTGAATCCAATCCCTGTTAAGACTCAGACCGACTTCACAACACCAGTCGCACAATAAAGATAAACCATGGAGAGGAGTGTTGATGAAGAAGGACGAACAACTAATAACATTTAGTATATTTTACTACTTACTCCATTCCGGATAAGCTTTCCGCTTTGACTTTTTATGGTCAAATTTTTTCAACTTTAACTACGAATTAATTTTAAACATCAAATGTAAAATATTCAATTTTTTTATATAATGAAAATTTAGTACATTCGTAGAATCTCTATCAATCTAGCTCTAGGATTAACACTTGGGTTAGCAGGGGAGAAAGGGTCAGGCATAGGTTAAACAATGGGCTGACCCGAAGGCCAACCGACTTACAAGAATTACGACACAATGCTCTAAAAATTGAACGCAACGTACTAAATAGTTTTGAATCGAATTTTTAGGGTGTTAATGATTTTTTTTTTGTTTTGTTTCTGCAAATAAAACAATGAAATTCGTGTATTAATCAAAATAAACTATTGAATTATACTATTAAGTAAGGCAGTTAAATTACTAAATTGGTATGGCAGTCATATAAATCCAACGAAACTATTAATTAAAGTAGTAAACTTTCAGCTGCGTAATTGAGCTTCATCATTTGCAAACAAGAAAAGAATTGAGTTGATTTTTGCGAGCAAGAAGAATACTGTAAGTCAGTAACCGTTCGTTCAAGAAAAAGAAATTCTTGATTGACATGGTGGAACTCCACAAATCCAAACGTATGGAGCGGAAAGAGGACGAGAACGAAACAGAACAAGAACCAGAGTATTCTGATTCCGAAGAACAGGAAGTTTTCGAAAATGCCAAGCGTATGGAGCGGAAAGAGGACGAGAACGAAACAGAACAAGAACCAGAGTATTCTGATTCCGGAGAACAGGAAGTTTTCGAAAATGCAGACGAGATTTCGGAACAAAGAATTGGCCAAGATGAGGGATTTGATGAGCTTATCAATCGTTTGTCAAACGAGCTGCTTGATGATGAACTTTTTACGATAGAGTATTCTGATTCCGATGAAAGTACAGAACATTTGATTGAAGATGATAGTATACAGTTTAGAGTGCGACTTATATTACTGTACCATGCACTGTTCATAAGGAATCTGTTGAACAGGTATGTACATGACTATAGGAAGTTAAGGAGGAGCAATGTAGAGGATGATGACGACGAGGAGGCTCCTGATAAAGAAACGGAGGTTGTAATCAATGAAGATGAATGGGATATCTACGTGGGGGAGTCTGCTGATTCAGATAACGGGGAGGAGGAGGAGGAGGTGGAGTCTAATGATTCGGATGATGAAGATGAGGTTTTGGGTCCGATTGATGTTTTTGACGATCGCGGGATGAGCATTAGTGATGAATATCTCATCAATTCAATGAAAATGGATGAAAGGTCTATAGAAGAGAAGAGGAGCATTCTTAGTAAAGTGAGACACTACTTAAAATCAATTGAAGATAGTGAGGTAAGCATTCATTTTTACAGTATTCATAAATGTCATTTTAGACAGTCTGCAAACTTGTTTATGTTTCTGTTTGTTATATTGTTGTAAACTTATGTTAGTTTGTCATTTTGTATGGTACATTTTAGATGTTGGGATTGCAGGTGTTTAACATTGTATCTTGGTTGGTTGTGTTGTCTGTGCAGGGATTTGAGTGCCGATACTTTCCAGGTCGGATTTTGGGATTGACTACCCTGGAGCCTCAAAATGGAGTGGTTCGCAACCGAGAGAAGAATCGTGAAGCTTATGAGCGTTTCATGTTCCTCTCCGCCCGGGCAATCGGACACTACAACATATACTTACACGAGGGCAATGTCGACCCAGACTACGAGGTTTTAGAGCTGGTGAAAGTATTTGTCAACATGCCACAGGGCTTGGAAATATGCATCACATTCAGGGCTAGAGATGCGACAAATGGGGACACCAAGGTATTCCAAGCTAAGGTGTGGGATGACCGCCTCGACGATAAGTTCGCGGTCTTGAATATTAGGCCTGTGCGTGATCCGAAATGAGGGCTTCATCCAACTGCCCATTACATGATCAATGGCTTTTAGCTGGAAGCAAGTTTCTAGAAGGGAGTCCATTCTAACATTTTTATGACAATTTCAAGTGACTGGATTTTTGTTTGTGATTGAATTTTGGTTTGTGATTGGATTCTGTGGTCTGTTAACAATGGAGTTGGTCAGTTGGGTGTGATTTTGGAAATGGAAATTTTGATTTCTTGATTTGGTGATTCTTTTCGTGTTTTTCACTCTTCTTCTTTGCTGAACATGAGAAGGCTTCCCATGAAGATACTTGCATGCAGAGGTACATGTTTTGGTTTGATTCATGTCATAAAGTAGAAGACAAGTATACAAATGAAATGACTCCAGCTCAAGTGGTAAAGGATTGAAATGCGTGGTAACGGGTTGAAATATAATCGCCCTTTCCTAGTACTGCTAGTATTAGAGACCCTCAGTTCTCATGTAATTTATAGTGAAAGTCGACCTAAACTCAAAGTAGAATTGCAAATGTATATTTTCTACTGTTGAATCTGTTTTGTATTCACTCGCGGAGGAAACACATTCCACAGATCGTTAATTCATGAACATTAGTAGGAAGATGCAACAGAAATATTGAGGCAGTTCTAAAAAAGTAAAAAACAATTCATCTCATGGTATATGTGAATTTGTTATATCGATTAAGATTACAGGACTACTTCTCAGAGAACTTTGCTGACAAATCACAGGCCGAGTTCTATCGTCTACTACATCAGTAAAACAGCTGGTACAGTACATATTGCTCATCTTCTTGCACAAGTAGAATGTCAATTTCCCCCCCCCCCCCCCCCCCCTCTTCTTTACCACCTTGTATTTAGTTATTGAGGTTACATAGACAAAAGTGCAGGTTACAGACTACAGACCTGCAGGTCGCTATTTGATCGTATTTGATTTTCAAATTTCTTCAGGGGTAGTAGCTTCCCTTCAATCCGCAAAACCCATGAAATGACAAAAATATTCTTCCAAAGTTAGTATAGTTTCCTGAGCTTACAGCTAATGGCTTTGCCGGTTCACCTGCCACAGAATGTATCATCAACAATGCTCTACCAAGTGAATCACAAGGCAACATATATGGATGTTTGTAAGCAACAGAAATCACATGATAGGACGATAATCATTGTAAAATGTGAGGGCGTGATACCTTTTATCTAAATTCTTTGGGGATGGAGAACGACATTAAGAAGATTGTGTAGTTGACAATTTGACATTGCATAATAGCACCTCAGAGTTTGCTATTTTGCTAAGGTAAGTTTTCCTTAAGAGACCATTTAATGTAAGAATTTGAAGTGATTAAGCTTGCTTTGCATGAATAGAAAACCATTTAACATACTATGTAATGGGGTGATCTCAAGTCCGTGCAAGTAGACAGCTTTAAATGCAGAGATATGAGATTATGTAGATCCTGCAGGGGAGTATTTTTTGATGCAGAGATATGAGATTTAAGCGCAGAGATGTGAGATTTAAGCGCAGAGATGCATTTCAGAACACAAATGGAGAATCGTGCAGGGGAGTATTTTTTGATAATTTCGAAATGTCAATAACATGTCAAATAACCAAGTCTACTGAATTCAAGATGATACTGCTTATCACTTAAGCCTTATTATCAACTGAACGTTAAACCAGGCTTCTAATATGACAAAGCTTTAGATGAATGAAACTGTACCTCAGCAGTCAGTGCAGTAAAAACTGGGCGAACCCTTTCAAATATATCATGTTCAGATCCAGTACCATCAATCTGTGAGCATCCAATAATTATGATGAGTGTTTTTTTTAATAATTAAAGATCCAGGGGAATGATGAGTTTTGTATATGAGAGAAATGTAACAGTGTGAAATAAAGCTGTATATAGCACGTCAATACAAAATGCACCATATTTTGTAATTTGTCGGAGTATAACTCTTTGATCACAACCAAGGAAGTACTGAGGTAGCATCCATAACACACAAAATGAACACATACTGACTAAACTTCATACCGTGTACAGTTTTCCCTTCTCAGAATAGTGCCTTACTACAGGAAGACTCAGCGCTCTGAATACCTTAAGACGTTCCTTAACAGTTTCTATATTATCATCCACTCGTCCCTGTGCAAAAACAAAAGTGGAAGGGAAATCAATAAGTACCAGTATGGAGAGACGAGAAACAACCGATAAGGAGACACGTACCTCATTGCGATTCAGCACTCGTTTCACCATTACTTCTTCAGGACAATCAAAGAAAAGAACAATGTCAGGTTCATTGCCAATCTGCATTTAGGAATAAGATTCAGTATTCTTCTCCAACAGCCAAAAATGTATGCATCTAGATATGGTTTTTGTTTAGATAACTCAATTATTAGCTAACATTCACCCTGCTGCTTTAGCGAATAATATTTGCACACCAAAGACCAGGATAGCACACACTTCTAACCAAGCTAGTCAACCAGGAATGAGAAACAGATTAATAAAGATGAATGGGAGGTAAAGAAGCTCACAACTCGCTCATAAGCGATGCGGTTCTCTTCAGTCCTTGGAAAACCATCTATTAAAAATCTGTCATTGTGGCTTGCTTCAATAGCCTTTTGTATTAGTTTGACGGTCACTTCTGAAGGAACAATCTTCCCTTCCTTGATTGTATTAAGAATCATGGACCTGCAACATGATACCAGCAGTCAGGATATGTAATTTCCGGGTGACACAAGAGATTGTCACCAAAAGACTGGCAGCATTCTTACCCATGTTCACTAGTGGAAGAAATTTCATTTCTCAACAAATCCCCCGCACTTAAATGAGTAAACCCGAAAGTTTCAACTATCTTTGTACATTGAGTACCTTTACCACTCCCAGGACCTCCTAAAGAGACAATAAGATCAGAAACGTTACAGTTCAAGTATTTTGGTGCCAGGCGTAAAAATGATCACAAGACTAAGTAGATCATTCTATAAAGAAATCCTAATTGCTAAATATAAAGAAATGCTTAAGATAAGAAGAATGATATGCAAACGCATTTTCCTGCTAGTTGCTTTCCTTCCAGTCATGCTAAATTACCATAATCAGGCAAACAAATGTTTCTTCACACAGTTAATTACTTCCCTTAAAAAAAACTAGCAAGCCTATCTGTAAAGAGTTTTTGCAATCAATGACCAATTAATCTAGATCCATTCATGTATTCTTCAGTACTCCGTCAGAAAATGTAGTATTATCATCATCCAAAAAAATGACTAGATTTCAAGTTAATTACCCAAGACGAAGGTTATAAATGGCAATCTCCTCCGATCAGTAGCCCCATCTTCTGTCTGCATGAATTCAGGAAAATGCACAACATTCACATTTTCTATCTGAACAGAACGTAAACCGGAACTTTCAAGGTTTAAAAAAACTAGTAATCCCTAGATGAGTGAGTCAAGCAACGTAAGCTAATGACAACCATTCAGCACAGTAAGAAGCATAAGAAGCATCCATCTAGCTTCCCAGAAACAAACATATCATGCTCCAAATGCAAATTTAACTAAATGGAGTAGCTGATTTTTACGCATTCCGATCACTTAACTAAATCGAGTAGCTGATTCCTACACACTTTCATCACTTAACAACACGGAGTAGCTAAACAGATCCACAACAAACTAGGATATCATCATCATCATGAATTAACACGCACAGTAAAACTAATCAGCTGGATATATGCAAAAAATCGAACAAACAAAACACGTGTACACTTCCAATTTTCGCTACAAAACAGCTTCCAATCGGAATCACAACATCAATCGAAGAGAATATACTGAAAAATACAAAAAAAGTATGTATCAGATGAGAGAAGAGACGAACAGGATACCGGTTTCAGAATCTGAGTGGTGTAAATGTGTGAAGCATTGTATCCGTAAGCTGATTGCACCTAGAAAAAAGGGAAAAACAATTCGTCAAATGAAAATGTCAATCGAGAGCAGAAAGTGACGGTGGTGAAGAGTATTACCTGATCGAGAAGGCGAGATGAAGAAACCAGAGGCGAGAGTGAAGCCACGCGCCTCCACATGTTTGATGCTTAGCAGAAAATTTCAAAATGGCTTCAGCGTTTGTTGATCGAGGAGACTTTCTGTCGAGCAGGCACCTGTGTTCATGCGTGTGACTGTGCTTTCAAAGGAATCAATTTTATGCGTCAAATCAAATCTGAGGAAAAGGAAATAAATCACTTTTTCTTTCCAATCTACCTGAAAAGATAATAACTATCGAAATGTATCGGTTTTTAAATATCAACCAGATCGAGTGGATTTGAAGTCCGACACTAGTTTAAATACTTTTGAGTTTATATACAACATTCACGTATTAATTAAGTATTAACATGTCAAAATCCAACACTAACACGTGAGGTAGTCTGCGGTACGTATGGCAATTTACCCGAGTATTTAAGGATGTGATTACACTGACGACTCCGAATTAGTAGTGCGAAGTAAAAATAAATAAATGAATAATATAGTTAGTATACTTTACCTACTCACAAGTTAATTAAAATTTGTTTGTAATTGAGTGGATAAGTATATCCATACTTTACTTGAGGTTATGGGTTCAACTACCTCACGATAAATATATATTTTCTTTCTATAATATACTAATATGACAATAATATTTTTGTTATGAAAATCGCAAGTTTCCTTGAGGTTATGGGTGCCTCAACACCCATCTTACTCACGATAAATATATATTTTTCTTTCTATAATATACTAATATGACAATAATATTTTTGTTGTGAAAATTATAAGTTAAATACAACCCATCTAAAATAAGCTTCTGGATTCGCCACTGGATGCTTACCGTGAGATCAATTTCATGGCAAACTACTAAGCAAAGATGAAAATTGCAAATTTTGATCAGAGGGAGACTGCAGTTTCACCTTTCGTCCCTCCATATGAGGTTTTTAATTAATCCCCATTGATAGAGTTCAATTGGATATGTATACTTAAACTGTTAAGACAGTTAGTCGGCCGATAATTGTATGTAATAAGTAATTCTAAGTTACTAGCATTGTTACAATTTATTAATTGAGTACATTTTCTCAATGATTACAACAATGAAAACTTGACTTAAGAGTATATTTGGACTCGGAACTTATAAAGTTAGTCAGCCCAGACAGGACCGGATCTGAGCATGTGCGAGGAGGCCCTCCGCACATGGCCCAACAGGTTTGGGGCTCATTTTATATACATACAAATAGTGGACTTCTAGAAATATTTATAGGTTTTGTTTAAATTTATTTGTTTGTTGTACTCGTTAAATATATGTATTCTTTAATAATTTATGTTTCTATAAAATTTAATTAGTTTCTATGTGATAATCTATAAACGTCAAATGATGATCATTTATTTTATTAATTTAAACAAATCATATGAAAACCTTTGCATTTAGTGTCAAACATTATAAAACTCACTTTAATCATTTATATTTATTAAAGGCAAAACATTAGTTTTTCACTTAAATCTTTTTTTCTTTTTGCACAGCAGTCAAAATAAATTCATTAAGAAGTTAAAAGTATACATAGTATAAAAAAATAATTGAACTTCAATTCAAAGGTTAACACGGCATTATTGCATTTGCAGTTTGAAATTTTATTTATTTATAGCCTAGAGAACAAAATTATGATATTAAAAAGAAAAAAAATGTACAGGACCCCTAAAAACTTGAGCCGGCTTTAGCCGAGAGTTATTTTGACTTTAAAATTTATTGTTTTTGCTTTTCTGTGAGCATAAAAAAATTTCTCTTAGCATAAAAAAGTTTAAATAGATGGGAATTACCATAATGTTAAAGAACATAAAATCTTTTATACATAAGAGTGGCCGAATAAAATCGTCATTTATTGTTACAATGCTACTAACAAGTAACATCATAGGTTAAAATACCATTTTTAACTTATGATACGATATGTCCATTGAAGCTCAATATTATCATCTCTTCCATTCCATTCAAGAAATGAAAACTACCTGAGGACTTGAATGAAAACTACCTGAGTACATTGACAAGATCATTCCTCTCGGGTTACAATTCTCAAGTTCAAAGTAGCATGCATATATACAACAATGCTGTCTCTAACGGCCCGCATCATTCTTTAAAAAATATAGAGAGGGGGTCGCGTCTTGCAAAATTAAGCTCATTCTGCGCTTTTCTATTGCATTTTTTTTTACAGTCATTGGAGCATGTTACACTTGGAGACCCGAGCAGTAAGAAGGCGAAGCAAGCGGCCAACTGAGGTCTTCGCTTCGAAACATTCGTCTTCTCAAGAATAAGAGGCTCATTCATCATGCATTGATTCTTTGTTGCTCCTTGTAACCAAATCATAGTTCATGGAAGCAAGTTGTGACAGATTCTGAAAGAGAAATTTTACAAAAGTGGTTACTTTAAAAAAATGTTGCAAACCATATTATTTCAACAGTGTATTTGGCGAGTCTCATACGCCAAAAATGTTTAATGGCGTCCCTAAAAGCTTTCCTATTGTTACCACACAATACACCCCAGTTATCTACATATGGTCTATTAACACCTAAAGTTTGTGGTTGCAATGTAAGTACCACACTCATTATTTGCTAGAAACTTGATTGAACACATACCCCAAAGGTCCTACCCGGGTGAGATGTCTTATTTATACATGTTCTCATTCAGCAGAATTAACATGATAATATTATAGCAACCTTATCTAAAACAGCTACATAAAAACTCACCTTGAAGGAGAAATTACTAAATGAGTACTTCACGTCAAGGGTAGGGCCACCACCAAAATCTGCTAAATTACCGCATTCATCTACCTGCTTTAGATAATAGAACATTATTTTAGATATTAATACAACATATAGGAAATAAGAATGTTGAATACTTTTAATTAGGTAAAACATGTAACTGATGATCTTTAAATGGAGTATCAAACAAATTATTTTTACTAGACCCGGAAGTCTGATTGGACCCAGCTTTTCGGAGGTCAATAAAGCATATTTGAGACAAAAACTAACATCTTCATCCTGCATGGCGCTGAATGAACCACTGCTACAAGAGGGACTGTCGGTCTCAGTGATGCTATCAAAATCACTTGCTCCACGAACATTCTCTTCTTCCGGGTTCCAAATATACCGGCTCATAAAGTAACTGGTATCATGTGCCTCAGCAGAAGGTATGAATGCTGCCTGGTGGGCAAGAAGATAAGTATATAAGGAAATGCAAACCATAGATTCTAACACTTCTTGAAGAAGAAAAGAATAAATGATTCCAAAAGAAATTTTGGGCTTCATTTATGCATTCCGAGTGTGCTTGTGGGAAGGCAAGTGTTATGGGGGTTAAAACTAGAAAACTAGATGAAGACCTTCTGCCTTGCAAGAGTGTCCCAGCTGATGTCCTTAAAATAAGCATGTCGTTTAACCTGGAAGTGAACAGGGACATTATAATTTTCTTATGTTGTTTGTACACGTAAAGAATCTCTTAGTTGTAATATTACCTCACCGGCACCTGTTGCACCTAGTCTTTGCACTGGATTTTCATTCAATAATCTGGAAAATGAAAGCAGAAAGTTATTTCGGCTACAAACTTTGATAGTGGGAGCGATATATGTTATCAAATAATAAGCACTCATTGTTGCCTTTAATGATTTGCATAAGCAACCCTTGCACCAAAAGAAAATAAATATTCAGCAAAATTTACAAAATCTTTATCAAATGAATCAAATTGGAACGGCCTAGTATATAGAAAATTATCTGCTTATTAATAAAATGATCAAGATGTATTCCTCTGTAACATTTAGCAGAAAGCTTGATTAAAATTCCAAATTGATGCCTTTCAATTTCTTTAGCAGAGTGCTTGTTTTTTCTCAAATTTTCACTCAGATAGTGCAGTGATTTAGGATGTGTGCAAATGATGACATGTAGCTGAAAGATTCTTGTAACTATCAGCCTCTGATAATAATTATTCAAGTACTACTTGTAACCAGATCAGATAAATGCTTGCAAGCTTCACATGGAGCTTACTTGTTAATTAAGTCATAAGCTTCAGAGCTCATTTCTTCTGGTACCTTTGGCCAATGTATGTCTCTATTGATAATATTGTTGAAAATTAGCTGCACCCGTGAAAGAAACATATCAATATAAAACTAATCTGTAGTTACACAATAAAACAAATGATAGAATATAAAATCATCATAGCATCAATGGTTATTAAGAGAAGATTACACGATTAGGAATTTGATTAGAGCATGTAACAGTACACTCTTCTGATATAGGCTTGAAAACGTAGCAAGAGTAAATTGTCACGGGAACGACGAGCATGTCTAAAAATATTGAGGAGTTCATTCAATATGTAACCAGAAAACTTTCTGACAGAGTAGGCAGGTAGATGACAAAAGAATTTTCATTGTAATCTCAGTCATCACTATATGAGTCTATGAATAGAAATTCATATTCTTAAATGAGCACCCACTCAAGTAGCTCGATCAAAAATGCCATGGGACCAAAAAGAGCATATTCACCAACAATGGGTACCCTAAGAACCTATTTTCACTTTAGCTGACACTCCAGAAACAAATACTCCAAGCAACCAAAGATAAAGTTAAGATATGATGATACTGTCTGATGATAGCCATCGTATACCTAATAAAACATTGGAATAATAGCATAAGATTCTGATACCCTTGCGTGAGTAACAGCAGAGATGGTGATTTCACTTTCACTTTCCAGAAATTAACCCCCATTTCTGGAAACATCACTTCTGTATGAGGTTCCATATTTTCAGGAAAAGGTTCATTATCGCATCAATTTCCCTGTCTTTACTGGCACAAATCCATTTCAAACTACGATGCTAGGGCCAGTCCATATCTGTCCCAAATATTTCTTGCATTTTGCCAGTGATCCTCATGCTGTTCTTTTCTCTATCGAAGAAGTAGGAAATAGGAATAGAGAATGACGAATCCTATTATTACATATTAGGCCATTAAGATTCCTTTAGACTCTCTTTCTTGCTGATATTAGGTACTATGTTCAGATTATAGTATCTAAAAGACTAAATCTGACACATTAATTTCTTTTTATTCCTCAAATATACATGAGATCAGTTTTAAGCATGTAATTGTGAAAGTAGAGCGAAGCCATAACATATGATAGAATAGGAATAGCAAAATGCGGTTTCCTATAAGAATTCAATTTGGTTACTTTTAAATCACTACTCAGAAGCATAAGCATCCATCAATGATCCCATTTAGCACATCAAGTTCACCAAGAATCAGTCCGTGGCTAAAAAAGGAGTGATTTGCAAAATCCACAAGTGATGAGAAGGAGAAATCCATCATTGTGCATCTCATTTCATTAAGATAATGACATATACAAGATGTACCTGAGGATGTTCTGCATTAAAAGGTGGAACACCTACTAGGAGCTCAAAAAGGATGACACCCACTGACCACCAATCAGCTGTTGCTCCTATCAAAAGAAAAAGGGTGGAGTGGAAAATGAGCAAGAATGGATCACCAGAGAAGTGTATACTGAAATCTTCATTCACAATGAGACAGATCCTAACCATGTCCCATGCCAAGAAGTATCTCGGGAGCCAAGTAGTCAGGAGTGCCAACAACTGAATGTTTCTTCCGCTGTTCTCTTTTCAGTGATGAATCGGCCACATTCTGATCATCCCTAATCAAAGCAGATGGCCCAGATAAGTCGTCTGTGCTGTTTATAAGACCAACCTTGGAGAGCCCAAAATCTGTCAACTGTAATTGTAGAAATGAGATTTGTGATGATAAATAGAATAATTTCATCATAAGTGTGAATATATCCTAAACCAGATAAGAATTACCGCGCATAAGACTAAATCTCTCTATGTGATCTTCCAAAAAACAACTGAATTATGGTAAACAAAACTCACACACCACAAAAGAATTTCCATGTCCATGGATTTTTTTTTTTTTTTTGAGCAAGTGAATGTATCTTATAGCTATGGAAATATGTTATTCTAATAGTTTTGAAATTAACTTCACCATTTTATTTGTGCCATAGCATGGAGTTGAGAGCACTCACTTGTTCAGTCGAACCTTGCTAAACAAAATTAGCTACTGGAATCTATGCTGCTAGTGAAGGATATATTACTAGCAGGGATGTTTTCAAATATAATTCTAAGATAAAGAACCACCACTCTAGCACCAATCAGAGAGATTTTAGGAGTTTATGTGAATTTCCACTATCTAAAAGGGGTGTAGCATACATACTATAAAGATTAGAAACTAACAATTTGGATTGTATAACAATGCACTTCTATATATTGACCTTGATGTGACCATCGGGACCTATCAGCAGATTATCGGGCTTCAAATCTCTGTGAATGACATTTAATGAGTGCAGATATTCCAGAGCAAGTACCTGGAAAAAAGAGAGAAAGTTACATCTAATATTTGGGAAGGGTAACAGTACAATATCATCTCTGACAAAAGAACATATCAGTGGCAGCAGAACTCCTTACGACTTCAGCAATATATATGCGTGCCATATCTTCTTCCAAGCAGCCCAGATTTCTCAGCAAAGAGAAAAGGTCTCCTCCATTTAAGTATTCCATAACTAGATAAAGATTTTCCCTACATGTGAAAGAATAGAAAAACCGAACCTGTTCATCATTAGATTACAGATTAGTAAGTACATAACAAAGTTATCCGGTTCGTCTTATTCTCGCATATGAAAGATTGAAGTAGTAGCATCTCCTCACCACAAAAGGATTGCGAACAGATATCAAAATATCACGCTCGGCTAAGATACTCTCGACTGCATTTTTGCGAATCATGTCTGCTTTCTTTAGAACCTGTAAAGTTTCTAAGATGAAGTTTATCAGAAAGATATTACATCTATTAATTCATGTAACTGGTAGAGTAGTTCTGATGTTTTACTTCACGCTAAGGATACTAGTCTGACCTTAATCGCAAACAAATCGCCAGTTGACCTTTTCCTAGCCAGGAAAACTCGTCCAAAAGCACCTCTGCTAATAGGTTTAATTATTTCAAAATCTTCAATGGATGTCCGATCCTTAGTGCACAGATTTATAGGGCTCGCACGCAAACTGCGAATAGTATCTTCTTCCGAAGGACTATCCTCGTCAGCGACTAAATGCAGTGAATCTCCCTTTTCATCATCAATCTGGCCACACAGAAATACATATTTCTCCCTGAGAGTACAAAATAAGACTAATGAAAATCAAATCCAAAAAGGAACAACATAGCAGCCTAGCTAAACAGGTTAAATTTTCAAAGTTCCAACTCCCATTGTCTTCTACCCACGACACTAAATGTCAGTATGAGTGCATCTGGGAGGAGTAAAAAACTTTAGAGATGTAATAGTTCAACAAATTCCATCTGCCACAGTCCAAATTCCATTTCCTAATGTGGTGTCGCGAATCGATATTGCAAAGGTCCACTTGTTTTACACAATGCAAATCTGACATCTTTTGAGCAAACAGGATCAGGTTCCATTGCTTATGTTCAGTAGGCTTCTTCATTTATCCTAATCATAAGAATTGTTATATGTCCAACAAAAAAATTTCGCTCTGATTAGCAACATATGTTTAAGAGATTTTCTATCAGGAAAACAGAACCCCGGTGTTTATGAAATATGAGAGCTAATTTCCTCTATGTTTAAGACATGCGAGTAGAATACAAACTTAAAGCGAAAACACTCTTCACGCTTTACAGTGACGAAGCAGCAGGAAGATTTATATAATATATACATGAAAGTGCAGGAATGTTCACAACCGGAATTGAACTCACTGTAATAATTTCTCTATGCACCTCCCGAATGTCTCTACGACAAGAGCATCCACCTTCCTATCTTGGATGGCATATTTGAGGTCTTCAAGTCGCTCAATCATATACTCCAGTGTGCTGTAATCATTGCTGTTGACATTGATTACTGATCGAGCAATATCCAGCAGCTTATGTATCTATCATGCCAGTTCATGGAGCAATTAGTGAGATGAATAAAGCAAATAGCCTAACGCTAACTTGCCGACTCCAATTCTCTGAATTTGTAATGAATTGATTGACATTAAAACGGTTAACTTCATGAACACCATTCACCCGTAGAAAAAATTAAAATTAAATAAAATTGTGAAAAATCCAAAGTTGGATGATGGCTATATAGCCATAGAAGATGCAGACTGAATGAAATTAATACCTGCTCATAACTTTCAAACTCAGATATTGTTTTCCTGCCACTGAGAAGAAGCTCTATCTGAGACATTCTTGGAGTAACTAAGGGTGAACGGGGAGTCAAGCTCCCTGCAGATGATGCCTTCTTGCTTCGATCATATGATGCATTCAATGAGCCGTGAAACTCATCGACAATAAAAGAGTTGTCAGCATCAAACCCACAATCCAGGATATCTTCCGAGTAGTGACTAGAAAAAGTGGTCCTCTTAGGAACCAGCTCATCCAACTCCCGCGCATTTGATACAGACACTAACGCATTTTCAGGACTTTCTAGTCCTGTATCTATGCTTTTCGGTGTTAAGAACTCAATTATCTTTTCAAGAGTGTCAGCAACTCTTTCAAGTCGCTCATTAACATTTAAACCCTTCAAATCACACCTGTCTGCAACTGTACAAATTCTAGAGTGCTGCTCTACATATACTGTTGGTATTTCAACTTCACATATTCGGCAAATGAACGAATCTTCGTATGTCATATGTTGTTGATCCCAACATCCCCAATTATGTCTCTGCGATTTCATGGGGTCTTCTGAATGTTCCACCTGACTAACTGAATTACCTATATTTTCAGCACCTTCCTTGTGTTTCAAGTTATCAAGTTTTCCCTTAGATGGAGTTTCAGTATGATCATGGTCTTTTCTATTTTTTTCAGCTGCAGATGGAAGTTTCTTCCAAGATGACATCCTAATGCTAGCTCCAGATGAAGCAACACTTTTAGCGGGGCTTACCTCTTCGGCTACATGATCTTGATCGTTTTTGTCCTGTTCGTAGATCTTATTAAGTTCTTTCTCGATGCGCTCTGGGTATACACCAAGATCACTTAGCTTGTGTGCAGCCAGCACATGATCTTCTTCATAGCCACTCTCCTTCTGGAACTGAACTAATCTAGTGCACCGGGTTAGGATAAACAAGAGGCGTGTATGAACTTGCTTTAGTGTACCCATGGGTAGCTCTTGACGCCTATCGTCTAGCTTCTGTACAATGGCATCACACTTTGACCAAAATTCACCAGGTGACATCTTTGCACACTTCCTCGCGATTACCAACAAATCCTCCAAACATTCTTTCCAATCTGGATGGGATCCTGAAGTTTCCTCGAGTACGCACACCAAATCCCCAGCAAATATGCCCAAGTCAGCATTTACTTCTTCCTTTAATTTATCAAATTTTGATCGTACCATCAACATAATTTCCTGCAATACATAACATAATCGTATTAGATGAATTACTACCAGTAAATACATGATACCCTAGTCCTAAAAATAGAACCAGAAGATACAGGTAAAGTGTCACATACTTCCATTCGACCTATGGCACGAGATTTCCAAAATGGAAGTGCCCGGACACCTTTCGAATCAAGTTCATGAGAAAAGCTCTTGATATCTGGTACTCGTTTCTTACGACCACTGGTCAGACGCAGAATAGCCTGGAAACGTGGAGATTGCATTTCCTTGGCGAAAGCAGAATTGCAACCCTGCAATGATTTCAATCCATGAAGCGAGCATTATTGGATGGTAAAAACAAATCCAATACCAAAAAAAACTATGACTGATTACCTCTGACACCGTCCGGCTAGGTGAAGGAATCCTCAATGATTTTGATTGGCACCAGTGGACCTTCTTGCCTACAAACAGAATGCATCATCAATACCGAAAATGAACAAATAATTCTTAACATCTAACTTTCATTAACTCTTTATGGACACAAGAATCACAAGCCAGGTCTGTGACAGTGTCCCCTAAAGCATTTTCACTCCAGAACAGGACATCGAGATTCGTCCAAGGAGCATTCGGGTAGAGTCCATTCATTACTCGTGAAATACGTTCAGCATTTAAAAAAACACTACAATCTTTCCTTATACCGATTCGTCTAAACCATTAACTACCATCCAATTGCATTGCTCCAAGTTCATTCTAAAACTTCTCATTCCTTCATTTTCCACGGAATCTCAGAGTAACTAAAATGCATTTAGAAATTAGAATAAACTGCCAGTACACATTCAGAACGAGCTACAAATGCACCAAAAAGAACCCGAATAAATAACGAATTCCACCTTGTTCGACAGAAGTGGAAGCATATTGCTGAAAAGCTGACGATCTAGGTCTCAATTCCCCAACCTCTTCCCCTTTCGCCGCCTCGAAATCCGGCTGCTCAGTCCCGATAGAATTAGCGTGGTGCAGGAGCGTGGAGCGCGTCCTGATCTGATTGAGTCCGAGCTTGGCCGTGATATCGGAATCGTCACTCCCGGAGTCTCCGTCGTCATCGGAACTCCCCTCCTCCTGTCTCTGCCGAGTCGGAATCGGCGGGATTTTACGCAGCTTGATGATCGACGGCGAGAGAGGGTTTTTGCTGTCGGACGGTGGCGGATTGGTTGCTGGACCCGGTCCGGAAGTCGACATTGTGAAAATCCGATCATTCGCTTCCCATTGCTGTTGCTTTTGCTGCTGATTCGGATCGAATAATCGATGAAGAAGAAGAAGAAGAAGGAGGATCAGAATTGGGGTTTCCAGATTCTGCAATTGAGGTGAGAGAGAAGAGAGAGAGAAGAGATTTTCGCGGGAAAATGTGATGGGTTAGAGGAAGACACGTCAGTCGTCAGTTCAAATGGGTTCTCCTAGAAACGTGCTTCCCTCTAATGGCGAGGATCTCATAGATCCCAACTACATTCTTAGTTTGCTGAGTTTATCGGTCATTCATTTTTCGTCGTCATCTCATCTACAAGGAAGGAAATAAAAACAAGTGTGAGAAAAACCTCAATGAGTGTTCAATGATTTTTGTGTGAAACTTTCATTAAAATCATAACAATAAAAAAAACAAGAACTTGAATCCAATATACTTTCAATAACGTGTATTTTTCAGAAAAATAGTATTTCATGCCGCTCCTTATAACCCCACAGTAAAACAGACCTTATGTCTCCCTGATAGTCGATCAAACTATCCAGTCAGGACCCTGCCATGGTACATGGGTGGAATTATCTACGACCCAACTAAATCAGTGAAGGCTTCTATCACTAGATTTAAAGGGAATGAGCAAAGGAAACCGACAAGTAACGCCAGACACAACTGACCAAACTACAAGCCAATTAACCTAAACCAAACGTATATATCTTTCTTGAATGGTCAATGAAAAAAAATAACAATCATGTCAATAAAAATATCTTTCAAAAATCAGCGGAAGCATGCAAAGACTCTTTCGTGATTTTCTTTCTTTGCAAAAGAACGTGCATTTTAGAAACCATGCAATACTTATATATAATTTGGAAACATATTAAAATACCTTCCATGTTTTAAAAATAGTACATATATATAATTTTGGGTAGAACACTCACCTTTGAAGGTTAGGAAGAGCAAGAACTAAGAAAATACTTGCAAGAAGAATAAGCTACAAACTTGAAAGTAAAAGAGTAGTACTTGAAGATTTTTTTTGAGAGAAATATTTAGAAGTTGTGTGGGTAAAAGTGGCTGCAAAAGGGGGTATTTATAGGTAGGAAATGAGGGTAAGTTAAAGGGTTGAAGAGCTTAAAATAAATTGCAATTTAAATGGCTTAAATTGCACTTAAAACTCACATAAAATCAACAATAAAAGTGCCAAAATAAAGAGGCCAATCAATTTTTTTTCAAAACATTTAAACACAATAACTAATGATAAAAGGATAAGATTTTACTAGGGAAAAAGTTCAAAAACGTTTTGGTACATATGTCATTTGTACAAAATAATAAAATGTGACACACCAAAAATACACCACTTAGAGCAAATAAATTCAACAAAAAATTAGACATGCACATATAACAATTAAAATTAAATATTAAACATGCATAGAAAATAATTAACTTACAAGTAGACATGCCTAAGTAACATAAAAGAATAACATAAGAAACTAAACGAAAAGAAAAGAAGAGCATTCATCGAAACATAGCCGAAACGTAGCACGAAACAATCGAAGTTGCAAGAGACCTTTCGTACCGTAACATGAAAAATAAATAAAAGTATTTTATTCATTAAAATAAACCTCAAGTTACCAAACTCTTATATTTAGAAAACAATAAAAATAGCACTTTAATTTCTAAACATGAAGAGAGTAACACACACATAAAGTCATGCGTGCAAATTATATAATAACATGAAGACATACATGCAAATTACATAATTAAAAAAATGGCTCTTCACATTATACATCAATCAAATAAAACATAAAATAATTAAAAGGAAGACTCTTCAACATAAATAATCAATAAAGCACATACATAAAGACTTGCATTTTAAATAAAACAATTAAAATTAAACTCTTAGACTTCTTCTAACTTAACTACTATTTATATACATATAATGAACTTACATAAAGGCAATTAAAGTTAACCTTTAAAACTCTAATCAAGCAACACAAATAATTACATACATTAAGATACATAATTAAAATGACACTCTTCACATTACACATCATTCAAAGCAAACAAATAAGTCCATGCATACATTAACAAGTTACATAAACTTTTAAAACAAATATAATAAACATATAGACAATAACACAATGAAATTCCAATAATTCATATATATTTCATGCCAATAAACTAACACTATTAAAAACATATAAGAACAAAAATACCAAGGTACGTCAAAATCTGGGGTGTCACAATCACATAAGGGGTGTCACTTTCTATCAGGATTTGCGGACTGTGGGTGGTGTTATGCATCCCACTCCCACATACCGCCATGCATGCTATGCTTTGGGATTGCTCGATGACGACAAATAATATATCCATGCTATTAGGGAAGCAAGGTTTTGGGGTTCCAAACGCTAACTTTGACATTTGTTTCAATAATTCTAGTATCTCCAAGCAGTATTCCTATTTGAAAAAAATACATGGGAGTATCTAGCTGACGACATCCAGTATATCATGCAAATGAAGTTGAATAATCCTGGTATATATGTCAATATTCTATTCGAGTTATGTTTTTTACAATCTCTAAACTTTATGTAATACTCCCTTCATTCATTTAATTTAAGGTTTACATTTTGTTTAAAGTTTAACGTTTATTTTTTGATATTTTATTTATGATGTCTCTTACTTTTTCTATCCTTTCTCTTACTTATTACAATCTACTTACTATTTTATTTCATTTCCTTAAAATGCACATCAAATCAAAATTTAAACCTTTTAAAAGACCGGAGGAGTATTTAATATGCTAATTTTATTTCTCAAAATTTCAATGTATATAGTGCTTGAGAATTGAAGAATTTTTCTCTTGCAGAGTTCCTTTCTTGGAATAGATTCAACTTTAGTTAGACTGAGGTATGTCCATGCCCGCAGCATAGTCATATAATTGTATGAATAATTAAATATTAAAATACATATCATACGATATTGATGATATGATTAAGCAACACATCCATTTGTATACATCTCTCACCGAGGAACAAAGGACTGGATGCAGTCGATTCTGGTAGTGGTGTAGTTTTCCTTCTCTACGGTTATGGTGGCACACGAAAGACACTTTTGTGGAAGACAATGTGTTCTGAATTATGTGATACATGCATGTGATATTGATCTCCCAGTTGCATAGAGTGGTATAGATTTTCTACTTATTCTGGTGGTCCACACTCCAGATTAAATATTCCTTTGCATGTCGATGAAACTTCTACGTCCAGTAGGATCATCCCCCGTCAACAATCTTACAAGACTCTTGAAGAATACAAACTTAATAATTTGGGATGAGGCACCCATGACTAACAAGTTTTGTTTTGTGACTGTTGACCACAGTCCAAGGGACATAATGAGATGCTAACATGGTAGAGAATCAAACAAGTTATTTGGTGGATTGGTTGTGGTGTTTTTTATGGAGATTTTAGATAGATATTGTCAATCATGTCTGAGGGTAGCAAGCAAGACATAGTCCACGCATGTTTTTGCTCATAGAATAAGCTTTCGAGTTTGTGTCATATATTGAAGCTTACTAAGAACATGTTCCCGCATGTATTTTTCTAACATTTTATATAAATTATAAGGTTTTAAATATAATTTTTATATTTGAAATACATATTAATATTATGTTTCATATTAAGTATTTGAAATTTATTTTATTCAATTTAGCCTGGGCACTCACAAGCTAAGATTGAGAGTGTTAGGGTGTTTGTTGATTAATTGTTGAAGGTTGGAGATGGTGAAGTTGGTCGTGATAATGATGGTGAGGTAGAATATAAATTTTTATGTGATGTTTTGATTCGTTCTACGGGTGAACCAATTGATGCAATAGTTGAGAGCAAATATACTAGAATATTAGACCATACTGACAATGTTTAGTACTTCCAGGATAGAATTATTCTTGCCCCGACAATGAGATAGTCAAGAAAGTCAAAGATTATATCATATCTCTTTTACTCGGAGATGCCCTTCATGAGTTCAGATAGCACATGCCCTGACGAAGTGGATATTGTCATGGAGAATTTTGCTCTTGCTGAGATTGAAGAGTTCCTTTATAGAAACAAGTTCTACTTGAGTGAGATTGAAGGTATGCCCAAGCTGAAAATGTAGTTATAGATAATGGCATGGATAATTTGATATTTTGAGAAATTTCCTACGATGTTGATGATAAAATTGAGCAGCACAACTGTTTGTATTCATCTCTCATCGATGCCATTATGGTAGAGAATCGAACAAGTTATTTGGTGGATTTTAGTAGTATAATGGATGTCGCCGATTCTGGTAGTGGTGAAGTTTCCTTTCTCTATTTTTATAGTGGTAGACATGTCACATGATATTTGAAAGTGCAAGTGTTTATGTAGTGATACATCAACAATGCCACTAACACTATTGATATCTGATTGCAGGGTATTTTAGGAATATTGCCTTCTTCTAAACCTAATCAAGTTCCACGGTTTTGTGTTTAGTAAGTTATTTGTTTTAGGCCGAAGACTTAAAGGAGTCAATGGATGAAAGGACTCTTAGGAGATAAAGATTGAGAGATCGAGTGATAGAAGATTCTCTGAAGAGGCCTGATTGAAGTTAACTCCTGAAGATAAGGACAAGCAAGAAATAGAAGATCTGTTCTGGAGATCGAGCAACTATATATATGAGATCAAGAATAGAAAGAAGTACCGAGACTATAGAGAATTCAGCCTTTAAGTGTTTAGAGTCTTGATACTGTTTACTAAACTGTGAAACTATTCTAGTGATAGAGTGTGTAGCTCGAATCATCTAGTTCATTACTAGTAGAATAGTTTAGAATAGGTAAAACTGTTCTAAGTGTTTGGTTTGTGTATTCAAGGTTTCATCTTGTGAAACTTGAATATTATTTTGATTCACATAGTGGATTTTTGCCTGAACGGCTCGGCTGGTATATTATACCAGCTCAGAAAAACAACTCTGTCTTCTTTACTTTATTTCCACTGTACTTTGTTTTTCTGGTTAAGTCAGTGTTACTTACATTGTTGCTTCAACAATAAGCTTTCAAGTAAGAAACAGTGCAAGTCCGGGTCCTAATATTCTTTCAATTGGCATCAAGAGCCAGGCACTTAATTCATAAGTGTGTGGACTTGTACTAGCTATGGATAACCCCAGCGCAAATAGACTGCCAATATTTGATGGTAACAACTATTTGTACTGGCAAACAAGACTTAGAACACACATCAAATCAATTGATGTTCGCTCATGGAGAGCTGTCTTGGAAGGGTACAGGGTACCAAAACTACCCGCCGATGCTGATGGCGATGTAGTGGTAAAACCTGAGAATCAATGGACTAATGATGAATGGAATGGATCTGCCTATATTGAAAAAGCTCTCAATGCTATTTTCGGTAATGTTGATTCACATATGTTCATGTTGATTCAAAACTGTACCACGGCTAAACAAGCTTGGGAAATCTTACAAACTCACTGTGAAGGTGATGCAAGTGTTAAAGAAAGCAAAGCTAGACCACTTTGGAGTCAGTACGAGAGGATGAGAATGGGAGAAGATGAATCAATCACCTCCTACTTTGAAAAACTCCGTACTATCTCCAATGAATGTCAGAGGGTTGGTGAACCAATCTCAAACAAACAACTTGTGTCTAAAGCAGTTAGGAGTTTGTCTTCCAAGTATGATACCAAGCGTACCATACTTGAAGATACCAAGAATTTAGCAACAAGGACTTCAATACTCTCATGAACAATCTCAAAACATATGAGATGGGTTTGGAAGAGCAATCGAAGAACAAAACCAAAGCAATTTCATTATACACTGCCTCTAAGGACAACCTAGAGTTGGAAGGGGATTCAAGTGAGAATGAAGAACTTTCTCTAGCTGCCTTTCAAAAATTGGTGAAAACGTTTAACAGAGCTAAACCTTTTGCTACTGAGAAATCAATAGCCAAGTCCTCTGAAAAATTCAAAAATGATCCAAAAGCACTAGAGAAAATTCAATGCTTTGAGTGCAAAGGCTGGGGACACTACAAGCATGAATGTGTTAACACCCTAAGAAAGGCTGGAAAGTTGTACTACGTAAGCATTAGTGATTCTGAGGAGGAAGCTGAACTCAGCAATGATTCCTCAGATCCTGAAACTCGTCAAGTTATGTCCCTATCCACAATCATCTCAAGTGAAAATAAGTATTGGTCTAGCAGTGAGATCAACAACTCACTGGATCATACAGTTTATCTTGACTATGATGATTCCTCTTATGTGGATATGTTCAATGATACCACTGATGAGTCACCTACTAAGCTTAAGTGTCTGCATGGTTCTCTCATATCGGAAACAGAATACCCCTTCGAGGAAGAGTTCACACAGGATCAAATGATCTGTGAATTGAAACAGATGTATGAGGATCTAGTGAGAAAGATGAAACAAGCCAAGACATCCGTCAGATTACTGGAAAGGGAGAATCAAGGTCTAAAGGACACTGTGGTACACTTGGAGGTGGTCCTTACCATAAAAGAGGTTGAGCTAGAGAAGCTAACAAAAACATTGCAGGAAGCTGAGACTGTTATGGCCAAATGGAACTCAAGCTCAACAAAACTTTCTGAGGTACTTGATTTAGGTAATGATGGAACAACTGGCTTGGGTTTCCAGTCTACTGAGTCAACATTCAATGAAAAGGAAAAAGATAAAGATTTTGAGTTTTTAAAAGATGCTCCTAAGTTTGTTAAAGAAAAGGCAAATGGTAAAAAGGTCTTAGTGTGTCAATTTTGTCTCAAAACTGGACATAAAAAACACTTTTGCTATCTTTACAAAAAATCTTTAATGAAAGTTTCTAAAGGAAAGACTGTAGATTCGGATGCTGAGGCTGTCACTGTTGAAAAAGGAACAAAGAAAAAAATCTGAAAAACCTAGTGTTGAATCAGTAGTGACTGCAACAGCAACTGTTACAAACAGTAAGATTGCTCAGAAAGTCTGGAAACCCAAAGCTAAGCTTGTATGTCATGTTGCTATGTCCATTGTAACTTCTAATGACACAGGCATGTGGTACTTTGATAGTGGATGTTCTAGACATATGACAGGTACAAAAGGGTATCTTAAGGATATTGTGCCACATAACTCTGGCCGAGTTACTTATGGGGGTGGCACACAAGGAAAGGTTCTTGGTAAAGTCAGTTTGAATCTAAATGGAGTACCTAATCTTAAGGATGTTTTACTCATTGATGGTTTAACAGCCAACTTGCTGAGCATTCGTCATATTTGTGATGATAATCTGCGTGTTTTCTTTGACAAATTATCTTGTACTGTCTTTAATGATGATTATGAGATTGTGATGTCTGGTACTAGATCTGCAGATATTTGCTATGTTATGAACACAATTCTAAAATGCAACTCAGCTCAGTTAAGTGAATCAGTTATGTGGCACAAGAAATTGGGTCATGTTAATTACAGGAACCTAGAACGTCTTGTAAAGTTTGAAGCTGTCCTTGGAATCCCTAAACTCACCAGCCCAAATAAATTAGTTTGTGGAGACTGTTTGAAGGGAAAGCAAATCCGAGCTTCTCATCAACCACTTGTAGTGGACAGTCAAAAACCTGGAACTAATGCATGTTTTGATCTTCTTCATATGGATTTGATGGGTCCAATAGAAGTTGCTAGTCTTGCAGGAAAGCTATACATATTTGTTATTGTTGATGAATTTTCTCGTTATACTTGGGTGTCATTCTTGAAAGAAAAGTCTGAAACATTCACCTTTTTCAAAATGCTATACATGCGTTTTAAAAATGTTTATAACAAATGTGTCAAAAGAATCCGGTCTGATCATGGAAGAGAATTCGAAAATCAATTCTTCTCTCTCTTCTGTGACAAGAAAGGAATCTCCCATGAGTTTTCAGCACCTAAAACTCCACAACAAAATGGAATTGTTGAGCGTAAGAACAGAAACTGCAAGAAATGGGTAGAGTCATGCTTAGTTCTATGAATTTATCCAAGAGGTTGTGGGCTGAAGCTATTAACACTGCCTGTCACATCATAAATAGAGTGTATCTTAGACCTGGCACTCAATCCACTCCCTATGAGATTTTGAATGGCAAGAAGCCAAACCTTAAATACATGCATGTTTTTGGTTGTGTGTGCTTCATTTTGAATGACAGAGAATACTTGGGAAAGTTCGATGACAAGAGTGAAAAAGGCATCTTTGTAGGTTACTCTACTAACAGCCATGCATACAGGGTCTACAATCCAAGGACAAGAAGTGTACAAGAATCAGTGAATGTCAAGTTTGATGATAGCACATGCTTCATACCAAAAGTGGACATTTCTGGATCCGAAATGATGTGTACTGAGACACATAGATCTGATGAACAGGTTCCAGTTGCAGTACCATAACCACCATTCACAGACGAACAGGTTGCTGAACCAGCTGTTGATGCAACACTGGAGTCAAGTGAGTCCGATGACTCAGACAGTGAGGTGTTACCCACACAGGTTGATGAACAGGTAACTGGATCAACAATGGACAATACCAGAAGGGATCCACCGCTTAAGGTACAAAAGGATCATCCTCACACTCAGATTATTGGTAATCCCAGTAATGGGAGGACTCTTCGAGTTCAACCTAGGAAGAACTATAAAGAAATGCTACGTTCTAACATTTGTACTGCTACTGAGTGTAATGTTGTCTTATCCACTTGCTTTGTGTCTCTTGTTGAACCCAAGAATGTGAAAGAAGCCCTAAAAGATGAATTTTGGGTTGAGGCTATGCAGGAGGAACTACACCAGTTCAGGGCTAATGATGTCTGGGACTTAGTACCCAGACCTGACAATGTCAATGTTGCTGGATCAAAATGGATTTTTAAAAATAAAAGCAATGAACATGGTGTAGTTACTCGAAACAAAGCCCGTCTAGTTGCACAGGGATTCACTCAAGTTGAAGGTGTTGACTTTGATGAAACTTTTGCTCCTGTAGCTAGGTTAGAGTCCATCCGACTTTTGCTAGCCATAGCCTGTTTTCTCAAAATCACTCTTCAACAAATGGATATAAAAGGAGCTTTTCTAAATGGCTTTATTGACAAAGATATCTATGTTGAACAACCAAAAGGATTTGAAGATCCACATTTACCAAATCATGTTTTCAAACTCAAAAAGGCTTTGTATGGTTTGAAACAAGAACCTCGTGCTTGGTATGATAGGTTGAAATCTTTCCATCTTGAACTTGGTTTTACCCATGGTGAAGTAGATAAAACTTTGTTTATTATGCGAAAAGGAAAAGATATCCTTGTGGCTCAGATCTATGTTGATGACATTGTTTTGGGATCAACTAACGATACTCTAGTCAAAAAGTTTGTTCAAGATATGTCAGGTAACTTTGAGATGAGCTTAATTGGAGAACTCAACTACTTTCTTGGTTTACAAATCAAGCAGTCCAAGGACGGTTTGTTTCTCTCTCAGGAGAAATATGCAAGGAACCTGATCAAGAAATTTGGTATGGACGGATCCAAGAATTCTACATCCCCCATGTCCTCAGTTCTCAAGCTCAGCAAATCTGATGTTGGAGATGCAATTGATCCAACACTGTATCGATCCATGATAGGAAGCCTTCTCTACCTGTCTGCCAGCAGACCTGACATTATGTTTGTTGTGTGTGTGTGTGCAAGGTACCAATCCAACCCCCTAACCACTCATCTCTCTGCAGTTAAATGCATTCTTAAATACATACCGGGCACTGCATCTCTTGGTTTATGGTACACTAAAGACACAAACACTGATCTTGTTGGGTTCAGTGAATCAAACTGGGCAGGTGATATAGATGATCGAAAATCCACGAGTGGTGGGTGTTTCTATCTGGGGAGAAACTTGGTATCATGGTATAGTAGAAAACAGAATTGTGTGTCTTTGTCTACTGCTGAGTCTGAACATGTTGCTGCAGGTAGTTGTGTCACTCAATTGATTTGGTTGAAAAATATGCTAACTGATTATGGTCTTAAGAGTGACACATTACTCATGTTTTGTGATAACCTCAGTGCCATTAATATCTCTAAGAATCCTGTACAACACTCCCGTACCAAGCATATAGATATAAGGCATCATTTCCTTAGGGACTTAGTAAATCTACAAGTTGTGGACATCCAGCATATAGAAACCAATAATCAACTTGCAGACATCTTTACAAAGCCCCTAGACTCTGAGAGATTCTTCAGTTTGCGAAGATCTCTTGGTATGTGTACAATATGATCCTTTGTTGACTGCACTGTTGACTCAACATCACAGTCTAACAGTGTATTTTGTGTGTGATGTCGTACTTGCTATTTGTCTATCTTTGTTTTGTCTTAAGTTTTCATTTGACTAGTGTTCAGGCTCCTGCATCTTACTTGAGCAATCTCACTAGGTCAGTACTTTAGTGTGATGTCTTATTCTAGCACATTCTCCTCGATTCTGACTCTTGCAGCACTGCAATTACCTGCTATGGAAGTAATAAAAAATGGAAAAAGAGCCCAACGGAAGCCAATGCAAAAAGAGCCCAATGATGGCCACATGGAAAAATAGCCCAATGGAGGCATATTTTTTACATTTGTTTTGTTGGCAATCTCTGAGTAAATCCAGGTTGTTATATTACACCTTGACTCTCTAAGACTACATTGAGTCATCTGATTACTTATCCAGAGCCCAACACTTTCCTGTTTTTAATGAATTCCGTGATTTCCTATCTCTTCTTCTATCATCTCTGTGCTAGTCTTTGCATTCACTCTTGTGTATAACCCTAGTGTTTTATCTCAAAATAGATACTGCAGGTTGGCCTGTCTACTATGTCTCTGAATTTTAGTATTTTTCTTGTCTGTGTTTTACTTGTCTTGTTATGTTCCGGGTTTGTCTTGAGGGGGAGTGGGAAACTGAGTTATCTGTTGTGTCCTGCATTGTCATGGCCGTTGTTTTAGGATTAGTGCCACTGTTCACTCAACAGTAGCCAGGGAAACACAAACTGTCACTACAACTATGATACCATGAGTCTATCAAAGTAGAGACGGTCACTATTCTCGTATGCTTTAATTGACTATATCACTTGAATCAGTTTGTGTATTGTGCCTATTTTTTTTGAAAATACATATGCAGTGCTTTGTATGTATTATTGAATGAGCAGATAACGAGGAAGATGAAGAGTCACGTACAAGCCAAACACTGCCCATAATCATTGCATCTTACAAGTAACGGCTGCTGCCTTAATTGCTGAACCAATAGTTACAATGCTTGGTTCAGGTGCATGATTACTATCTATACTCTACTTTTGGATTCCCCATAAATCCCCACAGACGCCTGTTTCCCTCTCCACTATTCCTCACATCCCAAAAAGCACTAATTTCTCAGCACTATTCTCTCTACCTACTTCCAATTCACCGAGAAAATTCCCAAACCCTAACTATGGACAAATTGGTGCAAGTTGCCCAAATTGTTGACTCTTCCGTACCACTTGTCCCTTACCCAACCTCCTCTGACTACTCCGACCAAGCACCACCACAGGTAGATGTTACTGATGACTCTGCAAAGAGTAATGTGAAGCGTCGCAGGTTGAACTTTGATGAGGAAACAGGGGGAGAGGCTCAAGAAGGTGATCTAACAGGAGAGTCACGGGATGTTGCTCACAGTGATGATGAGACAGTCCCTGGGCCATTGGATAACTTAAAGGAACGGGCACTGGAAAGGCACCGGTTGGAACAGGAAGCAGCTAAGGAAAATTGGCGTCAGGAAAGGGAAGAGGAGAAAGAGCAAAGGAGGCTTGCCAGAGATGCCTTCCGGCAAAGAATAGCTGAAGCAAGTGTTGGTTCTGAACAACACAGTGCAGAGGGCCAAGGAGATGAAGTCCAGGCTGAAGAGGACTCAGACGAGGAGGATAATTCCTCTGATGATGACGTTGCTGATCAAACAGCATCTGAGTCTGAGGAGAATGAGGAACTGGAAGAAGAGGACTTTGTCCCTGATGTGCCCAATTCCACCGTTGAGTACTCCGACTTTGAGGAACCCAGGTACACTGATACTTTCTATACTCCAAGGATTGCCTCTCACTGGCCATTGTTTGCTCATAGACCAATCTTGAGTGAAAAACTTGTGCATGAACCCTCCTTTACTGAGTATCGCCTGTATGAGTTTTTGGAAGTTCGAGGTATGATAGGTACTGTGGAAGGACTAGATGCCTTCTCTCCTACTGTGATTAGGGAATTCTACTGCAACTTGTCCAAGAATTTTGCTAACCCAGACTCTCCAAAGTTTGGAAGAGCCTTTCTCAGGGGCGACATATGAGTTCTCAGTGGCGAAAATCAATGAATTCTTTGATACGCCCAACATAGAGGAACCCCCTCTTGAGGTTAGCATGGATGCTGTAGCAAGGGAGCTCACTGGTGGACGGATGACACAATGGGCCTCAAAGTTTCCGGCAAAGCATCTCACAGCTATGATGGCTGTTTTGTTTCGACTCTGTATCCACAACTGGATCCCAACCAAGAACAACAACTTGGTTACTGCCACTGTTGGTGTATTACTGTACAAATTGAAGATGGGGATCCCAATAAACTTTGGGCAATATGTTTTCAACAGGATTGGAGAATTCACTGACAAAGGGGATGTGGGTGTGTGCATGTATCCTTACATGATACATGGTTTCTTGAAGGATGAAGGGTTTGCTCCTACTGCCACTGACAGGATGCAAACTAAATTTGAATCCATCAAGGTTACTCATCAAACTCTCACAACTAACAGAGTGCAGGATTTGCCATGGAGTGAGGATCAACCTGTCCCAATACCAGCCCCTCCAGTTGATGTTGCCCCCATTGTGGTTGGAATAGTCTTGTTCCCGCATTTACCCAGGCCTCTGAACCAGTTTGAGCAAGGGATCATTGATCAAATAGCTGCCTTGGATGTTCAGATTCGAGGATGCTTGAGCAGCGCAGGAATTTGGCAGCGCTCCTTCCTCCACAACAAGGGGGAGAAGAAGATGAAGATCTAAACCTGGATGATGATGGAGATGCTCAAATGGATGAGGCTGCCCAGGAGAACCATGATGAAGGAGAGGAGTCGGAGTCTGGCTCAAATGTGTTTTGAATTTGTGTTTTAATTTCTGTCTATTTTAAAACAATGGTCTGTAATATTTGAATATTTGGTTGTGAACTTGCTTGTGTATGTTTTGTTATCTAATTTGGTATGTCCTTCTGTCAAGGGGGAGTATTACTTGATTAGCTGTGTTTGTTTCTAGTTTACATGATTAGGTGTTGTGAAGTAAGGCACTAAGGGGGAGATTGAAAGTGATTTATGTAGTGATACATCAACAATGCCACTAACACTATTGATATCTGATTGCAGGGTATTTTAGGAATATTGCCTTCTAAACCTAATCAAGTTCCAAGGTTTTGTGTTTAGTAAGTTATTTGTTTCAGGTCGAAGACTTAAAGGAGTCAATGGATGAAAGGACTCTTAGGAGATAAAGATTGAGAGATCGAGTGATAGAAGATTCTCTGAAGAGGCCTGATTGAAGTTAACTCCTGAAGATAAGGACGAGCAAGAAATAGAAGATCTGTCCTGGAGATCGAGCAACTATATATATGAGATCAAGAACAGAAAGAAGTACCGAGACTATAGAGAATTCAGCCTTTAAGTGTTTAGAGTCTTGATACTGTTTACTAAACTGTGAAACTATTCTAGTGATAGAGTGTAGCTCGAATCATCTAGTTCATTACTAGTAGAATAGTTTAGAATAGGTAAAACTGTTCTAAGTGTTTGGTTTGTGTATTCAAGGTTTCATCTTGTGAAACTTGAATATTATTTTGATTCACATAGTGGATTTTTGCCTGAACGGCTCGGCTGGTATATTATACCATCTCAGAAAAACAACTCTGTCTTCTTTACTTTATTTCCGTTGTACTTTGTTTTTCTGGTTAAGTCAGTGTTACTTACATTGTTACTTCAACAATAATCTTTCAAGTAAGAAACAGTGCAAGTCCAGGTCCTAATATTCTTTCAATATTGTTCTCCCAGTTGCATCGTGTGGTATAGCTCTACTTCTTCCGGGTGGTCGTTCTGCACTCCAGATTTAGTATTTCTTTGCAGGTCGATGAAACTACTACTTGCAGTAGGATAACTCCAGATAGAGATCTTACAAAACTCTTGAAAATACAAAGCTAATAATCTAGGATGAGGAACCCATGACTGATAAGTTTTCTGTTGAGGCTCTTGATCGCAAACTAAGGGACACAATGAGAGGTGAGCACGGTAGAGAGTTGAACAAGTCAGTTGGTGGTTTGGTTGTCGTTATAATTGGGTAACATTTCATATTAATTATAATTTTTAATATCCAATTTAATTAGTTGTCATGCATGTAAATTTTATAATAAGTATGTTTATATTATTTTATTAAATTATAGTTGGTGCTCACATGTTGAGGTTGACTATATTCGGGAGTTTGTTAATTTTTTATTTAAGGTTGATGATGGTGAGGTTGGTAGTTATAATGATGGTGAGGTAAAATTTAAATTGCCTGATGATATCTTGATTCGTCAAGATACCTTAAATTGTTACATCTCTCCTTTCGGTACCTTATGTTGACGCTCTTCCATTTTGATACCTTAGAATGTATTATTGTCCAATTTAAATACTCCATGATACGTGTCACTTTACAAAATACATAAATACGTAGGACTAAAATATAAATACGGTACATCTTTGTTAATTTCACATCGATCCTATTTTTATTGAAAAATTTCAAAATTACCCCATAACTTAAAAAAAAAATCACCATGGAAGCTCAACATCGTAGCTTCCATGTCCGTATTTACATTTTGCTTCCATGGCAGAAAATGAGCTTCTGAGCTTTCCATGGAAAAAATGCCTATTGTTTTTTTTTTCTTTTTGATTTTTGATTTTATGAAATGGGGATAGTTCATAATTTCTTTAGAACTATGTCTTATTGGAGTTAACATAAATGTTTTATTTGCAATTTCACCCATAATAAAATTAAAATTGTAATTTGACACGTGTCACTTAGTATTCTCTCAAGCATCTTACTATCTTTCTTATAGCTTTCTGTTGTAACCAAAGCTCGAAGAATCCTAGTAGTTCTAAGTGTCCTGAACCTTAACAAGAGATTGTTAGTCGTGAAAGAGTTGAACTCTCAGATACCCTTCTGAAGCTCATTCTCCAGAATGAACATCAATTACTTGGGTCAGTAAAGAGCAAACTACCATACATTGAATAAGTGTATTAAGTAGTCTCTCATAAGCTCTCTGAAAACATAACTGAAAAGTTATAAGAGAAGCATTCATGACAAACAACAATATAACCAACACCATTAAGGCGTGGAGTAGAGGAAGTACTTGATTTGAGAAATCAAGGAATAACTCCAAGGTTATCTTGAGTACATGAAGTACTTGGCTCTAGGAGCTAGGGAACAACTCAGGGGGAACATTTGGTTGGGAACCATCTATTTAAGAATCTTAGAATAGGATTATTGTAAGGAAAATTCAATTATCTATTCTAGTGAATTCTAGGTCTCAGAAAGGCTGAAGTGGATTAGTTGGAGGATTACACTACCTCCAGTACCACTATACTTGATGTGTTACTTACTTTATGTATATACATTTCAGCATAACACACACACACACAAACACACACACTTTATACTGCAAAACACATTTACTCTTATCTATCACTAAAGTCTTCCGCTCTCTGAATCTAAGTATCAGAAACCCCCAAGATTTCTAAGAAACTGTGTTTATCGAGAAAAGTTTTAAAAGACTATTCATCCCCCCCCCCAAAAATCTTTTACTTTGTCGTTATCTGGACCAACATCCGTCAAGATACCTTAAGTTGTTACATTTCGCCTTTCGGTACCTTATTTTGACGCTCTTCAATTTTGATACCTTAGAATGTATTATTGTCCAATTTAAATACTCCATGACACGTGTCACTTTACAAAATACATAAATACGTAGGACTAAAATATAAATACGGTAAATCTTTGTTAATGTCACATCGATCCTATTTTTATTGAAAAATTTCAACATTAAAAAAAAAAAATCACCATGGAAGCTCAACATCGTAGCTTTCATGTTCGTATTTACATTTTGCTTCCATGGTAGAAATGAGCTTCTGAGCTTTCCATGGCAGAAAATGCCTATTTTTTTTTTCTTTTTAATTTTTGATTTTATGAAATGGGGATAGTTCATAATTTCTTTTAAACTATGTCTTATTGGAGTTAACATAAATATTTTATTTGCAATTTCACCCACAAAAAACATTAAAATTGTAATGTGACACGTGTCACTTAGTTAAGCTGACACATTTCATATGGGTAACGTAATTGTGATAAAAGTCAATTAAATGTATCAAAATTGAAGCGCGTCAAAATAAGGTACACTAAAAGGCGAAATGCAACAACTTGAGGTACCTTGACAAAAACTTGAACGAATTTAGGCGCGTGTCTTTTAGGTCCAGTGATGGCGCGTACAAAAAATGCAGTTTCTCCGTAATCTCTGAATAACAGAGTAAAAAAATTGGACGGTAGGTTAACGAAAGGCACCAAAATTGAAACGCGTAAAAAAAAAGGTACTAAAACGTAAAATGGTACAACTTAGGGTACCGTTTATGAATTTTTCCCTATATTTGTTTATACCTAGAATTTTACTCACACCTTCTAACCTTACCAAGTTTCCTATTAGATTTCAGGGAAGTCAATTTTCTATATTTGTTTATTATGCGATGACTATCAACAAGAGTCAGGGACAATCATTATCTAATGTTAGATTTTATCTCCAAAGCCTGTATTCAATCATGGGCAGCTCAATGTGACATTTTCTAGAGTGATAAGCAAGAAATGTATCAAATGTTTTAGTTTGGATGAGGAAGGTGATCCAATAGATACACTTACATGATCTACAAATTAAGAGATGTATTTTTTTATTATATTTCACTCTAACTTTAAATCATCAAAATTCAATTATCTTATTTATATACTAACTTTTTTGTCATTATGTTGTTTTGCAGTTGTTACCTATTCATATACCTACCGCGATTGTATGGAACATTATCCTACAATCTCTTTTAAATAATTTAAATGTATTAGACCACTTTACTATGTTCATACAACATTTTTTTACATAATTTTATTTAAATTATTTATAATTCAAAGTAAGTGGTTACTACTAGTTTCATCTCAAATGCAAAAGTCACCACAAAGATGGCGTAATTTTATTTATTTTTGTGGTTTCAAATTAATTTGTGTCCAAATGTAGTACAACTTGGTAAATTTATACGTGATAAATTAATTGGAGGCCCGATGGACTTTCAGGTTGAACAAAGCAAGCAAAAGAGGTAAATGAAAGCAAATACTAGGTATTGTATTAGAAAATGTATCTTCAACTAAAACTACTAAAACTAAGGAATAGATTTTAAATTTTAAAAAAATGTATTAAAACCTAGAATGACGATGACTACGTCACAAATTTTCCTATTCCATATTCCCGTACCGACCCATTACGAAATTTGTGGGGTGAAACTTGATGGTTTCAACGGAGATTATTACACGTACCCGCACCCGCACCCAACTTACAATCTTAAAACATATACCCTTACGCAAACCGGAATTTTAAAGTTAGGAATACCTAGAAACCAAACTCAACTCGAATTTTCACATGGTTTCACAAATTTTTTTATTAGGCAGGGGCACCTTCCCTAACCCGGTTGAAAAAATTATCTCACGAAAAAATGAATTCCCACATGTTTTCGCGACAAATTTGTTTTTGGTTTGATGACAGGGAGGTGGGTTAGGCTAGGGTACCCCAACCTAGCGCGGGCGGGTATTTACAAAAAATCAAATCAACCCGCTTGTTCTTAGTGATTATTTGTCCGACCTTCGACGGGTAGAATAATTTTCCTACATACGACGGTTCAAGTGATATCAATGGTGGGCGGATTGGCGGGTGAATTACTATATTGTATTAACAAAATATTTTGAAAGCAAGCAAAATGATGAAGTACCATTTTCACATATGTAGCTTCTTAAAGAAGAATTATATGAAATGACCGTAGTTTTATTTACATTAATCTACTCCATCCATCTTAGTTTCATTTACCCGTATTTCGTTTTAGTCCGTCACAAACTAATTTTTTCATTCCTTTGATGAAAATCTCTCTTATACTTTATTCACTATGTCTCATAAATTATTCACTATCACTCATACTCTATTCAATCTCTTTCCTACTTTATTACATTTTCTACTCCTTTATTCACTTTTTTCTTAAAACTTGTGTCAGGCCCCGCTGGTAATTAAAACCATGACAAAGTAAGTATTTTATATTTATATCTATTTATTTAAGTGATAAATAATATGTTTTACATATATACATGTTTTTTATGTGAACAATCTCACGGATGGGTTGTGGGTTGCACCCAACCAACCCGCCACCCACTCATCAATTAATAGGTTATAAAAAAATTTAACCCGCATAATTTTTTTAAAGTAATTGATAAGTGCGGATGAAATGTTGTCGGTTTGTGTGGAAGGGTCGAGCGGATGGTTTATTTGCACAACCCTAATTCTCTCCCTCATCACGGGCAAACAAAATTTTCTAGATGTTTTTGCAATTTTTTTGGTCGGGGGGTCCACCCATCCTACGACAGTCAAATAATCTCACATGTTTTCACGTAAACATTTATTGGTTGGCTAACCTCACCCTTCTGGATGAAATTTAATATGTTTCACTAATTTAAATATTCACATGTTTTAACAAAACCTTTTATGCTCGGCCTGTGGGGGGAGGGGTTGATATGTTGGTACCACCCTACTTCATGGAAAACAAATTGTGCTAGATTGAATTCTAAACAGATCGTGGGTCAAAATAGTTTGGTTACGATTGAATTCGAGTTGAGTTATGCACGGGTTGGATTCAAATTAGGTCTTAAAGCTGGTTGAGGTAAGTTTTGGACGAGTGCGGTGTAGAACCCAACCCGTACATAAATATTTGTCGGGATTTAACGGGTTTGGGTTGCATCCTACACAAATACATGCCTATGATACGACAACAAATGTTGTATACATGTATTCAACAAACTATAAATTTATTTTAAATTTATTACGTTACAAACCTTGAAAACTTGAACATATTGTGTACAATGAATGATTACTATTAGCACAATGTTTTAATTCTTTTTACTGAAAATGATTGCTTTCAATTGATCTCTTTATTCGAATAATATAGTTGTCATATAGTTTTTTGTACATTTTCTTTTAATGATAATACGTTGTTTCGAGGTATTTTTATATAAATTTATATTATACCCGTCGAATTTCGACGGGCCATAAACTAGTTATTTTTAAATACTCCATGACACGTATCACTTTACAAAATACATAAATACGTAAGCCTAAAATATAAATACGATAAATCTTTGTTAATTTCACACCGATCCTATTTTTATTAAAAAATTTCAAAATTACCCCATAACTTAAAAGAAACACCATGGAAGCTCAACATCATAGCTTCCATGTCCGTATTTACATTTTGATTCCATGGCAGAAATGAGCTTATGAGCTTTCTATGGCAGAAAATGCCTATTGTTTTTTTTCTTTTTAATTTTTTATTTTATGAAATGGGGATAGTGCATAATTTCTTTTAAACTATGTCTTATTGAAGTTAACATAAATATTTATTTGCAATTTCATCCATAAAAAAATTAAAATTGTAGCTGACACATTTCACATGGGTACCGTAATTGTGATAAAAGTCAATTAAATGTATCAAAATTAAAGCGCGTTAAAATAAGGTCCACTAGAAGGCAAAATGTAACAACTTGAGGTACCTTGACGAAAACTTGAAGGAATTTAGGTGCGTGTCTTTTAGGTCCAGTGATGGCGCGTACACAAAACGCAGTTTCTCCGTAATCTCCGAATAACAGAGTATAAAAATTGGACAATAGGTTAACGAAAGGCACCAAAATTGAAGCGCGTTAAAAAAAGTACCAAAACATGAAATGGTACAACTTAGGGTACCATTTATGGATTTTTCCCTAAATTTGTTTATAACTAGGATTTTACTCACACCTTCTGCCCTTACCAAGTTTCCTATTAGATTTCAGGGAAGTCAGTTTTATATTAGTTTATTATGCGATGACTATCAACAAGAGTCAGGGACAATCATTATCTAATGTTAGATTTAATCTCCAAAGCCTGTATTCAATCATGGGCAGCTCCATGTGACATTTTCTAGAGTGATAAGCAAGAAATATATCAAATGTTTTAGCTTTGAATGAGGAAGGCGATCCAATACATACACTTACATGATCTACAAATTAAGAGATGTATTTTTTTAATTATATTTCACTCTCACTACAAGAAAATCGGGAAAATCCGACGTTATGGGGCGACGGATTTTATCCGTCGCCCCATAACGACGGATCGCTAATTAATCCGTCGCCCCAATCGCCGACGGATAACTTATCCGTCGCTAAATTGGGCGACTGATAATAATTATACGTCGCCCAAGTTTGACTTTAAAAAAAAAAGGAAATTATTAACGACGGATAATTTTAACCGTCGTTAATATTTTGATTTTATTAAAAAAAAAACAAACGGGGCGACGGATAGATTATCCGTCGCTATGGGGCGACGGATACTGGGCCGACGGATCGGCCAACCGGGCCGACGGATACGTGTCCGTCGGCCCAGAGTTCATATTTCCGGACAGAGGGCAGAATCTCCTCATTTTCTTCATCTTCTTCATTTTTTCATCCTCATTTTCTTCTTCTCCTCAATCCGTTTTCCGGCCAATCATCTGTTATTCCGGTCAATCTTGGTGCCTAATCGAAGCTCGTGTGACAAGGAGTTTGATTCTTCGATCAATTTCATATTTCTACCGATTAATCAAGGTATTTTGGCTAAAACCCTAGTTTTTAAAAATTTGGGAATTTTGTTTATTTTGATTAATTTGAGCAATTGTATGTATATATGATAAGTATGTAGTAGTTAGTTTAGTTAATTTCATCAATTATATGTAATTTGTTCAATTTGATATATATATATATATATATATATATATATATATATATATATATATATATATATATAATGATATGTATATATAATGATATGTATATATGAATGTATATAATGGTATGATATGAATGTATTAGTATGTCAAGTTTGGTATGTATGTAGTTAGTTTGATTTGTGTGTTAAGTATATATAGTTAGTTTAGTTAATTTGATATGTTTGTTAAGTATAGAAGTATGTAGTTTTGATTTGATAAATTTGTATGTTAAGTACGTAATTTGATATGAATATATGTAGTAATTCGATATGTATAGAGTAATTAGTTAATTTAATATGTATGTTAAGTATATAATATATGTACTAAGAGGTTGAAATGGTTAAACTATATGCCCAATTTTGTAACATATCGAACACTTAATTAATAATTAATTTATAAGGAACATATAATAATTAACAATTAACCTCCACAATCTTCTTATCCGAATTGGAATCGATCTAATAAATTAAATACGATCTAATCAATTGGAACGTGTCAGGTTAAAAATAAAGTATACAATGAATTCCGACCGTTCATGGATGTACGATCGTACGGCGGTAAATGGCAGAGTTTCTAGGAGTTTTGTAGAAGGGGTTAAAGGTTTCATCTCGTTTGCCATGGGACGTCCGGTTTGTGCAACTGGGGGTTTGATAAAGTGTCCTTGCATATTGGAAACCTGCAGAAACAAGCAATTTATGATGCCTACAGCAGTATTCGAGCACTTGCGACGTTACGGATTCATGCCTGAGTATCATGTATGGATTCATCACGGTGAGGAAGCACCGTCCATGGCATACCTCCAATGGAGGGAGAGGCGGGGTTTGGGGCCGCCTATCGAGTGCCTTTCTACTTGTCGGAACATGTGTATGGTGTATTGGGAGGAGGATGTAGATCTGTTGGAATGCAAGTTCTGTGGTAGGGAGCGTCACAAGTGATGAGGAGGATCGTGCATGAGAATGAGGAGTTTCATCCGTTTTGTCTCTAGGCTTGTATAACTAGTAATCATTAGTTGATATATATATGAAACCAAACATTATGGTAAAATTGAAGCTGATGTAACTTATATTATGTAATGCCGTAACAATTGACTGGATCTAATATAACTTATATTATGTAGCAATTGATTGAATTATTGTGAAAATGATTTATTATCGTAAATGAAAGACCTCGATCTAATGAATTCAAACGTGTCAGGTTATTATCTAATTATTCAATGAATACCGATCGTTCATGGATGTATTGTCGTACTCTCAATGGCAGAGTTCAATGGAGTTTTCTGAAGGGGTGAAGGTTTCATTGCATTTGCAATGTCAACCGCTTGTGTAAAGGATGGGTTGATAAAGTGCCCTTGTGCAATGAAACAAAGGCGTAAAAAGCAATACGTGGCTCCTAAAGCGGTAGTCCGAACTTGAGGAAAAATGGATTCTGCAGGTATCGGTATGGAATCATCATGGTGAGGAAGCGACCGCCCAATACATATGACCAATACATAAAGCGTGGAAGGAAGAGAAAATGAACAAGTCGGGAAACAAAGTACATCCAAGGCGATGCTATTCGAGCTCGAGTCGAACAAATGGTGTATGATGTCTTTGCGGCGAGTTCAGGGACACAACTAACACTGAAACCGAGGTGGAGGTGGAGGAACCACCGAATCCCGAGGATCAGTTGTTCTTTGACTTGTTAGAATCATAAAGGAAGCCGGTTTATCCGGGGTGTTCACTGAGTTATCTCTGTTGGCTCGGCTAATGAGTTGTAAGGCTAACGGCCAGCAATCTGAAACGAGCTTCAATGAATGGGTTGACGTAATGTCGGACCTTTGTCCTGAAGAAAACCTAGTTCCCACCAACTTTTACCAAGCGAAGAAAAGATGCGGGTTTAGAAATTTTGTGGTAACCATAGGTATTGTCCAAAATGTGCATGATATATTGGGAGGAGGATGCATATCTAATAGAGTGCAAGTTACAGAGTAAGGAACGTACAAGCGCGCTACAAGGAGGGGGCTGCAAAGAAACGACAGAAGAAAAATCTCCCACATAAGAAAATGTGGTACTTCCCTCTAGCACCTCGTTTGAAAAGATTGTATGCTTCAAGTGCTTCTGCGGAAAAAATGCGGTGGCACAAGGAGCGAGTAATCTCGGATAATGCAGAAGATGGTAGAATGGACCATCCAGCAGACTCACCCGCATGGAAATCGTTTGACAAGACATATCAAGAGTTTGCAGCCGAATCTAGAAATGTACGATTGGGACTTTGTACGGATGGTTTTAACCCATTCGAGAGTGAACGTAAATACTCTTGTTGGCCAGTTATGCTCACACCGTACAATCTGCCCCCCGGTGAGTGCATGAAGGAGCCATTCATGTTTCTGACTGCGTTGGTGCCTGGGCCAAAAGATCCTGGACTGACATTGGTTGTTTTCTTGCAACCCCTAATCAAGGAGCTGATCGAGTTGTGGACGGATGGTATCCCTGCATATGATGTGTCGACAAAAAAGAACTTCACCTTGAGACCAGCTCTTCTTTGGACCGTGAGTGACTTGCCTGCGTACTCCATGCTATCTGGAAGGAAAACCGCAGGGAAATATGCATGTCCACATTGCTTGGAGGATACAGATGCATTTTGACTGAAGGGTAGTGGAAAATTTTGTTGGTTTGATTGTCATCGTAGGCTGCTAGAAAGTGACCATCCGTTCATGATAAAGTGTTGGAAAATCTTGAAAGGAACATACCATTGATTCTATGCAAGCTCGAGCGTATCTTTCCACCGAGCTGGTTTGATTCTATGGAGCACTTGTCGGTTCACCTTCCTCATGAAGCGAGACTTGCTGGACGTTCGAGATCGATGGATGTATCCATTCGAGAGGTACTTGGGGAAATTGAATAAGTATGTCAACAACAAAGGTAAACCTGAAGGTTCGATTGCCAATGCCTACCTTCGAGAGGAAACTGCAACCTTCTGCTCTTATTACTTTGACGAACACGTCCCTACGAAGACATCAAGGCCGGCTCGAAACGCAGACACATTCGTAGTTCAAGCGGATGATGAGTTTTCCCTATCTGTCTTCAGGGTATCAGGGAGACCTCTTGGTGCAGCTAAGAAAGAATATCTTACGGATAAAGAGTTGAAAGCAGCTCAATATTATGTCCTCACAAATTGTGCTGAGGTTGACCAGTATATGGTACTATTTGCGAGGTGAGCAACCATTTACTTAAATTTTAATATAGCTACGCAAGTCTCTACTTCAATTATGGACTTATCATCGAATCAATGTTTGCAGTTTTTTCAAAAAGCGTTGTTTGGAAGAAAATCCGCATATGACAGAGGATACAATAGAGGAACTACTTGACTCTAAAATTCCTCTGAAATTTCAGTTGGTTCCGGCGTATGTCGAATCCAATTAACAATGTCACATGCATATACTTAAAGGCTCTCGCAGAAGGGCCATTCAAAAAGGTCTACACATTCCCAGGTTATATAGTCAATGGCCTTAGGTTCCACACGACTGAATGTAACACGGCCATGGCGACAAGAAACTCCGGGGTGTGTGTTAAGGGTGCAGAAGATTATGGAGACACTACTTTGTTTGATTTCCACGACAAGCTAAAACGAATTGTGAGGATTGAATATTCTGGCTTGCCATTGAAACGAACCTTCTTGTTTGATGTTGAGTGGTATGATCCTAATCCAGGAGGTACGAGGAAGAACGAGCAGTATGAAATAGTTGATGTGAACCAAAAGAAGAGGTACCGAACCAAGTATGAACCATTTATTCTGGCGACTCAAGCACGACAAGTGGTGTTTCTTGAATATCCAAGCAGGAAACGCGATAAGAGGGAATGGTTAGCTGCGGTACCTATTCGTGCTCGCTCGAAAGTGGAGTACATTGAGAAAGACGACTCAATTACCAACTAGTACCAACAAGAGGATGTCGATAAACAAGCAGAAGATCCCATAGAAGCAGATGATGAGTTGTTTGATCTGCACGAGGACCAATATGTAGACTTAGAGGATGGCGATAACGGTATATTATGTGTATTATAACTAGTTAGTAGTTGGTAACATTTGAGTAATTATATGTGTTATTATAATCTGTTCTGTATTATAACTCGTACTAACACATTTTATTGTATTTATTACATGTTTTTGCAGATGCATGACGAGGCCGTCCACTATCGTCCCCACCACGCAGTAGGCCGCATGATAGTAGTGGTGGGTCGGGAATGGTCGAACGAGGAGGGCTCCGATGGTCGTAGCGGAGTCTCGGATTCACAGACCCCGGCGAGAGAAGCGATCGTGGCTCTACCAACCGGCATACACATCTTTGGAGGACGACCACGATGATTGTCTACCTCGTGTTCGATCAAACCATCCCAACGTCACGTGGGACGGCTTGCGATGATTTTCCTGTTGGTCTGCCAGTAAGTATTATACATTCTTCTTAAATATGTAAAACATAACTTATAATGATAGTTGACAAGTATAAATTGTTGTACTAAAGTAATATATATTCGTTTCTTGCATCTTATACATTGACAACAGCTTATGGCCTCGGGAGGTGCACAACAAACTAGGTGACATCTTCCTGAGGCGAGAGAAACCACGGGGTAGGGTGGTGAGTGTTGGAGCCACATCTCGGGCGCATGAGGGCCGAGTACTTGATGGTGAGGTAAGTTAAAATATGACATTCCTTTATTTGTTATTATAATCGTTGTTTTAATATGAGTCGTATGTTAGCCATTGTATGTGAGTCGTATGTTAGCCACTTTTATTTGGGTGATATGTTAGTCACCATTGTGTTAGTAAAATTTAGGACAATGTGAGTGGTATGTTAGCCACTATATGTGAGTGGTATGTTAGCCACTTTGTTTGGGTGATATGTTAGTCACCATATATGTTATGTTGTTGTATCTTGTTAAATTGATGTAACATAGTGAGGTTATACATGTATTGACTTTGGATGTTGTATGAAATTGGGAGTGTAGAAGGAGTACTTCATTCCCGGCGGAGTTGATCCAGATCTGGCGTGTTTACGAGGCTGTGGGATCAAGCTATCTGAGGATATGGTCTGCTCGTGGAAGGCCATTCGGGATCGGGTGCGAAATCCCTCCACAGGTTGATGCAGCGGAGTGGGCCCTTTGGGATGCCTACTGGCGCCGAACTGATGTCCAGGATGTTGCCTACACCAGAACGAAGCGGGCATCCCGATCGTCTGGAAGGAAGGGCGTTCACCACCTTGGAGGCGATCTCATCGTGATTATTATCAATCGTGCGTATATATGTGTTTTTGCAATCTAGCATTACGTGTATGTATGAAGTCTCTTTGCTCTATTACTTGTAGATGATAAATTGTTGACTAGATCTGGTTTGATTCGGTGTACGGGGAGGTGACATCCAAGTATGCCATCTTCAAGAAGGCGGCGGAAGGCGGGGTATGGACCGATTGCGGGCCTCGTCTATTATGGTATGTTTATGTTGCTTAAAGTTCATATTTGTACACTATTACAAGTTATTTTTAAAAGCGATGGCGATCATGATATACGCTATTTACGATTTCAGGTGAGGTTGATGCTCGGTGGCGGCGGGAGACGAGGCGGGTGATGTGTTGTCAATGAACAAGTTGACAACATCTTCTAAGTCAACAAACCGGACAAGAAAGGGCGAATATATGGACTCGGGAGCCTCGGTTTTGCTTTGGGTAGTCCGGTGCTCCTCATCATCATCCAAGAATCCAGACGTCGGTTTACACATGTGACGTGTCTCGAAATGGTGCGATCGCAGTCCGGAACAGGTTGTTCGGCTAACTCAAGAGATGGAGCAATAAATGGACGAGATGGAGCGGCAAAACAGAGAACGAAGGGAGGAGAACGAGCGCCTTCGGTTACAGATGGAGCAGTTCATGTCCCAGTTCCGCCATCACCCACCCCCGTCTGATAGCTAGTTAGTTATGTGTCTGTATGTTCGGATTTTTTTTCATATTTACACTTGTGTGGATAATTTCTCCAGCTCCGGATATTACTTTTTTTATTCAAAATTTATTGAAATATTTTCCGTATTATTCATTTATTATCGAACATTATATTGATTAAATAGGTGAACTACGAAAAACAGGGATTAATATGAAATAAATAGTGACGGAATTAGTGAGGGATTCACAGTGACGGAATTTCAGATTCCGACACTAATTCCAATAATATGTTGGACGACGGATAGAATCTATCCGTCGCTAAATATAACGACGGATAGATTCTATCTGTCGTCCAGTTTAGCGACGGATAGATTCTATCCGTCGCTAAAGGTAACGATGGATAGATTCTATCCGTCGTTATATTTCGATTAAAAAAAAGGTCAAATATATAATCCGTCGCGAATTGGACGACGGATTATCTATCCGTCGGCCCAACTCCAGCGGGGCGACGGATTTTTTATCCGTCGCCATAGTAGGCGACGGATCGTTAAGTGGCGACGGATCTATCCGCCCGATCCGATTTTTTGTAGTGTCTAATTTTAAATCATCAAAATTCAATTATCTTATTTCATATACTACTATTTTGTTATTATGTTGTTTTGCAGTTGTTACCTATTCATATACCTACCGCGATTGTATGGAATATTATCCTACAATCTCATTTCTATAATTTAAAGGGGGAAATTCTCTCAACCCCATATTATGACACTTGATTGCTCTGAGACCCAAATAATTTTTCTCTCTTAGTGTTTATCAATTATACCCTTCTAGAATCTTAATTAGTTAAATATTTCTTATTTATATCTAACTATCAACTAAAATTCAGGAATGTATCTCTTATTACTAAAATTTAGAAACAATATCTAGTTTAGGAACCATATCTAGTTATTGATTTCAAACAAAAAAAAAAATTACACGGTCGGTCATGTACCACACATTGGTACCAATACTAAGAACATTGTACCATCTCAACAAATCAATACACATATGGTACTATATCGTGGTACCAACTAAAAATATTGTACCATCTAAGTATACCAATTAATATAAGGTACCATATCGTCTTAAAATTAAAAACATTATACCCTCTCAGTCCACTAACACAAAAATCCACCACATGATGGTATCAATTTTAAAAACAGCCGACCATATACACACACACATATATTATATATATATATATATATATATATATATATATATATATATATATATATATATATATATATATATATATATATATATAATAAATGTACCACACGTGGAGTCTTAAATGGTACTACATCGTAGTACCAATACTAAAAATATTGTAACATCTAAATATATCAATAAATATAATGTACCATATCGTTATGCCAAAATAAAAAATATTTAGTTTACATTAACTCCCTAAAAATAGGATATATTTAGTTTTTTTATTTTATTTAATGATCAAGTTATTAAAATATAAAAGGGTAAAAATGTCAAAAATTGAACATGAGAGCAATATTTTTAGGTTTAATAATATGAATGTTTTGAGAATGGATTTTGTAGCAAGAATTGGCCTAACGATGGGTCTTAGAGCAATAAGCCCTAATTTAAATGTATTAGATCAGTTTACTATGTTCATACAATTTTTTTTTACATAAATACAAAAGTCACCACAAAGATGGCGTAATTTTTATTTATTTTTGTGGTTTCAAATTAATTTGAGTCCAAATGTAGTACAACTTGGTAAATTTATTTATACAACGTGATAAATTAATTGGAGGCCCAACGGACTTTGAGGTTGAAGAAAGCAAGCAAAAGAGGTGAATGAAAGCAAATACTAGTCTGGTTCGGTGAATCCCCAAATGCAGAATCGATATTTTCTTTAATTAACACTAATAATTCAATTCATTCTTTCAATTGACTAGTATTTGGAAAACCCCAAAATGCAGAACCCTAATGATCATCATCATCATCTCTTTCTCCCTGATGATCTCTTGTTGATGGAGATCTTCCCCAGATTGCCTCTGAAAACTGTTGGAAGATTTAGAATGTTATCAAGATCATGGCGCACAGATCTCTCTACTTCCCTATTCACCCACTCTCATCTCAAACACAACTCTCGCCGCCACAAAGATGCCATTGTTGCATTCCCTAATGGAGATGTGGACATCGTCACTATTCCAGTTGATGACGATGATGGAACGATTACAGAAGAGCTTGATTTGCCACTGCCAGGTGCAGACAAAGTTCTTGGTTCTTGCAATGGCTTGGTTACGCTGCTGGTGGGTCAGGAAGATTGGATAGTAGTGGTGAATCCTAGTACTCTGCAACAGGAACGTATTCAAAACACACATCCACAAGTTGATCATCGTTATAGGAATATGAGATATGAATATGGATTTGGATATGACAGCCCTTCTGATGATTATAAGATTGTTAAACTTTGTATTGAAAAATCAAAATCAACATCTGTTTATGTGTATTCTCTCACAAGTGCTGTTTGGAGAAGGGTTGATGATTCTCCTTATAATCATGAGCCATCATTCACTGGGGTTTTTATGAATGGGACTATCCATTGGTTAGCTTTCAAAGATCATCGTCACTATGTGATTGCAGCTTTTGATGTGGCTACTGAGGTTTTCCGTGAGATTCCTTTGCCGAATGACATAAACAACGATTCGTTCAATTTCATTCTTTATGGCATTGCAGGTTGTCTCTTTATAATAGATCGGCAATATCATGGTGTGCCTTTAATGACACAATATGGAGTGGTAGATTCTTGGGCCTATTTCTCAGCAGTATTTAGTGATCCTGACAATCGTTGGTTTACTCTTGACCCTCCGTTCTCTATTGTGGAAAATGAATTTGTGTATATAACTGATTGGGGATTCCTTGTGATGAATCCAACACAAGGCACAATCAACACTATTGATAATGGAGATCTGGATAATTATATTGAAGACCCGTCTAATAATGGTGATACGTGTATGTTTGTGCGAAGCCTTGTCTCGCCTAGGCCTTAATCAGACTGTATCTTGCACTTACGCCACTATTCAAAGGTAATAATTTTGTGGCCTAAGCACTTTGCTATTCTTGGTTACTGATAATTACTATCGATATCTTTGCTTACTGCTTACTATAGTAACTTACTGTTACCAGTGATTTTTGTTTATATAAGATGATCTTGTTTTATCGGTCAATGTGTATCTTCGTTGATCAGTAACGATTACTAGTTAGAATCATTTTCAAATGCTCAAGTTTAAAACTCAAAGCTGGTTGATGAATCCTTTTCTTAAATTCAAACTCTTTATGCATATGTTTGATATTATTTCATACACTGCATGTATAATGGATAGGGAGGATGTTTGTCACTTATATAGTGTTTATGATCCATCTAATTTACCAGATATCGTCAAGCTATAAAATATCAACAGAAGGTAATTGAAGGTCTGTGAAGAATGAAGAAGATAAACTGAAGGAAGCTATTAGATTGCTGAAAGAGATGAAGGTGAGGCTAGGGGGACTGATCCCCAAAAGTAATTCAGAAGACAGGAACGGTAATTCAGTAACTGTAACAGCTACATAGCCTAATGCACTCTGGTGAATTATGTTTTCGGTATAAATCAAAACTAATGCAATGTATGCTATTATTCGCCAGCTTCATTTGGGCTTTTGCAACTCATTATGGTGTGGTGTTGGATATTAAATATGATTCCGGTTATCCAATGCTGAATGCCACTTCCAACACTATAATGTACCTTACTCTACTGCCCAGGTCCCAGCCAGAAGATAAGTAAGATCAGTACAGAAACAACCTCAGCTATTAATTCTGATTGCTTTTTTATTCTTTTCTTTGGGAAAAGGCTCTGTTTGTTTTTAAATCTTTGCCATTGTAGTCACTAAATTACCTATTCCTTCTGAAACAATCACTGTCTTTAGGCAAGGCCTTTCCAGCAACTATCTCCATAATTTCATAAGCCCAACAGCTTTATCCAGAAAATATTGATGGCTTTCTACAAATTAGCTAGCATGCATAAATCTTTGGTTGGTGTCGTCTAAGGTTCTACCGTCCATTCTTAAAAACATATCTTTGGATCATTAGGAGGTTGAAAGAAAAATTCTAAACTAGCATACTAAAACTCTAAACGATGCAGTATGCAATATTCGATTCAAGTGAGAAGAGCAAACTGCAGCCCTCGTTGAATCCGGAATGCCCACAGCTCCACACCCATCCCGGCCTCGAGTCCGTTTTTCTTGACGACATCCTTCCACTTTCCTTTGAGCACGTAAATCCAGCACTTGTCCATCTTCCACCTAGACAAACATACCTTGATTTGTTCCAATGATGGCTGTAGAGGATTCACCTTAAGGATATTACGTTTGTTCCTTTTGTTGCAACCGTAAATAAAATGCTTCTCATCCTTGGTCAAGAACTCATCACATGTCATCTGATTCAAAGGAATCGACAGACAGTTATTATTATCGACCAGATCAGTCTTGGTTAAATTCTTCTTTATAACCATCTGCAACTGATCCCATGACGTTATAGCACCGCTAGATATTTCCGTAATCTTGCTCAAGAACGATTCACACACACCTGGAGAAATCGAGCTCTCCTTGTTCAACTTGATTACTGACGTCTGACTTCTTCCTCGGTTTCTTGATCACTGACTTCTTCCTCGGTTTCTTGTTTTCTTCTTGATCACATGCCTCCGGATTATACTGCTTCTTGATGTCTACCTTCTTTTCTTCAAATTTCTTTTTGATAATCTTTTGTTTCTTGATAGGTGCAGTTGTCAAATCACTAACATTGTTGGCAGAAGTAAGTTTTCTTTTCTTTATCTGCGCCAGAGTAGAATCGTCAACATTGTTGTTCAACTCAGAAACACGGAAATCTGGAGAGGTCGAGATATTCTTGTTCAACTTGATCACTATCTTCAGCCTAGGTTTCTTGTTTTCTTCCTGATCACATGCCCCCGAAAACGTAACTCATCTTGCTTTAATTTCTGACCAACGGAATAAAAACAGAGAAGTATGGAATTATTTGTGAAATTGTTTTGATAATTGATTGAGAGAAACAGAGAAGTATCAGAATTGAGAGCAAGTCAAGTACTTATAGGAATTGGATTGATTGAAACTGAAATTGCCTTGAAAAGTTCGATCACTATTTGGATTCTTGCAAATATGGTAACAGAGATTTTTCTTTAGATTCTGGTTTTAGCATTTTCTTCAAGTCTGCACTAATTTTGTATTTGATCCTTTTTCTAATTTGAAGCTCTCCCAAATATTCGTGGTTTTCTTACGACAATGAAATTGTGTATCAAAGCAAGACTGTTCTATAAGGAACTGTTATTAACTTATTATCCATTTGAACTTGGAATGTAGTTGTGCATAGATTTTATGTATTGCAGATAAAAATGCATAGAAGCTCACTTACACAGGCATACGCACGACATGGATACATCTTCCACATAGAGCTGCATTTCTCGGTTTTCACTATAAGATACAATACGATGCTGTTATACCTTCACTAGCATTGGATCCATTTCCTCCTTTGGCTTGATTTTCTCCGCGAAGACTGGAAACCAGTGCTAAGCATAAACACAATCATCTATGGGCTATATGACCTATTCACGGTATGTGGATCTCCTGTTGCTTTTGTCTCTGATATTTTGTGGCTTAATTTTCTAATGCGAGTTTCTGCAAATTTCAGGAACCAAATCATGAGGGTCCTCTCCTCTCAATCAGCTCGAGATCTGAATCGGTCTAAATTTCACCAATGTTCATGTCAAACGGAGATGAATCTATATACTTATTTTTGCTCAAGCGTTCTGTTGTTCATATATTTGCAATGTAACAGAAGCTGCAAGTATTATGATGATAAATTCATAACAAAAAATTTCAACATCTTATCTCCAATTCTGTTTACTCTACTTTAAGCACAAATATTTAAATTCCTTTCAAATATGTTTACTCTACTGCACAAGATGATCCCTGAGTTGGTTGCAATAGTAGTGGAACACAATACATTAACCAGGTAATGATTATGAATGCAACTGCTGTGTCAAACACCATATGTAAATTGTTCTTCATGTTATTGGCTGCAGCGTTCCCTGGTTGACTCTGCGTTGAATTCGTAGCCGGACATGATGAGTTGCTTGATTGGCATAGACCAGGATTTCCAGTCACCCTGCCATATTTCTACAGACGAAAAATGCAGTGAATATACTACACATATGTTCATCTGTTCTGATAATTACTTCATATCTTTAATGAGCTTACACTAGATTCAGTCCTCTTCTACGAGACAGGGAAAACGGTATTGATCCATTGAACTGGTTATTTGCCAGATTCCTACAACAAATCAAGAAAAACGTTGCATATTCAGTATACACATTCATTGACATTAATTTCATTTTCCATATATACTTACAGTTCTGTGAGGCCAAGCAATGTCGTTCCAAGGAAATCGGGAATTGGCCCCTGCAAGCTGTTATAGTGAAGATCTCTACAAAATCGATTTAGAAGAACACAAGTGAGTTTAAAGAAACAAAATTCAGCTTTGTGGACACGAGATGAGAATTGTTAGATAAAGCAACTAACATCACTCGAAGAGCGTTCATGGAACTAAAATCTGGAAGCACCCCTGAAAGGCCAAAGCTACCAAGCAGCCTACATTCATAAGATTCACAAATGTTGTTAAGAACATAACTTATCACTGAGATGAGTGCTTATATATGGAATCACAGATGATTCAAGAGATATAACCAATTTCATGACTTGTTCAATGAATATACGTTTACTTACAGATCAGTTACTTGTGGCCTAGTGTCGTTGTTGCACTGAATCCAGTCCCATGAATAATTTGCCGGGAGAGATGGATCACCGTTCCAGCCTTCTAACTCTCGGAATGCACGTTGCAAAGTAGCTAACCCTTGGACTGCGAAACATTAGCACAAAATTGGTGTGTATTCGTAGCAGATGCATAAGTTAAGCATAGAACGTGAGCAGAAAGTATATATAGATTGACTTCCCATCATTTGTGTCGGTACCATTCGTCAATGGATCTCCAATCTGAAAGACTTCCATGGCATTGATCAATGGAGCAAGGGTTGAAACATTAGTCGGAACCAGAGTAATGGTAGTATTGGAAGAAACAGGCCAGTTCCATGCAACCCACTGGGTACAGTTCATGTAAGGGGGAGAAATTGGCTCGTTGGTCATCAACCTGTCATCATTTGTGTCTGATTTGAACTTAAACGAGTCACCTCAGAGAAATACCAGTTTATGTAAACTCTGATGGTGCCATTATCAGGAAATCCTCCAGGTAATAATATGGTTGTGTTGGGACTAATCCCAGGAAATAAAATAAATTAAAGATTGAACATTAATAATTTATGCAATAACAAAATTGATTGATTAAACTAGAAATTGATAGACAATACTGTTTCGAAATAGACACTTGGACTCTGCTATTCCTATAATCGAATGTAAATATTACAGCGCAGTGTACTAGACATTGACATCGGCCCTATGGAGTACCGAAAACATTAATCTTGAATTCTCAGCATCCCACTTGAGCCCTATCTCATCATTTTGCTTAAGTCTTCTCCTCAAAACGAATGCAGAGTGCCAATTTCCCGCTAGCAGAATCGATCCGTGAATCCATCTCACGAGCCTTAGAACGTTAATCTCTTCAGTATCAACATCATAAACATTAATATCTATTCCACCAAGGGAAAAATCCGTGTTGGGAAAATATTCCTTAAGCTGCTGAGTGTTCGCCATGGGAATTGCGAGCCTAGAAAGATGTCGCTGAACGTCATTGCGAGTAAGTCGTATGGTGATGTCCCAATCATCCATATGTATTAGCTACGTAAGATTAGATGATAAAGTTGGAATGAAGAGATGTGTAGAAGAATGGAGATGGTGTGTGTGTATATATAAGATGGGTAGAACCGTAGGAAATTATTCCATTTACATTCATGATTAGGAATCCGAATGGGAATGGGTTACTAATTAGGAATTAGTTTCCTTAATCCATCGAATCCAAATCCATTCATGATTAGGAATCCGATCAAATTCGCAAACGCCTATCATCCAATAAAATTACTTTATGATTTCAGAGCTGACCGAAAGAAATTTTCGTCAAACTTCCGATCAAGTCTGTTCGAGCACAAGCAGGTTTCTCCGATTTCTACGTAGTAATTTATTTGGTCTGAGAAAGGAGGGTATGAATAATAAATATGATTTAATTCGCTCAACCATTGATCCAAACATACCTGATTGGCTCGAAATTCAACATTCTAGCTTTTTGATTTATAGGCTCCTTCCTGCAATGGCTTTATTTGCATCTTGGGTCCTAACTCCATCGGCCTTTTGTTGAACAGAATATATATGTTAGTAATCCGATTACTGCCGAATGCTTCCTGCTCTGCTCTGCTCTGCTCGATCCGCCTTTTGTTGGCTACTTATTTGTGTTCAAGTGTTCTGTAATGATTTCCATATATTTACAATGTAACAGAAGCTGCAACTATTATGATCATAAATTCATAACAAAAGATTTCAACATCTTCTTATCTCGAATTCTCTTTACTCTACTTTTAAACATCACACACATTTTCTTAGAAGAAGATGGACTGGTTTGCTATCCATTGGGAATTCTTGGTTGTAGTTTGATCGAGAGTGATTTGAGGGAGTCGAGTGCTCCTGATAAGTTGATGTTGCCTAATGATAGAGTACTTTGTCCAAATCTTGCATCATTAATTACATCGTCTTGATTTTCATAAATTCGGCGTTATCATAAGAGATATTCTATCAGGGTGCCCGTACACCGTAGTCTTATGCCTGCTTATATATTCGCTCTGAAATCGATTACCAGGTTATCCGTCAGAGCTTGCGGAATCCAAATCGATGATGGTAGATGTTTCTGTTCAAATATTGTGTGTTTACATTTAGGCTATGTTCTCTTCAATTGAAATTTACTGAACTGAATTGAACTAAACTGAACTAAATTGTAGTATAAAATATAACTAAGCAGAACTGAATGAGTTTTCAGTTGAAGAGAACATAGCCTTAGACGGTGTTGACATAGGGGATGATGCAATTCGATGTATTTTCTTAGCATGCCCTCTGATAGAAAACTTGGAGATGGATCAATGCTTTGGCATGTCAAATATAAATCTGAGCAATCTGCACAACCTAGTGTCTCTTCGCATAAAAGGATGTTCTTACAGGACGACATTTTATGAGGTATCCTTTGAATCTATTAGTGTACCTGAATTCCACAAATTGCATTCTCTGTCTTTGGAGTATGTGATAGTTGACAGTGATTTTTTCACTAAGTTCTCGTCTAGATTTCCTTTTATCGAGGAGTTGAATCTTGACCACTGCAATGGCTACGAAAGTATACAGATTTCAAGTCATTCACTTAAGTACTTGAAGTTGAACGAAAGAAACAAATTACAGAAAGCTGAATTTGATGTTCCAAATATTCGTAAGTTTGTATTTGAAAAATGTGCTGATTATATGCCTTCCTTGTCTTTTCGTACTGCATCAAGGGAATGGGATACCGAAGTGACCTTCTCATGCTCGCTTAAGTTCATTGAAAGTTCTTGGTTCGTAAGGTTGAGAGATTTTCTGCAAGAGCTCAGGCTATTGAGAATATCTCTCAGATTACTACTGGAAGACAGGACGCTGGCATATGTCAACGATTTTCCATGTTCACCTACACCTGTGGTGGAGAATATAACGATAAACAAGGTTTGTGCAAGTCATGCTTTTTTGTGTGCTTTGTTTCGGTATTGCCACCCTACCTTCATAACTCTCTGGAATTGCTTGGATTCATATACCTACTGCTGCGCAAAAGATTTGGATGAGCTATATATGACAAACAAGAAGATTACGGACAAAGTGAACTGCTTCAATATGATCCAAAGCTTGCTCATCTATGATCTGGAGGAAATCGATGTGCTTATAGGTGATGAAACTGTTCCATTGAGAAAATTTGTTGAAGGCAGTCCGGAATTTCGCAAAATACCAGTTCGCTTTTGGTTCAAATGAGGGGCCTTTAGATGTACCTAGCTAATCCTTACATGGTGTGATGTTCTCTCATCTCTGATCTTCTGAGCGCTACATTCATTTTATATAAAAACAAATTATTAGGATAATGCTGTAACATTTATTTACTATGCTTTTGTCTCCTCTCTCTGAATTTTAATCTGCTTCCATCTATATTTGCTATTATTACACCAATGGTTTTGACTTTTTTCCTTCCTTTCAACTGTTTAATTTGACATGTAGCAATGACAGCTTCATTTTCAGTTAAATTCTGTTCAGTACATATATTTTTTTCGGACACATTTTCTTGACGGTAAACTATAGTGTATATAGTATTATGACGGATATTGGAGGAGCCGCTGATCCGGCTGATCCCTATATAAGAAGTGAACGCTTACATACATACACAGCAGCTTCTCAGCCTTCATGTATTAGTACATGACTTATGTTCTGTGTAGTTCATCTATTTTAGCTCAAGTTCTGCTACTTGCAATTCTGTCTCCTCATATTTGGTTGCAATTAATTCTGTTCATTATACCTGTTTATTACTCAATTCAGTTTTGAGTTCATTTTTACTTCTGATCTACTATGATCTTTCACGACATGAGTTTGTGGTTCTGTTTTACTTCAGTACTTACATTCGAAAAAATACTTCACACTGTATGGTATGTTCACTATACCGGTTTATTACTATTAAGTTTTCCACTTTTGACAGATTGAGCATAGTACAACTTTAATTTGATGCAAGTAATATGAATAGAAGGGCTTCTCATGAACGCTTTAAGACTTTTAAGTTTTCGTCTCAATTACATGGATATGAATGGTAGAATCAGAGAAAGACTGTAAGTAAACTATCTTTCATAGATTGACCATTGAACAAATAAGCTACCGGCTAGATCTTGCAACAATCTATCTTATGATTCCATGTCTTGATACTGCAAGTACTACTACAGAAAGCCCTCAATTCGTCGTCCGGCTTGTAAGTCCCTGTATAGACTGAGGGCCTCTTCCATGACTTTAGCTTGAGCAAGTGTTTCAGCCCTTTTCTTCCCAGAAGGATGTGTAGCTAAATAATCTTGCATTTTTGAGTCACCTGTAATTTTTCCCAACTTCTCGTATACTTGAGGGGCCACACGTGGATCATAACCAGCTGACGCAAGTAACAACAGGCCAATATAATCGGCTTCCATCTCCATTCTGGGAATACACAAGCAATAGTAAAATGAATTTATCCTGTACGTAGGTCTATTTCAAAATACAAAGTCGAATTATGCAAAATATATTCTCATACATCAGTCTCCTAGTTTGTACACATGAAGCAGGCAGAAGTTTTTCAGAACAGCGAAAACAAATTTTAGAGAAAATTTTACAATAATGTACGTATTTGGAATCATTATCAAATAAACAAAGATGGCAACTGAACAAAAGAAACTCTCGAGCAGGACAAAGGGGAAAAAAGGAGATTAAATACTTGTTCACATGCTATACTCATTTTTACACTCTAATGTCAAAATTACTTGAAGAGAGCAAAGCAAATAAAGCCTCTTTCAACCAGTTATAGTGTCTATCCATAGAACAACCCGAGAAGGGTGCAACTGTGCAAACAAAAATATCGTGTAGCATTTCAAAAATGTCAAGATACTAAAAATAAGAAAAAATGGCTTCCATAAGAGATACTTCATGGCTTCTCCATCCAACTACAACTCAAGCACATCCTGAAGGAAAACACGTATTGCAAAACCAAAATATCACACTAATAGGAGACAGGAGTGCAGAAGGTAATATACCTCCGAGAAAAGGGAAGCCTGAGTAGGAGATTCGACATTGTGTTGATAACATCAGGCATGAAAAACTGGTATAGTATCAACTGCATGATAGTCAACCACAAGTTCTTCGATATTTGTTCTGCAACATGCCTTGCCACAGCATGTCCAACCTATCAAGTCAAGAATGCAAATTGCATTATCAATGTTAACAAATACGAAACCAAACAATAGGATTATATTGCCCAAAATAGGTGATAAGTTGGTGGGTAGCTGATAATGTGACTAATATCCTAGTTGAAATTAATCAGTCACCAATGGATATGTTTGGCAAATTAGCAGGTAGATGATTTGTAAACGATAGAATATCGCAATGATAAGCCAGTTGGAGCAGCTTTTCAAATCAAGTAGCTATGCAGTTACATACAAGACTTATTCTGGCAGGGGAAAAAAGCTAATTCAGCTTATAAGCTAGGTGAGAATGTGACACTAATCAATGAGAGACTATAACCAATACATAACAAATCGTAAACCAACAAAAGTAATCCGTAGACAAGTACCTCGTGCCCAATAATGGTCGCAACCTCAGCATCCGCCTTAAAATGGTTCAACAACCCCGTAAAAACAACAATCTTTCCACCAGGCAAACAGAAAGCATTAACCACAGGCTCATTAACCACAATTACCTCCCATCTCATTTCATCCAAATGCGATGTATCCGACTCTTTACCCTTCGCCAGACCCTCCTTCCTACTCTGCTGAACCCACTTATCATTCAAAATCTCCTCCTCTTTCCCCCACTTCTCCTCCACACCCCATTTCTCCTCCTCACCAAACAACTTCATCCTCTCCGCATCAGTCGGAAACACTCCACTATCATCGTAACTAAGATCACTCCAGACTTCCTCTCTCTTCACACCTCTCTTCAACCCGTCGATTATATCCTGCGAAATTCGCTGAATGCGTATACTATCGGGGTGAAGTGCAGGTAAAATCTTCCCTTTAAACTCACTTTTCAGCTGAGCAAACTGCCTATCACCTAACTGACGCTCAACACTTTGAGACATGAGCACAAAATGAGTTCTTTTCGTGTAAGGCACAGTCTCTCTATTACCAAAATAAACAGTAATGAAAATCCCAGAACCAAGAATTACCACAATGAAGACATTTCTAGGATTCTGAGACCACCGATTGTAACCTCTTGCCTTGAAGTGAGAAACTCGGCGTCTGTCAACGTAGTAAGATCGCTTTGCTCCATCAAGAAAGGGGCTTTTCAGCTGGTTAGGCTTTATTACGTTCTGTAAAATGGGGTTTTTGAAAATTGGTTGAGAATACTCGCAGATTCTTGTTCTTGGAATTGGGGTTTTAGGTAAAGGAGTGATCTTGGAAGAGTAGTTGTTGCAGAAGGTGCTGAAAATTGATCTTGATGGTCTTCTGAACCATCCCATGGTGTTGAGTAATCAATCAATGAATCGGAGAAAAATCGCAGCTTTAAATCATTCGAAAAATGGGCGTGGAAAAGAAGCAAGGAAAGAAAAGCTGATTGAAGATTTGGCGTATGGAAATGGATGGAGAAGTTTCCAAATTCTTGGAGAAGGGGAACTTAGAACTTGGAACCACGGACGAAAACGGAAACTTTCTTCTTTTGGGCCGGAAGGAAAAAATCTGGTAGGTGTGTAAAAGAAAATATTAACCGTGGTCCGTCCGATCCGACCGCAACTCGCCAATTAATTCATTAATACGCTATGTTTAGCAAAAGTAGACGTTATCCGTTCCGATTTCAACTTCTCGCATTCCATTTTGGTACACTCCAATTTCAACTTCTCATCCTTTAAACTGAAAATCTGTCTCCAACTTTATTTACTACATCTCCTACTTTATTCATTATACATCATATTGTATTCAATCTCTTTCCTATTTTATCACCATCCCTCCTACTCACTTTTCTCTTAAAACTTGTGCCCTATAATAAGCTTGAAAATAAGCCCAGCGACCGTAATGTTATTCGTTAAGAGTTTATCACAATCCTTTCGTGTGTTATTTAAATTTCGAAAAGAATTCTCCAGTTGTATACATTCCTACTACAGTAGTATGTTATTTACCTCTCTTATTTTGTTGCTTGTCCCACTCTTTTTGTATGTCGTTTCTCTCGAATAATTTCGATTATATTTATTCCACTCCTTGAGCTAGTTGATCAATACTGAACAGAGTCGTAATTTGAAACAATATAAGCTATGTACTTCTGAGGATGGTGGATGAGGAGATTGTTGAATGTTGAGGCATATTAAGGATAACTAGATAAGGATTACAATAGAGTTGCTATAGTAATTGAAGTACTCTCCTACATTAGTACTTCATATACTTACTATTTTTAATCGTCCTACATAACTTGATGCATTACTTGAAAAATAAATCTATCTTCACACACCCAATAAATAATACTGCTCTTATAATTTTTTACACATTTTCCAACAAAAAGTACACCTTATTCCCACCCTTTGTACAATTATTATTTTAACTTTTCACCTAAAACTATGCGTCGACCTCTAATGTATGATACGGAGAGAGTATTGGATGGTCTTCAATTTTAATGAACTTGTTCAATCGGACTTCGAGGGCCATATCACTAACTCTATTGTTTTATTTTAGGGGAGATTTTACTCATTCAGATCGTGGGCACCAGTGCACGGAAAATTTTGTCTTTTAGGATCCACGTCCAACCCTCATCGAAGCTTCATATGTATTGTGTTTTCTTTTTCAAGTGCCGGATGGTTAATGTCTAATTATCGACGTATCCCAAAGTGAAAACAACTTTTCCAACAAACCGCAAAAGAATTTTATATGGAGCCTTTGTTAATAGTACTAAAGACTTTCAATGGTTAAATAGTCTTGATTACAAATTATTCTTACACCAAAATAGAAATAAAAACAAACAAAATTTTGTTACGGATTATTAGTCAAACATGAAAGTGAATAATACATATGATGCGATCCTTGGGGCATAAACAAGTGGGAGCAAATTAATGCTAGCACCAACACAAAGTTGAACAATTAAAGTGACTCGCAAGGCGTTGCAAAAGCCTACAAAATCTTTCCACTTGGGTCCAATACAAACAAATACCATGAAAATGGCTCCAACGTAAAGAAAGGCAAAGCAGATGACAAATGAAGAAAAAGGGTAAAGGAAACAAAACTATATTTCTAATTGCACTAGAATTTCAATGTCCACATTATCAATAAACACTCGTGCTTCATCTCTACCAAAATTGCTATGCCACCTTGGACATGTAGGGATGTCATCAGCAATAAAGTAACTGTGTAGTTTGTGAGTAAGGATGGATGATCACAGCTGCTTTTACCATTTTCGGTTATTGCCGCCGCCACGTCCTCTACCCCCGAAAGAAAATCCATTCTTCCGATTGTTGAATCCACCACTACCACCTCCTCTACCACCTCCTCTTCCCATAGAAAAGCGTCCACCACCGTATCCACCACCAAATTTTCCTCTCGGCTCTCTTTCTTGTAAAGCTGGCAAAGACTTCACTACTTCCAAGCTTACACCAGCAGCATTTTCCTGACCTGAGATCAGAGATGGTAAAACCAATTATGTATCATATAACTCAAAATGTATGTTATGAACGCCGATTGCATTCAGCATAGTCAATTTTGGTTGGGTAATTAGATATGAAGCTAAAACTTATGGGGGTTTTATTGTAAGTTCAGTTTGCCCGATAAATGACAGTATTTAGGAATCTAGTATCTCAAGGACAAAGTTGATAAATGACAGCATTTAGGAATGCAAGTGATTGTTTGGCCAAGAACTAAAGTTCAGAAAATCAGGTTAAAAACACCTTATTTTAAACTCAATTCAAGGTTTGAATTCTATACCAATCATTCCCTTAATATTCTATGGACATATAACGCATTTTATAGAGCAGATTAGAAAACCAAGTGTTTATTTGCAATTCTACAGAGTTCTGATATCACGAGTAGGTTTTATTCCACTACACGGGAAACTGAACTGTTTCAGTGTTCTGGGACACACATGTCCAAAATTTTATCCGTGGTCAAACCATTGTCAGGGGCTGGGATGAGATGGTGATGTTCTCGGTCAAACACAACAGATAATCATCTCGATTATGTATCTGACAGAGAGGAACCATATTTGACCAAAAAAGCAAAAGCACATATTCCAAGTTTAATCTCAGTTGTCCTTCAAGGGACATGAAATTTATATTAATTACTATAAATTCTACAAAAAAACAATGGAAGATCTTTAAGCCAGCCTTGATGATATTGTAGAGCAGGAATGAATAGAAAAAACCAACTTATGCCCCAGGGTCTTATCAGATTGGAGACCATCACATTTATAAAAGAGGTGTTAGGCCATAAAAGAATTGTCGAACTAACCTGTAAGGAACATGTCCAGATCAGCGGTAGCCACATCAAATACAGCACCCTTCCCATCAGATGTCAGGGCCAGACCCTTAATTGATTCAACTTTATCCTCAGGTACAAATCTTCGAAGGACTCCATAAGCAAAGCTGGACATTGTGAAGTCAACAGACAAGGCAATAATCAACAAGTTGATTGTATAAAAGAAAAATCGTAAATGGTTAAAGTTTCCGAACTCGCATCTGTAGGGCAGAAATTTGGACTACTACATGTTACAGAAAGTCATAAAACAGATCCAGAGGAAGTACATACGATTGGGAATAAATTGGCCTTCCACATTCCAGGAGAACAGTGACATGATTCTCCATCGAAGACAGAAGTGATCGAGTTTTTATCTCAGTGTAACCCTGCACATAGTACAGAAAGTAAACCTTTTGATTGAACTTAAGTAGTACTCCAACAGCAAGTGAATTAACTTTTAACATACCGCAGCCTTGGCCAGTGCCTTTGCAAGTATTTCTACTGGGGTCAAACCAGAAGAGTTGAGTAGTTCTTCAGCAGCCTCCTTGAAAACCGGTATGACGCTATAAATTATAGTGTAGTATCAGTACCTTGCAAAAATACCGATAACCTATAATTGACATTGTGCAAAAATATGAAGAGAATAAACACCTGTCAGAAATCTCATTGATTTTTTCAACAGCTTCCAGACTAGTAGCTTTAGCTATATCAGATGGTTGTGGGGCAGATATATGTTCGAATTTCACGCCGGATTCTCTCTCAATCCTGGAGAAATTTGACTTCCTGGGATCATAGAGCATAACTGCAACGCCAGTTTTGCCTAGAGAAAGCAGCAAAATGTTTCGTATCAATAAAATTCCAGAATCATAACAATCGCAGTTGAAGGAAAACCATATTAGCAATGTACCTGCTCTGCCTGTTCTTCCAGAGCGATGAATGTATGCTTCCACATCACGAGGTGGCTCACACTGGAAAACAAGTACAGTATTCATATTAGACGTGTGATGGCTAAAAGCTAAATCAGTGGGATAAAGACAAAAATCATTAGTCAATGACCAAGCTTCATTCACTGAAGTACCTGAATAATCAACTGGACATCATCGATATCCAATCCACGGGCAGCAACATTCGTAGCCACAAGTGTTTGAAATCTGCCAGACCTAAATCCAGAAAGTGTGACCTGAAAATATCAGAGTCAGAAAGGAATCATCATCAAGGTGAGCACTGGTAGGTTGTTTACCACACAAACGATTATTGGACTTCAGGATGTGATTGCCGATAAAACTCACGCTAAGGCATAACATTACTATTAAAGTAGTTGTTTACAAATTTATCAGCATAGATGTCCGTTTTAAACTTTCTCATGAGTTGTAACATCAAACGGAGAGGCTAAAGTATATGTTGTTCTTCTACATGTGATGTACAAAAAAGATAATGGCATGAGAAAGAACTTACTTCACGAGTAGACTGCTGTATGTCCCCATGCAAAGCACGTGCTTCATGCAAGACACCAGCAAGTGTAGAAGCACATTCCTTCGTCTCCGTGAAAATAATGGTGCGGCCTCCACTGTAATGCAGATAATAAGAACGGTAAAAATATAATCGGATAGTGAAGTACAAATTGATAATATGATCCAGAGGGACCCAACCTGCTGTAGCAACGAATGATGTCGGGAATGAGCTGAGCTCTGGCAGAACTTGAACAGGGAAGAACTATATGCCTCACATTGGTGCTAGCCTTCATTTTTGATTGGCCAACAAGGTCAACAGTTTTCTTATCTTTCTTCAAAAATCTTTCCTGAATCTGTAAAATAGAAATTGTGTGTTTGGTAAGCAAATGGGAAGATGCAACTTAGTTGAAAAAAGAAAAGCATATTACGATCTATGGAAGGACATAAATACAGACCTTCTTCACCCAGTCTGGTAAAGTAGCACTGAATAAAAGGGTTTGGACTTTACTTGCATCCTGTACCTTCCCTTCAAGATTTAAAGAAGAAAAGTTACCATCGAAACTGATAAACATAAATAACGCGAACATTTTATGGCGCATGTAGTAGCAACCAGAACGAGAAACATTAATTATTTAGAGATGGAACATATTCTTCCCAACACGTACCAAGAATAAGTTCGACATCTTCGACAAAACCCATCCTCAACATTTCATCAGCCTCGTCAAGGACCCGAAACTTTAACGCACTGAAGTCAATATTACCCCTTTCTATATGATCCTGCACAGATTCCAAACATCCATGATGTGAGCAAGGATAAATCTGAACACCTGACACAAACAGTAATATAGCAAACTCATGACAAACCTTAATGCGGCCAGGAGTGCCAATTATTATGTCAACACCTCTTTTCAAATGAGCCTGCTGTGGTGGATATGGAGAACCCCCATACAGGCAACAAGATTTCAACCCAAGGGAATTTCCATAAAATTCAAAGTCGGCGAAAACCTGAGTCGCCAATTCCCTAGTAGGCAACAGAACCAGCACACTTGGTGGCCTTCCATAGCCAGTCCTCCTATTTGCTGATGACTGCCCATTTATCAACGATTCCAAGATAGGTAACACGAATGCCAACGTCTTACCCTGTTCAAATACAGACAGACAGAGCATAAGATATTTATAGGCGACAAAGTTCTTAAACTACTGCTTTTGTCTTGAAAGAGGAAATGAAGGGCATTGCGTTACAAGATATGTTTTTGTGAAAACATACAAGCAAGCTAATCTTATCAAAGAATAAGTAACTACAAAACAACTTTAACACATATATTCGACATTCACATCTCATGAAAGCATTCATTCGCCTGCCGGCTAATACAGGCACACAGTAAACAACCAACAATCTCACCAGACCATAATCACACATTTTCAACATAACCATTCATAAACACCTTGCACGAATATCATACCATAATCACTCATTTTCAAACAAAAGAATACAACTGTTATCAAACTATAAGCACGCATTTGCAAACTCAAAGAAAAAGACCAACAGTATATCTACACCAAATCATGCAATTTTTCAACTTAAAACATACTGTAAACAACCAACACTGATATCATTTTCCGACATTAACAAACTCCACTATTAGCAGATCATTATAGCTCATTCTCCAGCTCAAACTGAAGACAATCACAGGACACTATCGATTAATTCCACATTTATCAATTTTCAGTCCATCATGTACCAAAGACACCATAATCACACCTTTCAAAATGAACACATACACGCATTATCAAACCTACATTATCAGTCAATCCATAAATGTGCATTTACCAGCTCAAAAACAACAGTAGACAGAGTTACAAGAGATAAACTGAACATTACTTGATCAAAAAATGAGCCAAAAATGTAAGAGAAAACTACCTGACCAGTACGTGCTCGACCGACCAAATCATGACCATCCAAAACATTGTTAAACGTCATCGCCTGAATCGGAAACAACGCCTCGATCCCCTTCGATTTCAAGGCCGCCTTCAACGGGCTCGAAATCCTGAAATTCTTCACCGCATTAGGATCCTCCTCCACCACCTCCTCCTCCAACTCATCAACCAACTCCTCCATCCTCATCTTCTTCTTCTTCGAATTCATCGGCTCACCTGCCTCCAACTCCTCTTCCTCATCCGACACCTTCCTCTTCTTCTCCTTCTTCTCGACCTCAGACTCCTCGAGCTTCGACTTTTTGCTCGACTTCTTCTCCTTCTTCACCTTCTTCTCCACAGAGCTCAAATCAACCTCCATGTCAGAAGTCGTCGACTTCTTCGTCTTCTTATTAATCTTCTCAGGTGATTCGAACTCTGTCACAGCAATCGAAGGCATATCAGAATTAGATAGGTATGCAATTTGAATGTGTGTGTTTATGCCTTTGAGAGCCGCCTATCTCTGCTATGCTGCTACGAAGGGTTGTGCCAGTGAAAGCTCAATAGCAGCTGAGAGAGAAAGAGGAAGAGGAAGAATTAGGGTTTTGGGAATTTATAGGTTTTCGGTTATGGCGGTAGAGAGATCTACGGCCGTTGGATGGAAATGTACGTGTCGGGATGTCATTGGTTTTGTGTTAGATATTTTTGACCAGTGAAAAACGGTCGATTGTGTGAGATTTGGGCTGATGAGAATGCAATATTGGGCTTCGCTCCATTAAGGAAAAACTTTGGGTTGTGACTAGTTAAGTAAGTATATTTGGGCTGATGTGTACTTTTCTTTGGTGGAGAAAATGCTAGTACATTGATGGCAGACATGCTTGGATTAGGCCATAAACACTAACAAGCCCCTACACGGGATGATTAACGAGCCGAGCTGAGTATCTCGTTCTCCAACTCGGCTCGAGCTGTCATCAAGCTCGGCTCGGCATTAAAACGAGGTGTTTTTCGAGTTCGAGTCACGATAAGTAAGCTCGGGCTTTAGTCGAGCTAGCCGAGAAAGTACATATAAATATAAAAGAATATATATTCATCCGGGTATCAACGAGTCGAGCCCTACTCGGCTCGATAACAAAACAAGCACAAAGTTAGACTTGAGTCCAATATAAGGCTCAACTCGTATAACGACTCTATGGAAAAGGGAAAAACGTGTGTGTAACGGTCTATTTAACATTAAAGGGGCGGACTAATTCTTTTAAGAAATGTTGGTTCTAGTTAGCACTTTTGTTGCAAGAAAAAATCAGAAAGAAACAGAAGCAGGAAAATTAAAGGATTACACTTACTGCAACAGAAAATTACAAGAAACATAAAAACACTATTGTTCGAATTCAATCCTGGACGAGTCAGCGATATGACCACTTCCCCTTAAGCTAAATGTGTCCGCCTTATTAAGCTTCAGGCCTCCCTCGTACAATTAGCTCCCAAGTTTACAACGTCCAGTCTCAACAGCTATTGGAAGCTCTACAGTAGAACTCCGTCAAACTTCTGTGGTGAAGAAACACTCGAATTTCTAAAGTGCATAAAGAAAACAGGGAGGAGAAGAGAAGAATGAAATTTCTGGTGTGATTTTTCTCAAGTGAGGGATGGGGTATATATAGTTGTAGCAAAACATAACTGATGTATTAATCTCAAATAACATCAGTCTGTAGTGGGGAGGTTTCAATTTTTGAAATTAAACCTTGTCTCATTTAAGTGGAACAATTTGGAAGATTTTCTGGAAGGCCAAAAGTTGCATTCAATGGAAAATCGTAGTAAAAAGATAAATACGCAAACTATATTTGCCATAACCACAACACACACTTGTGAACATGAGTAAACACAAGCATACCTTTATTACAAAACTTGTGAAAGTCCAAGTTTTTTTGAGAGTCCTACAGTATTGCATACTAATTGTGCGACTTTGTGTGTAAATTGTTGATTTTTGTCTATTTGTAAATTGTTTATTGTTGTATACTAATTGTGCGGCTGAATCTTTTTGTGTAGGATTCTCATGAGAGTTTCTCTACCTTTATACTACTCTTTCCTTACATTTATTTCCAATGTGGGACAAATACAACAGCAAGTCCCAACTGGCACACTTTAAGCCAATTTATCATTCACACCTAGAATTGGTTTTCTCACGTATCTTATATCGTTACGAAGCCTGCGCATCCCACTTCACAACGAGCTAAAGAACACGCAAAACCGAGCGGTGGAACTTAGATAAATAATTGCTCAAATTTACCCACTTAATACATTATAACACATAACATTTTTTGCTCTCTCTTGGTTGCCTCTTGCAACCAATTCCCCAACAATCCCCCACGTGAATGAGACAATTGGCTGGTAAATGCAAATGCAACCTATTAATGCAAGTTTGAGAGTTCTTCGAGAAAAACGTTGCATCGGGAAAGGTGGTTGTTAGCCTTGAACCTTCCCTAGTGAAATACCATCGGATACACTTGCAACAAGTGGACGCGATACCTTGAACTTCTCGGCTTTTTGTGTGTAACAAGACAATAATATACACACAACGATTTCCTCTACACCACATTGGTAATTTCGTTGTTGTCCGTTTTGGCCCTGGACTGCCTTGGAAACTTTCATCGAACACTCTAGAGATTTAGCCCTAACTATCATCTCATAGAAGCGGCCCCTTCATGGTCAACATAGGTGATCTCTCATTAGAACTTAGAAGTATCCTGTCATACCCCACGTTATCAACTTAACGTATAAGGATCATCAAAAGCTTTCGCTTATCCTCCACTGTATAGGTCTATCACTCTTTCATCATAGAATAGGTAGGGAACTCTATTTCCCGAGTGCTTTGGTTCAATCCCCCCCCCCCCCCCAATTCGGTTGTCCCTTTGAACCACACTTTGCACGTTTCCACGGTATTAGGATCAGCCGTATCCACCACAGGTTTGTCCTCAGAGATACACCGGACAAGTTGGGAGGCAGTAAGATTAAAAAAAAAAAAAACCCATTTTTTCTTTCCACAGTTTAAAATTATTTCCTCCCCTAAACTTTTCCGATTTATCAAATTGACAAAACTGGATAGGGCGTGGGGGCACTTGGCCAAACTGGAAAGGCCCTTCAATCACGGTCTCAACACCGGTAGAAGGAACGTTTCAGGAACCATTATTTCCGGGAGCAGTGTTGGTGGAGTTTCCATCAGTAGCCACTAGCTATTGTTACTACAAAAGGGCAGAGAACAGTTAGTAATCGGACTATAAAAAATCATAAGAAAAAAGTTTTAGCTTAAGATTGTTGGTTCCAGTTAGCACTTTTGTTGCAAGAAAAAAATCAGAAAGAAACAGAAGCAGGAAAATTAAAGAATTACACTTACTGTAGCAGAAAAACACTATTGTTCGAATTTAATCTTGGACGAGTCAGTGGTGTGGCCACTTCCCCTCAAGCTAAATTTGTCTGCCTTATTAAGCTTCAGGCCCCCTCGGACAATTAGCTCCGCAGGTACAACGTCCAATCTAAGCAGCTACTGGAGAAGCTCCGTCGAACTTTTGTAGTAAAGAAACACTCGAATTCAGTGGAAAATCGTAAGTAAAAAGATGAACACGCGAACTACATTTGCACCCATCTCGCTTGGGTCTTCTAGTTCAAATGTCATCCCCCGCATGCGCGCGTAGGAGGTTTTTCTATAACCACAACACACACTTGTGAACATGAGTAAACACAAGCATGACTTTATACTACTCTTTCATTCTATTTATTTCCAATGTGGAACAAATACAATAGGAAGTCCCAACTAACACACTTTAAGCCAATTTATCATTCACGCCTAGAATTGGTTTCCTCCTGTATCTTATACTGTTACGAAGCTTGCGCATCCCACTTCACAACGAGCTAAAAAACACGCAAAACCGAGCGGTGGAACTTAGGTAGATAATTGCTCAAAGTTACCCCTTAAAACATTATAACCCATAACATTTTTGGCTCTCTCTTAGTTGCCTTTTGCAACCACATTTGGTTGCCTCTTGCAACCAATTCCCCAACATGTAAATTGTTGTTACGGACATGTGTCCAATCCGTTAAGGGCACCATAGAGCGTGTCCTAAAGCGCATATCACGGCTTAATTAGCCAATTCAGTAGTGGTCCGACTTCACATGGTCCGCCCAAAGTGAATCGACCAGTACGCTAAAGGTCACTACAACCTTACAGCTAGTCCGAGCTAGCTGGGAGAAGGACTTACAAACCTGGCCACGCCAGTACAGAGATGCCAAACGGACCGGACGAGGAAATGTCGAACGCCACCATCACGATAAGCCCAAACGTATACAACAGAACCACTGAGATACTTCCGTGAGACTCTAGGCTCGGACATCCAGAGTTACCCAAGGGCAGATCAACCAAGCAGACAGGTCTGTCCGAGGGACTAACACGGACCCAACGTGCGGAACAGTACTCTCAGAGGGAAAGGACCAAACTACCCTCCCGACCCATTAATTAGTATTGGACTACTATTCACTAATGGGCTATGGGCCAAAGGTGGCATTGGTGTCCCAATCTAAGACATACACTTGGCATCATCTTCTGAGCTACTTCATAAGTATATGATAACTATAAATATAGCACAAGGTCCAAGACCTTGAGGTAAGTCATAATCCCATAGTAACAAGTATCTTTTGATATCTTAACCTTTCCCGCTACTATTGCATTGAGAGCTTTCATCTCTCCTTTGAGTAAAGCCTCCAGATTGACTTGGGCAATCCGGGTAACCCATCCTAACCCCCCCCCCCACTTAGTCCTTTCAGGTACTCTTGCTCGGATAAGCCTTCTCTCGGACTTCAAGTTGGAGGCGGATCTCGGATTTGGTTACTTGTAGTAGTAGTGTTGGTGTTGGAGGTTTTATCCCTCAACATTTTGGCGCCGTATGTGGGAAGTTTGACAAAAAGATCTGTGTTTGTGTTGTGCTGATGGCTAGAATGAGACGAACAGCTCGGACTAGTGCTGCAGGCGTGGGAACACCACCGCCACGCCCACGAGGACGTCCGCCCACCCGGGGACGAAGGGCCGCTGTGGCTGGAAGGAACGCTGGGAGAAGATATCCGAGCAACGGGCGGACCGCTAGCCCATCCTCGGATGAGGGAAGAGACGCCCCGCTTAAAGGAGGCCAAAGCGTCCCTGTGAATATCGTGCCTACGGACCATAGAGAAGGGGTAGCACGAGCTTCTCCGGCAGAAGCTCAAGGTCTGCCACAGTCAATAGCGATAATGCCCGATGGTCGCGTTGTCCGCACAAGCGACCTCGGACTAAGTGAAACTCAGTTTGATAGGTTGCTCACGATTATCCAAGGATTCCTAGGGTCTAACCATGCCCACCCTCAGCAAGCCACTCCGCCAGTGGTTACTCCGGTTCAGCGGAGCCCGCCCTGTCAAGAAACAGACAGCGTCCGATCCAACAGAGTTGGGAGATCAGCCGCCCCATGAGGATTTGCGAAACCTTATAGACCGACGGGCCTCTGCTTCGCAAGTTCGGGGTGAGGGAAGCCCGAATGGGAGGAGAGAGTACCAAGAAGGAGGCAACATGCATCCAGGAGGTCCGCGACAAGCCCCCATGAGGGACAAAGATCATGTAGCAGAGACCATTCCAGTTGTCCGACTAGAGGAACTCCCCGCGGATGTCGCAGTCCATCCACGGACAGGAGAGGTCATGACAGCGGACGAAATCTACGCCCAACAAAAAGCTTTAGAGACCCAAATTCTGAACCTCGGACGCCTGGTAAAAGACCACGAGCAGATCACTACAAGTGCACCAAACACTCTGTGTGATGATATCATGAGGGAAAAGGAAAGAAATAGAAACTCGGACCAAGTGATTTCGAACTTGGAATACTACTACGGGGATACTTGTCCCGTGGGTCACCTGACAAGGTACAACAGCAAGATGGATTCCAAGGGGCTGAGTGACAATACTAAAGCCCTTACGTTCTCATCCACCCTCTTCGGCACGGCTATGGATTGGTACACCGCTTTGCCAAACAAGTCGATAAGATCGTATGCAGATCTATCTTCTAAGTTCTTAGCACGGTTCGAAAAAATCAAAAAGAAGAAAACGTACTGTAGAGCACCTGGCCGAAGTCATCCAAAGGGAACAGGAAGATCTTCGAACCTTCCTAGATCGCTTCAATACGGAAGTACTCCGAGTTGAGCCTCATAGTATTAAAGAACGGGTCCGTCACCCGTACGCTAATACTTACAACTCCGAACTGCGAAGGAAGCTCTCTAGTCAGGAAGTGAAGAGCGAAAAGCACTTGGATGACATCTGTGAGGAGGTGATGTACGGAGAAGAATACCGAAGGAACGTACCAGTCCGAGCAGGATCGAAGAAGGGAAAGGAACCGCAAAGACAAGAGCAACGCCATGGGAAGTTTGACCTGAAGAAAGATCACAGAGACAAGGGCATTTACAGGGAGAGGAGTCCGCCCAGGAGATTCGCGGACTACACGCGCCTTAATAAGTCGAGATCCGACATCTTGGCCACTATTGTTGAGAAAAAGTTAGACATCCAATGGCCAAAGCCATCCCATAATCGGAGAAACATAAATGCGAAGGGATACTGCAAATTTCACAAGAGCAGAGGTCATGAGACTGACGGCTGTATCCAGTTAAAAACAGAGGTCGAACACCTGGTGAGAGAAGGCAAATTAAAGGAGCACATATATGCGGACGAGCCCTCCAGGCACGATAGAACGGAGCAGAGGAGGGAGAATAACGCTGCTGACCCACCACCTCGCCCACTATCTTTGCCACCTCCGCCAATAGGCTATCCGCCACGCATGGAAGGACATCCGTACAGATACGGCGATGAGGCGGAAATGGAGAACCCTCCGTACAGCGGAGTGATCAACACTATCGCAGGCAGACCCTCTGGAGGTGATAGCAGGAATGCAAGAGAGCGGACCGCCCAAAACCTTCAGAACAATTATAGGGCATACGGTGCCCCCGCGATTCGAGGAACAAATGCAATATCTTTCGACGATAGCAAAATCCCCCCTCCTACGACAGGAGGCGAGGAGATTGACGACCCGGACGTTCCTCTTGTAGTTTCATTGACCATCGCGACTTATCGAGTGAACAAAATTCTGGTAGATACCGGGAGCTCTTCGAATATCATCTCTAAGAGGACACTAGATCAGATGGAGTTGGGAAGAATCCGCTACGACAGAGTTCACACCTCTATACTAGGGTTTGGAGGAGGAACTGTTCGACCACTAGGAAGCGTTGTGTTACACGTTTCACTCGGAACATTCCCGGCCAGGGTGACACAGTCGGTCCGATTTGTCGTGGTTGATCGGACCTTCGACTATAACGCCATCTTTGGGCGCCCAGGACTCAATCAATTCCGGGCTATTTCATCCACCTTACACAACAGAATGAAATTTCCAACTCCCTTCGGAGTAGGAGAAGAAGTAGGAAACATCCGAGAAGCTTGGGAGTGTTACGTTATGTCCACGAGAAGGGCATATGCCCCCGTTTTGGCAGTCACGGTGACCTCCGATCCGAAAGTTGTTCTCCCGCCCAAATAGGAGAATCCGCAGATAGGAGTAGGAAACCAGAAGGAGAAGTTCCCTAGAACTGCACGGATCGAGCCTCACGAAACTCTCAAGGAAATCGAGATTGTTGTTGGAAGCCCGGATAAGAAGACTAGAATCGGAACAGAGATGAGCGCAGAAGTGGAGATGAAACTTATTGCTTGTCTCCGAGACAACAGGGATATATTTGCTTGGAGCACTGATGATTTGAAGGGAATAGATCCGAGAATCACTGTTCACCCGTCTGAACATGGATCCCTCGATCAAATATATCCGACAGAAGAGGAAAGATTTTGGCCCAGTCAAGGACGCTATCATATCTACGGAAGTTGACCGGCTCTTGAAAGCCGGGCACATTGAAGAAGTTAGATACTCGGACTGGGTCTGTAATGTGGTACTCGTCGAGAAGGCACCAGGAAAGTGGAGGATGTGCAATGACTTCACAAGGCTCAACAAGTTTTGTCCGAAGGATCCTTATCCCCTACCTCGCATAGACCAGTTGGTAGATTCTACTGCGGGATGTGCGCTCCTAAGCTTCATGGACGCATATCAGGGCTTCTATCAAATCCGGATGGCCAAGGACGACATCAAGAAAATTTTCTTCAGGGAGGAGTATACTGCTTCAAGATGATGCCATTCGGATTGAAAAACGCCGGAGCTACATACCAGCGGTTGGTGAGTAAAATGTTCAAGGAGGAGTTGGGCAAGACTATGGAAGTCTACGTAGATGATATGCTTGTTAAAAGTAAGACTGAAGAAGAACATATTGAGCATCTCAACAATTGCTTTTCCATTCTTCGGAAGTATGGAATGAAGTTGAACCCCGAAAAGTGTACGTTCGGGGTGAAAGGAGGAAAGTTTCTGGGATACATGGTCACGGAAAGAGGGATAAGTGCAAACCCCGAGAAGATCAAGGCAATCCTAGATTTGCCCCATCCGAAGAACCTCAACGAGGTACAACAGCTTATTGGGCGTCTAATGTCCTTAAGTCGTTTCATTTCTCGATCTGCAGAAAAGAACCTTCCGTTCTTCAAAATCCTCCGGAAGGGAGAGAGCTTTGAGTGGACCGCGGAATGTGCTGGGGCTTTTGAAAACTTGAAAAAGTACCTCCATTCCCCTCCGCTGCTCTCCAAACCCGTGGAAGGAGAACCACTCTACCTCTACCTAGCAATCACGGAAGAGGCAATGAGTTTCGTACTAGTGCGGATTCAAGCTAATGATCATTTGCCAATCTACTATCTTAGTAAAGCCTTGTCATGGAGACAAGATATGTGAAGATTGAGAAATTTATGATGCTGGTTTACACCGCCCGACGGTTGAAACCATATTTTAAGTCTCACAAAATAGTGGTACTAACTGCGGAACCTTTGAAACAGGTCCTGGGAAAGCCCGACCAATCAGGACGACTCTCTAAGTGGGCGATCGAGCTAAGCGAATACGACATTTACTACCAGGCTCCGTCAGCCAAAAAGGCTCAAGTCCTCGCCGACTTCTTAGCGGATTATCCGGAGAAGGATTCAGAGAAAGTCCCTGACAAGCAGGTACTCGAGTGCTTAATCACCAAGCATATTGTCCGAAAGCCAGTTCCGCCAAAGTTCAACCCGGAAAACCTCGAGGAAGCCCAGTTCATCAACCGGCCCTTTCCTTTGTCAGATGGGGAAACTCGAGTCAACCAAATGTTTCTACTTGGTGATATTCCCGGAAACTCCAGTGCTGACAACATCAGAACGGAAATCACGGAAGGGGATGAACCAAGAACGGAACCTCAGCAGCTCATAGGAGATCTCCAAACCCAAAAACATCCTTCCGATATCTGGACATTGGAAGTGGATGGTTCTTCCACTGGAAGAGTGGGAGGAATTGGAATCTACTTGAAGAGCCCGGATGGCGCGGAACTCGACTATGCGATTTCCTTGGAGTTCAAAGTTACCAATAATGAGGCTGAGTATGAGGCACTTTTAGTGGGGCTGCGTCTAGCCAAATCACTCCAAGCCCGGAAGGTCAAAGCTTACACGGACTCACAACTCGTTGAGGCCCAATTTTCAGGAACTTTTGCCACAAAAGGTCCTTCGATGATCAAGTATCTTGAGCTACTCAAGAATGAGGCCAGCCACTTCGAGGAATTCACCTTGGAAAAATTTGACAGAGAATTGGAACGAAAGAGCTGATGCATTGGCGAAATACGCATCTGCTACAGCGGCTCTAGACACAAGGAGAGTAATCCTACTCACCATTACTGACTCATCCGTCATGAGTCCCAGTCCGGCGGTCATGATACTTGACACGGGAAGAAACTGGATGACTGACATTTCTAACTATCTCAAGGACGGATCTTTGCCAGTCGATCCGAAAGAATCAAGGAGTGTGCAATGCCGAGCAAATAGATACTTTATATTGGGTGACGATTTGTACAAGATATCTTTTTCCGGGACTCACCTGAGATGTTTGAACCCACAAGAAGCACAAACCGTGCTGGAAGAGATACATAGCGGGAGCTGCGGAAGTCATTCCGGGGGAAGGACTCTCGCCCAGAAAATCATACGACAAGGCTATTACTGGCCTAGCATTAATAAAGATTCCGCCGACTACGCTCGGAAGTGCCCTGACTGCCAATACTATGCGAACATTCCACATCGTCCGACGCATCCTATGGTTCCGTCAATCATAGCGTGTCCATTCGACCAATGGGGCATTGACATAGTCGGGCCGTTCCCGAGAGGCACCCAACAACGGAGGTTCCTAATTGTGGCTGTGGAGTACTTTACCAAATGGGTAGAAGCCGAGGCTGTTGCAACCATTACAGAAAGTCGAATGCGGACCTTTATCTGGAAGAATATCATCTGTCGCTTTGGCCTGCCCAGGATTCTCGTCTCGGACAATGGTGCCCAGTTCTCAGGACATAGGCTCAAGGAATGGCTGGCGTCCTTCAAAATCGAGCAACGTTTTACATCTGTTAGATACCCGCAAGCCAATGGACAGGCTGAGTCCACAAACAAAACAATAGTCAAGATCCTCGAGAAGCGGTTAAGAACTTTGCAAGAAAGCTGGGCGGACGACCTGGAAGGCGTGCTATGGGCGCATCGCACCACTGCACGGACTGCGACCAAATAAACTCCATTCTCCTTGGTATATGGTTCAGAGGCAGTCATACCATCCGAGATTGCCGTAGAGACTTTGAGAATCCAAGAGTTCGAAGACAATGCAAACCGAGAAGCTCGGATATTCGACCTGGACATGCTTGAACAAAAAAGGTCCGAAAATCGGCGAATATCCTTAGGTATCAGGCAACTGCTGCCCGAACCTACAACAGGAACGTTCGTGCGGCTAACTTGCAAGTCGGGGACCTGGTGCTTCGACGAGCCGACATTTTGAACAATATTGGAAAACTCAAGCCCAAGTGGGAAGGACCCTACAAGATTGTCGGGGCAAAAGTAAATGGGAGTTATGAATTAGAAGATGAGAACGGACATCTCTGCAATCATCCGTGGAATGCTAGAAACCTTCAGAAGTTCTATGCATAGAGATAATTGTGCGGATCTCCATCATGTCGATTGGTCATCTCAGTTTCAACTACTTATTGCACGGAACTCCGCCAGTTCTGTTTCTTTTTTATCCTTTTGTCATTGGCCATGAAGCCCGCAAAGTTGTAATTGAATTTCCGACAAATCAATACAACCTCTACCTTTCGATTTGTGATTTTTCGATTTATGCATCTGAGATTTAACGTTCGATTTAACGACAAGGAAAGCAAGAGATTTCATTCTTACGAAGACGAGTTATACATAATTTTGTCTGTACAATATGCAATCTCGGATCGATATCCGGATTCACGGACGCAACATGAAAAAGGCAGAAAATGTCTCTGGGGATACGTCATCTCCCAGCAAAGATCGTTCCCCCGTAGGAAAAAGCTTCTTCCATGACGAGCGGCAAGTCTGGTTTCCGCGGAGGCCAGGAACTCGATCTACCTGCATACAGGAAAATGTTTAAACATGGTGGAATTCCTCATGATACCACCAAAACGTGGCATTGCAAATCCAGTGCCCGGGGAAAAACAAAGTACGGACATGAAGAGATTTCCGCCTCACCGGCTTTAAAGACTCAAACTCTCTTGAAATTCGGAAACCGTTTCCAATATAAGAGAGATTTGAGCCATTAAAGTGGGGATGGAAGAAAGCAGAGGAGACGGACAGATGTACATTCAAACCGAGATCTATGCTTTTCCATGACTGGTCTTCAACAATCTTCCCCTCTAGACCCACGCCACTCTCAAGCTCAGGATGAACGCCGACTTGAGAATGGACGGGAGTCTCGAGGGGGAAACTATTCAAGAAATCATCTTCTTGCTGATTGAATAGATATGAAAAGTGGAAGTTGGATCTGCACGACCAAGGCCAAGAGGGATCCGGAGTATTTATAGAAGTAACGAACCAATAGGCGTCCGACACGTCGGAACTTCGACGTTGACAATGGGCTTAAACTATTCATTTGGGTTGAACAGTGTTGGGCCAGACGGGTTTATCCAATCAAGCCTAAACAAGCCCATCAACCAAGTCCGAGTTTCTTAGTCATTTTACAAAGATATGTGCGTCAACATGATCCGACGAAGCTTGCACAAGAAAAAGATGACGATCTTGTCCGAGGAAAAATAGTTCGAATTTTATAGACAAAATTATCCGAACATTTACATAACAGAAGTATAATCTGGAAAGATCCAAGGATCAGTACATGCTTCCACAGGGCATACCCCGCCTTGTTCCTTTACCAGATCCCAGAAGTGGAGCCCTGAGATTCCGAGCCACCACCGCGAGCTTCTTGAGCTTGCTGCTGCATTCGGATCCTCCTGCGGATCATCCTCACAATTCGCTCCCTTTCTGCGGCTAGCCCACTAACTATCCCCGGACACGGAGGAGGGTCCCCTTCGAAGTCGAGGATGATTGGGTCATCCGCGGTCCCCCTTCCGGGATAATATGAGGGATGCTTGACCCACAGTACGCCTACCCAAAGGATGTGAGCGATCAAACCTGGAATGGTTTAGTTCTCTGGCTGCAGCGGAGATTTGGACGGACTCTCTGGAAGGATAGGGAAATCTGATCAGGAGAAAGGGTTAAGAAGTACAACAGTAAGAAAATGGCACTTACCCCTTTCTTATTTATAATAGTGACAAACCCGTACGATCCCAACACATGTCACTCATCCGACGGCTCGGAAGTTGATGGGACGCAGTAATAATGACAAATTCACTGTTTCACCTTCCTCCCTTCTAGAAGAATCAAGCATCCCAAAGGTCGATTGAATTTAACAATCACGTACGGAACGAAATCCGTGAAACGATGGTTTTGACTTCTACGTCGGACGCCATCTACTGCAATCCGTGTTCTTTAAAGATGTGTTTTATGATAGTAAAACATACGAACGATGAACGGAAGTAAACAAAGCGGAAAACAGGCAACGACTCGGAATTACGAGAAATATTGTTTTACTGACAGTTAGTACGGATAAAAAATAAAGCAGCATTGTTCAAGGCATTGTTCCGTGACACAAAGAGATGCAGAATCAGGACACTACATAAGTTCCACGGGGCATACCCCGGATTCTTCACTGAGGAGGAGGCTGGCTCGGACCTGTTTCTTCAATTTGAGGCGGATCAGCAGTAGACGAATTGGCAGCAGCTTGGGCAGTAAGGGACTCCGCGAACTCGAACAAGTTGAAGTCTTCAGCAAGACCAACTACCCGGGGAGGCATGTAATACCAGTCCTTGAGGAAGGCCCGGTAATTCTCGAACGGGACGAAGCACACCTTTCGTAAGGCATCCGGCACACACTTCGGAAGGAAGGGTCCACCGTTCTTGATCTCCAATTCCCCTTCCTCAGTGACGAGTTCCGCAAACTCACAAGCGGCCAACCGATCGTCCAAGACAACATCCACGGGAACATCCACGCCGTTAGCATCCGCGGAAGGGTTTAACCCTTCCGCAGGGTTTAACCCTTCCGCCTTCCAATTGAAATCTGGAGGAAGTAGTCCCTTGGACTGTAGTTGACCGATTGCTGCGGAGAACCCATTCAGCCGAGATTCGTCGGACTTGTTTGCCATGAAGAACTTGAAAGAATCCGACCCCAGGAAATCTCTGCCCGCCTCAAGACGAGAGTATTGCAGGTCTCCGAGCAAGAAATCCTTCATGTATCGGAAGGCTCTCATTGATTTCTGGGTGAAACCCTCCTGCCAATCCAAGTCCGCCTTGATTGCCTCCCAGCTCGTCTTCAGCTTATGGAACTTCACCTCGTGCTCCTTCAGCTGCATCTCCAACTGCTTCACCTTTTCGGCCTCATCCGCGGACCTGACCGTCGCCTTGAACAACTCGTGCTCAATGGTAGCCCGCTCACTCGCCTTCCACTGCATAGCTCGGACGAAGCACCCAAGCTGCAAAGAATCCGTATAGACATAAGTTGTACGCTTGTCATAAGGACATAATGAAAAAACCATTAGAAGATCACGAACCTGCTGATATAGCACATTGAGGCCACCGACCCGCTCGACCTCGGGAAGCCCGCAGGCACGCTCGTACTCCTTGTCGAGAGTGGCCTGGTCAGACGGCAAAACGGCGCTGACCACGCTCTTGCTTGATTGGGAGGCCTCCGCGGGAGCTGTTCTCTTCCGCCTGGACGTTATGGCATCCCGCATAAACACTTCTCGTTGAGGCCCGGATCCAGCAGCGGATGGTGGTCTGGAGGCAGCGGCGCTCCGAGTAACAGGTGCTTTGCCCTTATCAGGCACACCCATGACTTGCGGGTCTTCTCCCGCCTTGTTCCGCCTCTCCTCCTCTGCGGCGAACACTGTCGCATTCTTGGGATCTCCCATAGGAAGACCAGCGGAAGTGTTGATAATCTTGGTCCTCTGACCAGCGGCGACCTCCAGAGATTGTTGCTCTCTCTGCTGCCTCTTCTTTTCAGCGAGCGTCGACATGATATAGTCGAACCAGTAAGCTACATAGCAATGCAAACATTTCAGAATACGGACGAATAACAGGAAAAAAACAGGAATATCGGAGAAGAGAAAATTCATAACGAGACAATTCAAAACACGGAGTCACACAAATCATAAGTTAGACTCCTTATTGAAATCTGTCTTTCCTCCGACTTCCACGACATCGGTCAGTCCGCATAAATAGGGCAGTGGCTGACAGATTAATCCGTGATACGGATAAGTTGGTGGGTTGTGCTTTTTATGGATTGCAGCCACCCACGGAGCCACATTCTTGGGAAGGGGGCGCCAATCCGGGATACTCTCTCTAAGGAATTTTGTGGGCAGCCCCCATTGTTCCCTCTGTCTCTCGGACATCCCTGGCTTCAAAGCCATCCGTACAAAAATGTACCTATCCCACCACTTCGATCCCAGCGACGAAATGGAGTCCGAGATAAAATTGTAGGGTTTCCTATTCATGAAAGTATAGAATAGTGGATTCCCCGGACTGAACGAGACGTGGAAGAGCTGCCTAAAGTTCTCAAAATTTACGGGCTACCCTTTCTTCTTACAAAAAATTACAAAGCAAATAAGGTTACCCAGGGACTTGGGGATACCTGACTCGGACCTATACCAATATGGTTCAGAATGTTTTTCAGTTCTGTGGCAATGGGGATCTTCCATCCGCAGGAGAAGGCCACCTCGTGCACGCACATATATCCAGCGGGAGGGTTATAGAATGCATGCTCGGGTTCAGGGATCATTATTTCTACGGACTCGGGGATCTCCCATTTTCGCCTCCATTCCGGAATCTCCTCAGGTTTGACCCTCGATGGATAGGTAGGAAGAAGCCCGTCCGCGTTCAGCTCTCCAAATTCATCTGCTATCACCACTGCGGACGCAGGACGAGGAAATTTGATCCTCGCCGCCTTGGCACCACGGCCTTCAACTGACGGAAGGCTGGATTGAGCGGAGGCGACAGAGTGCAATACAACCCGACGACTGGCACCTCTCTGGGGACGAACATCGGGAGAACTTTCCTCTCCTTCCTCTCCGTCTTCACCTTCTTCCTCTCCACCTTCTTCCTCCTGGCCACCATCAGGTCTCCCAGATGTACTAGGGTTGGACGGACCTGTCTCTACCACAACACGGTCCTCCACCCCAGCCTCAAACATCTCCAAATCATCAGCTTCATGCCCGCTGTCGCCCTCACATTCAATCTGAGGCTCATTCGGAAATACGGGCTCTCCCACACCGCCTATAGTCTGAGATTGGACTAACGATCTCGCCTCATTAACATCTTCTTCGACAGCTGGTCCGTCCGTCGGAGGATCGACTACATCATGGGTTCCATGCCGGGCGTCAGAATCTCTAGAAGATAAGACATCTACGAGATAATCTTCTACGGACATGCTCATGCCCGCGGATTCACCGCCCGAATCTACTCCATCATGGTAATCCCGCACCTCGTGAACGTTTTGACTATCGCTCCCGGACATCCTAGGGCAGAAGGAAACGGATCAGAAACGATGATTGTTGTTGTCCGAGAGTTCATTTATATGTCTTATTAAGTCCAGAAGTCCGGGAAAAAGTTTAAACCCTAAGATTTTCTATACACAGGAGGACAGGGGCCCCAAAGCCCTGGCACACAAAGCTGTGCCAATGGCACCACGATGTGCCCCTTATGGCGCAGCAATAAAAGAAACAATTTACAGGCGAGCACCACAACCAATACCATTTTAACATCAAGTTTGCATTGTCAAGACAGGTTGTGTCGGACGCGACGTACCAAATAAAAGTATGAGGCATCAGTGAGGAAAATTGGCATATTATAAGCATGCAGCAGAAACATTACAACTAGCATCTCAACCAAAGATATCGCAAGAGCCAATTACTAAAGACAAGCACAATTACGGAAGCAGCAGGGGAAGCTACACTAGACATGCAGTGGGCGCATAGCGAATACATGCAACTTTAACAAAGCCAAAGAATGAGGGGTACTTACTTGCTAATATTCAAACAGTGAAGTTCCACTGACGATCAAACTTGGATAATGTTCCGAGGTTACAGATCTCAGCTTGATAGCCCAAAGTCTTACAAGTCCTAGTTGCTCGGATCGATCTTGCGTTGTTTGAATTTCTTAGAGATTGCTCAGCATTTCAATTTAGCTAAAGTGTGAAAGTGACCAATCGCCTAACTATTTATAGGGGGCAAAGTGGGAAGGCCAAGCATCACATTACTTAGGATTAAACCATGACCGTTGATCTCTTCAAATCCAACGGTCATGACGATTCACGAATAGATGGCCAACAGCGCATTACGTTTGGTGCCTAACCGAGGAGCCGCATCACCTGGATTTGAATCCCAAGCGTCAAATCTTTTTGATCCAAGGGTTACACCGTTCCACGAATGGGTTGCTGTCAGTACGTCGCACCTAACGCGTGACAGACGTGTCACATCAATCGGGCCTCTCACCCCAACCGACGATGTCGTCCTGATCCAACAGTCGTGTCGCTTTCGGATCTTTCCGCGAGCCGAACGCACAACCTATTGGGCCTCTTGGGCTTACGGATCAATGACCAGACGGATCGGTTTGACAAAGTCGCCTAACAGACGGTCTCGAGGGCTACACTACATCCTAACCGTACTGAACTATATATCTCGACATAATAATACCTTTTCCATCTACAAAAGCACTTCATTAATCCGACCGTAGAAGGAAAGGGGGAGATATATTCAATTCTAACACGGAACACGGATGACGGATCTCAAATGAAGGATCTTTTACCTTTCTTGATTAACGATTGGACACGCTCCACAACACACTTGTTCTTTTCATAGTTACCAACTATCTTCTACTAAGATACTTGGAAACTAGGGGACATATGTTATACGGACATGTGTCCAATCCGCATATATAAGCGTGTCCTAAAGCGCATCAAGGCTTAATTAGTTAATTCAAGATCGTCCGACTTCACATGGTCCGCCCAAAGTGAATCGACCAAGACGCTTAAAGGTCACTATAACCTTGACTAGTCCGAGCTAGCCGGGAGAAGGACTTACAAACCTGGCCACGCCAGTACAGAGATGCCAAACGGACCGGACGAGGAAATCTCGGACGCCACCATCACGATAAGCCCAAACGTATACAACAGAACCACTGAGATACTTCCGTGAGACTCTAGGCTCGGACATCCAGAGTTACCCAAGGGCAGATCAACCAAGCAGACAGGTCTGTCCGAGGGACTAACACGGACCCAACGCGTGCGAACAAGATTCTCGGAGGAAAGGACCAAACTACCCTCCCGACCCATTAATTAGTATTGGACTACTATTCACTAATGGGCTATGGGCCAAAGGTGGCAGTGGTGTCCCAATCTAAGACATACACTTGGCATCATCTTATGAGCTACTTCATAAGTATATGATAACTATAAATATAGCACAAGGTCCAAGACCTTAAGGTAAGTCATAATCCCATAGTAACAAGTATCTTTTGATATCTTAACCTTTCCCGCTACTATTGCATTGAGAGCTTTCATCTCTCCTTTGAGTAAAGCCTCCTTCCGGATTGACTTGGACAATCCGGGTAACCCATCCTAAAACCCTCCCCCCCACTTAGTCCTTTCAGGTACTCTTGCTCGAATAAGCATTCTTTCGGATTTCAAGTTGAAGGCGGATCTCGAATTTCGTTACTTGTAGTAGTAGTGTTGGTGTTGGAGGTTTTATCTCTCAACATAAATCATGTTGTTTTATGTAATACGGATAGATATACTTAATCATTATATAACTTCTACCAGGAATAACGTGATGGAGTTATTTGTTTGATTGTTGTGTGGGATGAGCCAGATATGTAATTAACAGATTGATGGAGTGGATGGGTGTATCTTAAGTTTCAACTTGTATAGATTGGTGGTAATTAATGCGTATAGCATTAATGAAATCTAGTAGGATATTTAAAGGAGGTCAATTATTGAGTAGTTCGGGATCTTGTTCTCCGGTCGTTCATCATGGCGTGGAGGAGACCTTTCTTTGGAATTGACGGCTTTAAGAAATTGACGATTTAGGTTGATGATATGAGACCTTTCTTTGGAATTGATGGTGTTGAAGTCCGGGACATTAAGGGTTTCCGTAGACATTGGTTACTTGCTACTCTTGCAATCTTGGTGATGTGGAATTTGGGATGCTAATGGTTCCCGGTGGTGGTCGCTTACTTCTATTCGACATTTTCCTTAGATGGATCTAGTGATGGTCTTGTAATAGGTTGAGATTCAGTTATAGTAAGAGATTGAAGTGGTTTTGATATGTAATGATATTTTCATTCGAGCATTTCTTATGCTCTTGTAGACATTTTGAGTTTTTATATATAATTTTGCCGTTTCAAAAAAAAAATAAAAAATCATGGCGTGGAGGACTCACCATTGATCATTGAGGCAACGACCTGTGCATATCATCCCTTCTAAAGGTGTTATTCGGGCCGGGCTGGTTCACCCTTTTATCCGGGCCGGGCCGATTAATTTTGTCAAGTGCAAGGCACGGCACGGCACACAACCCACTTTGTTCACGGGCCGAACAACCCCTTTTTAAAAAAAAAAAATTAATTAAAAATTAGTTACACTTACTTGGTAGGCTGGCAGCTGAAGCATTATTTATCTAAAACAATCACCAAGCATCCAGTGACCATGTACATGTTTAGTAAACTTGATTTGTTGAATTATTTATCCATAACTTTGTTGATGCAACTCTAGTCAATAGTTAAAAGACTACACAACTCTAGTCAATAGTTAAAAGACTACACAACTCTAGTCAATACTCAATAGTTACATGACCAAGATTTTCAAGAAAAAGTGCAGATAAACCATACCATATGCAAAAACACACATGGGCTTGGAAAGAAAGAAGAAATAAAAACCATATTGGGCTTTGGGGTTGTAGTGTTGGATTTTTCAATTGGACTTATGATATAGACTATAAATTCAAAACTAACATTTAGACGGAACGGTCTTTACCGGGCTAAACGGATCGGGCCTTACAGGTTCGCGGGCTTACACGGGCTCGGGCCGGGACTGCAGTTTTAAGCAGTTACGGGCCGAACTGGGCCGGTCCTCCAAAACAAAGGCCCCTCTGACCCACATAACTTAAATGTGCACTGGCCGGTCCGTGTCAAATATTAAATGGGCCGGGTCAGGTCGGTTTTTAAGCGTGTCGGGCCGGGCCGGACTGTTATACGACTTGAAACATGCTAAGATATGTCACTGGGCTTGCAGAAATGAAGTAAGATGCATAGCCCATTTAACCAAGCTAGAACATCGTCATGCAGTATACGAGTGTTTATAATTTAGTCAGACAGAATAAAGTTTTTGATTATATAGTATACCTATACTACTTATAATAATTAATCATTAGCAATGTTAAAATATGGAGCGGCGATACTAGGTATGACCAATAATGTGGAATGAAATTATCCTGCACTGCAACATTAAATCATGTCGTAGGTCCAAATGTGTGTCCATGTGTTGACCACAATTGACATTACCAAATCATCACTCGTGTCTTTTTTTTAGGCACGTGAATATGATCTAATCTGACAAATTATGCAAGACACCTGGCGATCTTGCATACCAATTAACAAATGGCGCAATCAATTAACTAACACATCACTCCAATATATGGGATAGGTAACATGAACTTAGTCTCACACATGAACTTGTAGGGTCCTTCTGAATAAACCTTGTACTAATACTCAGGAATAAAATTGAGGGTTGGAAACTCCTTTTCTCTCTAATTTAGGTGAAGCTAAAGTTGAAAAAATTCTTCAAGTTTTAGAGTATAATGTACTAATTTGTAAGTTTAGAGAGGATTGCAGATTATGTCCGCAGCCATATGAAATTGAGACTGCTACTAATCACCACTAAACAACCACATAGAAAATGATTGAAACATATGATTTCAATGATTTTTTTTTTGTCACTCCGCAACTTTGTAGAAAGATAATTTGGACATGTGATAGATATATTGGTTTTTTTTTACGAGAAAGAGTGCCAATGTGCCATTGTATAAGATTCCAAGACAACTTCAAGTTTTACAGACAAAATTCTTTGATTTTCTATTATTATCCCCACTAGTCTCTTTCCCCTTTTCTTCCATTAGCATCTTTCTCAGTCCCTGCTATTCACCATCACCACAACCTTTTACTACTATTTTCTCCTCTATTTTAAGGTCAATTACATATTAGTACCCTAAAATTTGAAGTTCGCACACTATAGTCTTGACTTTGAAAATTTTAACTATTGACTATAAATTATGTACTACCTAATGTTTTGTCCGAGCCAAACGTATCGTTCGACCCAAGGTAAAATAACCAAATCAAACCAAGCAATCCATATTTTAGTATCGAGCCACAGAGTGTATAGGCCAGAGCCAAACAACAACAAAACCTGCCAACTAAAGTTTTCATGGAAGTACCTTCACCCTATGTCCGATCCCGGCAAGTTCCATATTAAACCAGATCCGAGCCCGAACCCTCAAGAGTCAGGACTCATCCGTACGAGACACGTGTCATCAAAGACTTTGTATAGTCGGCATCCATAATAATCAACCCTATAACAACTAAAAAAGTTTCAAGGGGTTCATCCTAGTTGCCATATAATTTTTTAATACTAAGGGTCTGTTGTTTTTATCTGAAAACTCATTAATTTTAGTTCAGTTCAGTTCAATTTCATTCATTCGATTCATTATTGCTTTTTTATATTACAATTCGCTTTAGATCAATTCAATTCAATTGCTCGCATGTTATAACATGTATCAAGTTAATACTGCATGGAACTCTTGAGTCTTGACATACAACTACAGGTGTTTTTGTTATTTTGAGAAAATTATTGTCACCAATATGGCAATATCCCTTTCATACCATATGACTCAATCACGAAAGCTACTTCTTTCCCATGTGAGTGTGTCCTCATTGAGCCATCATAATTCATAAAGGAAGAACAAGAATTCATACTTTGTTGACACATGCCACCAAAAACTTCAATTTTCCATCCACATTGAAATTATGCAATCAAAGCATTAGCTGCAATACAATAGGATATGCCAACAAGGGTTCTGTCTCTTCTAGAATGTGTTCAGTGAGGGGTGGATCTCAGAGACATACACCGCCCTAAATTGGGACACCGGTGAACTGGCTACGCCTTCGAAAATAACCTCCTCCATCTCCCAACTGATTGCTACAGCAAGATGTTACGAACATTACGAACAATGTCTGTAATTTACAGCCTTCCAAATAGTCGGAAGGAAAAGAATAAGAATGATGTTGTCTTATTTAAACTTTCAGGGTCATGGTACAAAATACAGGTAAGAAAACAGCACAAAATTACAAGTATCCTTTTGCCCCCTGGCAGTTATAACTAACATAACTCCCTCCTCCAACTAACCAAAGTGTATCCTACAAATTATAAATATGAGTATAACATAAATAAAAATAACATCCTAAATACAACAACAATAAAATCCCACCAAAAAAATAATAATTATATTTCTCAAATGAGCACATTACCAATTATACCCCCTCCTTCTTGGTCTCCTTAATTCTCCTCAAGACCTTTTCCACACCCACATCAAATGCATCTTTCATACCACCCTCCAAACCTTGACTCGTCTTTGCATACACAATTTTAGGTATATTCTCAATCACATTTCTCCTCATTTCCCTAACCTTATCTCCACTAATCCCCTCCAGCACCTTATTAATCGAAGTCCCATTCTTAACCTCGCTCCGGTCGATAAAAACCGAATAACTCGCCGGTTCGCCCGGCAAGAACCCCTCGTACTGCAAATACGCAGTCCGGTGCCAGAAAAAAACCGGAATCGAACCAGCCACCATACAATCAAACACACTCCTCCTCGTCAAGCTATCCCCTCTCGGCTGCAAGCAAAACTCCGAATCCAAAAACGCCTCCAGAATCGCCGTACTCCCATTCACACACTTCTTCCCTCCACAATCCACCACTCGACAAAACCTCGGCTCCGACTCACATTGCCCCAGCAACACACCCCGAAAATCGCCCTTAATGTACCCCCGCCTGGCCCCCGCGAAGCTGAACCTCGTCTTCCTCACGCGCCCGCCAACAAAGTCCTGCCAGTGTCTCACATCCGATACCGACCGGGGGTGGAAACCGGTCGGATACGGCACCCCGAGCTCGTGATCATCCCACGGGTTCCTCTCGATCAGCAGCCGAGTAATGTTCCGCATCCTCGGGTCGTACACGCACCCCGACCCCCACTCGTTCGGCCTCGACCGGCGGAAATCCCACGTAATCCGCCCGATCGAAATGAAATGGTCCGCCCCGTTCGATTTCCGATAAAACTGCTGCTGGCTCACCCAATTGAGCATCGAATCGCAGTGGAAGTCCCTTTGCGAGTCTGTCGAGGTTTTGTTGAACAGGAACGGCTCGATTGCGAGACCGGTGTAGAACGGGATGTAGAAAGCCGATGCGGAGCTAGGGTTTGAGGTGCGGCAAGGGTAGGTGAGCATCCGGTTGTGGAAGATGACTTCTAATGAGAACTGATCCGTCCAGTGCCAGGCCGGGGTTAATTCGTGCGGGATGACTCGGGCTAGTTCGTCGCCGGCAAGCTGGCCGAAGCCGGAGTTGGATAAGGCGTCGCAGCGGGATAGCCACGGGTTGATTTTGTTGCAGTTGTGGAGGATTTCGGAGTTCAATTGGGGAGGGAGAGTGTAGATGTAGATTCGGCCGTAGGGGCATTTTGGGGAAATTGGAGCTCCGGTGGTGGTGGTGGTGTTGAGTGAGGAGTGAGTGAGGGAGAAGGGGAGGGAGGGGGTGGAGAAGAGGAGGAGGAGCTGGAGGAGGAGGACGGCGAGGAAGAAGTAGATGGCGCGGTGGTGGTGGGGTTTGATTCGGTCGGAGAGGGAGGGGGCTTTGAGCTTTGTGTAGTGAGGGGGTGGTGGGGAGTCGGAAGATGGAAGCATTTGGTGGCGGTGGTGCGGCGGCGAGTGGTGGCGGAATGTGTCGGTTTGTGGACTAGTGGGAGAGATGGAGGAGACCAGTACTGGTGGTGTTGTTTTTTGGACTAGAGAGTAGAGAGAATCTAGGCTGGTGGAATGGAAGAGAGTGTGTGTTTTCTTTTCTTTTCTACACATTTCCTTTAAATGTGATGATTTATAGTGATTGGTTGTGTTAATGGAGTATTTTATATGGGAAGTTGCATTTGTGATAATTACCTTAGTTTTAGTAGTGGTAGATTGTGTGTCATTATTAAGTTACTGCAATTGTGATGGATGTGAATCTCCATGTTAATGTAACATTTAATAATGAGATATTCTTCATTTTTTTTTTTTGATATGTTTAATTTCAAAGTTGCGAGTAGTATTGTTTAATGAGTTGAGTCAAGATGAGTTGTAACGATTTCGACTCGATTCGTTAATAAAACGAGCTAAATCTTCATTTGTGCCTTAGAGTTTTAGTGAGTTTTAGGCTAGGAACTCTCGATGTAATTATAAGTATAGAGTGGTTAAAATTACATACATGAAACAAAATATCTGGCATTTTTATATGGGATCCGATTAGGGGACAAGTATGTGTTTACGAGGAATCTTGTGCACTCAATCAACAGTTGCCACATGTCCGTCCAAGAGTGGTGACTGTGGTTAACGTGCCTAGGTTCACCTCTTTAGAACGTGCTAGTTCGCCAGCTGAACTATGTGGCCTGAGGGGTGACCATTCAGCTCGAAAGGACAGACCCCAAGACTTGGATGAATATGGAACAATAGGCCGCGGTAGTTCATTTAGTTATGGTCGAGATTTATTTCTACTCATCAAAGTTATTTTATTTATGTCGGTAATGAGATTTAATTTTCCTTTTTAATGATAATTAATAATGAAAATTTTAATTTTAACTTACAAGCTAAATTATGAATCTTGATGACCTCGGTTTACTTATATAGATAGATAGAGTTTTGTTATAAAAAAGTCGGACTCTTTATCAAACGTGTCTTGTAACATGGTACGAATTCAACACGTAATTACCATTCATAGATATATACCATTCTCATTAACAAGTACATGACTTCATAATTCAAAATGCATTAATTAAATTGCATCTATCATCAAATTTGGTTAAGCTATAGTTTTCCAAAAATGATATTACATCAAACATACTTTATTTGAGAGAAAACCATCATCCTGGAACCCATTATACTTTTTTTATTTTTTATTTTTATGTATAGCTCTAATTTTACGCCATTCAACCACCTTATGGCTCTCACGACTTTATGTTGTAATTTTTTATTTTTTTATTATTGGTACGATATATTGGATTTCTTTTGTTTAATTATAGGGGTGTAATTTGTTATTTACACGGTTGCAAATTTTAAGTGGTGATTTCATAAGTAAGTTGAAAAAAGTTACTACTTCTATATAACGTTCACATAGTCAATCCTATCATTTTCTATCGCACTTTAATTTGGTTTCATGTTCCAAGTTGTGATATCAATCTCTATAAAACATGTATTGTAATATGATTTTTTACATTATAATTTCGAATGGAACTTTTTTAGTTTGGTCTAATTATTGGTTAATTAGTTTGTATCTACTGGACTAGGCGGCTGGCCGATATTAAATGTAAATTCTTGACTATGACTTTTAGAAGATTTTAAAACTCTGTTCTCAAACTGAGGCAAGTGAATATACTAACGAAGTATTAGAATAGTAAAACTACGTGACTGGTTACATTACATAAGCCAAGTTGGGTGTGTTCTTATTCTACTACTGTTTAATTGTCAACTATCTACAGTAGGAATATTTCCTACTCGACCTGTAGTATCGTTTTTGTTCAAGTATTAGTCCTAATATAAAGTTCATTATTGAATATTCATACACGAGCAAGATTGATAGGATCTTCCTCATTTGGGCCGGACTTATCGACCAACAAAGTGCATATAATGGATTTTTCGATGCTGGTTTCATGACGAGCTACACCTACAATGTATTATAGATACAATGGACACGCCTCCTCATATACGGAATCATGCATGCGAGGCCGACTTGAGAAGTGTCTGGAAGGTGCATTGGCCATGAGACGCATCAATATCCTTTTGCTGCATAGAATCCATTGGAGAAGGAAGAAATCAAATTGAATTAAGGACTCTCTGAATTTACTAACTTCATGGTAATGTGGTTGTGGTCCGTACTGAAATCAGTGTCAAATACTCCAACTTTGTAGTATCATATTTTGGTGCTTGTTTGTAGATATCATTTTTGATAGTCTTTGTACTTTGAAAATTGTACTTGTTTCGGTTTCAAAAACACAAAGTATCGGAAGAGTTGTGTATTAGTGGACGACCTGAAAGACGGATTGGTGATCTTAACTATATATATAATGTTTTAAATAATATTAGTAATGTTTTATGAGAGTATATTTTTTATCATTTTTTATGTAGGTATATGTCACCAATATTTTAAGTAAAACCGTTAATTCTCTCCATATGACCGTATCTCGGATACTTAAAAAAAAACATAATGTTATTCATGGACATCAGGGAACACCAAGTGAGAAAAGAACAATCTACCTAAGAAACGGTTTTGTCCCATTGTTCCGGACTTCCGGTCTTGAAACTTGAAGCCTGCCAAAAACTGGACACGCGTATGCCTATCCAGTGGCCCAAAGTCTGTGCTGGTTCTTTTTTTATTCTAACCTAGCCATCTCACGTTTTTGTTCATGCCTCCAAACTCAGACCACTCCTAATGTCGTTCCGTTGTATTTTTTTTTAGGGGTAGTTCCGTTGTATTTTGATCATTTTATCTTAGTCTCTCTTATCTTCAACTGAAAACTCATTCGATTCGATTCATTTAATTCGATTATCTTTTATATTTTATCTATAATTGATTCAATTCAATTGATTCGAGAAATTTCAAAGAAAACGAGGCGCAAGTATTATAAAATAATTAATTTTTTTAAACAATGTAAAAATTACTATATCACAACTAAGTATAGAGAACACTAGTGCTGTTGGGATGAGAAGGATATGGTTTTATATTGTTTAGAAAAATTAAGTGTGTTACACGAATTCGGTCAATTTTTTTTATTGAAACGGTTATCAATTACTTATGCGTCTCCCATATTTGGTATTATCGTTTTCGTTCACATATTCAATTCCAAGTTAATACGGTTCATACCATATCCAATGGTGTGTATATATTACTACAATCGGACATGGGATATGTGATATTACAATATATACTAGTATATTACTATTCAATGGATGTAAAAATAAATAGGGAGGAAATGGAAATAATTGGTTGGATATTAGCTGCAGTGGCAAAACACTTGTTGGAAAATTTGTTTTATAATTTGTCATTTAGTGGTTCATTCCCCATTGGTTTAGTTTACTTTTCTTTGTTCTGAGAAAAATCAGCTGACGATGTATGTGTTTGTTAGCTGGCGTATTCAGCAAAGTTATGCACCGTCTAGCGTGTCGGTGATGATGTTATATTTATTATTATCTCATTTTAGAAGAAGTTTATTCACTATATAATATAGTTGGTATAGATATAGTAACTTGCAATTACGAATAGTAAAATATCGGGTTGGTATTAGACTATTTTACCATTTTGATATGACAAACCCGGTGTCAATAAACTGTGGTTTGTAGGGAGCCTCATAATGCACAAGCAATACGGTTGAATGTAATAAATGCCGTCCTTGTAGATAATCGATACAAACAGACTATTTATAGGTGATTTAAGGGGACACAATCTTTTACATTCAGAGATGTTGTCGGTAATGTGGAAGATTGTTGAAAGGACCTAACCTCATACTCTCGAGGATGAGTTGATTCGACTTGAAAAGATTTTTTTTAGAATCTTAATCGTCTAACTTGAGGGTTAATGTGGCCTTGAAGATACATTGTTGGTTCCAGTCATGCCCTCACATTAGTAATTTGGAGAATTGTGCCTCAATAGATTTTGTTGGCTTGAGTGCATGGAGGGTTAGGTCACTTGGTCCTATAGAGGTCTTGTTGGATTAACATGTTCGAGACTCCAATTTTCGTGTCATGTCGAGACTGAGACGCTTAACATCGTATCAATGTTATACATAAATATTTTGGTATTACATACCATTATAGTATTAAAAGGGGTGAAATTTAGAGTTGAATTGTGCATTTTTAGTAGCCATTTTATGCATTAGTCAATTGTAAGAATTAGTCAATGGTAAGAGGCCTCGAGTTGATCAAAACATTAATGATCTTTTAGTCAGTGACATAATCTAGTAGATCTAAATGTTAGAAGACACATAGATAAACCAGAAGCAATTAAAAGGTAATGGCATAGGGTACTTATATGATAATTCAATTATTTATTTAAGCAGTTGCTTGTACATGGGTGAAGAATATTTGATGGAGACGCAATACCAGTAAAGTTTAAATATGATTTCAAGAATTTAGAAAAGTGTGTGATAAAATTAACCATATTCTTGAAAATTATGTAGCCTCTAGTTTCCAAAGGTGAGTCTCGATCATTTGCACCGGCAAGATTACTTATGAAATCATCTTCGAGTCATATGCTGGCTTCACAAAAAAGTAGCGTATAATCTTCCATGCACACTAACCTCACTCGTGCACGCATCAAACTACTTTACAATCGACCATTCATATTAAGATGGCGTTAAATTAAATAAAACACTGTAGTTACAACGGATGAATTCTCAAAAGAATGAATTGCATTTCATTGATATGTATAAAGTTTACAATTATTTTATTTAACATCTCTGAACTTTGATCGCACAAATTCGAACTTATGATTTTTCATACATGGGTTAATTTAATTTTACCACCAAGACTAGTCTTCATTTTATAGCAGCAAAGCATTACAAATGAGCCGAACCAATCAGCACAGGACACGTAAGTGTACGGAAACCGTTACTTATTCCGCTAAACGATCCCGCGCCAATTCCTTCCGATCTACGATAAATCGCGATCAATTTTAACCCTTCTCCAAACCCTAGAAATTAAGAAAAAGGAATTACAAATTTCGTTAACTGTTTCATCGTTTCAGATTCAATTTTGCCTGGCAATGGGAAAAGTAATTGATCGAAGAAACCAATTGGAGATTTCTGCTTTGATTTGTATCTCACTCATCATTTTTTGCCCGATATACTGTCGTTCAGCTAGATCGGACCAGGATATGCGTGAAAAGTTTTACGGCAATCTGATCAACAATTCTTCGGGAACTGACGATGGTGACAGCAGTATTGCGAAGATGTTTGATCGAGTTTTGGATAAAGAGTTCTCCGAAAACGATCAGCCTGAAGGTTAGCTAGCTTTCGGTTATGCTTCAATTTTTTTTTTTTTTGTTTTTTCTGATTTACTTGCTTAATACTTGGAATGATATGGATTGATGAACTTGAACTGTTACACTTCCATTTCGGTATCGTATGCTTGTATGAAGTGACACCTTGTGATGAATTAAGACTATAGGAGCAATCTGAAATGGTGAAATTTGTGATTTCGATTTCGGCTAGTTCAGGGCATTGATGGATCTGAGAAATGGTTTAGGAAATTTATAATCTCGCTACAAGTGGCATTTATTGGTAACGAAATATTGTTGTTGCTAGTGAGAGCTGTCAAATGCACTTCTAGTAGCAAACCTGGTGATATAAATGTAAATCATTTCACGTAGCATATAGTCGTCAATTTGTGTGTGCTTGTAATGCATGTAAACTGAGCTGGATCAACTTTGAAATTAATGACTTATGATATTGAAATGTTAGTGTCAAGAGGAATCGGAACAAGTAATCTGTGTGCATGTTGTATATGCATATTGTCCATGTAGTGTATTACTGGGGTTAATCTTCTTCTTGTTTTTCTTGATTCTGTTATTTTTCCCCTTTGGTAGAGGATTCCATATGTTAATGTTGCTTTCATCTTGTTCTCTTTTCCCTGAAGGTTCTGATGGAAGCAGCTTTAATAACACTGTAAATGACAATCAGGTAGAGTAACCTTCTTTCCACTGGACTATTCGTGTTATTGGCATCAAATAAAATGTAAACCTTTATGTGATGTCATTTTTCTGTTGACGTTTCTTGTATAGATATCAAAATATGTTACAAAGTTGATTGACTGGATATTGACGTATATCTCCTTTTAGATGCATAAAAAGAGTTATTATATATTTAGTTGTACGTGTTGCTTTCATAATCTTTCATGAACCTACTGAAAGTGAAAGGGATTTTGTCATATAACTTTAATTTATTTAGAATCTCACCAAATGCTATGAGTTAGGCAGTTAGGAAGGTCCATCTCATCTCCAGAGGCTTGCCCACTTTAGTGACATACTTATTTTCCCATTTCTGAGGGCTTCTTCATTAGCTGATTAGCATTTTAAAGATACTCATGATGGATATCGAGTTTATGAGGTCCCATTCACCAATTTTGTAGTGTGGATCTTCATTGTGATTCTCACAATGAAAATAGTGGTGATAATTCGGAAATTCTTCTTCTTGTTTTTTTTTGGTTTCTGGAGTAGAATTGGTATTACAGATTGATGGTTGAGTTCAATACTTGGTGATAAACTTTTATTTACTGGTCTTTGACATTGTATTTTTCTTTCTTTTCCTTTGTTTTTTTGGTATCTTCCTGCTAAAATAAGTTTTCATTATATGGTAGGCTGAGTTGGAGGTTGTTGCTAAAATCACCCATGAGAAGATAAAGAAGAATGAAACGAAAGAATCCAAGTGAGGGATTCTGCATGATTTCTATATCCAATAAGATATAATTGTTACCGCTATCAACTTACAGCTGATTGTAGTCCTGCAAATTCTCTTTTTTGCATGTAATTGATAGCGGGACCAAAGCTCTCCAAGATGTATTCTCTAATGAGAATGATGGTTCTGATGAATTGGAAACTTTGATAGATCAAAAGGTGTGGTCTACTTCTTCTATGAGAATATAATGTTGTAGTTTTTTTGTTATCATTTTACAATTAATAAAGCCTTTTCTGACATATTGTGCTTCATTCCAGAATAATGAGTTCGTGATGTCAAATAAGAAATCAAAATATCCCGTGCTTCAACTAGACTTTAGGTAATTCCTTTTATTTTTCAATCTTCATACTGTTTTATATACGTGTGTATGACAAATGCCCTGTATATACTTGTCAAGAACTGAATACTTTTTATGAAGTTTGTTTGTTTTACTTGTTATATGTATATTTATTGTTACCCTGTGTGTGTTATTTATACAGTTTATCTGCTTGACATCTAGCTAATCATTAAAATTCTACTCAATTTTAATCTTGTAGGTTAATTTCAGACTTGGTGGTTGTGGTAGTCTCTGCCGCGATTGGCGGAATTATCTTGTCTTGTTTAGGACAACCAGTGAGTACTTTTTCTGGTTGTTAATTGTTGCTTGACAATCTTTCTGCTGTCTTATGATTTTTTTTCCTTGCACATTCATTAACCTCTATGCTCGGTGGACCTTGTAATAACCATACATATTGGCTATTGATTAGACATTATTGTTTCTACACTTTCTTTCACATTAAATAAGCTATATGCTTTCAAGAGTTACTCTTATTCATATATACTGATTTTTTTTTTCATTTTCCTTTTTACAGGTAATAGTTGGTTATCTTCTTGCTGGGTCAGTTATTGGACCTGGTGGTCTAAAATTTATCAATGAAATGGTCCAGGTATGCTGTTTCTCTACTGTCAAGTCATATTGCCTTTTATTGCTAAAAAAAATCTTCATTTTCAGAAAGAGTGCATCATACTTGGTATCCTGCATTAGCATGTAAGTTGTCGAGTCAGCTCTACTCGTTTTGTTACTAGTTAAGCTGGGTCTCCCACATAAGGAGGTAGTATATAGATTTCGCAGAGAACCTTTGATTTGTTAGATCCATGAAGGTAAATGTGTTAGTGGGACTCTGGATATACCATAAAAGATTTCACATTCTTTTGTGAGGACTAAGTTGTTACACTATCTTCATAGGTTTAGAATTAATCTTTATATGCTTTCAATCTTAACCTTATTTTATATCCTTCACAAGTAGCTTGTTCGATCTAGGAATTTCCCTGACCTTTTGTTTTATACTATGTTTCTACTTCTGTGTGTTGTATCTTTCACAAGTATTGAGCATGTCAATTCTGTTATCCTGATGCACGAGCTGTCAGTTTTTTTTTTTTTTTTAAATAATTAGGTGGCCAGCCTAATTTTCAGGACAAACTGTTGCTTATACTCTCTTCTTTTCGTACATCAGGTTGAAACTGTTGCTCAGTTTGGTGTTGTCTTTCTTCTATTTGCTTTGGGACTGGAATTCTCTTTGTCAAAGGTATTCTTCTTTTTGCTAGTGCCATTGCAGTGCTATAACATTCTCTCTTCCCCCCTTGATTATGCTAATATCTGCAACTGATGCAGCTAAAAGTTGTAGGTCCTGTTTCTGTTCTTGGTGGACTGCTTCAACTAATCATTCTTATGCTCATATGTGGGATAATTTCGGTGGTAAAGTTCTAATGCCCTATTGCAGTCCTCTCTTTGGGCACCTGTTATTAGTATCATTTCTAATTTTATATTTTACCGTTGCAGTTATGTGGAGCAAAATTGTCAGAGGGCATATTTGTTGGTTGCTTCCTCTCAATGTCGTCAACTGCATTGGTACATATTAGTTCTCTCGGTTATATGCTCAGGAATGAACGATCTAGCTTTAGGACTTTTCTGAGTCTTGTAAGATTTACCAATTTGGTCTACTTGTTTACAGGTAGTGAAGTTTTTGGTTGAGCGGAATAGTAGCAATGCCCTTCATGGCCAAGTGACAATTGGCACTCTTATTTTTCAGGTAGGTGTTATTTTTTTGCTCAATAATTTGTTAGACACTTCAATTTGTTAAGCTTCTTTATCCATTGAATTGATCTCATTTTTGTTATTTGAATTAATCTTTCAGGATTGTGCTGTGGGCTTGTTATTTGCATTGCTACCTGTTTTGGGAGGTGGCAGTGGTATTTTGCAAGGAATTGTTTCCATGGGAAAACTGTAAGTCCTGCTAAAGCATATCTTAGTTTTTTGCCCTATTTCATTCTTGTTGAGATGATTATTTATTTTACTTAATTTTGTCATCTGTTGCAGGCTACTCACTCTGGCCACATTTCTCGCCGTAGCTTCTCTACTGACTTGGTTATTCATTCCTCGGTTTTTGAAGTTGATGATGCAACTGTCATCCCAAGTTAGTTAATTTATGATATTTACAATTTCTGCCTCAAGACAACCTTATTAATTGCATGAGAAAATCGATGTTCTAATGTTATTTTTGTAAAAGTATCATTCGGCGAAGAGTCTTTGGAGTTTTCTTTAGTAATTTTCGTTCTATGTGATATGCCCTTATCAAGGTGGAAAAGGCGAATTCAATATTAATAACCAGTGCTTTAAAGTCTGACTGTCAGTGTCTGCTAAATCACTCTCCTGGCTGTTTAGTATAGGTCCTTTTATTTACAAAGATAAAGAAGCAATTTTCTTTATCAGTTGACCAATTTTCTTGTTAGTTGTTTATGTTCATTGAAGTTATGTTCAAGAGGAGATATTAGCATGAAGTAGGCCCACTTGTAAATTGTTCTATAATTTTGTTTGTGGCTTCTGCTAGGAAATCTTATTTATTATCTGAATCTCAGGATGCTAGAAATGAGAACAGAATACAACTTTTCTTCAAACATTATTCCATTCGCATTTGTGGGTGCTGTTTAGTATAGGTCCTTTTATTTACAAAGATAAAGAAGCACCATATCTTATTCAACCTTGTTTTTTTGTGTGATCTTTAGACAAATGAACTTTATCAGCTGGCTGCGGTGGCATTCTGCTTGATGTCTGCTTGGGTAAGAACCACATAGCTTGCACTTCATCCCATGTCTGTTTCCATTTCACATTCCTGTTCAATTTGGCAATCTAGAGGATTCTCATTAATCTTCCTAAACTGGAAAGGTTGGTCCAAACTCCAATATTTGTTTCATTGACATTTTTGTTTGGAGAAACACTTTTAAAAGGCTTCAAAGTTCAAACCACATTTTTTAAACACAAGGATATTCATGTTGTTTCTTCCATGGCTCTCTGTTGTGATTCAATCATCTATAATTGTGCTTTATCATTGCACGGAACTGATCCAGGAAACCTCTTTCAAATTTTACGTTGCTTTTCAATTGTTGAAAAGTGATGCTGGTCGGAAGCTGAAACCGTTGGGAATGAAATAAATTAATAGTTGTACATGACTGATACTTGTGGCCTGGTGATGTATCTTTTGTGAAGTTGGCAATGCTGAGCCAGGAGGTGTATAATTAGAAGCTTAAATGAATTGGATTGATATGGTTTGGTAGTATGAATGGGTGCGAGAGATTATATTCAGGCCCGGCTAAGGCCTTGTGCGGGGAGCCCGACCGCACAGGGCACAACAATTTAGGGGGCCCCAAATTTACGCAACATATGTATATACCATGTTCTGCAATTATCTGCAAGTATTCTACAAGTGTCCTAGTGGCAAGGCAGAAGTTCTGAATTTGTATTGGTCGTGGGTTCAAGACCTGTGAATGACCCTTTTTTCACTCTTTTTCCTTTCTTCCCTTTTTTCACTCCTTTTTACTCTTTCCTCCTTTTATCACTCTATTTTCTCTCTATTACTCTTCTAAGGCCCTTTTTCCTACTTTTTCTTTCCATGTTTTTAATATATTTTACTGAAGTTTTTATATGTGGCTCATTTATTTATTTAATATTTTTAGTATATCTCTTTGTTTTGATTTTCCGAATATAATGTACAATTTTTTCAATTATACTATTATTTGTTCCGTTAATAATTTACTCCCTCTGTTTCACTAAAAGTGTTACAATTTTTCGTTTTGGGCATTTCACTAAAAGTGTTACATTTCCTTTTATGGAAATTAGTTTTATAATAAAACTCATTTCTAACCACACATTTTCGGGTCCACGTGTACTTTTCCACTCAATTAATATCTCATACTCATTCTCCACCACATTTTTTGGGGACCACATACTTCTATACATTTTTCTTAAGAATTGTGTCCAACACAATTGTTTCACTTTTAGTGAAACTGAGGGAGTATTATTTTTTACAGTTTCTAATATAGCATTTTAATTTCAACTCAATGAAATAATACAAATTTTTTATTATACTATTATTAGGGGCCCAGTCTTAAAGGCTGCACAGGGCCCCTGAAATCTCTGAGACGGCCCTGATTATATTATAGGTTTAAAAGTGAAAATTGTGAGAGATTAATTAGAATTTGTTTCGGTAATATAGGGTATAATTATGTGTAGTGCTTTGAGTAAATTTGAGTAGGAATAGATGAAAATGGTGAATAAATTTTGGGCAAGATTGAGTGACACTCATCAAAACAGGGCCTTAAATTTTTTTACCAACAATATTTTTGGGTGTATCTTTGGTTCACTTGATGTTTTCTGAAACCTTTAAAATTCTCTTTTCTCCGTCAAATGAGTCTGTCCTCGCCAGACATGAAAATATCCTGAAGGTCTTATATTCAGCAATCTGGACTTTCTTCCTGTCTATGGGGTTTACTTTCTCAATGATCTCATGTATTGTCATTTTCAGTGCAGTGATAAACTGGGACTTAGTCTTGAGCTCGGTTCATTTGTGGCTGGGGTCATGATATCCACTACTGAATTTGGTCAGCATACGTTAGAGCAGGTTTGTCTGAGAACTTTAATGTTCTCTTGTGATGATGATTGATTGTTGAATCCCGTTTTGTTAAATTAGGGACCCCAGTAAAACCTAGATAACTTCTGTTTTTTTGTACTCTTTTATGACTTAAAACTCCTGGTTTACTTCCTTCCAAAAGTATGGAGACTTGGAGTTACAGATGGTTTGTGGATTTTTAGCTGGATTCAGAGGCACTGTTCCAGGGTTCTTGTGCCTATTAAGGTTAAGAAGAAACCGAATTCTCTTAGTCGCATACCTTTTAATGAACCTTTAAGCCCGCTTCTTCTATCTTCCCTCCATACTGACCAAGTGATTCTTTTCTTCCTAAACATGTTTTACCGGAACACTGAAGTGTTATTGAATCTCATGAGTCATGGATCAAGAGCACTGAAGTAGGCTTAGAATTTCAATTTCACGACATTTCTATCTTCTTTAGAAACTCAAAATTATATGAGGGGCCGAGATGATAGGTTCGTTGGACATTGTTAGCTACCACTTAAATTTGTTTCCTGCTTCTCTAGCTTTTGGTTTCACACAAGTATCTGAGGGAGCTATAATCAACAGATGATAATGTTATCGACCTTTTGTAGGTCGAACCCATTCGGAACTTCTTTGCAGCCCTCTTTCTGTCTGGTATTGGAATGCTCATAAACGTGCAGTTCCTCTGGACCCATGTGGATGTGTTGCTCGCCTCCGTTATCCTGGTTATCATTGTGAAGACCACAGTTGCAGCTGTTGTTATAAAGACCTTCAAGTACAGTCTTAGGACATCATTTGTTGTAAGTATTACTCCTCTTGAACTACCTCTGCCTAAATGCATATGTCAGCTTGATTCATGTAATATGTGTGTCACAGGTTGGAGTCTTACTGGCACAAATTGGGGAATTTGCGTTTGTTCTCTTAAGTCGGGCGTCAAATTTACATCTTATTGAGGTGATTTCTCCCTACTTTCAGTCACACATTTTTTATTGCACTTGTTGTATAAGCACTGGCATAGAACATAGTATATCTACGCATCATAAAACTGACACTATTCGGCTTCGTAACCCCTAAAAAGAGCTTCCATGACATTTTGCATTTCGATACCACAGTCAATAACATGACCTTGCTGCTTCCCCCCTGAACTTGTCATGCTCTAAGCCTAAACAGCAGTAAACCAAAGGATAAGAAAAAAGGATGACTAAATATATAGAAGGATAAGGGCAGATGTTAAAAATTCAAATCTAATGCTGTCGAATGTAGTAGTTATCAGTACTTTTATTGTGGAGTATGCTGTCGAGTCTTATTAAAACTTGATGTCATCAACACTTCCTCCAAATGGCAGTTACTTTTGTACTACTTTCTTATCTACTTATCTTCTGATGGGCTAAGTTGTTGAACTTTGTTTAGTCCAATGCTTTTAAAACCACCTGATCCTAGCATCAGATGAAATTACATGCATAGAGCACCAGATGCTTACCAAGTTGAACTACTGTTGATGCCTTAAAGTCATCGCAATACTTTTGTAGCCAACACACTCCAACTAAGTATCTCCTATTCAACTACATTTACGGTCCTTCTGCACTGTTTTGACGCTATTTTCACAATTCAGCTTTTATATTATTACACAGATCCTTCTTGCATGCTAATGTGAAGTTCCATACATATGCAGGGAAAGATGTATCTCCTTCTCCTTGGAACCACAGCACTCAGCCTTGTAAGTGTATTAATTCTATATGTTACGACTAATTGGTTACCCCTATTTATCTTTTCTAATACTAGGATTTAAATGCCGCTACTACAGATGACAACCCCTTTCCTATTCAAACTGATCCCTGCTTTCTTGCACCTTGGTGTTCTCATGCACTGGTTTTCATCAGACAGTGGGACTTCCATAAACGAGGTGATATTCTTGCACAAACTCATTCGTGAATATCTCATATATGTGTATCACATGGAATTAATAAATGTGACGTTCAAACCTAAAAAGATTCACACTTTTCTTTGGTATTATCTGCCCCCTTCATATAATCATACGATCCAACTTATGTGAGTTGTAATGCACTATAGCTTCATCGAGAGATTATCTTAGAATTCAAAATGTTTGCCTAAATAAACTATACAATAGTGCTGCCATATTTTGTCTTTAAGTGATTTTAAGAGAGATTTAATGTTCTAGGAGTAATAGCTGCCAGGTCTGAATTTTATAACCATGGTCTCGGTTGATTTGCAGTGAAACTAAGCTTACGAACCAGTGGGAATAAAACTAAAAAAAGGACCAGTTTTCATTTCTCCATTCTTATCGAACATGACATAAATCTATGAATTTCAACATGACCTTACTCGAGAGCATAAATCCTGTACTGAAATATTTTCCAAGTTCTTACAATGCCTTTTGTTTCTGCAGGAGAAAGTCCCTATAAGTAGAGTATGATACATAGCAAACGATGGATATCATAGTTATGTAACAGAAGTACACTATACAGAAGTACATGCAAAATAGCGACAAACACAGTTCCTACAGAACCAGCAACATGACAGATTCTTCATAGTTATCACTTGGAAATCTAACTCAGATTCTTTTGCTGACCAGAGTGTATTTGTAGATATCCACGTCTCCAAAGATGGTATAGCTGGATATGCAGATGAAATTGATTTATTCAGGAGAGGATTTATACACACGATTCACTTTGAACATGTCATCTCTCCCATTGTACTCTTGACAGTCGATTATGCATTGGCTTGTAATTTTGTATACGGAACTTATAGTGTAGGTCATAAACCACGATAATCTGAGGAAACCATTCTGTTCTTCAACTGTTTGCTGATCAAGCACACTGGGGTGACTGGGGGGGGGGGGGGGGGGGGGGTGGGGTGGTATTGCACGCAATTACCCCCGAAGCTGAATGGTTAAAAATGGCTCAAGGGAATAAATTCATGAGGGACAGGAGAAGAAAGAAATAAAACACAAACATATATTTGCATTTTTCAGTGCTGATACCCGTTTTAAACAAAAGTCGCATTGTATTATAAAGTCGTTAGAACATCCACAACATTTTCAAGTTCAAGAAACAAAGTCTACCAGACAGATGAAACTAAAAAACTTCAAGGATGTGTACACAAGTTCCTATAGAAATTGTAAAGACACTTGATTTAATTGACTAGCCACTGTAGTCCTCTTCACTGAATTTCTGCTCTGAATAAAACACTGCCACCACTTCATTTCCACCAAATTTTCGACCGTGCAATCCTTGTCGAGCTTTTGAAGCACCTTCAGCATCGTCATATTCCAGGAACACCTGCGAGAAGGCATAAAGAACCGTTTAACAAAGATATGAAGGGTAATAAGCAACAAGAATCTCTGTACTAGAAACTCGGAACAAATTTTTTTTTTTTTTTTTTTGGGGATGATATTCTCAAGACTAAGGGGTGAAATTAGGCATATATCCTGGGTGATTGAGCATAATATGCCTAAACAAGAAAGTTATGTTGTCACTAACCTTTCCTACACCTGGCGGCATTTCACCATTCGGATATGGGCGAGGGATGACCACGTTCACCAAATTACCTGCAAATATAAGAGAGCTTCGTAAAATCCATAGAAATGATAATTAAAAAGGGAGTAGGATATCAGATATTAGTTATATGTATTGTTCGGGAATATTCTGTATGGGTATGGCTTCTGTTTAGCAGAACAAAGGACTCGAGGCGGCTGTAAAACAGACAGCAGAACACCAAGGAAAAAGAATATTAAGAGTGGATTCAAATGGACAGCAGAAGCCAGGAGTTCACAGGTTATACAAGTGAAAAGATTAATTACCAAACTTCCCACACTCCAGTTTCATGTCTTCCAATATATCTAAGAAGTCACCATCATCCTTGAGCTCGTCTGCAGTTACCACTTCTGTTAGGCACACAACCTTAGTTGGCATTACCGTAGGGTTTAGCATGAGTCTCTGAAAAAATAAAAAATGCACAAGATTGGTTCAGAATCATCAGGAATAAAACTATAAAAATTAATACTGATAATAATAGAAAGAAAAAAATGCACAAAGAGTTTGCTCTGACAAGTTCAAGTCACTTTGAATGATAGAAGCCTCCTAAAGAATGTTTGGAACATGCAGTAGTTCTATTTGCTACAATCGAAACAAATGGAACTCTAAACCTAAGCACAAAACTATACTTCAATTCAAATTAGCTAAAAAATGATTAAAGAGTTACCTGCAATGCTATCTGCTGTTGGGCATGTAATAGCACACTTTCCTGCTCAGGCTTGGGCTGTGTTGTACCCTGGTTGGCACGCCTAACGGTAAGTGTCTTATCGCCCATCTTTATTCCATTAAGAGCCGCACAAGCAATATCAGTCACTGACAAATCTTGGTAGACACAAAATGCATAGCCTTTTGAGTTGCCAGTTTCCCTATCTTTAACCAAATCAAAGCCCCGAAGTGGTCCAAAGGACTCCAGCAACTCCCGGATCTGTGCCTCCGTAAAATAATATGGTAACCCACCAACAAATATGCGGTCAGGGCCTTCAAGCCCACCAGCAGATCCTGGTGTCAATCCAACGGCACCAAGATTCAAATTGGGATTGGGTTGGCTAGGACCAAGAGTGGCAGCCAGTGATGGATTATAATCACTTGGTCTTCTCACTTTAACAGGTGCTCCCTACATAAATCGAGTAAAAATTGAATACTTTATAATGGAAAAGGTTGTGTTGTAGTAATAAATAAAACCATAACAAAGTAATCCAAGCAAAACTCTAAGCTATCTGTATATGGTGCAGTATGGTGATACTAACACGTTCTCTGACATAAAAAAACAATCATTCTCAAGTTTACGTAGAAGAAAGGATATACTCTGCATATAAACAAGTGAGTCCACACAGCTTACAATTATTCTAAGCTGATTGAGTTTTGATAGCTTAATGTGTGAGATTGAGGGGTAGAAAAGTTACTTGTTTTTTATGGATATACCCGTTCCCAAGTAATTTAAATGGGTAAATCCTTTTATAAGAGGTAAAAATGTTTCCAGAAAATGGATAACCATAAAACATTTTTATGGGTAAAACAGTTATATCCATTATCCATATTATTTAACCCATATCCACCCCAAGCTGCCCATTTGCCATCCCAACTGAGAATATCAATACCTCAAATATAATACCATCCAGAGCCATCGCATTACTAGCTTCTTCAACAGATCTCATCTCAACAAAAGCAAACTTTTTCTCATGGTTAATGTAGACATTCACAACAGCATCTCCTGAAATAAGAAAGAAGAGTTAAGCATTCATCATGATTGAACCGGTGAAATTTTAATAGAAGATTTAAAGATCTACTGACCTGGACCAGCAGTATTTCCACCAATTGCTGACATGACATGACTGAAGAAAGTTGCAACCGACTGCGAAAAGAACCAAAGAAAAAATATTTAAGTCCAAGCAGAAGGAGGATAAAAACAAAGGGGAAGGAAAGCTAATTGAAACAGTCTGATATAGATAAGATGCACACGGATGTTTAAGTCACTCTTAAACTCCATTTATTGAGTACTTGACTAGTTCAAGCACACACACAGAGGTGGGTGTGGGTGTGTGAGAGAGGCATTACCTGTTCATTAGCTGTTGGAGGGAGACCACCAACATAGACTCGCCGAGCATGTCGTGTAGCCTAATAATCGAAAATATAAGATTTCAATATATGATGTTCAAATAAAACTAGTAGAGAAGATGATATGACATAATTAACCTGCTGGGTCATCGCCTGTACAGGCACCATTGGGACGCCTCCAAACTGCCATAAAGTTAGAATTTAATCATTAAAAATGGAATTTCTCAAAACAAAGAGCATATAAAACATGCAAGGGAAAAGATTATTAGATTAAAAGAAACCTGTCCAGGCATCGTAGATAACATATTGGGAAACATTCCAGGAAGGGTAGCAGTGGCACCGGGCAGCTGACCTGTAAAGACAAAACAAGTAATATCACAATAGTAGAGTTGCTCAACTCTTCTGAAACGAAAGAGCGAGATGTAATATTTTTTTACATCGCTTAGAGCCAATAATTCTTGTTCTGGAGACACTATAGTCTTGCTATTGACTAAAAACTCATGAATAGAACAGCTCATTAACTATAAATGTTTGTAAAAGCTACCAAATGTATGATCCTGGTTGAAGATGGACAGGACCTGTATTGTTTCTCCCTTGTACATAAAAGCTACAGAAGTCGGCTCACGCCCATTGTCAGCACATTGGGGCTAGTAGCCCAACATTGCCTTCTTAGAACATAACATAGGACATACAAAACAAACAAACAAACAACAAACACAACAAGAAACCAAAACCCTCTCAGTTTCAATCAGAAAGCAAATATATAATAAGAAAAAAACTAAATAGCAATACTAGGGACCAATACCCCAAATAGTGAATACCCAGTAGCTTACCGAAATGTAACCATTAATTTTGATATAATCTTTCCAAGCTATACAAAGAAAGAATGGATGTTATACTATAAAGTAGTTATACTGGGAAAGAAGTGGATGTACCTGCAGTAGCCATAGCAGTATTGGGAAGAAGAGCAGCAGGTGGTGCCATGTCAAAACCACTCATCCTTTTGCTGTAATATTTCATCATCAGAAGAGAAGCCAACAAACAAAAACATGATGAAAGGTACCAATTAACTAATTAAAACCAACAATTATCTTCACATGCTCATTATGCACTACAATACATCTCCAATCATGGAAGCCACAAGTCAAGAACTTTAATTAGGTGAATCAAGGGAGCACGACTCCAGTATAACTCTTTCAGCAGCCCACAAGCATCCTTAACTACAGTAGCCACTGAATGGCCATCAAGGCCCAGGCATGAATAATAAAGTACTCGATGAGTTTTATGCTAATAGGTCCTCTAGGTAGGAAGGCATTATTCTGCCAAAGGGAGAGAAGGTAGTTTATTCTTCCAAAATCCTTAGTCTATTCACCTTTGTAACTTGAGCCGGAAAGTGCTATGATAATTCATATTGTTTTATATCTTAACTATTGTAATCAGTTTTGTTGGAAGACCATGGACGTTTTAGGGAACAGACTCGATGTGCAAACATCAACAATTCAACATGAAGCAACCCAAAGATGAAGGGCAATGGAAACAAATTTAGTGAGACAGTCATGTCATCTCAAATATCTGCTACACACAAAAAAAAGAAAGAAAGAAATGCTACCTCTTAGAGCGCTCACGGGAACGCGACCTTGATTTGTGCTCAGATCTAGGCCTGGATCGAGATCTAGACCGGCGTCGGTGTCTATCCTCTCTTCTATCATAATCTCTCCGCCTGCAAGCCAGAGTGTTTCAATAATCATATAAAGGTCACGTAGACAACATCCTACAAGCAACTGAAAACCTAAACCCTAGCAGTCTAGGGTTCAAGGAAGTCACAGCTGCAATGAAGTTCAAAAACCAAAGAAACTAGCACGCTGACAAATTAAAAAAAAAAAAAATTGCATCTGGGACCAGATGAAAGAAATGGACAACAGTTTCTCACCTTTCAGAATCACGGGGTCTATAATAATCATCATCTTCACCTCTGTCTCTAGTTCTTTCCCTCTCTCTTCTATCACTGTGATCTCGGTGGCGGTCGCGATGATGACGATCACGGTCCCTCTCGCGGTCTCTGTCCCTCTCCTTGTCCCGATCCCTATCCCTTTCCCGATCTCTGCCTCTATCCCTATCCCTCTCTCGGTCCTTATCCTTGTCACGGTCTTTATCACGGCCTCTTTCTCTTTCCTTATCCCTGCTTCTAGAGGATGCTCTTTCCATGTCTCTGTCATTGTCAAGGGATCCATGCTGCAGAAAATTCAAGTAGTATCAATGTGATAGTCTTGGAAACATGTATAAGCTTTAATGCGTCAACATGCGAACTAAAAAGAAAAACATAATCACTAAATAGTACCACTTCAAGTAGAGACTATTTTAATATAGTGCTCACAAAGATTATACAAAGCAATTAGTGTCACACTACTACAATGGTCATCTAGTGTGCTCTCTGAAGTACAACTGGTGTTGGTGACATTGAATCAGAATTGCCAAACTTTCCATTTTAAGGATTAATGCTTGAAATTCAGTAGCTCCAAACATAGTGAGACAACTAATCACTTATTGATTCCACATCTTAAATATGTATGCAAGCCATCAAGACTAAGTTATCATGCTGAAGCTGTGCATACCTTGGAGCTTGCATTTGGTGAGCCTTTGTGAGCCTGTTCCAATTTGCCTAATGCGTCTGGAGATTCTCCCCGTGGTGAATGTGAATTTCCATCAAACTCGTAACTTGACATCTAAGAAACAGAAAACCAAAAAAAGAAAATATGTAGTCAATCACCATTTGTCGCAGAATAAAGACAAAAGCAGGATCAGAACTTGATTTTAAAGTATCAAATTCCTAAAAGTAAATACTAGTGCTGCATGACAAATGAAATTACAACAAAATTAACACAGGTCAGAACACATGCTCGGTGCTATAAAACTATGGGGCGAACACTCATCGCAAGAACATAGATGGTTAAAACACAGTAATTCTGAAGCTCTCATATACTAAGAAGCATGACCTTGAAAGTCTCAAATTCCTAAAAGTTAATATTGATGCTGCATGACAAACGCTATCACAACAATATTAACCCAGGTCAGAGCACACGCCGAATTACAGTTCGGTACTAGCTATGCGTCGAACACTCAACGAGAGCAAATATGGTTATAACACAGTAATTCTGAAGCTCTCATATAAGTAGAATGATCTTATACACTTCACACAGAATAAGCAAGCTAATTTTGAAAAAAAAAAAAAGGCCAGGAAAAACACACATGTGATTCACATAAAGTAATATATCCAGTAATAAGATCACAAACTAATCTGGAACTCTTGAGTCTCCAATAAGACGATTCGAGTTAAAAGTTAAAACAGATTGAAGGGGGAAACGAAGCAACAATCGGAATAGCATATGATGTTACTCAGCTCATTAAATTAACGAAGACGAATAAGCATATTAAAACTCCATAACAGAAATCTCAAATTCCTAAAGCTTAGCCCTAAAATAATAACAGTCGGCACTACAAAACAATGAGGCAAACATTCAGCACAAACACAGACACAGTAAAAACCAAATTCTGATTCTCTTAGAAATTCTGAATCTCTGATGAATGACGTTATTCGTTTCACTCAAAAGAAGCAATCTAATTCAATCAACGAGCTGAAACAATTAACCACTTGACCTCGAAACATATCAGATTCGACAATCACACCTGACCTAGATCTTCAATTTAACGAATTGAGCCAGAACAGATTGAAACACGATAGAACGCAGATTCTGCAACGCAATTATCGTAGAATCACGCAGATCTGAAACAATTGATAAAGATGCAGGAGATGGAGATGGAGTACCGTTTACGATGCAAGGTTGAAGGCTAGTGCTCGAAACCCTAATTGGATTGCCTCTTTCTCTATCTCTGTAATCGACGAGCTTTTTTGTTTGAAACAGGGTTTATCCAATTCGCGCACGCTTATATATATGGGCCTGTCACCCTCTATGTCACGACTTGTGGAAGATTTGGACTCCTAGGTGGATTATATGTCCTAACCGGTTAGCTCACATTAAAAATCACCTTCCGTAACCGTAACTGTCGGTTACGGTTTTCTGAACGTCGGTTACAGTTATAGCCAGTTACTAACCGTATGTTTTCTAACTGTGAAACCGCCAGTTTGAAACGTCGGTTTTTCGGTTTTGTTCGCCATTATTTTTTTTTAAGTATACTTGTTCAAATAATTTAAACTTTAAAATTTAAACTAAGTGTGTAAACCCCTTTGTTAAAGATTTAAAGAATAAATTATTAGTCTATAATTATTATGCTTATAGTTCATGATACTAGTATATTATTTGAGCATCATTTGACGGGGCAATTTGGTGCAATGAATTCATGATACTAGTCGTTTATTATTTGAGCATCATTTTACTTAAAAAATTAAAAATACTACTACTACTTATTTTTATTTACTTGACAAAAATTGGGCAAAAAAGGGCTTACACACTAGTAAAAGTTCAAAGTACAGCTCATTTCAGTTAACCACCGGTTAGAACTATGGTTGACGGTTTAAAATAAACGTCAACCATAATCGTCGGTTACGATATTTTCGGTTCGGTTTTTGGTTCGCGGTTGAGTTTGGTCGGTCTACGTGATATATAATAATTTCAGTTTAGGAAAGGAAAACATCATCAACTTTTCACAAAATCTCTAGATAAACCTATGGATAAAAGTACCCTGCATAATACGTAGGGACCGTGATGTTAATAAAATCATCGATGCTATCATAAAAGAGGTCATCTGATGGGAGACGAAATCTAGATGACTTATTTAGAGACGAATTGATGTTACTCAAAGTCTCTGTTCTTTTTGGGCTCTAAAGAATTCTACATTTTTCAACAAAAACTGCCTCTAAAGGTAGAATGAGTATAATTTCAACAAGGGTACGAGCTTCTCTTTCCTTTTTCCAAGTTCTTTTAACTTATTTAGAGACAGATAATCGGACATTGACGGGATTAGATGAAATATTAGGGGGTCGAAATTTAGAAAGAAAATTTAACTACGGGTCATAGGCAGGGGAGGGGAAATTAAAATAAAGTAAAACAAGAAAAAAAAAAAAAGTTGATTTATATACTCTAGCATAAAAACTAGCTCCACAACCACTAGGTACTCATGTTGTTAACAAAAGTATACATGTTGTTAATCAGAACATCTATGTTGTTAACATAATACACTTTGTGTATTAAAAAAATCAATGGTAAAAACACAGACGTTTTATATTAATATAATTCGTGTCTTCATTAACATCATAGGTAATAGAAGTGCATGTCCATGTTGTTAATAAATAGATGTTCCCATTAACATCTCCAGACAGACGGTACGTAGATAACTTGTGCAAAGACAGATTTAATGTTAATAATATCATTGATGTTGTCATATATGAAAAGTAGCCTCATGATAAACAGTCTCTATATAAATTATTTATATACAAACCTATGTTATTAATAAAGATATCCATGTTGATTTGTTAATAAAAATATCCATGATGATTTGTTAATAAAAATATCCAATGTTGATAATAGAATATTTATATTGTTAACAAGATGCATATTATGTGTATAAAAAAATTAATGTTAACAACACAGACGTTTTAATTAATAATATTTCTAGAATCAAATATGCCTTCACAGAACATCACAATAGGATTTCATAATCCGTGTTAGCCAACCCCGATTCATGTTCTTGATTCTAAAAGTCAATATTACAGGACATGACAACATCTATATCATTACTGATTAATTTTACAACAAACATACAGTTTAAGTTGTAATTTAGTTGCGAATAAACTCACTAAGATAGCTAGCATACATATGGGCACGTCCTTTGGGATACAATCACGAGCCAAGTGTACCCTTTATTGATTCTGATAGTCCAAGTAAGTATTTTTTTATCCAAAAAAAAAAAAAAAAACTAAAATCAATTTTGTTGGCAATTCAAATTCAAAAGTCACTAGAGACAAATTTAGCTGTCTCGGTGAGGAGGATGACATGAGAAGTTGGACTTAATTCGAGCAATAATGCAGACCACGATGTCCTCGCTCTCTGGTGTCGAATCTCCATACATGGTGGCTACCATGATAGAAGTGTTGTTGGTCTAGAGTCAACGGGGTGGGTAGCTGGCCTTGGAGGAGGTTATGGAATGGATGTGGCGGGTCTAGTGGTCTTTAGCGCTGAACGATTCCAGCCTCAGTCACCGGCTATACAGGGCGTTAAGAAGTCTCCCTAGCTTATGCTGGGTTTATCCTCTTGTATCTTTGCCTCCATGTAATGACTTTCACTAGTTTAAATGTTTGTCAGAATCGGTGTATGCATCACCATATGATATCAACCAAACCAACCAAAAATGCAGTCCTTGTCCAAAAACGGTCCAAGATGTGCAGTGCAGTGTGAGAAAAATTAGGAACTCGGCATGCCTACATCGCCCTTTTCAAGCCGCTCTAACCATCTGAATCCAAGCTCACATCCTGCATTGGCAGCAACTTCAAATTGTTCTCTAGCCAACTCAATTGGATTTGACTCCTGGCTTCCTGCCTTCTTCCTAAACTTCGGGGATCCACCTTTTACATTGAAACGAGTTATTGATTCTGGAAGTTGAACACCTGGAAAATTCACAGCAAAAGTGCTATAAATAGGAACGGACATTTGTTACAATGAGAACAAACCCTTGAAGACGACATAAGCTTTTCCCAAGGGGTTGTAAGCTACAAATACAACAATAAACCCTAAAAAACAACTAAAGAATACTTCACCAATGTTTACCAGATCAAAATTAAGCCCAAGTAAAATTACCAACAAACGAAACCTGGTTGTGGTATTGTTTCGCATCTTGATCGAAGATAATAGTTTTTTTTTTTTTTTTTCCATTTCTCAAAATCAAAAATCACTTATTCTTCTCTTATTTATTTTCATTACAATATTTAACATCTATGAAGGAATCATAATTCATAAATAACTTTGGTGGAATCAATTTCTACTAGAAGTAAGATTATGCATTCAAACAAACTAGAAGTTTTAATAGAATCTTAAGTTTTAACTGTCCCCAATCTAGATGCTCTATTTTTCCTTTATACACAAGGGATATTTTTCGTACATTCTCGGCACAAAGAACTTAGAACGTAAATCATTAGTTCTAGCCAACACTCTATGTTCCATAAAAAACGCTTCCACACAACCAATATTTTCAATTTCATTTTATGTCACCCTATTTAAGTATGGGAAACTTTGTTTATGGTGCAATGTGTTGGTGATCATATTCTCATATTTTCCAACCAAGTAGGAAACACAAACACTATGCCAAAGTTATCAACCAAGTCTAAGATTCTAGCTAAAGAAGCTAATAAATAGATAAATGAGTGTTTGTTCTTAAAGCAAGAACATATGGTTTTGTTAAATGTTAAAAAGAAATCAATAAGTTGCTCATGTGTCTTTGACTCTTTGTTATTCTCTTGGTCCATGCATAAAAGAATTCCAAGAAAAACATACGCACCCCATGCCACACCATGCACAAATAATAAAATAATACTTGAAAGTTGGAAACCCCGTTCAGTTTCATTCAATTTCAGCGAATTTGGCTGTCTGGTTTATGACACAAAGCGGATGCAGATTCTACATCCATCCAAAGGATATACCCATGAAACAATGACCTGTTAGCTAAACATTAAGCAAGTACTGAAAAAGACTGACCTCTCAGAAGCAGCGATCCGTAGGCTATAGCAGCACCAGCATGACCCTGCATTAGAATTTTTGGAAGTATGTGTTAGCTTACTAGGTAAAAGTTGAAAAGCGGTAAACCCGTAAAAAATAAAGAGTTTTTGTGAGAGACCGTATCTCGGAGAGACAGAATCTAACGTCACATATTTTTTTATCAACATCGCAATCGCATGTTTAACTACAAATCACGTATTCATACATGTAGGTAATGTAACTATTTTGTAGGTTTAATAAACACATGATGTTTGAAGTTAAACTTATGATGCTTCTAGTTGAGCAAATGATGGAACCGGTCTCTCGTAAAAGTTTATATAAAAACAATAAAGGAAAATCTCCAAAATCAGAGAATTCGACTACCTTCGCAGATGCTCTGTGGAAACACCATAATGCAGAGGAGATATCTTGCTTCACGCAATCCCCAGCCAAATATAGAGTACCTAGCAGGTACAGAGCCCCTGGATGCAGCTATACTGGGAAGGTTAAGTGAGTTTCTGTAAAATTCTGAAAATATTAATACTTATTCATGTGTTGCCAATACCTGGCCAACTGCCTCCTTCAGATAATTAAAAGCTTGCTGAGCTGATGGAGCATCATGATCCTGCGAAATCAAATGTTATATGAGAAACATAAAGGCTACTGTGTGTCCAGGAGGAAAATAGTGAAATATTGGCTACAACTATAAAGAGTTCAGATTTACTAAAGTACAGTCATAATGGATTCACGGTGAATAACATGACATGTAATGCAGCTTGTTCATGTGAACGTCTCTACAGAAATTGATAGGTCTATCAGCAACGGAGTTTCATACGCTGACTATAATCTAATGCTAATGTCAGTAATCTTAAGTATCTGCTACTGTAAACTGTAAAATACTCCACTGCTGCTATTTGTTATAGTTAATTAATGTAAAATATCACTGCCACATCCTAGTTTGAACTAAACAAAAGACCCAAAACAACAGATAATTTCATACGCACTGAATCTACATTTTGTTGTGTATGTTCTGGTTTCAAGAGAGAGTCTAATAACCTCATCTCTCAGGTGACAAGCCAGCGCATACTGTGCCTCTGGATCGCCCATATCAGCAGCTTCAACCAATAAAGCAGCCCCTCTGTTGTGATGTGCAAAGGTAAGCAAGTATAACAAGGTTAAACAATGGCTTAACAACATTAAGACAGAGGATCATGTCAAATTCTTTCTTTCTTCTTTTTGTTGTGGGGGGGAGCGCAAATTTACAAACGCAACAAATTTAGTACATCAAGGTGCAAGGAAGAAGAGGAAATGTGCTAAACATAGTCCTATAATATCAAGCAGCTTTTCCCTTACACAACTTTATTGGCACCGGGGACATGGTATTTGAGATGCAATCTGGATAACCAATATCTTGCTTGAGTATTTGAGTTGTCTACTTCAAGAGCCAGTTCAAAATGCTCCTTCGCTTTCTGGCATGGCAGGCAACACAGGAAAATCAGTCTATGTATACAGTTAACCGAAGTGAGTGTTAGTGTTACTCTGGTCGTACAACCAAAACCAACATTATAAACTTTATTAATGTGTGAGAGAAAGAATCTGGATAAGGCATTGCACACCCAAAAAGAGAATCTGAAGGGACAGAACTTTTGACCTGAAAAAGCAAACTTCTACAGAATGTGCACAACTAAACAGAATCTTAAGCCACATCATATGTGAATTCAAAGCCTTAATCAGGCTTATGTAACTTGCATTTTTATTCTATTGAGTAGACCTGGAAAAAGAGGTAAGCCAGTTCTTTACAAGAATGGAAGTAGAGAACTTCAAGAACCTCAAATTCAAGTATATTAAGGACTGTGATTTCGGAAGTATTATAGGAACAAACCAAACCCCATAAATAAGAAATGGAAGTGAAAAAATGTGAATATATAAGAAGAATTCAAAATAGAGGATGAAGCAATATAAACCTGTCAGTGCTATTAGTTTGCACCTCCAGATGAAATGGCAAAAACTGGTGTTTGAGAGAATTCAAATGAAGGAAGCAACATATTAAACCTGTCAGAGCCATTTAATGCGCACCTCTAGATGAAATGATGGAGATTAGGGTTCTCCTTGTAATCAAGTGTAACTTATCTATAATAATCAGGTAATACAAGTACACCTCTAGATAAAACGAGAAATGCAACTCACTGTAATGAATTGCATTATAAGTCTACCTTTAGACTAAATGAGAAATGCGACACACTGTAATAAACTGGCAATACAATTTAAGCATCAGAAACTTAACCTTATCTAACTCGTTATAGGGAGTTCAGCATTAGCAAGCATAACTAACTAGACCAGAGTCGAACAGCCTTCTGTATTATAGTCTCAATAAGCTCTAGAACTATAAATTGAGCAGTACTGTATTCTAAATGGAAGACTTGGATACAACATGGTTTAAATATTAATAAAACAACCAGAGAGATAACCGTGCTCCAATGTGTGATTACAAGTTTAAAGCCGTAAGATCTGACAGCACATTCATCACCCACATCTTCAACTTCAAGAAATGGTGTGATTATACATGTAAAACAAGGTACAAAACTATCAATTCAACTTAGATTATCATCGCATTAGACAACAAGGGACGAAAATTACCCTAAGATGAGGAATGAGACGTCTGTCGTTAGGTTCACAATAATCAATAACTCTGTCAACTTCCTTCACAGAGCTAAAACCTTTGGCTATCAACTCCATTGCCTTCTTATTCCTGGTATGCATATCTCTCTGTCATAAAAAGAAAACAAATCACGCCATGTATAAAGATTCTGAGATGTTCAAAAAACAAAATATGTGTTTATATAGTGTATTATGAAAAGAATAATTTACTTGTAAATTAAACTGGAAAAATCCAGCATCTTTGATTGACTTCTGAACGAATGATCTCAACATTGGAAGAGATGCCCGGAGTCTCTGGCGTAAGAAGTAGAACCAAGATGGATTCGGAGGAGAGGCTATTTAGCTGCTTGATCAACCTGTTCTCCAAGTGTTTAAAGCAAAACTATCAGTATGATTGTCTCCAGGGGATCAGTTAATAAAACCAAGCCAGGTCCAATAATAATTTTGAAATAGAAATCAGAACTGAAGTTGGTCGAGCTCCAGCCTGCAGGAAAGGCTATAAGAGCCTCAAAACAAGCAGTCGACTCAACAAAAAACTTCTAATATGAAATACAAATCTCATGCCAGTCACAAAAGCCAACCTCTTGTCAGACTGATTACTAGAATTCCCATCATCTACATAAGAAGCATTTAAGTGCCATCCATTATGTAATAATGACCATAGCTTTGTGCAACCTTGAAAAGTATAGAATTGCTCCTCAATTGTTCTCTGTGTTACACGTCTCTTACCAGAAGACAGTTACTCATTCTAGTTTGGTTAGTCACAAATGCTATGAATTTAGTTAATTGCAAACAGGCTATGTGCAACTAGTCCAGCAAACTATCACAGAATTACACGTTCTATTAACTGTGGATCACTAACTCGGCTAAAACAAATAATGAAGAGCAATAGCAACAGTGAACTATAATGGGGAACACACAAATTCACATCCCAACATACAAAATTCAAATTATACCCTTCAACAGACAATTCAAAATGAGAATCACTAACTCAGTAACTTGACATCTGAGAAGCGCCAAACATAAGGAGAATATATTTGATCAATCACTCTGTCTATGAAATTAATGGGGGCAATCACTCTGTCTATGAGATTAATGGGGACAATCGCACAGATCAATACTGTAAGAATCTCAAATTCCAAAACAAATCCTAAATACTGCTGCATAGTCACAGAAGTCGATCTAAACACCATCGACTTTCGATCTGGTACGTTCGTCCCCAAACGCAATACGGTTCGCCCTAAATTCGCTCGGGGGCGGCGACCCAAATCAATTTGGAGAAGGCAAAAATCGTACCACTTTCTGCTGCATCCATCGCTTTTCGAACTTCAAAAATAAGCAAACCTAATCGGACAAAATAAGTTTAATCTGGAAGAGTGTTGATTGAGAGAATGAAGGAAGAAATTAGAAGTTGCAGATTAGTGAGAAGGAAGGAAGAAGAATGGTGGAAGACGAAGTGACGAAACTGATGAAGAATTGGGAATTAAGTACTGAAGGAAGAAGCCACTTGATTGTAGTTGTCATTTCCCATTAACAAATTAATGTTGTTATTAAATGTGAAGGTAAACGTTTTGGGAACTTGGGAGTTATTGTTAGGCAAGAATCATTAATACACAATTTAACTATTTAATTTAAAAAAATTAAAAATAAATAAATAATGAGTATACCCCCCTCGTACCGGGTTCACCAGTGATATCGAATTTCGACCCCGTCCCCGATTTTTGACCTGGATCGTACCTCGACTTGTGTGACTAAGGCTCTGTTCTTTTCAACTGAAAACTCATTCGATTCGATTCCATTCGATTCGATTTAGTTATATTTTATACTACAATTCGATTCGATTCGGAAAATTGCGATTGAAGATAATGTACTAATTACTCCTTGACAAGCGCCATCATGAAGAAGTAACACAGGTCAGAATATTACAGTTCGACACTATGAAACCATAGGGGTGAACAATTGAACATTCAACACAAGAACATACATGGTAAAAACGTAGTAATTCTGAAGCTTTCAGACGAATAGCATGATATTGTTCAGTATTCACTTCACAAGAGAGGCAAGGCAATTCAATAATCAATACACAAGCAAATAAAAATTAAAATTCAACCACTTGAGCTTACTCAACTTCACATAAAGTATTACCCAGTAAGGCAATCACACAGTAATTCGAATCTCCAATTTGACGATCCAATTCAAACCGGTTGGAAGGTGATGGGGTCAAAAAAGAAGCTGCAACATAATTAGCATTTAAACACTTAATTGAGAGATTCTCAAATTCCTAAAATGTAACCCTAAATACTATAGTTTTACACTACACATAACAAAGTAAGAAAGGAATAGGGCAAACATTCAGCACCAAAAGGCACACAACAAAAACGTAAATCTGAAGCTCTCAAATATGTAGCAAGACCTTATTCAAAGAAAGTCCAATAAGCAAGCTAATTTAACAAATGAGCTAAAAGAATCAAGTAGAGTCCTGTAATCGACCCGAACCCGACAATTTATTTAAGTACGGGTTCGGATTGGGTTCTACAACCACAGCCATTCAGTACCCAACCCGACCAAAGACCACCCGCGCAAAACCCGACCCAAATTCAAAATTTGCCCACAACCCAAATCTAATCCAACCCGCCCAGACCCAACCCAGACCCGACCCGGACAAAATTTTATCCCCAATTGAAATCTGGCCCAGTTTAATGTGGAGATATAAAGCCGAAACGAATAAAGAGATCACTTAATGATAAGATAGCATTAAACAAACAAATGGTACCTTCACTATCGCAATAACACAAAGAAACATAATTTAATTACAATGACATCAATCCATGTTCTTCAATATCGTCGAATAAAATTAGACTTGCAAATGCAGGAAAGCTGAAACTTTAGTAGGTGCAACAGGAAGGTCTTGATCAGAAGTTGCACCTTATAGTATACTGGAGAATCATATGCATAAATTTTTTCTTGCGTTTCTTTAATCTGGGTTAAAATTAAATAGGTTAGCCCAGATTTATATGGAGATAACAACACAAGACTTTTCACCTACTGGATTGTAAGTTCTCAATTTCCAGGGATGACATAACATTACCACATGATGTTGAAAATTTGCAGTACATTTCTCTTCCAATATTCCACTCTAAATACATATAAATTGATAGAGCACAGGCCATTAAATTTCTTAGTCCCCTACACGCACCACCTCAAAGAGTCGGCGTTGCCATAATTCCATAAATCGCATACAACCAAAGCTGTTTAAGCTCAGTCGAGTATACTACTGACTCTTTCATGGCCCGATTAGCTAGAAAGACGAGCACAATAAGCCTAATTCTTTCTCCATATTTTATGCCAAATTCCCACATTCCAGTTTCCTATAAAAAATAAATCTTTTTTGTCACATTCTACGTTAAAGCTCTAAGCACGAAGTATCACTTCCCTACTCGGAATTTCGAATGCATGCTTCCTCATTAACTAGTACTCGCATCAAACACCAAAATGTGACAAACACAAACTCATGATTAATTAATCCGAAAATAAACTAAAAAAAGCTCAGTGATTGTTTATACAGGTCAATTTTAGCAGGACACAACATACCAATTTCAGCAAATAAATTGAAATGATACTTAAATAAGCCAGCAGAATTTAGGATTATAGCAAAATCAATCAATTAGAATCAAACCAAACAATCTGACAGATTACCAATTCCAACACAGAAAAAAAAATCAAAACGATTGACGAGCTCGAGAGAATACAATCTGACAGAATACCAATACCAATACACAAACACACAAAACTGAAAACTGTGTAGCTAAATTGAGCTTCAAGTGGATTAAATTCATCAAAAATGCAATCGAAACTAACCGTTTCAGTGAAGAAGGGCATGCAATGTCAGCTCCTCCATGGGGTTGTTAAACGCAACACGTTTTCGGCTAAACGCAACACAAATATTTTGTAACTTAACGAAAATGCCCTTAGCTAAAAAACAAACTTATGAAATACAAAAAAATTAAAACACTCGTATATGCAAACACGAAAACATTATGCGAACATGTACAGACACTAATTAACATCAGTAAACACAAAATTTCAAAAATTTCAAATGAACAATTTTTTTTTTCCGCAAAATATTTCGTTTATACAAAAAACATTAACATGTACGATGGAACACAAAATAACAATACTAAACATGAATCCGGAAAATATTTCGTTTTTACAAAAGTTAAAAAAAAACCCAAAAATGCAAAAAAAAAAAAAAAAAAAAACAAACTGTGACCATGAAATGGCCGGTTTTAAAACCGGCCACTTTATGATTTGGCCGGTTTTAAAACCGGCCAGTTCATGAAGTGGCCGGTTTTTTATGATATGGCCGGTTTTAAAATCGGCCATATCATGGTCACAGTTTGTTTTTTTTTTGTAAAACGAATATTTTCCTAAAAATCATTAAATTTTTTCCGATTCATGTTTAGTATTGTTATTGCTCCATCGCATACGTTAACGTTAGATAAACGAATATTTTAAAAAAATTGTTCATTTTTTCCATTCATGTTTAGTGTTGTTATTTTGTGTTCGATCGCATGTTAATGTTTTGTATTTGTATATCTGAGTTATTTCGATTTTTCGTTAACTTTGTAAGTTTGTTTTTTATTAAAGCATTTAATCAAGCTTACAAATATTTTATTGCGTTTAAAACGCTATTCTTAACATCATTGTCCTCCATGTTAAGAACAGACCTTCAGAGCTTTTAAGAAGACGAACTCGCACCGGAAGACGAATTCCCAATTTCCAAACCCTAATTCGGCTCACAACGGTTTTATCGCAAGGTAGGATTGGGAATTATAGTCCACCTTTTCAAATTAGCTGGTCACGTTTCATGTGTGAATTTATTCGCAATCCGTAAGCTACTAATGGATCCAATCACATATTGAGTTTTTCTCCATCCATATTGACTTGACTGACAAATATCCACTCAAATATGCTCGATCAAATCAGGCACGAGGAGGCTATTAAAACATACTAAACGCAAAACACTTTTTACTAAACGCAAAACACTTTTTTTTATAAATTGCAATATACCCTTTATTTATTGAAAATATTAATAATGGTTCAATTTTTTTTTATCTTAAAACCCTTCAATCGCAAATGTTGAAATTCATATACTCTTAAGAACCAAAAAAACGTTTAAAAAAATCATTGCATATAAGTATTGGTCGGATTTTAAGCTTTTTCCTTTTTTTTCCACCAATAAATTGATCGAATATTAATTTTCATAGTTATAATAATTATTTCATTTCATTAATATATTAAAATTGACTACATTTTATTTGAAAAAAATTAAAAAAGTTTAAAAAAACTCAAAAACAAATAAACCGATCGCTTTTTGAATTTTTCGGTTTGAGGTCGTGCCAATTACCGCTTTTGTAAGTCGCCAGAATCTAATTCTCAGTCACAAAAAAAAAACAGTCCAAACGGATTATTTTTCGATTTTTTAATTTTTTTTTATATATTCCAATCAAATTTTAGCTAATTTTGTAATAATGGAGTATTATTAACAATTATAAGAATAAAACTAAAACAATATATACATCTTCATATTCATGATTGTTCATATAATTCGAAAAATTCTTGTTCAACATGTTTTTTATTCATGATTGTTCAGCTTTTTCCTTTTTTTCCACATATAAATTAATCGAATATTAATTTTCATAGTTATAATAATTATTTCATTTCATTAAGATATTAAAATTGACTACATTTTATTTGAAAAAAATTAAAAAAGTTAAAAAAAAATTCAAAAAACAGTCAAACTGACTATTTTTTTTTATATTTTATGATTTAACAAGTATATACTTTAAAGATTTGAGGTTGAAGGGTTTTGTGACAAAAAATAAAATATTGGGTCACTTTTAATATTTCTAATATATAAAGACTTTTTTACAATATGTTAAAAAGTGTTTTACGTTTAGTAAAAATTGTTCTACGTTTAACATACCCCATTACATATTCTGTTTTTCTTATTGTCCAATATTGCTATTAAATTAATGTTGCTGGGAAAGAATAATTAATCAAGAAAACTGGATTTGCTGTTTGACCTGAATAGTGATGAAAGACAGAGAGTACTAACTGGTACTATAAGAAACCTGAGTAAACTAAGCTTTTCACCACACCAACAAGACTGCAAGTCTGCAATACACTTGAACTGTTAAACATGTATTTAGGGAAGGGAAAAAGATTAGAAATTTTCTTGTGAAAAACTCCTAATTCTTCTAGCTTTGCCAAACATTCTTCCATTCCCATCATATTGGAGTTGTTCAATTGCTCTTCAGAGTCTAAGAACCAAACTTGAAGAATGTCATTGGGATTGGAAAAAGAGTTAGAAAAGCCAGTAGAATAGGAGAAATCGGCAAGATTAATTTGCAACATTTGCTAAATGCTAATACATATGTTCTTTTCTTGCCGAAACTCCTAATTCTTCTAGCTTTACCAAACTTTCCTCCATTCCCATAATATTGTTTGGACTTTGGAGTTCTTCTTCAGGGTCTAACAACTAAATTCGATCCGAATGATACTGTGAAAGGAAAACGATTTCGAAAAGCCAATAGTGTCTGCTTAATTACTATACTTTGGATTGAACATGGAGTTTATCATTTCCATGCATTCCATGGTTATATAGACAAAAGTATGCAGACTATTGGTCTTGGTCAGTTGTTCAAACTTGAACAGAAAGCAAGTACAGGCATGGTACAAGATTCTTGTAGAATAGTTTGTTGGAAACATGAAATACCAGCTCTTCAAATTAGTACAGTATTGGCTTACCATGGTTATAAATTTACCAAAGGTTAATCTGGGGTAGAATAGTAACTAATATGTGCTGGGATTGAGTCCTGTAAAATGTGAATTTAGTTCAACAATTTTGACTAACGGAGTATTAAATTGGAGAAGAACTATATAAAACGTATCAAAATTGGATTGTAACAAATAAACGTATAAAAAACTGATAGTTTTAGTTCCCTTCTTGATCTTCTCTACTTCCATTATGTATGTTTTTGTCTCCCCAGTTTGTCTTAGTCCATTTAAAAGTTAGACGTTACGTTTCAATATATATAGAAAGGTACGTGACAAATTGACATATAGAGCCAAATTATATGTTGAAGGTTTCGTAACGGGAATCCTAATCAAGCCAGAACTGATGAAGTATTTCAGCAACAAAAAACGATACGAGAACAACTAAATGATGATGCACGAAAACAAGTTGCTGATAATGAGTTATCACCTCACTTCAACTCAACGTCTCAACCGCATACTAGCATTTCCATTCTAGGTACTGCATTTCAAAGAACATAAACAGATAGAGTTCCATAAAGAGTTTGGCATATGAAAGATCAGAAACCTTGAAACATTTCTACACTTCACACCATTTCAAGATCGAGTTCATTACTCAGATCACAGAAATGGTTGAGTTGATTGCGGTTGGATCCAATTCGTTAATGCTGAAGTTGGTAAAAGAAGCTCTTATAACCAAAAGCAGAACCAAAATGAACATTCAAATCGGCACACCACACCATCATGTTTATACTTCCGCTCAATTAGTAGAGATCTAATACACCGAGAAAACTTCCTAGTTTTCATGTCCTAAGTAACCGCTCTGATGTACAACTGGCCAAAATGAATGATCATCATCATATACTTTCTGCTTCCTGCTGAGCCTCAATGGATATCCAAGCCTCTGAAATCATCAAACGTGCAGTGAGATACTGAGATTTTAGCCTTGTATTCGTATAATCTTAATTATCTGATCTTTGATCAAGCATTACCTGTTCAGATTCGACCAACTAGCTTCAGGAACCCTCAAGTGATCCCCACATTGACTAGGCTTTGCATGGGATTTCTGCATTTTAGTTTTAAACTCATGACAATATTCAAAATTATGTAACTTATAGCATACTGGCAATTAAGTTCTTATTTCTGTTCTTACCCAGACTTCGGATTGGAATAAATCAGGAACATTTTCTGCATTTTCCTTTACATCCTACATGTAAGTAGTGCATTATTACGACTAATGATTTAATCTAAAAACAAATAACACCGTACCTAACACAACTTGCCTTCGTTGAAGTATTACTCTCTGATTGCGATGCATTACTTTCCTCACTATCTGATGGTCCCAATGAGAGCTATAAACGGGAGAAACAATGTTGAATATTTTTAACACACGAATTCACATGCCAGAGAATTTTCACATGAATATGCTTGCAGCTAATTTTTACCTTGGTGAACTGTTCTATTGGCGGAAGTTCATCGAGCTGACCACTGGTTGATAATTCAGGTTCCTGCAGAAGATTGAAGTCAATTTACACCGAAAACAAAGTAGAAACGGACAATGACTAAACAAAGTTTTTAGAGTTAGACATGAAGTGCTGGTAGAAATTACTTAATTGGAGTTCCATTGTCACCAATCTAACTCATATAAACTAGATATAAGTTGAACCTTTTCTACATGAGAAGTGGCTTCAGAATCTGGAGATGCTTTCTGTTTTGCAAGCTTCGAGGTTTCTCTATAATTTCGTCTGAAATAACAGAATCAAATATATGAGGAATAAAAACCAAGACTTCCTGTACAACCAAAGCCAAACTGCCAAACTAATAAATTGGCATCCTCACCTTTTCGAGTCTGTGGCACCACTCGATGCACGTACATCAACTTCTTTTAACTTTGATGCCTGCCAAAATAACACTTTTCTCAGCTTCAAACTACTAAGCACATACGAAAAGGTTATAAAGCTGCTCAATATGCATCAACAATCTCAAGGCCGACTCTGTAATTGTAAAACTATTTCGTCGAATATCTAATGTTAACTGCCTTAGATTTTCTTATTTCTCTCAGATACACTTACTTTTTCAAACTGAAACAGCATACCTTATTAGCAGCATGATAATTGGCTCTCTCCATCGTCATTAACCGGAACATCTGAAAAAGCGACAACAGAAAGAAGACTGTGTCATTATAAAATCCCAATCCAATAAGTTAAAGATGCTAAAATACACATAATCTTGACAATAAATATTCCAAATTAACATATAGATTCGGTGAAGCTATTTATTTACGTGAGACTGTGTCACTGGTGTCGTGCCTTTTCTTGTCTGGGGCAATGAAGGAGCTTGCAAAATCTACAAGAGCGAGAAGTCTGTTAGTTTCTCTCATGATACATGAAATGATAAGATGAAGCGAGTTGCTACTGACTTTTTTGTTCAACGGGAGCGCTTTAAAATTAGACCCCCTTTTGCCATCTTTTTCATTATCGCTTGAAACAGAACTGTGCTTCGAACTGAAAATCCAACAAGATGTTGTTCTGTTAGCAAAATGTACTGCTCAGGATGGAATTTGCAAAGTTTCTTCAGGGAATTACCTCCGCCTTTGTGCTCTTAGCAGCGTTTCCAACTCTGGTTCTCTTGGAACAGTAACCTTTCAATAGTGAATAAATATTTCCTTAAACATGTACAATATCAAAAAATGAAGTAAACTTAAGTTCATAAGCTTTTTTAGAAGACGATGCAAAAACGCTCATAATGAGATCCTACCTTCTTAGAGGACTTGTGTAAGAACGAAATGTGATGCTTCAAATGTGCCATCTAGTCACGAAGGATAATGTTTTCGAGTTTAGTATTATTCAAAACACTTCGAGATATATATCTACTAAAATCCTGAGACAGCAATTTACCTTTCTCAAGTAACCACCCATCTCAAGCTTTTGTCGTTTCGTTCCAAAATTGTCAATCCTGACAGAAGATGTCGAGCTCTTTTCACTCAAATTGCTCGACGTTCTCCCAGACCTAGTAAACAAAAGAAGCGGAAATGCCTTCAATATCAGGATCTTATCTGGTTTATAATTGATATATACAATAAGAGCAGGTTAGATACGTTTAATTGAAAGTAGGACCTTGCACTTAAGTTTGCCCTTTTATAATCATCAGGTAGTTTATTCTGTTTTGCCAAATGGCTTGCTGTTGGTTTCATTAACGTTGAAATCCTCGGTTGAAATGATTTATCAGCAGGTGGCCTTGTTTTATTCTTCGTAGCATCCTGATTCATTCGACTACTTCTTCCTGAAATGGAAAAATCCATATCAGGGAAAGGAGAATAGTTTAAAAACTTTTTTAAACGGTAATGCACACTAGGAAATGTTAATAATGCAGAAAGTAACACCGAGATACGCAAGCACCTAAATCCTAATGCATATGTCAGTTAGCTTGTAGGCTGAATGATGCATAGCTAGCAAAATGCAACTACACTGGACCACATAGACATTACAACTTACAATCTACATTCGAGGAAAGCTACCGTTTTCTACACGATTCCTCTGCATATGCAAGAAGCATCCGGATTTCATGTAAATAGAGATACGTGGAGCATTAACTTCTACACGAGTTGACTGCAGACGACTACGTGTGGCTTACATGTACTTAAATGGTTTAATTGAAGTGACGACAAAAAGAACTTAAAGACATGGAAGCTAGCTATGTGTAACGAAAGATGCTCCAACTAGGATCATCAGCATTATAGCAACTCAAGGCATGTAATTCTGAAAAAGTCAAGCTGTGCAAGCTTAATGAAGTAATGAGAAACCAGTTTGAACCTTCCAAATTCTTTTTTGATGCGGAAAGTCCATGTCTACTGCCACTCCATGGCTTTTTGTTGCTGCTAGCTTTCGGTTTTGTAGCATTTTGTACAACTTCCTTCGAAAATAACTTCTCCATATTCAACTTCACTATAAAAGCTAGATATTCACAACAAAACAAGACAAGTGAACATCAGTTTCTATTTCATAACAACTACTATTCGACTCAAACATGACAACATCAAAATGGAAAATCAAAACACTTCAGTCTTGCTCATGATTGATCAACTAAAAGAAAACAACTCTTCCTATTTGTTATTAAAATTTCTACATCACAAAAGAAAGAAAAATCTTACAAACATACAATGGCGTTCTTGAAAAAGTCATCAATTCTCGTACGTAATAAATACAAGAAATCGAAGATTTAGAGCTGTATATCCAACAACAACAAAAATACTAAAAGAAAACGAAAAGAGAGAGAAGCGGAAATCACCTAAAAGCAACAAATTCAACAACCTAACAAGTTTTCGCCTTCTCTGCCATGCATTAACTCTATTCAACAAGAACCATTTCAACTCGAACATAGCATCCTAATTCAGACCCGAATACAAATCAAAACACTTCTTTTTTCCTCACAGTCAGATAATCTCTTCTTCTTCTTGGCTTTTTTTTTTTTTTTTTTTTTTTTTTTACAGCGGAAAGGCCAAGTCTACTACTCTATACACAAAATTGAAAATCACCCCATTTCGGAGAATTGAAATTAATCTGGTACCTAAGCTCACTAAACAACTATGATAAAAATAATACTCCTACTGTTCATTAAAAGGAAAAAATCTAACAAGCTTACATTGCAATAAAGCTAGTAGGAAAAAGTCATTAATCCTTGTTAGCTAAGAAAATACAAAAAAAGATCAAGTCTACAACTCTAAACAATACTAGAAAATAGGAAATCACCATATACATTTCAAAGAATTAATCCAGGCATCTCATCTTACCAGCTAAGCTCAAACAATCAATCAGCTAGCTAGCACAAATCATTCAGGCAAAATTTTCATGTACTGGTCCCGACGATATTTATGTATAGAGTTTCTACTATACTTGCTATTCGGAAAAATGCCATTAATAAACAAGTACGTCACATATTACACGAAAACGAAGATGAGATAGAAAAGCTCACGAGAGGGTTCATAGTCACCGGAAACTTCAAACCACCTCTCAGCCTCCTCAATCTCCCAGTCATACTCTTCCCTTAAAAAATCGAAGAAACGACACGCCTCAAACTCGTATTCCTCATCCTCATCACTTCCTCCTTCCACCTCCTCCTCCTCTTCATCATCATCATCGTCGTCATAATTGTAAACAACATCCTCCTCCTCCTCCCGGACCAAATCATTCATATGCTCATCATCCATTTTCATTCAATAACAAGATTTAATTAATTTCTTGCCATGAAAAAGGATGAGATAGAGAAATGGAGAAGAAAAGATTAATGAGAATATTATTTTGTGTGCATTGCAAATTAGCAGAGGAGGAAGAAAGGAAGGAGATATTTGGTTTACAAATTTAGCGCGGAGGTTTTGGTGTAGTTGCGACATGATTTTTAAATTTGTGGGGTCCTCACATTGGAGAGAAACAGTTGTCTGATTTGAGGATGTTGTTTGCTTTTGTTTGTTTCTGTCCTTTTACGAAAATGCCCCCTCAATGGTTGGCCTGCAATGTGATGGGCATGAGTTGGCTAAACAAATGTCGTATTTATTGACAGTTCGTGGATGATTTGGTATGGAAAATCTTAATTGATTCTTTTTCTTCTTTGCTTTTTGGTGAGATTTTATGTAATTATTTATCTAGGAGAGTCAGATTAGGCTGACGTGGTTACTCATAATTTATTTTTCGAATAGTATGATAGACGTAAAGGCTAACCCGTTTCACTTCATGGACTCTATTCTCACTCGCTTGGATGGACCCCGCTAATGATGTTTAATGAGCCGAGACAAGTATCTGATTTATCGAGTTTTACTCGAACTGTAATCGGGTCTGAACTCGGCTCATTAACAAAAGAGTTTATTTTTCTGAGCTCGAGGTCAACAATATCTAAGCTGGAGCTCAACTCATTCGTTCAAGTTTTGCTTGAAACCCAGCCGAGCTCGTCACACAAAAAAAAATATATAAATATATAAACATAAATTAACCGAGTATAATCAAGAGCCAACATGCCGAGCCCTACTCTACTCGTTAACAAAACAAGCTCCAATTAAACTCGAACACCTTATTGAACGAGTCGAACTCGAGCCTAACGAGGCGACTCAAATCGTGCCCTCGAAAAGGCTTGACTCGTATAACAACTCTAGACCCTGCCCTTTTAAAGGGTTAAGTTCAATCCCGAGGTAAGAAGAAAGATTTATAATTTGTAGTGTAAAATTTGAATTTATTCCAACTAGCGCAGGTTATAGGTAACTTTTTATATATAATTTGTAATATTTTTAATTTATTTAAAGGTAAATGAGTTTTCAATCCCCTCTTCACGTTGCATGTACCGATAACTTTATTTGTGGCATCCATTTTAAGATTTATCTAGAGTAGTTGCACTTTACTCTAAGTTTATAATGATCTAATGGATTGGTAAATAGAAAATCACTTTCTATAATTTTTGAAAGTTAGAGTTGAAGATTTGACTCTCCAAATGGGGTGATTCTAGTCTTAAAAAAAAAAGGAATGGAACTTTAATTGCTTGTCGATTTTGTTTATAAGCGATATGATTATATTTATTGGATTAGCATTAATTAATTGCACTTCTATGTTTTGGTAGCTTTCGGGGATTTAGGATTTAGATCGTGAGTTCAGTAGTTCCAAGATTAAGTAGAGATGGTACATATTTTCTCACATTTTGTCAATGATACTTTCTCGCATTCTATATTTATGCATTCTGTTAAGTTTTAAGACTTGTTAAAAGTCTTCTACAGTTAGCTGTTTCTTCGATCAAAACTCATTCGATTCGATTCTTGGTTATATTTTATACTACTGATTCGATTTAGTTGATTCAGTTCAAAAAATTGCAGTTGAAGAGAACAGAGCCTTACTCATTCTAGTGAGAAATTCAAGGGACGTACCGATTTTATTAAATATAAGAATAATATTATAAAGAATGAAAAAAATTCCATATACCACCCCTGCAATTTGGCCTCTTGTCACTTTAGTCCTCTCTATTCAAACAATTACGGAAACACCCATTTTTACACACACAAAAAAACGTAATTACATATAGGCCCAAAAGCCAACCTTTTCACCCATTTTATATTTTCTTTATAATTCAATAATACTTATTGCAAAATAAACCCCGAAATATTTCTCACTCTCGCAAATAAACCCCAAAAATTTTAGTTATTCAAATTTACTACCCATCATCTTCAACCATCTTCTACCACCTCCAACCACCAACACCACCATCTTCCACCACCTCCAACCATGAACCACCATCTTCTTCTTCTCTCATTCATCGCCTATAAAGAAAAGCACCGATCGGAGCTCTTTCTACAGATCAGAGCTATTCTCGATGGAGTCTGCATACTCCACCGAATCAATTACACAACTTCAATCGAGTTGAATTACAGCTCGATCGAAGTTGCTTGACTCCTCACCGAGCCGAATTACATTTCTGACGGAGCTTTTCTGATTGCGATTGAGCTACATCACTCGATTGGCTCCCACAGAGCTGTTTTGATCTGTTGGTTGGAGTTCCAATCCCGACGGAGATGTACCGGGGTTGTTGGGTGGAGTTCAGAGATTTTGAAAGATGATAAAGGAGGAGTGAAGAAGAAAAAGGAAAAAAATTGGGTATATTTTGAAAAATAAAATTTATTGGGGATTAATTTAGGGACAATTACAAATTGGTATCATCCCTAAATCTTTCCTACTAATTAGTGATACATAATATATTTACTACAATTTAGTGTCTATATATCCCATCGTAATACTAGATGATGCTTGCACTTTTGTACAATGATTGCATTTAAAGACGATAATTGTGGTATTTTATGATGCTTATGTTTTGCGATGATGGTGTTTGTGGTATTAGATGATTATGGTTTAACATGCATAGTTTGTCAATCTTGAGATGCCAGGTTTGTAGTTCGTTTGGAACACATTATCACATAGGGTTTGGTGTTATTTATTTTATTTGGATGGTTTCTGTAACGACCCGGCCGGATCATTAATGGGCCGAGCCCTGGTCCTTTGGGGCTATACATTCACCCCTTATTGAATTGTGCGAAGTCTCCGCCGCACCATGGTCCGGTCAACCGTCCACCCCTTGTAGGTTTTGGGAATTAGGTTAATTACCCATCATAAGATTGCGCAGAAAGCGCTTAACTCCTAGAGTTCTTAGATGGATTCTAAAAGAAAGATCTTGCTTGTTGGTATGAGTAGCGTTCTCAATCCATTTAAACTCTTTGGACTTGACTTGAAACTTTTGGGGCGTTACAATTTCATGCTCTTTTATGATAATTTCAAAGGCTCATTTTACTTTCAACCGGTCTAGTAAATGATCTTAATAGATTGAAAATTTATTACTTTAAGGTATGCACTAAACTTCTGTACATTTTTCGGATCCAAACTTTATTGAACTTGAATAAAGGGACCCAAATCTCAATAGGGTACTAACATCCATAAGTTTATCAAGATAATTCATATACTATATACCACTGCAGTCTGCAACCAAAATAAATTGGCAAGTAATCGTCTTTAACTCTTAAACTCCAGCATTGCAAATACAAGTAGCACAAATGACAAATACATGCACCATTGTTATGAATGCTTGTAGTATGTACCACGTACTACTTGATTCATCACGTGTTAAAGTTTTAAAAATGAATTGATAATGCTATTTATTATCAATGAATTGTGGTTATCTATTTTGTCAGAATCACATCCATAAAATTTAAGGGTAGAGCATCCTTATTCTGGATCAATATGATGAGTGGGCTACTGAATAGTTTCCTGGTAGTGAAGAGAGTGGTGGGAAGTATAGAGTGTTTGGTACTATAGTTTTAAGGGTTTTAGTACATGATTAATCTAAGGCTTCATTTGGTTTGAGGGAAAATGGAAGAAAAGAATAAAAAAAGGGAAAATAAGATTTTATGGAAAATGTGAGGGAAAAACAATTTTTCTTATTTAGTGGAGATATACATGTTTGATATCGATTTTCTAGAATTTCCTCAGAAGTCAGTACTAACAAATAGTGTAAAATAATATTTTTCCTTATTTTTTTATTTTCACAAATTTATTCTCAAATCAAATGAAGCCTAATAAAAACAAAAAGAAAAACAATAAATTGAAAAATGAGTAGTAGAACAAGTAGGAGGAGCAAAAATAGCATCGGAGAAAATGAGACAGAAGGGGGCGAAAATAGAGAAAGCACAGTGGGGCAAATAAAACCAAAATAGAATCTCATATCGTTTGCATCACCAACCAAGCAAAATCATCAACCAAAAACAGCCAAAAAGACCAAAACCATCCATCATCGCCTCATCAAACTTAACGAAACCACACTCACACACACACCACCTTCTTCCGCCGCAAACTCCGGCGAGCGGCCCTAACACCGCCGACCGGCATGAGACTGATTGTTCCCTTACAAGGCGTGGTCCAAGGCAGAGGCAGTCTCCTCTTCGGTTCTCTCATCCCTTGCGCCTTGTTCTACTTCCTCCAATTCTACCTCAAACGCCACCGTTCTCCGAACAACACCAACCCTCCGCCTTCTTCTTCACCATCTACGCCCAGCGGCAGCTGCAACGAGCTGCAGCGCACGTCTTCCCGCGCGAATTTGCTGTCTCGGACTGGCGGCCGGGCGAATTTGTCGGCTAGGGCTAGCTCCGTTGCGAAGCCGAATGACTCGCCGTACTACATTGGGCTGGATCGGGTCAGAGAGGATCCGTACGATGCGGTCAGGAATCCGGATGGTGTTATTCAGCTCGGTTTGAGTGAGAATAGGGTAATTTGCTCATTTTCTCTCTGTTTTTGGTTTTGAATTTTTGATTTGTGGTTACTGGTTAGATAGTTTTGCTGTGTGATATACTGATATGTGTTGTTGTTGTTGACTTGGTCGTGTGTAGTTGTCGTTGGATTTGATTGAGAAGTGGCTTTTGGAGAATTTGACTAGTGAGGTACTTGGTGGAATCTGTGGAATCGCGACGTATCAGCCTATGGATGGATTGATGGAGCTCAAAGTGGTAATGTCAATGACTAATGAATGATTGTTTACTGGTGTTTGAATCTGTAGATGCTGTGTGTGTCTTATATTGGAGTTCCGATAGTTAGAATTGTAACGAAAAATGATTTGAGAAGAGGATTAACATAATTGAGAAGGTTAGATTAAATGATTTCCATCCAAAAAGTTATCGTATGTAGTGATATCATGGTGACTGGTGCTGGAGAATATTGGATTGGTGGAACTTAAAGTGGTAATGGATGATTGTTTACTGGTGTTTGAATCTGTTGATGCTGTGTGTCTTATATTGGAATTACAATAGTTAGGCTTTTACTTTAGTTGATTGTAACGGAAAAATGATTTGAGAAGATGATTAACATTACTATTTTGATTGCGCAAGGCTGGATTAAATGATTTCCATCCGATAAGTAATCGTATGTAATGATATATCATGGTGACTGGTGCTGGCAAATATTGGATTGGTGAAGCTTAAAGTGGTTATGAAGGAACAGTTTCACTTTGTGTAAATCCTATGCGTTCTTGTTGATCAATAATTGAGATTGATATTGCAGAAGTTAGAGAGTTATACTTTAGTTGATTTATTTTCGGTTAGATAATAATGAAAGAGGATTATGAACATACTTATTTCGATTGCAGAAGAGTATTGCTTATATTGCTCACTCCATCCAAAAAAGAAAACATGTAGAATGATATCATGTAGCTCAAAGTGGTAATGAAAGGACCTTTTTCAATATGTGTTGAATTTGGAGATGCTATATGCTCTTGTGATCAATATTTGTGTTTGAGATTGAAACTGCACTAGTTAAAGATCACTATAATAAATTCGTTTTCGGTTGGGTAGTAGTGAATATAATCTGAGAATTGGATTGACATAATTCTCTCAATTGCGGAGGTGTAGTTTCAATTGTCTCAACCCAAAAAATAAAACATGTAATCATGATGCTCAAAGTGGTAATGAAGGAACTATTTCAATGTGTTTGAATTTGGAGATGCTATGTGTTCTTGTTGATAAATGTTTGAGATTGATATTGCAGCAGTTAGGTTTTTAACTTTAGTTGGTTCATTTTCAGTTGGATCATAACTAAAGGGGATTGGAGAAGTTTTGTTCAAATGCTCTCCATCCAAAAGATGAACACATGTAGAATGATATTATGTAGCTTAAAGTAGTAATAAAAGCAATTTGTCGATATGCGTTTAAATGTTTCTTTTTTATCGATGCTTGAAATTGAAATCGCAGTTGTTTGAGTTGCACTTTAGATTACAATATGTTTTTTTCAGTTGGATAATAATAAATATTATCTGGAAAAAGGTTGTCATAATTCTTTCTATTGTGGAGGTGTAGCTTACATTCTCGCAATCCAAAATGTATAAATAGATAAAATGATATCATGGGGCTCAAAATGGTATCAAATGAACTATAATGATGTGATTGAATTCGGAGAGGATATGCGTTCTTCATTAATGTTTTATATTGAAGTGGCAACAGTTTGAGTTGTACTTTAATTGATTTATTTTTGGTTAGATAATAATGAAAATTAATTTCATAAGAGGACTATTGATATAGACTATAGTTCTTTTAATTGCGGAAGTGTAGTTTAAACAATTTCCATCAATGATAAAAGTTTGTTGAATGATATCATGATGAATAGGATTATTGTCAAAGATTCTTCTTAGATTGTTATTATGGTGAATTCTCAGTAAAGATGATAAGGCGACCTGCTTGATTAGGGTTAAAGAATACAGTAGTTTGGCCTGCCATGCGTCAGCAGGGGACCGTGGATGCTCTGTGTGTTTCAATGCTGCTTTACTTCTTATAGGAGTGACTTTGCTGTTGTTTATGCATATTCTTATATCCTGGAAGCCTATTGTGATTTGTGACCATCTTTCTGCCTGTAAGTTAGTATTAGTAATAGCCTAATTTGGATACCCTTGGTATAATCAAGTAAAATCAACTACCTGCTAAGATAATGTCAATTCAGTGACTTGTCCATTATATTTAGTCTGTTATATTCTACTACTATTTAACTGAAGAAGCAGTTAGAATTTAGTCTGATATATTCTGCCTCCATTTTTGCATCTCAAATGATTTGTTTATATGGCATTGCGTAATCATCTCTTTTCAAGACATTTTGTTTTCCATGACTCTGATGATTAGATCTCTGAACACTTACTGCTGTTTTAATCTAAAGAGGTGTCGTGAAACTCCTGCAGGCTATGGCTTATTTTATGACTGAAGTAATGGGAAGAAAAGTATCTTTTGACCCTTCACAAGTTGTATTAACAACTGGTGCAACTCCAGCACTTGAGATTCTGAGTTTCTGTCTTGCTGACCACGGGAATGCGTTGCTTGTCCCTGCACCTTATTATCCTGGGTACATATTCACGTTTACTCTATGATTCAAATATTAGTTGCGTAATATTCCTGTAATAGACTCCTTAAGTTGATGAAGTTACGTTTTTGCAGGTTTGACAGAGACATCAAATGGCGAACAGGAGTGGAGCTAATACCCGTCCATTGTCGCAGCTGCGACAACTTCACATTAAGCATCACCGCTCTTGAACAGGCCTTTAACCAAGCAAGGAAAAGAGGTCAAAAGGTCCGTGGAATTCTCATTTCCAATCCAAACAACCCTGTTGGGAACATACTGAGCAAGGATATGCTCTACGATCTCCTAGATTTTGCCAGAGAAAGGAACATCCACATCATATCAGATGAAATATTTGCGGGTTCAACTTATGGAAATGAAGAGTTTGTAAGCATGGCCGAGATAGTTGACTCTGAAGAAGCTGACAAGGATAGAGTGCATATAATATATGGACTCTCTAAGGATCTCTCTATCCCAGGCTTCAGAGTTGGGGTTATATATTCCTTTAATGAAAATGTCTTGGCTGCTTCTAAGAAATTGACTAGGTTTTCTTCAGTCTCGACGCCAACTCAGAAGCTTCTGGAATCAATGCTGTCGGATAATTCCTTTACGCAGGAGTATATCAGTTTGAATAGACGGAGAGTACGCTCAATGTATGATCTATTTGTAGCAGGTTTGGAAGGGCTTGGTCTCAAGTGCATGAAAAGCAGTGCTGGCTTTTACTGCTGGGTTGATATGAGCAGATTAATTAGTCCATACAGCGAGAAAGGGGAGCTTGATCTATGGGACAAGCTTTTAAATAAAGCAAAGATTAATGTAACTCCTGGATTGGCTTGCCATTGTATTGAACCTGGGTGGTTCAGATTTTGTTTTACTACATTGAATGAAAAGGAGATTCCCGTCGTCGTTGAAAGAATACGCATAGTTATTGAAAGTTGTAAACCTCCAGTGTAATGATATTTTGGAAATTTTATTTATTGCCAGATTCTATTCATTGGTTTAGTTGCACTAGCTATGTCTCTAGAGAATTTACCAGAAGTAATCATCTGAGGTTTTAAAGATCAATGGATGTTCTTTTGCTTCAGAAAACTTGTAATATTACAGAATGGATGCACACTCTAGAACAGAAGGCAATGGCAACTGGCAAAGTATTTTGTGCTTGTAAACGTAAGATGCTCAAATGCTAATCATCTGTACTAGTTTTGGTTGCAGTTGCCTCTTCCACTTCCTGTGCAGACCACTGATGCCATTGCCACCTCCAAAGACGAAGCAACCAGCGACGTCACTCTTGGCAAAACCCTGTCAATGTGATCCATATATACCAAAGTAAATCTCGTCAAGTATTTTATATTTTTTTGAAATTTGCTTCAGACAGAGTTTGTGGTAAGAAAGGAGCATAAATTTACCCTGGGCTGCTGTTTATGCATTATTATGTTTTTCCTTTGGCAACTTCTTCTCCGGCTCATAAGTATCAGCTCCCCAAGTGTCAGTAATGGTTTCTCGGCTTGACTGCAGTTACTATCATTCAGAAATTTTGTGCCCTTCACATGAGGGTTATGAGAAGGATCATTCTCTATGAATCCCACCTTGTCCAAGAAACTTGAGTTTGGCACCAGTAGAGGAAATAGCCACTCCAAGAAAGAAGCCCCAGCCAAGCTTGCGCTTCTCGTTACACAGCTGTTCACAGAATCATCTATTTCAGAAACTGGTGAACCAGGATTCTGTGGCCACTCATAATTGACAGGTACTAGTGCCAGGGAAGTTTGCTGCACAGGAACTGCACCTGCAATAGTTGAGTAAAGTTTATTTACATTTCCATAAATATCTCTAGACATTCCCATTTCCGAGTTAGCCAAACGGATAGTAAAGGACATTTTCTATATAAGTATGTTCTCAAGTTAAAAACTTGATCTCTTGCGTTGTTTAGGAAATACTTTGAAATGTTGCTAAGCTATAACTTATGGTAAATATCTTTGATTGCAGTTAAGGTATTTTTCTGAAAACCAAGGTGTGCCACATGCAATTAGGCCTTCAATATGGTAAATATCTTTGATTTTTGTTTCTTACAAGCCTTAAAATATGTAGGGGATGAAAGTTTGATCCATACCTGAAAGTGTGGCCCTTGATATCAGGCCATTGGCTAGACGACGTGGCTGTAAGCTCGAGGAATCATCGTGTTTGTTGCTGTACATTGTGGATACTGAGTCGGTCTGTCCATCTTGCTCGTCATCGGTTTGGTCATCAATGACAATCTCCCCTGCACTGTAGTAACCCTCCTCTTCATGGTCGGAGGATATTGGAGGTGATGATAGTGAAATGCTATGTGCTCGTTGGTGCGACTCTTTTGCTGGCTGCATGCAGGTCAGGAGTGGTGTACCAGGCTTCTCTTCCCATCCGAATGGGACTGAGACAATAAGCTTGACAGGTGGTTCTGTAGGGGGAACTAGTCTAGGATCGGGTTTCCAATCCTTCTTAGGCAGCCCGGGTCTTACTTCCCATACGAACGGGATGGAGATGGTTTGTCGCTCTCTCTTCCTCTCAGTTTTAGACATTTGTTTTTCTGCCATTTTGGTTCTTACTTCTTAGCTGATGGATTGATAGTTCTTTTGAATATGGCCATATACTTATAGAACTTTGTTTCCAAGTGTAGTAGCTTTGCAACTAATTCATTTTGCACTGCCAACTGCACCATTTCTTTTGGAAATATTAGGCTTACCTAATGCGCTTGGAAAGTTAGCTGGACAATTGTACCCCTGTTGATGGTTTGTTTCTTATATGTTTGTTTTAGGTGTTGGTATATTTTTTTTGTTACAATATTAATATTGTGGCGATGGTAAAATATATTTTTATAAAGAGTTAATTTTTAAATATTTTTTTAAAATGTTTATTTTCACATGACTGAATTTTTATTATTAGTATAATTTTGGAGTGCATAGAATTTACTTTTGTTTTGTACTTGTACTCTTATTGGTCTTATTCTCCAGTTTAGTAGGAGTATCCTTTTTGAGAAAAAGTCAAGTATAGTATAAACCAATGAAAAATCTACGGTTTATAAAGATGTTGATTTCAATAGTAATTTGTAAATTGGGAATATTGTAATTTCGTGATTCTACCATCCAGATTTGGATGTTCGATATGTGACATTAACATATCCTGAGAATTGTAGAGAGAACAGAAAGAAGTAAATAAGGTTTACTATGTATTGAGTAGCATATTACTATGTATCAAGTAGTATGCTGTGTAATTGTGTACAGATAGCTTTGTGTCAATGCTGTGATATTTATAGAACTATCTTGATATACAATTGCTAGTCTACGTTGCTAACTTGAGCCTAACAAACTAACAGAAAATCTAACTAAACTAACCAACTAACTGTATTTGGACGGGAACAACAAACTTCAACCAATTCCAAACTTCTCCAGCTCATCATTTAATGCATCAATGCACAACAGGGAGATTGGATCTTCTGGATTCTTGTTCATGCTGTTGATCATGTTGCTCTCCTATATTTATATTAGGGAGGACCCGATTTTAGATCCAGATTACCAAAACTCGCAATCGAAAACCCGCAAATTAAGTCCATTTTTTAATGAAGGACTCCCAGGACTCTCATAATGTCTAAGATTCTTTTAAGTTCTAGTATAGGTTATCTCTCAGTTCTCGTTCAAACTGAGTGTCGGATTTGGAATTATGTGAAGTTTTGACCGGAACAATGTGAACTGCGGCTTAGCCAAACTCTTGGTAAACATATCAGCAACATTTAATTAAGTTGGTGGTGGAACATACATGAGTAATTAGTTTTCCCCAAGAATCAAGTTCCTGGTAAAATGATAATCCAACTAAACATGTTTAGCCCTCTCGTGAGACATGGGAGTATCCGTAAGAAAAATTACGTCTTTATTGTCACACGGAAGAATGGGCAAAGATGAAAGGCTAACCCTTTAAGTCAGTAAGTAGATGGGTTAGCCAAATAACATCAGCCCCAGCTGGCTAGAGGTGTATTTCGAACCGAACATCAACCTTAACCAACGTTTGTTCATTTAATACATGTCATGTTCATGTTTGTCGAAATCTCATCACTTGTTCATGTTTAGTTCGTTAAGGTTTCAACATGTTCATGTTTGTTCGTTAGTGTCCGGTTAGATCGTGTTCACGAACAGTTCGCTTTGTTTCTTTATTTGTGCAAACAATTCATCCACATAATCAACGGTACCAACAATTTATATTCCTTCCCGTGCTCTTGATTTATCTTCTCGATCGAGTAGACATCTAGAAATCTTAATTAATTAACAGAAACAACACATAAACATTCTAGTAATCAGTAAACATTTCAGTGGTGGATATGGGGCTTGAGTCTTGACGGCTGGAGAGATGAGAGTGGAAAAATGGAAATTATAGGTTTTGTGTGAGTTAGGCAGGAAATATTATAACTTATGTGGAAAGTGGAAATGATAAATTAGGTTACGAAATATTATAACGTATATAAAATAGTATAAAATTATTATGAATATAATTTGTTCACGAATAGTTTGCGCACTACCGAACAATAAATTATATGTTTGTGTTTTCGTTTATTAACGAACATATTTGCGCGCGAACTGTTCGGTTAGATTAAACTCGAACATGAACTGAGCGTTGACTAAAAATGTTTGGTGAAATTTTCACGAAAGTTCGTTTCATTTACAACTCTAGTTGCATCATTAGCTAATGCGCAATACTCAGACTCAAAACTTGAGCCGCGCACCGTTGATTGCTTCTTATAACTCCAAGTAAAAAGATTGGTACCAAGGAATGCGGTGTAACCTGAAACTGACCGTCTAGTATTGGGACACGATGTCCAATCCGCATCCGAATAAGTAGCACATTCAATTTTGCAGAATGATTAAAATGCACGTCAAAGTGTGAAGCATATAAAGTTCTGAAGGTGTTTGTGAAAAGCCACAAATGAGATACTATAACTAACCAACTAACTAAAGTTTCCTACATCTTGAGAAAATTGCTGGCAGTTGAATTCGAATTTGACTCTCTAACACATCTGCGGTCAAATTCAAATTTATGTCAAAAGTTCTTCACAAGCCAATATTTTAGAAAATTATAAGGACTACATATGCCAAGTAACCATATCACGGATTAGTGGTACTCCTGCAGAACTTCATACATTTGTCATTTTTAATCGTTCCACAGAACTTCATACGTTACTAAAAAAGAAAGCTATCCCACACTCAACAAATAATAAACAATCTCAACTTTACACATAAATTACACCTGTTGACACTTAAAGTACGCTTTTCTCTACATTTTTCATACGTTATCATTACTTTAACTTTTCGCATAAAACTGCGCGTTAACCCTAATGTATGAAGTTTTTTGGGACGGAGTAGTAGTTAATTGAGAAAAAAAGAAAAACCTAATAGGCTAACACTACTTAATTCAGGTAACTCAGCCCAAATTAGTTTCCTAATCCAACTCGGAAATAATCTGAGATCTTCTTCCATTACCAACATGGCAACATCTATATAAACCACCATTCACCTACATTATAACTCACCAAAACTCACAAGTTAAACAACTAGCTAACAATCTTCTCCAAAACCTCCACAAAATCATCAATCATCAAATTAAACTCCAAAGTACGTACAAATTACAAACAATGGATCCAAACTCCGACTCTGCTAGCAGCAACAACCGCAACTCGCAGCATCCTCCACAGGCACCGTCCGTCTGCGCTCATGGAGGCTGCGGATTCTTTGGTTCCGCAGAGAATCACGGCCTGTGTTCTCAGCACTACAACGCTTACCTGAAGGAAAAGATGGCTGAAGCAGAAGTTCATGCAAACAAGAAGAAAGAAGCAAACAAAGTTGCTATGGAGACAGTTTCCGATTTGAGCTTGAACAAAGATCAAGATCCAGTTGTGAAGAAGAGCAACAGGTGCGAATCTTGCAAGAAGAAGATCGGACTCTTAGGGTTCTCGTGTCGGTGTGGCGGGAACTATTGTGGGATGCACAGGTATCCGGAGAAACATTGTTGCACGTTCGATTTCAAGACGGTTGGGAAGAGTATGCTCGAGAAGCAGAATCCGTTGGTTCAAGCTAGCAAGCTTCATGATAGGGTTTAATTCGATTATCATCAATTCATCGATCGATTCTTTGTAATGTTATTCTTGGTTTGTCATTCGATTATTCATTGATTATTTGTAATGGTAGAGAATCGCAAGAGAAGCTAGCTAGCTAGCTAGTTCTTGTTTTGTCATTATTTTCCGTCAATTGAAATTTATTTTATGCATGTCACCTTTGCAATTACTATTGTTGATGAATTGAATCAATCAAGTATTTAAGTACAACTCGATTTACCAATCAATCTAAGTAAACAGAATGATCAACACTTTAGATCTTTAATCTCATCAATTAATGTTATTAATAACACCAATTTACCATATCCCAAAACGACTTACTTTTTTTTTTTTTTAGTGCTAAAGCTATAACTTGGATGAGCAAGTCTTATGAGAGATGATATTTAGATAATTTATCTAGAGACGAACCTATGTTGACATAAAAATCATCGACGTTATTAATCAAAACGTCTATGTTCTCAACATTGGTGTTTTTTCATATTACAATATAAATGAATTTCGTTAACAACATAGACATTTTGATTAATATGATAAATGATTTTTCTAAAAACATAGGTCGTCTCTAGATAAGTTATCTAAAGATGAGACTTTGTAAACTTGGATTACTTAAAAATAATATATTTATTATGTTACACACACACGCACCACTCCCATTAAAAATGTTTTTTTTTTTTAACAGTCAACAATCTTCAACTTTGAAGATAATGAGCTTTCAGTTGAAATTCACCGAGGTATCACAGTACTCAAAGTGTATAATTTTTTAATAATCTTATTTTTTTAATTATTACATTATTATATTATAGAATAAAAATTTAAATCGTAAATATAAAATGTTTTAAAAAAATTATATAATGAAAATATTAATATAGTTGTTAAAAATATATTGATAGTTGATGGATCAAAGGCTTAAGCCCAATATATGTTTTGTGGTTAAATACTCCGCGTTGCATGTTCGGTTCTGGCCTAAACCGCTAAACGAGATGTTTAGCCGCATATGATTGAATTCTTTTTGGCCCAGCCCAGTACCATATACCCAATATAGCAGAATAAGCTTTTTGTTGCAAATGCTTAAAAAAAGTAATTTCTCTGATTTTGAAGTGGTAAAATTAGTTTTTTAGTGTTTTATATTACAATTTATGTTGCAACTTTTCTGAAAAAAAGCAGGTAACCATCAGAAGTATAGAAGCAACATAATAGATACTTCTAACTGCTTTAAACAAGTAGTAACTTTTTTTTCAATTAAAAACAACCAATTAAATTAATTTTTTGAAACATTAAAACTTCTGCTTTTAAAATTTTAAGTTGCATTTTATATATATGATATATCAAACACTATTGACTATTGCTTAAAATCAACTTTAATAAACTTTTAGTACAAGTAGACAAAAAAGCACAAGTAAAAGCATTTGCAAACATACACTAAAAGATTAAAGAAAAAGTTTGTACTTCTTTTACCAATCATCACACCCAAAATTATAGATAAAGAGTAACTGTGTTAGTCTAAAATTTCGGTGCTTGATAAATGGTAACAAAGTTAAATATAAGTTATAAAAAATGATGGTTTAAATAAATTTAAAATTGTAGTAAAGGTTATTAACTTATTATATTGAGTGTGCAAGAAATAAGTGATGTGTATAAGAAAAAAAAAGTTACTGTGTTAATTTTTTTAGGGTTATTTGATCGATATTGTTTGGTTGGTTTAATGTTATTAGTTTAATTCAAAAGGTAAAAAGAGATAAATATGGTATAAGTATAAAGAGAATGGAGTAATTAATTGTTTAGTGGAGAAAGAATTTAGTTAAAAAAATTACCATAGTAACTACAAACCAAATGTCTTAGAACTTTTTAACGCATGAATATGACATTTTAATGCTATTCCAAAGTTTCACGAGAAACTATGTTTAGATAAATTATTAAGAGATCGATCAATGTGTCTTGAAAATCATTGGTTAATCAAAACATGTATGTTGTAAACACCAATCGTAGACATTTTTATTAATAATAACATCGATAAAAACAACAGGAAGTTCTCTAGGTTAGTTATCTAAATGTTACTCCCTCCGTCCCGAGGAATTAGACACGTCTTCCTTTTATGGACGTCCCACGAAACTAGACACGTTCCAAAAATAGCAAAAAAGTACCTCCACTAACTAATTTAATATTCATATTATACTCATTTATTTACTAATTAAAATGCCATTCATCTCCCAACTTAAATTTGTGGGCCATATACAACTAAACCCAATTAACACCAAACCCAATCCAATTAATCTAATTACTCACTCCAAATTAATTGCACCCAAACGGCCAAACCCAACAACCACCTTAAATTCAATCCAACCACCTCCTTCATATACTCAATCTCAAAAACCCTAATCCCTCTTTGTCTTCAACCCACCTCGCCGTCAGAGACAAAAAATGGCGGATCCGACCACTTTTCACCATCCCCTTTATCTTCCTGCTATACCAATGGAACCCACCGTACGTGGCCTGAATCCGACAGCTTTCCGGCTCCAATCGACGGAGAAGATTCGAAATTGACCATGACGGAATCGGAACCCTTGCCGGCTTCCAACAGCATCCCAGCTCCGATCGACGATGTTGATGATGATGTTTTCTCATATGGATCGGGATTGAGCTTCCCACCACACTTTCCACCACATGTAATTCTCTATATGTAGCTTTCCCATGTTGTTTGTTTTTTTTTTTTTGCTAACTCTAACTGTTGAAATTCAATGTGAATTTCCATGTGACGGAGTCAGAAATTTATACAAATTCAACAAAGTATGAGACTTGTTCAAGTTCGATTTCTTACTTCAGTTGGTGTTTTTCTTTCTTTCTGTTAGAAGAGCTCAATTCTCCTTTTTTGGAGATTTTTATTTCAAGGGTTTGTTTCAATTTCTTCATTTTCGATTCCGATTGATGTTAATTTTCTCTTTTTGGATGGTTTATGTGAGGTTGTGACGTGTAACATCAAGTCAACAGCCTATTGGCCTCATTGATGAACAAATTTTGAAAAGAATTTTCAAGAATGATGGCCTGCCAGTGAGGAATTATAAGCAAGAGAAAAATTAGATTACCTAATTGGTTTCTAACTCATGGGTGGTGACAATAAAAAATACAATTACTTTAATTATATGTCTTGATACATGTAAATTTTGTACTACTGGTTTTAGACTATCATAAAAACTGAAAGAAGGAAACTTATGTTTAAGTTTTGGCTTGACAAAATGTTAGACCTCGTTGTGCCTTGTATAGCACACTGAGGATTTTTAACAACAAATTTTGAGGCCAACATAATTGTTCTCATGCTCCCACATATCATCTTTTTTCCTTAACTTTCTCACATTCCAGATGAGAATTACGTTCGGAAGATGATGGATGATGAATCTCCAGAGAGCAAACGGTGGGTCAAGAAAATGGTTGCTATGTATTTGCCGGCTGTTCGTAATAAGCCAGAATATAAGGCTGATTTTACTCTACTTGAATATGTACTGGATTAGCTTACTTTGATTCAAGGTTATTTCCTCCTATCTTACTCTACATTATATGTGTATTTGCCCTTGCCGGGATTATATTTGTGTTTCCCTTGCGGGGATTATACTTGCGTTTTCCTTGCCGGGATTCTATTTGTATTTGCCCTTGCCGGGATTCTTTTTGTGTTTCCCTTGCCGGGATAATATGTGTGTTGCCCTTATCGGCTTTTTTTTTTTTTAAATCTAAATACACCATTTCAACACTTATCCATAATTAAAATTCATAGAGAAAAAGATTTTTGTGTTGGTTTACATTTGAAACAAGTCACATGTACCATTGCATTCATGGATACATGTTTCTTTGTAAACCTAATCTTCCCGAATATACAAAAAAAAGCTGGCTTATCAAAACAGCCAACAAAACACTTCCCAATTTATCTTAGTAACCAAGGCTTGTCATCACCCCTCTTTCTCCATATATGTCTTCTGTTGCTTCTCCAGCATCCACTAGATACTAGATGCATTCTCTAACCAAAGATTCATCTACTTCCAAATTCAATGGAAGTCTCCCCTCTCTTAGTAGCTTGTTCTTGCCCATGTGTGGAAGTTTGAATGCATTTGACCCCCTGACCTTCATTATCTCCACCAAAGTGCATTGTAAACTTAGGAATACGTTGTTGAGTGTTTGTGCTTCCAGCTTTGTAAAAGCATCTGCAACTGCATCAACCAATTGTGAAACATTGTATGAAGCTGATTCTGTTTGTAGTGATTGTATTGCTCTAAACCACCCCAAGTCATTAACATTAGTATCAGGAGAATTTGCTGGTTAGCATATGAGTTGATTGTTAAATCCATCTGAAGTAGCAGCCGCCCTAAATTCTGGATCATTGTTGTTTATGTGTGGCTTAGCATTGTCTTGTTGGATGATAATGTGTTTGCTTGCATTGGCTGGCCACTTCTCTTTAATTGCTGGGAGAATCTATATAATGAATGTCGTGTTAGTTGACAAACAAAAACTGCATTCTTTCTATTTAATCAACTGCATTCTTTGATTCTTTCCTATACAAACTCTTCAAGCTAAAAACTGCATTATTTCATTCAACAAATTACATTCTTTCAAGCAACAAAATGAAGTACATTGGCGTGGCTGTGCTTATCGCATAGCAGCCATGGCGGTGTGCAATTGATTGAAATTGGTTATCGGGGATAGTATTGTTGTTTGGGTATGAAAACTCTAATCCGAGCCACCTTTTCATGTAATTATACACTTGTTTTCATGTTGTGTATATTGGAATAGGATATGGGACGGTTGATTCATTATGAGTGAGGTCTTGTTGCATTATGAGTTATGAGTGAAACTGTTACAGTGTGTTTTTGGACTATTGGTACATGATTTATAGCTATCTGACATACATTGATATACCCTATTGTTTTGCTGGAAATTTTTTTGGTTGGTGAAAATTTAGGTGAATGCCATGTCCTTTCTACTATGTTATTTTTGTAAAAGCAGTGGCTAGTATTGGCTGGCAGCCTGCTGTTTTTGGTAGTAGTGGTGGACTACTATTGACCTTTGACCCTATTTGCTATATTACATCCACTTAATTATTACCCAACCCCCTTACACCATCCAAGCCCTTTCTATAAATGAAACATTCTCTTTCAAATAAACTATCCTCTTCTAGCAAAAACTCACTTTCAAATTCTTTCAACTCTTTCACCGGATCATCGGACTTGTCCTCTACTCTTCCAAGAGTCTTTTCTCAGGTTCTAGTTCACTCTTTATTTTTACTTGCTCAACAATATTTATTATTTTATTTTGCTTATTATTACTCGTTCATGCATTCTTATATGTCTATGTGGTATTTTTGTGTATGTTGGAATGTATGTAAGGTTCATGTTTGGCAATATAGTAAGGTTCATGTTTGGCATTGAGGTTCTTGTTGTCTGTTTTATACTCTAGTGAAACTCTTTTTGGTTTATGATTATTGGTTATTGTTAGGTTAGTTAGTGATTAATTCTTGAATTGGGACTTTTGTTAAGTTGTGTTTATTGTAAAATGTAGTTGCTGATTGCAGTTTATAATTTTATCATTTATGTAATGGATGTAAACGGTAACATGTAGCTAATGATGACATTTAGTTTGTTGGTAAAATGTAGCTGCTGATTGTAGTTTATTAAATTTATTGGTCATGAGCATTTATTTGGAGACTGTTAAACCCATTGGTAATGAGACCATTTATTTGGAGACTATTAAATTTATTGATAATAAGAGCATTTATGTACTGGCAGTTTTTTGAACTTCTATGTAACGAACATCAACATGATTTTGTAAAAAATAAAGAATGAACGAATAATGTCCCACGGAACTCAAACTAGCATGGTTCACACTGGCAAATATTTTTCTAAATCAACCTAAACTGAAGAGAGTAAGGTGCCAAGCAGTATATATAGACTAGTGAGGATAGCAGGCGTTGCACCAAAATAAAATCAATCTTATTATAGAGTAGGTACTTGTGACTAAAAAGAGGACAGAGATAAAATAAGGAAATATAAGAGAAATAACAAGAGTCATCAATATAATAAATATGAGGAGAAGTACTTTTTGCTAAGATCGAACTTATTTATTAAGGGGCTGCTAAATAATAAAAAGTTCGACGTAGAATCTCTTTGACATGATCTTTGACTCTAATCCTGTTTCTTAATTCTCACAAAAATAACGAGGAATTGGTGCTTTATCTAAATCTAACAATAAAAAAAAAAATCACGGGCGAATGTTTACTCTTGCAATCTCGATTTCAGTGAGTATTCATTTGTATTTGAAAAGATTTTCTAATAGGAAAAGAGTGTCCATAAAATTCCATTCCTGATGTTGTGAAAAAGTAGACATATCAGGAAGATGGAACTTGAAACTCTAATACTAATGTGCTCAGGAAATGTAAAATGAATTAAATAATTGAATTATTATTATTATTATTATTATTATTACTATTATTGTTATTATTGTTATTATTTTTTTTAATCATTAGTTAAGTTCTTGGCGTCAATCAAACACTTAGAAATGATATGACGGATTCAGAATCTAACAACAATTTACATAATCTGTAGATGTATAATTCAGGCAATCCGTCAAACTCGGATAAGGGTAAGGGTAAAGCCAAACATAAACCAAGAACAACCGCGGTCGTTAACTGGAAACGTGATGAAACAATCAAATTCATCATGATTATGCATGAATGTTGGCGCGAAGGTTTACTGGATGGAAATAATTTTTCGGGACAGGCTTGGAATAGGATTGCACGGCAGATGAAAGAACAGACTAACACACATTGGGAAGTGTTAAGACTCCAACAGAAGTTGTCTCGTCTGAAACAATCGTATAAGGAACATAGAGCTAATCGCGAACGGACTACAGGTTGGGCGAATCCGGAGAGTTGGACCCTCCAGACCATTTATCCCAACCCAACAAGGTTACTATTTACTCATCTTAAAACTTGAACATTCAAATATAAAGGTAACTAATTACTAAATATCACTAATTAACCTCGTAGGCTGATGACGGCTCAGTTGATGCTTCAGATGCATATGACGCGCTTAACTTTCCTTGCTATGAGCAGTTTCATGAGAATTGATCGATCAAAATGGCTACAGGTAGTATGCACACTGTCGTTGGCAATGTTTATACTGCCGCAGATGATGAGTACATAGATGAGCAAGAAGTCTATGAGGCAATGACAGCATCACAGGCGAAGGAGTATTGCCAGTCAGAGCAGGAGAAGAGGCAAAAAGGTGGGAAGGGAAGAAGACTTGCTCGGCCGACTAGTTCCATGCAAAGTACTACAATGTCAATTGATTTAGGTGGTGTTGGTGATTTGGCTCAGGATGTTTCTGACGAGCGTGCGAATAAGAGGACGGTGAAGATGAAAGTACGCAGAGAGATCGACCGCCTTCTCCCTCTGATTAAGCCCGATGAGGAGATCGCTTATTGCATAGGCAATGATAAGTTGCTTAAGGGAGATGATGTCGCCGAGAACTGGTTGAGGTACAGTGACCACATGAAGATCGTTTGGTACCGGCAATTCAAATCATCTTGATTCATATGCGCATCGTACCGTTCTATGTTTTATTCTAGCTCTCACTTTCGTACTTCCATTATTGAAATAAAAATTTTAGTTGTGATGTGTGTTTCGTATTTGATGAACATCTTTTGTGTGAGACAATTATGATTCAAGTTATGCAATCACTGTTTTCATTTTACTTTGAACTGGAGATGCTAAATTTAATTTCCATTTGATTTCGCTAACATATTGTGTTATGCATTTCTCGTAGCTATGGACCCATTCGGGAATTATTTGGATCCAAGCCAAAGTATGTACAATCCAAACCAGTACCCTTCACCTAATGATAGTCAATATCGTTTACATCAACAGAACTGTCCAATAAATAAAGTCTACAACGGACCCCCTGGATATGAACATTATGCACAATATCTCATGGGGGGACCTGAACCAGGGCCTACATACCCACCTTGCACTGAGATAAATGATAATATCGATTTAGGCCCTATTAATCAATACCAATTTCAAACTTTTCATGATCCATACCAGTTTGAGGATCATCATTACCATCAGGATTTCAGTGAGAACCAAAATGTTGGGTCTACTAGTTCGCAGCAGCCAAACCACAACCATATTTTTTTCGAGCCGGAATTTGAGGAACTAGTTAACATGGACCAGGCCCTTCTTCATCAAGAGCAACAACAATATTTGCAAGATCAGTTGATGTTGGAAAATGAATATGATATTTTTGATGATGTGGACCCAGATGATCCTTATGATTTTAACGGTGATCCTGGTCATGGAACAGAACCGGAAGAGCCGCCTGTGGACTCAGATGGCGATGATGTAATACTGTTTGATTTGTTCGGTGAGGATGATGACATTGATGAAGATGTAGCTCTTGTTCTAAATACAACACTTAATCGTATAGTTGAGGGTGTTTCCCAGTTCAAACCGCCTCGTATAAGGAAGCCTCGTAAGTCCAGGCATAATTCTATACGCTCTGGGTCGCAGTGGATCCATGAACTCATGACGGGTCACCCACCACATTTTATTGGCAATTAAGAATGAAAAGGAAGTTGTTCCTTGAGCTGCACGACTTGTTAGTCAACACTGGGGGATTGACTGAAGGACTTAGATCATCTGTTTCTACAATGCAATCCTTGGCTATTTTTTTAAGAGCAACTGCAAGGGATATGAAAACTAGGGATTCTGAGAATCAGTTTCAACATTCGACCGAAACTATATCTCGTCATTTCCATAAGGTCCTCGATGCTCTATGTGCCATTGCTCCAAATCACATCTTGCAACCGGACATGGAGAATCCACATCCAAAAATCATGGGTGAATAGGTTTTTTGGCCATACTTCAAGGTAAGGTTGTACTAGATCTTATATTTACGATTAATATCTCTTCAACTTTAGCAACAAATTCAAGAAACATGATGTTGTCTAATCCATTTTATTATTTAGGATTGCATCGGGGCAATTGACGGTACTCATATTGAGATATCCGTCCGCAAGCAATTTCGCGAGAGATATCGCAACCGTAAAGGAGACACTTCTCAGAACGTAGTAGCCGCGTGCGATTTCGATGGAATCATTACTTATGTCATGCCTGGGTTTGAAGGTTCTGCGCACGATGCTAAGGTTCTTGAGCATGCAATTGAGCATGATCGGGATAACTTTCCGGACCTAGAAAATCACCCGCAGAAGTATTTACTTGGAGACTCTGGTTATCCTAACACCATTGGGTTACTCACACCACATAGATCAACCAAATATCATGAGTACATAGACAACGAGCATATAGTGCCAACAGTTGCTGCTGAAGAGTACTTCAATAAACAACATGCTAGGCTACGTAACGTTATCGAACGGGTATTCGGTCAGTTGAAAACACGTTTCCCAATTTTCAGAAGCAAAATGTCGTATGACTGGTCGAGGCGCACTCAATCAAAACTTGTCATTGCCGCATGTGTGATACATAACTTTATCAAGAGACGTAGTTTTGCGTACCACTGGCGTGATGTCATATTTGACCGTTCGGACGCCAGATTGAACGTTGCGAATGACCGAACTGTAGTTGAACCAATCCCCGAACCTATTCCTCGAGAAGCGGGGAAGAAGAAGATAAAAGTGGCAATGGATAGGTGGCGTGATAAGTTAACCAAGAAAATGTGGGAGATGCATCTTGCCCAACATAATCGTTGAAGACTTTTTACTCCAAGCATTTTAATGTTATATAGAACAAGTATTGTATGAGTTGTGTCGAACTTAATATGTACACTTTGTTATGTTCATGTTGTGTGCAATAATGTAACGCTACAGTACTTGAATGTGTTATTCTTCTATTAAAATATGCAAATAAATAATGTCGATATTGAACGAATCTTAATAGGTACATCATGGTTTCTTACGCTGTGAACTTTGCATGGGATGACTGGCAGACAAATGAGTTCATTCGCATATTAGGAGTGCACCATGCTAGTATACGCATGACCGCAGGTGCATCTTTTGATCCACCTACATGGCGTAGTATAGTTGCTACTTTGAACCGAAGCTCGACAATCGAGCGAGGAACTGCTCCTTTTAACATCTTGATTTGCAAGTCGAAGTACAAGTCTTTGAGGATTGTTTACAAAGCAATCATAATATTCTTGAACAATAACCCCGCTTTTTGGATTGATGTCGAGACAGCTCGGTTGCAGGGGCCAGATTGGTTATACCAATCTATTCGTGCTGTAAGTAATATTATAATCGTCTGAATGTTTATATTTATATTTTCATTAAAGTATTATGCGAATTTGTAATGAACGTTTCCCTTAAATTTCAGGCTAGGGGCGATGAGGCGTTTCTGTTGACATTGCGACTAACTCAATTCGACACATTACGCAGGCTGTTTGCGTAGATCTCAATTCCAAGTTTGAACTATGAAGCCATGCCGGTTTACTTTATCATAATATCTCAATAAAATTCTTGGTTTGTGGTGTTGGTACCACAAATTATTTAAGGTGTCTGTACCTTGAATTTTAATGGAACATAAGTTTGCTATTTGTTTTTCTTTGTAATAATATGTGCTCTCGCAAACTCCGACAAATATGTCATCGATTATCTCCGAAATGTTTTGATTATTAAAATATTTGAACCCCAATGCTTATACTCTTGTGGGAAAATATATTTGTGATATTTAAATTTATATTATAGTATTTATAATGATTAATAACCATACCATATAGTGTGATACTTAGATTTAGAGATATATTGATTAAAAACAAGACAATTATCGATAACAGATGCTACAAGTGCTTCAATTGTATCACCACTTATTACGAGAAACTCATACTCAGTGACAAAACAATTCAAAATACCCCAATAGACCAAATAAGAAAGGCCAAACGAACACCACACCACATTTCATAATCGGATTAGTATTCAAGACCAAATTATTATTATTATTATTATTATTATTATTATTATTATAATTATTATTATTATCCACAAAAATACTACTAACACATTATTCACTAAAATACTACCAACACAATCAATCACATCATTCAAACTACCTTAAACCAATCATTTAATCAAATATCACTTTATCAATTCCAATACAAATCATTTCATTCTTACACCTCTTTTACACATTCTTACAAAACCTATTCAAATATCCTACAAAACCTATAAATATTACAATTTAACACCAAACACAAAACTCAATTCCAATTTAGTTACTATTCATCAATTCAAAACTCAATTCAAATTCAGAAACAAACACTTAGCTAGACTTTGTATGTAGTTGAGTGGATAAGTATGTCCATATTTACCTTGAGTGTATGGGTTCGACACCCATCTTCATCACTTTTTCCTTTTGATTTAAGCATATTTTTCTCTCTCATTTTAGCTTCACTTTTCTTTTATTTTTTTCTTTTTGATTTAAGCATATTTTTCTCTCTCATTTTAGCTTCACTTTCCTTTTATTTTTCTTTATTTTTCAAAAATACATAGTTTTCTGAAGATATCAAATAATATTCGTCCATACTCACCTTATAATATATCATAACAAATTTATGAATACATAAAAAAAATATTAATTTTAAATATACCTATTGTTACGCAATATCAATGAGTAAATGATGATGATGAATATATATATATATATATATATATATAGTTGTGAAAATCGTAAGTTAAGATTCGACCCATCTGAAATATGCTTCTGGATTCGCCACTGAGTATCTGTGAACATTTTCGAATAAAAATGAATGGATAAGATGAATTAACACCCGTGTGAGCCCATGGACATAACTCCTAGTACGAATACGACGTAGAAACAGAAGAGCCCATCTATATTTCTCCTCTTGACACCTACGAATTGCAGTGATAGGTTCTCATGCATACAATGATCTCAATATCCTATCTGAAACCTTTTTTATTTTATTTTTTTTCTCTTTTGTATTTTTAAACATTTTTTTTGCTTTGAATTTTTAACTAGAATCACTAGGATTGATAACTAGCTGGTGGAAGAATGGGCAACTGTTGATGAATGCATATTCCTTGCCAAATCTGGAATCGGATTGTTCAAAACTTCAACTTCAAAAACTGATAAATAATCAAACCAACAGCTGGAAGAATATTTTCACATGTACTTACAGATATCAGCAAATATTAAGCCCATATTTTATCACTATAACTTGCAAAACTTCAATTCAATGAAAATCTTTTCCAAGAGAACGTCTTTCAAACGAGCGTCTCTCTAAAAGGTTGTAAACTTCAATAGTTCAATTTCAACTTTCACCCTTGACATTTACAAATTACAACAATTATATTACAATGTACAGAGATCAGGGGATTAATCAGTAGCAGCACATAACTATCCTCACAGATCTTGAAAAAGAGTTGATTAAAACTGATCAAAATTAACAAGAATTAGAACTATAGTATGTAATTTCTTGAAAAATGTTTGTTCAGCATGAGCCTTGTGATTTCAAGAACGTATTGAAGTTTTTTCCTTGAAACAAGGCCTTAGCATTCATTTCCCTTTCAAATCTCCAGATGTAATTCAATCCCACCAGAAGCTCTGTTATCGCAGCTTCCGTCTTCTCCTGATTTGCGAAACACAGCGTTTGCAACAGACGGACATTAGTTTTCGGCACCATGTTCTGATGCTCGAAGCTCCTCTCCGTCTGCCATTTGATCATGTTATGCGCCAATGGCGATAACCATCCCAATATCTTATGCAACGCGTCTCTCCATTCTGTTGCAAGTCCTGGATCACTAGCCGAGAACCCTATCCCTTTCAAACGAGCCCTCAACTCGAAACGGATGCTATTAGGCAACATTGAGTATAAGTCATCTCTAGCATCCACCCCGACTAGCTGAGGCGAACGGATCATTTTCTCCATCACAATGATCAAGTTAGCGTAATGTAGCGCGAGAGCCGCACCACCTAACGTGCTAGAAGGCGGTTTGAGGACCTTCGAGTTGTACTCGAAAAACCCATCGTTGGATAGGAGATGTGGAGGGTTTTTCATCAACGGACCGGATACAAACGCGCATGTGTTAGGGTTCTCGGAAGGGTATACTAATGCGGAAGAGGAAAGGCTACGGGGCAACGAAGACGGAAACCCACGGTTTATCTTGAAGACAAACTTGATCCTTGCAAGAAGAGTGAACATTGATCTCGCAACGAGAGATGTAACAGTGTCAAAACTTCTACACCATAAAGACTTCTCTTTTAAGTGCTTAACTTCTTGCTTTTGCCATAGAATCTTATGCTGAAACTCAATCACCTTCTGTTCCTTAACTGCAGCACCATGATCCTTAGCACCTGTTTTCAAAAACTTCAGATTATTATCAACCGGAATCAGATAAAATCAGCTTTTTAAGTGAATCTGAATTCTGACATGTGTGTTTGCAATTGGTGCTTGAAAACAGTGTCAAACAGAATAAGTTGGAATAATCTAGTTAACTGATTCTGACAGATTATTTTCAGTGGATCAGAACCAATAAGACTACAAGCCCATAACCAGTTACAAACATAATTTCTGGAATTCTTCATCTTTATAAAAGTTTTGCAACAGGGTTTTGAGTTTACTTAATAAGCTATTGAGTTCGAGCCTGTGGATGTAAAAAACGACGTTGAAAGAGTCGACCACAAAAAAAAAGACCCTACCATGTTTGGCAGGATTAGTCAGGATTAGTCGCACTTAGCTATACCGGTGAGAAATTAAATGAAAATGAAGAATTTTTTTTTGCAACAATCATTTCCAAACAAACACTTACTCTGCATTAGCTTCTTCAATCCACTCTCAAGAGTCACAAGCTCATCCAATTCTCTATGCAAAGCAGTAGTAGCTGAAACAAACCGATCCAGCTTCTTGTTCTTCGATTCGACATCTTTCGAACTCACAACCCAGTGATAAGGATCACGGCCCGTATTCGCGAATTCGTCGAATAACCGATCAAAGCTCCTGAGAGCAGAATCCTCACACTTCTTACTGATCCTCGAGACAGATTTAGCAAGCAGTCTCAGATTCTCAACAAACTCAGCACAAGCCAAGCCTAACAAGAAAACATCGTCGTTCGAGACAATTTTACGAACACCTTCAAGGCATAACAGGTCTTCTCTTAACCGAGCTATATTTGCGTCTGACAGAGACTGCCATAGATGAAGCAGCTTCGACATGAGACCAGAAATCTCAAATGCCAAAACACCCACGTTTGATTTCTTGATCACTACCCTTTTTGGGTTCTCTTGGTTCGATTTCTTGGAATCGAAACTGTTTGAAATGGACTTTTTCACCTTGATCAGCCATGTTTCAAGAACCATGGTTTCTTGTGATCAAGAAGGCAAAAAGGTTGGATCTTTACAGAGATTTAGGCGAGATGAGAAGATTGTGAGAAGGGTTTGGAGAGAATTCACACACAGAGTGAGTGTGGAGAGAAGAATTGGTGTTGAAAAGTGGAAATGGTGAAAGAAAGAAGGATTTTTAGTTTGTTGGTTAGCTCTGTTTTGGAGATCAAGTTGCAAATATGTTAAAGGTGTAGTCAATTTTAAGATTTATAATATGGTTTTGGTTTGTTTAAGAAAACTAATCAAGATTCAAGAAGATCTACCATTAAATAAGTGTATGGTGTAACAACTTGCATTTAGGCTTTGAATCTTGAAGTTGATGTTACAAATCCATTTGTATAGAGATGGAGGTGTCACTTTATTTGTTTGGTGAATTGAGTTCAATTGTTTCATCACTAATTTTATCTTACACGTTTTCCTTCGTTCTTTTTCAATAATTTCATTCGTCACAGATTACTGGAGAGGATGTATTAGTACGGATCTGCGAGACCGATTGATGTTCGTTAGTATAATTATTATGTTTTAAACGTTTTTATAACCGAACATTTAATATCATTTTTTAAAGCTTTTTTATGTATGACATATCTTTTTAATAAAAACCTCTAACGTTTCAGGCTACGTCATAATATTTGTCGGTATATCTTTTTCCCTTTATAAATCTATTTGCTTTTTTATATATTCGTAACGCTTAAAGTTCAAGTAGAATAAGCATATTGTAAACACTATTCATATCACATATTTACATTTATTTTCGAGAATCCATAAGTACTTTAGAGGTAATTGTGATTGCTGAATAATCTTCTTGAATCATTAGACCGGTCTGTAACTAACTGCGATAATTAAAATGGCAGGCCCTAAGGCCACTAGTAATTGTTTGACTTTTTTGCAGGGGATTCTAACATTTTTTTTAGTTATGAGTGAATAACAAGTTGGTGACTCATCAAAATTTAATGAACCATGAACTTATTAGAGAGGGCTACTAATTAGTAGTCAAAACACATGACCGAACATATTTAAGGCTTTAGATAGTTTAAATCCCTCGTAAGTAAGAATCCAACATTGGAAGTGATCTAAGATAGGTGTTATAAATACTTTACTGTAGGAGAGCTCCATAATAACAATTGAAAAAAGTCCACCTGTATTATTTGTGCTCAAACCATTAATTCATAAAAGGTAGCTATAAGATAATTTAATGCACTTTGGGATTTGGTAGAACTTGAAGAACTGTATTGAGTGTTTTTTCAAGTCACAATTTGGTGAACTTAACTGGAACAAGGTCAAAACTAACATGGTTACATGTAGTTAAATAGGCAGCAAAGACAATATTACTGTAGAAGAGTAGCTAGGACTTGAGAGCACTTTGTTTAATTCTTTTTCCAAGTCAAAATTTGGTGACAAATAGAAAGGCTAAGATTGTTTAAAGTTAAACCCACGATCTTTGCACATATTGACATATAATTACCAAACTTCAATATCATGATGTCACCAGTCTCCTAATAAAAAATCCCTATTCAATTTTGTAATTACAAGAAAGATAATTTAATTCTATGGGTGACTCAATTATATATGTCGGTAAAATGGAAGAAGCAGTATTTTTAAACCATTGGTAAAGAATTTAGAGTAATGAAACTACCTTATAAAATCTAAAAGTCTATGCAACATTTTATTTAAATGTAGTTTATACACCAATATACAAATTAAAGGACAAATCGCAACCCAACAAGATTCATAAGATGTTTCGTATAAACGGTCAAATGTTATGAAAATGTGCATCTTCTCCATGTATCAACCAAATGACAATCAATCAAATAGAAGTACTAGTAGTTTATTGCAGCAACATGAATTGTATTGTTTATCGTTTACTTTGTGTCAGATTTGATGTTTCACTAACTATAATGGCCTTGCAATTTAACAGTGGCAAGAAATGTGTTTAGCCATAATTGAGTTCACCCTGATTACGACATGCTATCTGCAGTTAGACATCAGATTTAACTTTAACCGTGACATAATAATTATTGTTCGACACACTCTGGCGCATGGACAATATATGTTATTTATTTATAAATCATTAATCATAAATCATAGAAAGAAAAAACAATGATAAATAGCAAATTATACTCTTGGACAACTTTTACGAGAGAGTATTTTTCGGAGAAACAGAATCAAAATCACATACTAGTTAGTTATAACTTATAAACATTGTACATTATTATGCTACATATCGCATATATATAAATGCATTTGATGTACATATAATGTATGTTTTTTAAACACATAATGTTTTAAATTAAATATATGATATTTGTAATTTATATGTGATGCTATTTGTCACTTTGAAAAATGATCTCGTGAAAAATGATCTCGCGGAAAAGTTCGTATTATGATAATAGCAAATTGCTACTTATATTAATTGACTTTGATTCATCATGTGCATGTTTGCATGCCAACTTCAAGCGTAGTTGACCAAATGATGGCTTTATTCAATTCCAAAATATTATTGTTTCTTTGGAATTAAAAAGGTGGATCCTTAGTTGGAAATCACTTTCCCCGGTTGTAAAGAGTTTGATTCTACTATTATAGTATGATGGTAAGAATTACCATTTGTGTGGCACGATCAATATTGGTGGGTTCGGTCCGAGCGAATATGGAACATAGTTGGTACTGTTCGGTTAAATGTAGAGTAGGTTTTGATTTTGGAGGATATTTTTTTTTTTAGGTACAATACAATAAGACAGTGCCAATTTAAGTATTGTCCGAGCTTTTCATCAGGACACAACATTAGACTATATAGGCAGAGATAGTTGGATCATTAGTGTAACAATATTGGAGATTAATCTTTCAATTTGATGACAATTTTTATGAATGGAACTTCATTTTATATTCTTGTAACAAATACAGAGGGTATTCAATTTGATGACCAAAGACACATGGCTAGACATGTTCCGACAAATTCGGGTGTTTTGTATGTGAAAAGTTTTCGTCATAGTAGTAACAATTAAGAATGTACATTGTGTATTAGTATGTATTATGGGTTCATTGAATGTAAAGATGTCAACTTTAAATTAGATTCGTGCAAGATTACACATGAATCTAATTGGATCATCTTAGATAAGTGTGATTCACATAGTAAACCATTAAAAACTTATAACTCTTGGTTATAGGTTGTAGCCAAAATTAGTACTAAAATGCAGGTCATTCTACATTGTGTAGCGAGTATGTACACATTGTCGAGATAAATTTCTACATGAATTGATAAACGTTGTAAAAGTTATCCATTTAAACATCGCATAGCGATTGCTTACACATTATCGAGATGTGATTTGACACAATTTGTTAAACGCTTAGGGACTTATTGGTATAGAACTAAAACCTTGAGTTATGTAAAAATTTAAGTATTTTTAACCCGATTTTCTGAACTTTAGTTCTATACCAAACAACCTCATACTTTATGTTAAATGCAATTGAAAAAAATATGGCAACTTTTGTCGGTAAATAAATGGGCATGCTAGTTTCAGTTTCTTGAAGCTTGATACAAGAGCTTTCTGGAATTTCATCAAATATTCCCACCAATAAAGGTAGGCAAAACAGATATTTTTCAATTTCATTTAAAGAAAACAAAAAATAGATAATTGTGTATGTGAACAAATTATACTCCATTTATGTATAAGTGAAGCATCAAATCTCGAATGTCAAGTCCAAAAAGCTTAAAGGGTTGAGAACGCTACTCATACCAACAAGGTGCACCTTTCTTTTCGGGAATCCATCCATAAGAACTACAGAGTTAAGCGTGGTTGCTATGGAGCAATCTTAGGATGGGTAACCAACCGGGAAGTCTTCCGGTTCGCGCACGAGTGAGGATAAAGTGCACGGGAAAGGACTTGTGTTGGAACCGTGGAGCCAGCATATCACCCAGAAAACTGCCCATGAGTAAGCCGGCCCAAAGGGTCTTAATACTACTATGATTTATCAGTTTTCATAATTGCGCAAATGAGATTCACTCCCATCTTAATCTTTCTTTCTTCTTTTAATTAATTTGTGAATCTGGAAGTCGCTACATCCAGGTGCATATATCAATTGGTCATACAAAGATTACGTGAGTTGGGGCACTGTCCCAACGTCCTCGTATTTATCTGTAAATTCCACAATTCATGTTAAAAGTATCACCAAGTGTTCAGACTCAAAAGCCATAACACAATGCATTCATATTTCTACCAGGAACCTCTCACTTTTAACTGGATAAATTTGAATTTCCAGACATACTAGAGGATAGTGTGGTCAAATTTCTTTCCAACGAGGAACTCATATTTGAACTGAGAAGTCGGTAATATGAGCGTACTTTATTTACATGTAACTTTGAAAGTTTAATAAATTAGTAACTTTTTTAATCATTTTCAAAGAAAAAATAAAGAGATAAAAAAAGAAGCTGGAGTACCATCTTTCAACTTCACCTAAATAATCTATCTCCTATCAAGCATATCAACTAGTTACTAAAAAATAACCAGATTTCTATATACGTATAAGATGATTAATATGAATTTAAATGATTATATTTCACTATTCTATAAAAACACTTTTTTGTACTAAACACGGCCCTATGAAAGCAAAGAAATTTACTGATTGTTGATTTTATTTCAATTTTATTTATGTTGCATTGTATAATATACCACCGACCGACCATTGAGTTACAACTTACAATCAGTTGTAATCAAAGAAAGGTTAAGAGAAAGAGATTACGAAACACTCTGATGCTCAAGAGCCGCCCGTAAGCAGTGGGATTTGTAGTTGTACTGTGCATATGAATCAATTTTTGGGAAAAAGAAGCCTGACTTTTTGTATTTTGCAATTAAATTAATTATTCCATTAATATGAATTGAAAAACCAAATGAGACTTATCGTTTTGTGTATGCTTTGGTGTCAATACTTTGATAAAACGACAATCAGTCAATTAAGCAGCTATTCTTCGATATTGTAAAATTTGGACAAGTTTTCACGAGAATTCATGTCACGTAAGAATAATAAATACATTATCATTACAATTTTTGTTCAAATATTATTATCTTGTAGAAGTACGTAGAATCTTGTTTTTTGCAGAAAATGGAATGTTGGGCTGAGGTGTGGATACATGCATACACACGTGTGTTCATGCACAAGTTTCACTATTTTCAAACTAGTTCCAAAATAGCAACCTTGTAATTAGCTAGATTGGAAATCACATTATATATATAATCTATATAGTTTTTTTTGGAAACAACAAAATTTTATTAATAGTAAGTCATGAGGAGCATAAGAAATGCTCACTAACATAATTACATGGTCAATCGACCGAAACCACAACCAACGTCGAAACCCTTCTACCGAATCAACCTTCCAAAAATGTTTTAGATCATATTCCATAATCTAAGATCTCTTCCAAAAATTTAGAGCAGGTCGCATCACTTCTTCATGATTCACATTATACCCATCCATCACCAATACTTCCAAAAGCTTTGAAGAGATATTCACCATACACTATATAATCTATATAGTGTATGTATACATTTAGATTTCCAACCTCTTATGTTTAACTAAGATATTGAATTTGAATCTTCATGAATGATAAAAAAACGTTGTTGGAGAGTTATCCGTTAATTGAAGGATCCGACGATGTCCGCCAAGATTATTTATACACAAGTACATAATGATGGAAAACAAAAAGAACTCTAGAGATTCAAAATCACATAACAAGTGTTGGGAAAAAAAAAACTTAATTCTAACCGGCCCCTCCCAATTCTCGAGTTTCAAATTTCATGCCCGGCTAATAAATAAGTTTATGTTTAGCAACACTATCGTCTATCTAGTAGTTGATCTGAAATCAGAACTTACTATTGCTAATTTTCAAGAAAATGAAATGTAGTATATGTCATTTTCTTTCCGTTTCTTTGAGATTTTAGACCATCACCATGTTATTGGCGTGACGACATAATCCATAAAGTTAAAGTCGATTAAAACCCAATCATTAAGTTGATTCATATCTTCCTTGTCATTAAGTACATTTTATTTAGTCAAACATAAACACATTACTTGATTGTAAATGAATTTATGTATGTGCTGGGACAAGACATTTTGACCTAAGTGGTTGTGACACGCTTTTGAAACTCTACCAGGATAAGGTTTTCAGGATCTCCAAATCTCATGTTATATGCATTTTTATCCAATTTTGCGACTGTGATTAGTTCAACAAAACATAATACATGTTCGACATTCAAGTTAAATGTTCGCGGAGAAAATCGAAAACTCTTTATCGATCATCCTATGGTTACAAACAAGTAGTTATAAGATAATGCATTCACATAAATTTTATACTAAAGTATAGTCAATATACCTACTAGGTGGGGCCGTACGTAATATTTTAGATTGGGTATTTCGTGATCAAAACAAATATTTCATCGATTAAAACATTCCAAATAATCTTTTTTGAAACAACCTAAATTTTATTTTATGTCGAATTAATTACATACTAGAGCAAAAGAGATGCTCTACATACACCGATCCAAACACATCCCAAATAATATTGGCGACTTTTCTCGAAATTCCATACCAAACCCCTACCCTGCAACTATTGTTCAAGCTCTAAAAACTATCTTTCTATGTATATTTGTATATGCGTGTGTAGACGACATAAAAGACTATGGTCTATAAATAGGAATCCATCGAGTAACTACGTCGATTTTTAGCCCTCCAAACTAATATGAACCCTTGATTTAATCAGATTCAATCCCTTTCATTCATCCTTGATCTCCATCAATCATCCAACAAATACAAACTCACAGCTCGATAGAGTTTTGGGCAACGTTTTATTCACTCTATAAAAATGGTCCCAAGAGATTTATGCGGCGTAAATCAAAAAGGGTCCGAACAGTAAGAAATAAAAAAAAAGAGTTCAAAAAAATTAGAAATGTTAAACACCAAAGAACATCAAGCACATTACCACTAGAATCTGAAGAAAACGTGTTGCTATATCACCGACTTCTCAGTTCAAATAGCGTGTGTTCATTTTCCTAACATTCAACACGAACTAATCAATCAATTAGATTTATCCAAATCGTATCTTCTTTCCCTTGAGCCTTCAGGACACGATCACCAACTAATCAAGTAATCATTTATCATTAACTGAAACCACGTATTAAATTTAGTTTTTGTGATATGTTCCGGATTTTTTTCTACGATCATATCATGCGATTAATGCAGCCGAAGATTGTTAGGCCTTTTTTTTTCGGGGCGGATCCTCTACCCTATAAAGTACCCCATTTTTTACCCCATTATTTTAATACTTAGTCTTATAAAAGTCCTATACTATTAGAAAAGTCCAAAAAGTCCACTGGTTTTCTACAGAAATTGACTAGTTTTTACATTGGCCCATTTTTCATTTTCGCGGGTCAAATTACCGGGTTTTTCGGGTCGAAATTTATCCGGGTCATACCGTTTTAAATATGGGTATAGTATAAATAGGTTTTTTTTCCCATTTTCAGCGGATTCTTTCCATTTTCTCCGATTGCTCTCCTTTTTTGGCGATTTTGGCGAAAAACCTAGTTTCTGGAGCGGTTTCATTGCGCGATTCTCAGGTAATGTATGTTTTTAACTCGATTCTCTTGTTTTTGTGTTCGTTTTTGTCTTTTGTTGCTTTGTTTTTGCTTAATCGATGATGTATGTTTCAGTTTCGAGCGGTTTCGAGTGGTTGTTGATTATTTTACTGTGTTTTCATCCCGATCCATCAGGTAATCTGTTGAAACTCGTTTTGTTTGTGTTTTTAAAGTTGTTTTCAGTTCGTTTTCTGTTTAATCGGTGATTTTAACCTTTTTTTTTCTACTCGTTTTTGCTTGATAGGTATTAAATGGCGGAATCGAATACGGAACAAGTGAACACGAAGCTTCCTCTCCTTCTTAATTCTGTTTCCGGTATAGTTTATTCGCTAGATCTGTAGTTTTTTAGGTATGTGGTTCATTTTGTGTGAAACTATCTAGGTTTTAGTATTTATTGTCTAGTTTTACATGAAAATACTCTACGTTTTACCTTTTGCTATGCTGTGGTGTACAACTGTATATGTTTCTGGAGCGATTTTTGCTAGATCTGTTGATTTCTGATTGAATTTTATGATCGGTATGTCATCTGCTTTTGAACATTTTGTGGGAAAGCTGCAGGTTTTAGTATGTATTGTCTAGTTTTTAACATGTATCATCTACTTTTTATGATTTTTAGATTTGCTATGTGGTTGTGTACACTGTATATGTTTTTGGTGGGGATTTGTTGTTTGTTTGTATTTTCTGAATGTTTTGTGTGAAATTGACTAGTTTTTATGTGAAATTGTCTAGTTTTTACGTGAAATTATCTAGTTTTTATGTAAATACCTTATATTTTAGCTTTTAACACATATGGTCTAGTTTTTATGTGAAATTGTCTAGTTTTTACGTGAAATTGTCTAGTTTTTATGTAAATACCTTATGTTCTAGTTTGTAACAATATTTGTCTAGTTTTTCATGTTATATCTTTCTGTTTTGCAGTTATGCTGAACTGTCTAGTTTTTAGTATGTATTGTCTAGTTTTTATAAAATATTGTTTAGTTTTATTATCAAACATGAACATAATTATTTAGGAAGTTTTGTCTAGTTTTTAGTGGATATTGTCTAGTTTTTAGAGTATATTGTCTATCTTTTACTATAAATTGTCCAGTTTTTTTGTATAAAAATTATATGTTTAGTATAAATTGTCTATGTTTTACTGTAAATTGTCTATGTTTTACTGTAAATTGTCTAGTTTTTTTGTATAAATTGGCTATGATTTAGTAGAAATTGTCTATGTTGTTTGTTGTTGTTGGTTTAGTTTTTTTGTATAAATTGTCTATTTTTTACTATAAATTGTCTAGTTTTTTTAATTAAATATTCTATGTTTTACTAGGAATTGTATATGTTTTTTTGATGTTTTTGCTGTATGTATTAGGTTTTCGTAAAAATGGTGACCGAACAAAGAAATTGAAATGTTGTGGAAGAAGGTGTCTACGAACAAGTCGAGTGTGATGAAAGCTATTTTGTAGATTTATTTAATGTTTTTAAAAATACATGTATTTTTATAGGTTGTAAATTTTTGATTATTTTGTATACTGAAATTTATTGTTTGATGAATGAAATTGAAGTTCATGTTTATTTTTCTAAATTTTTTTTCATTGGATAAATAGGTTGTTACTAATGTATACATGTTAAACATAGACATTTTTACGATAAACATAGACAATTTGATGACAAAACTAGACAATTTGATGTAAAAATCATATCATGTGGATTTGGATGAACATTTATGAGCTAAGTAACTTATTTTTAAAAAAAAATCGCGGGTTGACCCGCGAAAAATTAGACTGTCTAGTTTTTAAGGTAAATTGTTTAGTTTTAACGTTTAAGTGGACTTTTTGGACTTTCCTATATATAAGGGGTCTTTCGCAAAACGGACTCTTATTTTAATTGTAACATGTGGCATCATTAACCATTACTAATATTGGAATATTTTAACTGTGGTCAATCATGTTTTGAATTTTCAATTAACTCATATTTTACTAAAAATAGGTTTTCTTCATCCCACATAAAATGTGCAATCCGTCAATCTCCATCTTCTCATTTTGTTTCCCGTCTAACATATTTCTCTCTTATCCTAAAAAATGATCATCATGAGGAGCTACTTTCAACAATTTTCCATTAATTTGTTCGAGTAGCTAGACTAACTAATGAATTATACTGTAGCTACCATTTCAGGTTGAGGAGCCTAGTTAATCTTGATTAGATGTTGTTAAGTCTTTCAATCTTTAAAACAAAAGGCCATAATGCAATTGCTACACGATTCGCCATAGCACCTGTATTATCTACATATTTGACATAATAACCTAATTTATGCCAAGGTTAATTGATTTTGTCCAACGTCTAAGAAAATGAATAGGGGAGATGCAGAAATTTGTGCTAACGCTCATGTCAACACAAACAAAAAATTTACAAAAATAAATAAAGATAGATGAAATTGGATGAATTTTTTTTAGTTGTGAAGTAAATTCGGGAGGAACTAGGATATATATTGTTGATACGGAAATATGTCCAATCCGTCATAGACGCCTTTGGAGCGTATCTTAAGGCGTATTAAACTATCTAAGGTCAAAAGTCTCAATGTCCGACCCAGAGGTCCGACCCTTGATCTTTCCGGAATGAGCAATAAGAACCTTGGCCTTTAAGACAAATGGTCCGACCCTGACCATGGTTCGAGCACCATCATGGTCCGACCCAGAGACGTTGATTCCGACGTATGACTCGGACCTCATAAGGAACCAAGTGAACTGACACCAAGAGAGAATGAAGGGTCCGAGGCTAGCAAGATCCGAACCACAGTACTTTAGGAGTTTGTTTAAGTTATCTTACTTTCACGTGAGTACCGCTTGGACCATTGCTCCGGACCTACCCTTTCGGACGAAGGTCCGAAATGGACATCAGAAAGCATCTAATCTCTCGAGGAAAGACTAAACTACCCTCGAAAGCCCAAAAGGAAAATGGGTTAAGTTTTCTTAAAGGGCCATGGGCCTAACTGAGCCTTGTTGGCGCGATCTGAGCCTCACACTTGGCACGATCTAATGAAGCCCTCCTTTTTGGGAGAAACCTATATATATGGCACCACTTCCATGTAAACGGTAAGTCGTCTTTACGAACAAATCCCGATTACTATATAGAGCAGATCTTCAGTCTCTTTCAAGTAAATTCTTTACTCGGTTTGACACTTTGCAAACCGGGTCTCTACACTTCTAACTTAGTTACTTGTGCAGGTTCTTACCTTCTAGTTCTTTGGAGTTTTTTGGACCTTTGTTTTGAAAACTCTATAGTGATTTGGACTTAAGCGATTTAGGAAGAACTTATTAAGTGCCAAGTGGCCCAATAGAAATGATGGGGTATAAAATGGGGTAAAATGTGGGGTAGACGATCTGCACCACTTTTTTAGGGGCGACTCTTCCAACAATGTTTTTTTACCTTTAAAGGTTTGGACCCGAGAGTCCGAGACCTAATTTAAGTGAACTCAATCGAATCTCTTACCACTTGAGCCAAACAGATGGCACGTTTCATAAACGCTGTGTAGTATTATTGAAAGTAATAATAGACGTTATTTACCAAGGAAAAACACGCTTTAAGTGTTTGAAGCTCCTTAGTCCATATACTAATCACACTTTAACGAGCTAAAAAGTAAAAAAGCAAGGCGTAAGTTTCTTATATGACCATAGAATGACTAGCTAAAAGGGACTGAATTATTGTTATAATAATAAACATTAGTGAATATGATTGTTATATGCACACATAAAAAAAATGTACAAGTTCACTAACAAAATATTATAAGCATTGTTTAAAATTATATTTATACTTGAGAACAACAATCAGTCTTCTGAACCTCTCAATAATATAGGTCATTTTCAAGACTCGTGAAAACCGAAATGTCTTACAATATTTTTGTTGCTTTCCGATGAGATCTTAGACCATAATGAAAACATTGTGAAATAGCGAAGTGATAGGATTCTTTTTTCAATTACCAGTTGGACATGATAATGTATTATACCAACAGTAATCGAACAACCCACTGAAGAAAACGAAGCTCCAGATTCATTCCCCTAACTATGATCTAACGTTGGAAAGACTTTATCCTTTCGGACAGGAAAAAATCAGATGAGATTATGACATCGTTTTGGAATTAGGTATAGAATCATATAAACTGTTTGTATTTACACATTTGGATTGCTCTTTTGAAGTTGGGTGAAAAGTCACATCATATTCTCTCCATTTATTTTTGTGTTGTGGAAATTCTGAGATGAGGAAAAAATAAAAAAAACAGAAACGTAATGTGATGATCTATATACTTTTTTAAATTAGCAAGTATCCTGAGATACGTTCTCTAGATAATTTATCTAGATACAGGCCTATTTGTCAAGAAAATTATCGATTTATTAATCAAAACGTCTATGTTATCAACATTGATATTTTTCATATTACAAAATAAATGCATTTGGTTAACAACATAGACATTTTAATTAATAACATGGATCATTTTCCTAAAAATAAAAATCGTCTCTAAATAAGTTATCTAGAGACCGTCTTTCATGAGACTTTGTGTTTTTAAATATATTAGACTATTCACAATGTCTCTAGAGAGACGGTCTATAGATAACTTATCAAGAGACGGATCTATATTGTCATGAAAATCATCCATGTTATTAAGCAAACCGTCTATGTTGTTAACAAAATGTATCTTTTGTATATATGGAAAAATACATATGTTGACAATATTTTTTATTAATAATATCGATGATTTTCTTGACAATATAATCCGCTTTAAATATGTTATATAGATCATGGTCCAAGTAGACTTATTCTGAAGTATTGAACTAAACTAGTACAAGGTAATAATTATAAATTAGTGGAACTTTTAAAAATTTATTACATTTTAGTTATACATAAAAAAAAACTTCCTACAAATTAGTGATTTTATTATTTTTAGTAAATTTGAAATTAAATACACCATTATTGATAAAATCAATCCCTTATTTATAGGAAACTAAATCAAAACACTAATTCAAAACACACCATTATCAACACGTTCGCACGCCAGATGCCAGTTGAAACAAGCAAGCATCTGTTAATTGATACAAACATCTGCTAATTGGTACAAGCATCATCATCACAATAATCAACCTTCTAGCTTCCTACATCCCCCATTATCATTTTTTTTATGTTCATGTTTTCTTATTGACATTGTACCTCCTTAACTTAATTCTATTAGCATGTGTTCAATTAGTGGGTTGCATTGAGTTATTTTTGTTTTTCCTCATTCAAATTTGGATGTTTTCTTAATGATGCTTGATGCTTGTTGTAAATATTGAAGAATGATGCTTGATACTTTGATGTATCAATGGTGCATGTGTAACTAATATGATGCTTGTTTTGTTTTGGAGGCTTGTATTATATGATGCTTGTAATTTAATGTTAAATGATGCTTGCAGTACTAATATGATGCTTGTTTCGTGTTGGATGCTTGTATTATATGATGCTTATAATTTAATGCTAAATGATACTTGCAGTACTAATATGATGCTTGTTTCATATTGGATATGCTTGTATTATATGATGCTTGCAGTATTAATACGATGCTTGTTTCGTATTTGATGCTTGTTTTGCATTGAATGCTTGTAATGTAACGTTAAATGATGCTTGCAGTATAATATGATGCTTACAATATAGTGTAATATGATGCTTGTTTCGTATTTGATGATGCTTGTAAGATCATGTTATATGATGCTTGCAATTAAATGCTGGTAAATGAGAACGATTGTTTATTTTGATGGTGCTTGACATATTTTAATAGATGATTGAAGATTGATTATTAAATATATAGTATTATATTTAGTATTTAGTTAGAGGGCATCTTTGAAATTAGATATACTAAATTGTAGTAAATATATTATGTATCACTAATTAGTAGAAAAAATTTGGGGATGAAACAAATTTGTAATTGTCCCATAGTTCATTTTTGGAAAAACTAGGGAGTCCATGATAGCTATCAGCTATGTCCGCACATTTAGGATCCAAGTAACTTAGTTGAAATCTTAGGCAAATGTTTGAGGATGTATTTCTTGTATAGGTGGATCATCTAATATACTTTGTGTAACTTTGTTCGGTTTATTTTTTTATTTTTTTTAAATGGTTCTAGGCTTGGAGAACAGATGGAGAACTACCAACTCGTTATATTTGAAGTAAGATGATGAAGTTTTTTTTTTAAAATCTATTCAACCGTAGCTAGAGTCAACTTATTCTATTTAAATGTAAGAAAAACCTAGGTGATATGTTACTGTTAAATAGAGCCACGATGGTTCAAGCACAAAGCGACAATCTAAAACGTGACTCATGTTATGAATTTCGACCCACTGACTCTTCAAGCACAAATCGACAATGTAAAACTTCACCCATGTTATGAATTTAGAGCGGAATCGTCTGCAAACACATTAAGGTGGGGCATTTGAAGAAATGTGAGGCTATGTTCTAATCATGTCAAAATCACACTCATAATGCTTTTGGTCTACTTTATTACACATCCCTATTCCCTACACTCATTTTGCTTCCTTCTGCATGTCTTGATTGGAAACCTATGTAAGTGTGCATTACTATAGGATCCCACTTCAAAAGTGCCATTTGAAATGAAAAATGGAACTATATACAAAAGATAGCTTTGTTACATGAATATTCAAATCTAACCAAGGCATAGAAAAATGGATGGGCCTGATCCATAAAGAATGGAGGGGTTTTGTGTTAGGCTTTTACAGGACAATACTCACAAGGTAATGATCCCAATTTGCACACTTAAAAGCATAATTATGCATTAACCCCTCTAACCAACCTCTAAAACCCAGATAAACACTTGATTAACTCTGTGCACGTGTGCCATCATTGTGTATCGTACATGTTGTATATAAACTGCACGTGCGAGGGGTAGAATTGGTACTTTAAATCCTTCTAGCTACACATTGATATGTGGAGAAGAATATTGCAGAATGCTAGTACCAACAATGGAAAAGCTTAACCAAATTCACAAATCTACAAGTGTTGCGAATAGGAACACGAATTTGATGCAAAAAGTATGAATTCGGGTTGGCTTTCGGATGGAAGAACATTTTCAGAAAAGCTCAAAGAAAATAAACGCAAAGACAGGATACAACAGAAATGAATCGGAAAAAGTGAGTGCAGCAATGTTTACATGTATAACTGCTAGAATTCCCTAACGTACAATATTCCTCGGAGATTTTCTACCACAATATTCGACTTCCAGCAACTATGCCAAATACTTGCATATATTATGCCATTTGTTCCGAGTTCTAATAACTATGTCAACACTAGCATATATTATGCCATTTGTTGCTTGAAGTAGATTATTTCATAGTCATACAATGTACTGTGCATGATTACAGACATTGAAGAAGAAATGGCACCATACATACCGCACAAGCAACGAGAGACTGATCAGAGCCTCCAGCCCAATTACATGATGGTGTTGATTCCCACAAATAAAAGTGATTGCTACTAGACAAGCTGTCTTCGATCAAGGTACAATTCATCTCCTTTTGGTTTATGGATATGAGAAAACTCATAAGAAGCTTGTGCCAAGAGTGAGATCATTTAAGTTGGTCATAATTTGCGCTCTTGTTGTTCCAATCTGGCTAGCAATATCAACTTGCTGTTCCAGAGGCAGCATTTCATAACTGCAATTTCATGCACACCAAAATATATATTATGTTACAACAGACTGGCAGTTAAAAACCAAATATATAAGCATGATGAGGGAGGGGACAAACGTGCAACACGTGTAAATGAATAGGTACTGAAATGTATATTACTCTCTGTACATGTGCATCAAGTATCCATAGGTACAATTAAGCATATGGCAACTGTACTGCAAAATTATGTGCATACAAAGATTTATGATCTAGCCATTCACGTCGATATAGTGTCTTCTGAAAACATTTGAACTTGACCTAATAGGCACTCAGTAAACAAGGGATGTCTTATTAGTAGCGGCATGGCTTTCTAGAGTAGAGTTCTCATGCAAGTGTCCCACGATTACAAGCAGCTAACCATCAACTGCACATAATAAGTACCCTATGCAACCCCCCAGGGAAGGGATAAACGTAATTTTTATATCTGCAGGGCAGCATTTATAATATCTAGTTTTAGGAGAACAAATCAGAAACTGCAGAGGCGTGAATATTATTACTATAAATGGCATACAATGTTGCCAACTTTTAATGAACAGATCTGGGAGAGTGAAAAAAATACATACTGCGAGAGCAACTCGTAGTCAACAACGCTGTCTGGTCCAGGTCGATGAGCCTTTCCGTTTGAATGAAAATGACGGAAAGATTTTGGATTTAGTCCAGCAACATGTGACACAGCGTCTACAAGCTTTTTCTGCAGTGACTGAAGCCTACGAAAAGTAAGTTCTTCTAGAGGTGCAATACAGCCAATGCTCCCGTCCAGAGTCCCAAAAACTAAAGCGAAGCGGTTTGTCTTGTCAGAACCAGGAGCAGTTCTGTCAGCAGATGCAGGAAGCAGTTGAAGCCTCAAAAACTTTGTGATATGAGCACCGACATGAAACTCAGCCCTTGACAGAAGCTTCTGCCCTTTCCAGCTTTCAGACATTTTTGGAGCGTAGTAGAATATCTGTATCAGTTAACACGATGGATAAATAGGTTCACTGATGATGGAATCCATTATAAGCAGGCAGTAAGCAGAACTCTAGTTCCACATAATATTATTACAGTATAATTTTATAGTTTATTACACAGGGTAGACCGGTAGACCTTCACTGTACCAAAGAACTTCAAAATAGGTCATATAAAACAAAATGTCACAAACCTGGACATTTTTCTGTTCGTCCGATACAGTAAGGCTGAGAGTGCTTCCATCTATCAAAAATTCAGTTGCCAAACAATCAAGAGAACCAAAATCCTTTGCCAATAAATTGAGTTGGGAACCCTGTTCCTTCCAACTCAGGAAGTATATGCTTTTGTGGATGTCTCCAAGAAGAATAAAATTTTTAACCTGCAACAGTACATCATTAATTGAAATTTAAGCTGGTGAAAGTTCATGAAAATTAGTAAACTCGTTTCAGAAAAAGTAATGTATATAAGAAAAAAATGAGATGTGATGTTAACGCAAGAGAAATCTAGCAGCACAAATTTATTGCCCTGATAAAACTTCAAATAAATAAATAAAGGACAAAAGCAAAGAAAAGTTACACCATGAAAAGGAAATTTACAAAAAATAGTAATATAACTTTCACCACGTATATTACTTCGAAATCTCCAATAGGTCATACTGTCACCATACTCTCAATATCTATGAACTTCTGTCCAACACTTCTATCATTTTTTTTAAGTCAATAGAATATCCTTTCTCCTACATGTGCTGTCATCAAGGACAAATTTGAATTTTGTCGAACATTTTCAGGGGCAGGGGATGTCAAAGCAAAACACACATGGTGTTAAAGTAAAATTGCAGTTAACTCAGGGTTTATCTGGAGATATATATACTAAGATGGTGTTTGTGTAACTTTCACTTGTATGTATATCATAAGTTTTAGCACACTGAAGTACAACAAAGAGAAGGGATGATGCTACTAAATTAAATCAACAAGCAGTAGAAATATACAAACAGCGCAACTGAAATATAAGAGCAGCCACAGTCCAACAATTCAAAAAGTTACTTCTCCATGCTGTTAAATCAGACAATCACTATTCCACGACAGCTGTATCGCATACTTGATACAGCAACAGAATATCAACCTGATGCTTAAAAAACATTAAGATGATCGATTAAGCCTTTATGTCAGTGACCCTGTAGGCAGCATGAGCCAAGAAAGGATTGTAGTAGTTCTTATTTCCCTTCTCTCTCTCTCTTTTTTTTTTTTTTTTTTTTGGGGTGGGGGGGGGGGGATGATGTTAGAACTCAGATATGTGTACAAATTTGTTACATGATGTTCATAATGTTATATGAGACATCGAAATTATTATCACATGAATACTTACAATGTTTAGGCTCACGACGTAGAGAGGTGGAACATCATGGAAAGCAACAAAATTTAACTCAGACCCCGTCCACTTGTGCAGGATGATCTTAGGACCAGAAGCTATCAACAAATGACCATGAAGTGATGCAAGAGCAGATATTGCACCTTTCAATTCCTTGGAGTAAACTTCGGAAACCTGAGAAGTCAAGGGCATAATTTTTTTAGTAAAAGATACTGCACCAGAAAGTCCAGAACAGTTATTAATTGAGGTTATTGTCTAATACACTAGATGAGTTATTTAAGTGCAGAAGTAAATAGACTACCTTTACTTGACCATTGTCAGAATTCTTCTCCACCGAATACAATAGCACCCGTCCTCTCCCGGCAACATCTTCGCCTTGCACGTAAGCAGTTCCAATGGCCAGAAGTGTTTCATTCTCCTGTGTTGTGCTATTCTGGAAGTGCATAATACACCAGAACAAATTATTATCCTAAATACTTGAATATGGATTGTGTAATGGCACAAGCTGTACAACGCAAAACAAGTTGTTCAATGTCAAAGATGCAGTCAGGCATCGGTTGCTTGGACTTACAAATAATGTAACTGCTCGTACAGTTAAAGCATTTTCTGAACTTTGCATGGGAATCGTGGCCCTTGTTTGCCAGGGGACACTTGAGTTGTCTGGCTCAAGAATCCGAACTTCAAATTCTTCAACAGGATAAGTCCCCTCGATATTAACATTATCTTGCTCAAACTGATTTCCAGCTTCTTGATCAATCAGAGATGATAAAACTTGATTGATTGGCTTGAGAACCTAATGTTAAAAAAAAGAAAACCATGATTAAAAAGATTAGCCACTTTCGTTTTATTTTTTATTCAACCCACTTGCCAGATGAAGGAAGCAGGCAAGGGGCTGAGTGATTTTTCAGTTCATAAAAATATACATGAGTGTTCTCAGCAAGAGATTCATGTGAGCCAACGGAATGCTAAAGAAGGATCTCTGTACAATTAGGAAGTTAAAAATGTTTAGCCTAGTCTTAGCTTTAGGCAGGGGCAGCAGCTTGTTCTCAAAAATATAGTTCCCTCTGTTTTCTTATAAAGTTTCTCAAATTTCCATTTTGGAGGTGTCATTAGAAGCTCCACTTCCCAAAAATGAAAAGCTTTTGTCCCATACACTGATACACACATCAGTTTTAATTCTTTTATCAAATAACACCCCACTTACAATGCTTTATTCATTCTTATACTCTCTTTTTCTAGAGAACTACAAGACGAAAAGCTTGAGAAACTTTAAATGAACCATAGGGAATAATTGTTAGTGTGTGCAAGTGTATACATATACAGTGTATAACAGCGATTATCGTAACTTACTGGAACAGAAACTATAACCGGGTAAAGATTCTTCTCAGCAAAGTAAGTAACTTGATGTGGAGTGCCCTTCAAAGGTATCTGCAAGAATTCAAATTGAAGGGATTGATAGAAATGTCCACAAAAGGAAAAGTGAAAGATCAATGTGCGGACACCCAATATGAATTTTGTAATATTGTATCAATTACTAGGAAAACAATCAGCAACTTGCTGGGTGTGTGCAGGAGAATGGTAAATGGGCTAACCTTTTGTACTGGCCAATAGTTGTCATAGGTTGATAAAGCTGGAAGTTGACATATCTTCAGAGCTCCCTAAAGAGAAGGAAACCAAATATTCCTTAAATATAAATAACGGTATCATTTAAATAATCAATTATACAATTAGCTAACCTGTGAAGTTATGTATATAAACCCATGATTACAGTTTATATTGTGGAACACAGTGAATGCCACTATAGGTCCATCACACACCTGAAAAGGAAGATACAGTAACTCATATTGGTTTGAGACCAAAGATAAATGATTATACGTACAATTGAACATTAAACATACAAGGATAGAGAACGCATAAAAATTATAAATGTCTTGCAATAACCAACTTAATTAACCTGTGGATGTATCCGGAGCCGGCCCCTGAAAAACATCAACCAAGCTGGACTTGATCCGGAGAGAAATAGACCTTGTAAACCACCAACATTCGTGAAATAAGTTATTCTTTGTGATGAGAAACCAGATGCCTCCTCTCTGGCATAAGTATCCATAGAACTTCGGATAAATCTTAAATTTCTAAGCCTGGATGCACTTATATAAGAAGACTGGACTTCCTCAACCTTAGAAGCATTTTCTGAAACTTCATAAATGTAAGCATGATAGCGAAATATGCTCCCATCAGACAATATCGCATGCAGAAATGGTCGGTTATGTTCCCCAGCCCACATCTGCATGGACAACTCAACAACCTTTATGCCATGGGCGGATTCTTTCCTACCATGTCCAGTATCTTCAGAATTGTTTTTCAATATTATTGTGGAATCGTTTCCTGCGCCTTGGAGAAATGAATCTAAAATATGGCTTTTACCCGATACAAAGTTATCAACGGAGAAAACACAGTTGAAATTGGGCACATCGAATATCTCAAGATTTCCAGTTTCGTAGCACAAGATGCAATATACATCACCATGGTCATGTGTTGAGCCATCAGCCCCGTCAATGGCCTCTCCGACGCCAGTAGAAAGCCAAGCATCAGTACTCGTCCTACGGAGCCATGGTTCAGGGCCTTTATCATGATAGAGTGTGCAAGCAGACACCAACTTATTTGAGCTACTGAACGCAGGTGGAACGGACACAGAAACAGAGCAAGTGGATGGATCTAGGAAGACAAACATTAAGCACCAATATAAGAGTGGATAAAGGTTAATGTTCTAAGAAACAGATAATAAAAGGAAGCCAATTTTCAAAAGATAATTGGCAGAAGTGTTCTCCAAGAAGTAATGCACAGACACGTATTACGGAGTTCCAAAGGATAGATTTTCTTGGACTGCTTTAGATGCTACACGTAGACACTCGTGTAATGTGACACTCATTAGCAATTGCTTTAACAGGGTATCATCTTAAAAGAAACTCAAATTCATGTTTCAGTAAAAACAAGAGCTAAGGTGCCTGTGATAGGAAGCAGCCTAAACAGTGAATTAAGTAGTTCTAACCCACCCACCCCCGACGGGATTCCAAGGGGAAGCTCAATAATACAGGGCACAACAGCACAAATACATAATACAAGCAGCCTGACTTAAATAGATTCTACCAAATTCATGTACAGGCACAATACAAGAAAACTATAATCCAGAACATAAGGTTAGATTTTCTTCTTTTTTTTGGCCGATATGATATGAGCTCTGTTTCAATATAAAACCAAAAACAGTGGGTCATAATGTCAATTGTCAAACTCAAATGTGTTACTGTGGACCATCCCAGGGTACAAATTGCAGTTTGGTACAAAATACTATGGGCAATGAACTCACAGAATGCTATAGTAGCTAAGCATCAACAAAGCCATGAAACTGGAGCAACTATTCAACTAAATAAGTCCAGCAGCATCACTTTTTCAATGTGTGAAAATGGTAATAAGTAACCACAAGAGTTCATTATAGCAATAATCAGGCAGAGGGCGAAAACATACAGCTATTTAGAATCTTACAGAAACACAAGTGAATTACGTACAAGATCTCCAGGAACTTCATTAGCAGTAATAACTTACACGTGTTCAAATTTAAGCAGTTTACAGTCAAGCAAGACTCATAGAAAAGCACAAAAATGGTCTATGGGGGCTAAATATGATAGAAATCATATTATCATGAGTTAAGCGGAGAGAATTTTGTATCCCTTGCATGCCAGAGATAGAGCAGAAAAGCGCATACATTAATTAAGCCAAACCAAGTCTAAACATACTGCACTCAAGTTCCAGGCAACATCATTTAGCATATTACACAAAATTAACAAAACCACGTAACTTTTTGTTCTTGGATGCTAATGAGAAATTAATGATCTAGCCTTCATAACATACCTCCAACAAGAAGCCGAATACTACCATCAGTCATTCTCAGTAGCACGTATGGATCAGCTATAGAAACTGAAGCAACATTTGCACTTTCAGATCCTGGCCCACTGTCTAAGTTGGACGACTTGAAGCTTAAATCTTGAGTCATGAATGCACCATCAAGGACCCGAGCACCACCAGTAAAGATCTGGATGACTCTGTGTCTGTCGAGCAAACATTTTTACCAGTTAGGATCAGCTAAACCTAACTACTGCAGACCTATATTAGTATGGCACAATAGCAGTCAATGCATGTTCAAAATTTGAGATTTGAATATCATATGAAAAGTCATGAAAGTGAGAATATGCACAACGTACACATGTAAATGAACACCACATGCATCGATTAGTAGATATCCTTGTCTGATTTACATTTGACTAAAGTGTCCAGCACTTATCTATTTATACCCGTGTATCATTGAGAATATCAATAGGACACATCCAATGTGATCCTTCTATCCTTCCAATAATTCCTATATGGTATCAGTGCAAATTCAATCTCGTAAATTTGTTGCAATTTCAAGAACCCCATCATTTCAGACTTGAAAAAAATAATCAGAAAACACAAAATCAGAAATAGATCCCCCAAAAACTCAAAATCCATCTCTGCATTCTTGGAGAGACTCAAGAATAGCCAAGCCCCCAACAGCAGGTTCTCTCTAGCTCTCTCATCAACAAATGATAGCCTCTACAGTACCAGATGTAAGCAGTCCACAATCTGCCAAGAGCAAAACCTCTGAAGCAATCTTCTACTATACTAGATTTTCCAAACTTTTCAGCTTTGTCCGAGGTAAAACCATGTATCGGTCTGCTGTCAGTTCTATTTGCCAACACAAATAATTTGTGATACATATCAAAGCCGACATTTTGGATTTGGGGAAGGAAAAGCGCGTTGCACGCCAGAGTGCTAATGTACGGAAGAAGGGCCACTGTATTGGTTGTTTCGAGCAACAATGGCGGTATGGCAGACAATTGGTTCTATTACTAGACACAAGAAAAAGAGAGCAAAACCAAGGAGGAAGATTGGAAAACCAAGGAGGGTTTTAAAAAGACACAGAAGAAGGTGATTTATTCTCTGTCATTTTATTCAAATATAGAGCAACCATCTCTTTTAGATTGTTGATGTTCATATCGATTTGCCTCCAAGCTACCACCCTCGCTCATTGGAAGGATATAAGGATTCGCACTTGTCTATTTATCAAGAAAGTCATGAAGTGTGATTTAGCACAATGCACACATGCTAATGAACATCACATGCATTAATTAGCAAAAGCAGATAGAATTACAATCCTTATTGGCAAGTCCAGCAAAAATGATAGCAGATAAGAAGTTACGAATACAACTACCTCCAGCGATTATGACTAATGGGTGACACCAACAGTCCTACTCAACTATAACTGAACAAGTATACGGCTTGCACTACATTGATAGAGAAAAAAATAAAACCTGACAGGAACAAGATCTATTCCAAGGTACGAGGAAACTTCCACTCAAGAATATAAGTGACATAAACCAATTTCTTGCTCATGTTTTACAACCATTTTTCACGAGCATAGTCCAAGATTAATAAAATGGCCAAAACCAGTCCTAGCGGTCCTGCCTTTTGTTCCCTGAACTACCATGTTTCAACAGTTACATAACACTAAATAAAAAAAATTCACATTTCACCCCCGTTTACAAAAAAAATCAGCAAATACCACAGGAACAGAAGGAACCCCTCTCGGATTTCCAAACAGAACAAGCATGAGTAAAACAGAACAAAAACAATAAAAACATCCTCCAAGATAAAACATAATATTTCTAAGGATTAAGGACAGATTAGAAGAGATACCTTCCAAACAAATTTCCTGCAGCAATAGTACTTCCTTGGACGAAGTAGTCAACATTTTCAGTTACCTCCTCAAGATTATTTGTAGTTTGTAAGACCTGTATAGAGATTGGCTAAAACATTAAACTACAATGGAAACCAAAACACTTGTGGATGAGAAAAACGAGTCCTTTCACAGAAAACAGCTAATTTTATTGAATGTGTCAACAGAACCTAAAGGTTTATCGATGACCTACCATTGTGCGATTCTCCAAACTTATGATCAAGTATGCATGATATTCGTCTTCATCAGCTGACCCCTTTGAGGAATCAGGGCGTACATTCTTGTGGTAAACAGTCCAAATCCCTTTGCAGCCCGGTAATGATTCCTTCACAAACAAAAAAGATCAGAATTTCTCAAAGAAAAATATCATGCAGAAACTCTTTACAGAATATCTAGATAACTTCAAATGCAGAATGATTAACGAATTGCATGCTAAAGACGTCATTCAAAGACTCTGAATCAACAATAAACGAGTACTCCCACCAGGCCCCGATAAAGTACCGTACGAGTTTTTGTGCCAAACTTTGGCCACAAGTTTCTCCTAAACTCTACCGATAAAAGTTTGAAAAAGACTGTTACGAAAGATCAAGAAATGGACTTTCATTATATACTCCTCCGCCCCTCTATTAAATTCCCACTTTCCTTTTTCAGACGTCCCATTAATAAATACTCATTCCAAATATTGCAAAAGTACAACCACGCATACCTAATTAATACTCTTCACATACTCACCTATCCAATATGTGAAATTCATAGACTATAATAGGCGATATGCTATAACTCTATATCTATCTGATAGATATCACGTAGCATAATCGGAGGGTATAAAATTATTTCTAAAATAATATTAAAATGCCCTTTTAGAATTGTAATTTGTAATGGGATGCCAAAAATGGAAATCATTGTCATTTCGATTTCCGGGCACGGTCGAGACAGTAAATATGAAATGATGAAATGTGGTAGATTAGACTAACCCAACTACAATAGACCTAATTCATATAGAATATCACAAGACTTCCCTCTAAGGTCCACATACTCTGCAAATGACAATAATGACGATTAAAAAATAAAGGCTGGTAGAAATACAAGTTCCTAAAGCTAGAAAAAAACAAAAAGCACCTTGACAAGACCAGGATATCAACACAAAACCATGAAAAAATAAGAATAAAGTCAGTATGTACTTGAGTTATTGTTTCAGGGCGAATTGATTGTTGAAGCACACTAATAGCACCATTCTTTCCATGACCAGAGCAGCATACCTGAAGAACATTCAATATAAATAGGATTCTACATGTTAGTGACTAGTCTAGTTATGGGATTGGGAAACTATCTCATATAATATGAAAATAAACTGGATTAAATTACAGGAGTTCAATAATCAACAAATGATTTTCAGCACCACAATCACAGAACACAAATATAGAGTTGATCAGAAAATCATAACTAACCAGCTCATAGTTACTCTGTTTTGCAATTCCTGTAGCATTAGGATCAGCATTGATTCTCAAGCCATGAACAAAATCCTTTAGCGGACCGATGTTAAGCAAAGAATCCCTGACTGCAAATAAGAAAGTTTTCTGCGAGCATTTACAGGGACAAAAAAAGAAAACAAAATCAATTTACTATCATATATCACCACAACTGAACTTTCTTATATTTAAAGCTTGGGAGGAATTTGAATGCAGAGATTTCAAAGTAGCACAATAAAGTTTATTCAATGTGGTCTCTCCAAAGGAGTAAAAACAAGGAGGCTTACAATCCAGCAGGCAGAAGTGACATTGAATCAAAATCTGGCTCCTTTTAGATTGCAAAAATCAAAATGTTCTAAAAAAATACACGAGTTCCTTCATTACAGACATTACACTTGGGAAAACATACAGAAATCTAGTAGTTAAACAGCAAATCCATTACCACCTCAATACTTCTCCAAAGTTTTGGGTCCTGTCTGTAATGAACCACTCCATTTCTTGTTAAAACCATCAAAACTAATTGTCTAAGTGCAACCGATTACCCCCACCCCACAAACAAACGAACTTATGAACATCAGCTCTTCAAAAGGACGTACAAAAGATGTTAAAATTTCTTGAAATAAATGTCTGATAACCCACAAATTGGCCAGTCCACCCTTCCCATCACAAATAACAGTTGACATTCTTCAACAACCAACACACTGACAGAATACTTTCTGCCACCATGAAATAAACTACACTTAACCAAAAGAGAGCAACCCTCATGAGTGCACACTCAGAACACTGGGATGATACAATGTGAAATTTAATGTTCACAGTCTGCAGGGATAATTTAACCTGAGATATTACAGCATTGTTCGAGCTTGTTCCATATAAAGACAGCTCATCCCCATTCAGTATGTCCTGCAACGCATCAGAGGATGACCTCCTTAGCCGCTTTGCCGATGGAGCATCACTTTCTAAGTCCTCGACCTACAAATGTTTAATGAAACTAAAATAAGAAGAGTTTATTACCATATGTACTTGCAAACATATAAAACATAGGCATTCAAGAGAAAATAAATTTGAATAAGGTCTGAAAACCTTAATTCCAAAGGTCAAATGATCAAACATGATGTGCTTATTAAGGGAGAAATTACTATTTGGAAACATCTTTAATACTGAATCGAAGAGTAATGATTTTTTGTTTTCTGTTCTTATATTGAACCTGTTTTCATGGTTTCCGTAAATAGGGGTCATTTAAATGGTATCCCCTATTTCCTGCACGTCTTATGTGATCTGACAATACTTGCCTAGTGCATGATCACCATTTATTTTAACTCCTGCTTACCTTTTAGAAAAGGCAGGGTATTTTAACAGAATTCAAACTACATGAGATATCATTTTAAAAATGAGTCTCGGTCAGACATCATCCATCCAGTACAAATTACAGAATGTTGAAAATGACATACCTCTTCCTTCACGCCAGGAGCCAGTGTTGAAGCGCCTACTCCAGAGTTATATTGCACAAGCAGACTATCACCCAACCGACTGCCCAAGAAGAACAATGAATTTCCAAGTGTTGTAATATCCTAAAAGATGAGATAACCAGAAGTGGTTAAATGAGATATATGGACAGTAGGACATATGATAATTTACTATGAAGTAATTAAAACAGCTAAAAGAGAAACTGACCGAAGTTAAGACTGAAGCTCTTGATTTGGAAAGCTCAAGTCTCTGCACGATTCTGTCACAGTCAACACAGCATAAACACATCAAGAACAAGATCTGGCATTAAGATGCTCAATAGCATGGCTAGAATATTGAAGAAATGGTTGGCGTTCCCATTCATGGGCAACTTCTTTCAACATGGGAACATGGGGACTGGCGAGTGATACAGTTCTCGGACATTAAATTAAAGACAGCAAGGACTTTGTAAAACAAACCCACTAACTTAAACTCAATACTTTTACCAAGGTAAGATTAATTAGTTTTACTGCCAACAGGAATCAAAGTTCAAATCCAGAATGCGTGTATGTGTCAAATTGTCATGCAGCCCTGGAACAGGATGAATTGGCACTTGGAATCAGAAACTCCGTTTCCATAAAGATAAAAACGTATAGTCCAGGGTACAAGTAAAGTACGGCTTAAAGTATGTGACTGTCTGGTGCTTGGAAATGATTTTTTTTTTTTTTTTTTCATTTTAACGGAAATATGGCAACAATCAGCTACGATTAGTGTAAAACTTAAGATCCTCAAATGCAAAATAGAGGTCAACCAGAAACCATCCTCACAGTAGCACAAGCACCTCATTTATGTCAACTCGATTAAGGGTGGACAATTGGGAGAGCAGTTTTTCTTACTTCATTAATAGAACAAGCTAAAGGAATCAGAGAAGCGAAGTGTTATCAACCTCCCATCATAAATAAGAGTGAGCAGAAGCAGTTCCCCAGTTTTAGTTGAAAAGATAGCAACATCATTTGTTAACCATGTTGCATTGGCGGCATCAAGCTCCATGGTGAAACCAGATCTAGGCATGTCTTGACTGAAAAAAATTCACATAAAGTTATTAGTAACTAGAGGAATAGAAAAATGTGGCAGGGTAAAAATCAAAAATATGGGGAAAGAGAGAAGAAAGAAGGAAGAAAACAAGGGCTTAATCATACCTTCCATCAAATAGAACAGCAAATGTATTCAATGCTAAGACGCATGACGCTGACTGTCAAATTTAGATATTCCAAGAGATAAGGAGTAAGATCAGAAAATCGAATGGAGTGTATATGTATTGCATGGTAGTGTAAAAGGAAGGAATCAGCACACCTGACTATGATAATGAATCATATTTGCACCAATTACAAGTACTCCACCAATGGGAGATGGAACAGCAAGTAGCTTGTATGAATCATGAGGGAGATTCTGAAATATAAAACAATAAGGCTAAGTTGAGAAATCTTTGGGCTGCAGTATTTATAAATTCATCAGGTTTAAATTGAATCAACCATCCAACTCCATCTTATAGTTCCTGTTCATTTGAGCTTCATCCATAAAGATGGGGAAAAAGAATATTGAAATGAAAATGATCTATTAATCTCTGACAATTCAATATAGTCAGGTTGAGAACAAAATCAAAAGGTCATGAATGAATTCAACTTTCTTTGACTTCTGCTGGCCATTAATTGTATTGGAACAAAGGATATAGCCATATCAACAAACTGAACACTTGACCATGACTAATTCCATCTCAAACTGCCATATCAGCTTTCCACTCACTTCAAACCATCGGAAATCCAATTTTACCATCTCTTTTTAACCCCATTCTTCAGTGAATACACATGTTTTCAAACTAAATTAAATGCAATAAAATCAAACAAAATACATCGACAAATGCTCTTTCCTCCATCCCATGACAAGCTTTCCATTTTGCCATTTTAGTCGTCCAACACAAAGCTGTCCATTTCCATTTAAGGTAATTATATCATTCTACCACATAATACACTAGTCATATTTACAACTTTACCAACCCACTATCTCTTTTTTTTTAATCCTTTATTCTTCTTTCATTTAAATAATACTCAACTTTCGACTTTAACAACCCACTATCAATTTTTATTCATTCTTTATTATTTTTCCATTTAAATAATATTCATTCTTCCAATTTCCCTTATTTGGTTGACCAATAAAGTAAAAGGGAGCTATTACCGGGGCGGAGAAGTAACAGAAGTTATATTAACTGTAAGAAAATTACAATGCACTAAATTGAAAAGGAAAAAAGGGATCATAATTACAAATGTCTACCAAGTCCAAAAAAATGAAAATACAATTAATATTCATATAAAAAACATAGAGCGTATAAAAAAAAACACAAACACTACTCGAGAAGTATTTTGCAAGAAATAAAAGAAAATAACATGGTATTGAAAAATATATACATTCTAAGATATAGATGCTTTACGAAAACACCAGATACACTAGAAGCATCCAAATGAAATAAAGAAAGTATCTGACACTGACACAGTCCGACTTTATAATCAATGTCTTGTAACAAATGTGACTTACCGTTGCTGACCATATAAGTGGATGCTGCTTGAGAGTTGTATTAATGCTGAGTGCAGAAATCATGCATGTGTGATGTTTCGATGAGACGCGGCCAGCCCAAGTCAGCTCCTTTTCATGTAAAATAACTACAACAGGTTCAATGTAACCTGACAAGAGTTGGGTTTTGAACCATAAAGATCAAGATGGCAAAGATATGTTCATATTCAAATTAAACTGACCCACAGTATAAACAACAAAACATTATAGTCTGACCGAAGCCAAAACCAGTAACAATTAAAGAATTTGATAGAAAGTTAGCTCATACTATCATACAAGCAAACCAGAACTTTTTGAGGGGGCGATTGCAACTTACAACTTAATCTAAGGAGAAGTTAGATTTTGAGCATTTGCGGAAGCTTGTGGGTTGGCAGATTCTGTAAAATTAAGCTGGAGAATTTGTCCTGGGCCTCCTTATGCAACTTCTAAGTTGTATTTATAAAAAAACTGAGTTTGCGAACACTTTTCTTTCAAAACTTCTAAGTAGTTTTTGAAAATACCCACCAAATTCTCTAACATGCCAACTTTACCAACTTCTCGTTGAAGTATGTTGAAAGCTTTTGCAAACACCAGCTTTGTCAAGATTATAAAACTACTCATTTGGGAAACCTTTGGCAATAGTAGAATGAGGCCCATGAGAAGTCTGTAGTTAGAACAGAGTGAACATAGAAGACCAAAACTTCCTCTACGAACAGGACAGTATCGGGTCTATCAACCAACTTATTACTACCCTTGTGGGTGACAAACCCTTTCTCTTCCTGCGAAGAGAAATCCTGTATGCACTATAAACAGAAAAGAGCATAATAATTTGTAATTTTTCAACAAACCCTTACCTCCAACATGGCCTTCTTAAAACTTATTTAGGATCTGTTTTAGAAGTTTGCATCAGGATGAATAAGGAAGATGAAGATCAGAAACTCTCACTGACATGCATAATTGTACAGGACAGCTAATCTTAAGTAGAACTTAGCCCACAAAAGGTGATATACTAGAATACCTAACTGCATGAATTATGCATCTATCTGCATTGAGCAAGGAGATGGAAGATGATAGCGACTAACTAGACAATTGAATATCTTAAAAAGTTGCTTCCGAGACTTGCAATTTGCACGCATAATTTTACTCAATGGGCAGTAAGCATCACAGGTAAAATTCTGGTTAAGGGGAAGGCCGCGTTAAATTATGCATGTAGAAAACTATGCCTACAGACACTAATCAATTACGATAAAATAAACATGCTTGACATAGGCTGAAGGTATGCTAATTCTCTGGTGGAAATGTATTCAATGAAATGTTCTGAAGCAAACACGGTCACTATTGAGCAAAATATGGACAAGCAGAAGACCAGTTATTCTTAAATTTTCTGTTAATAAAACATGGAGTTCTGAGAATTACAAAAGGAGGGTAAGAAACAAAAGGTAGCCGTGCTTAACCTGTGATCCATTGTTATAAACTATAAAGAAGATAATAAAACTAAAGAAAACAAGTCAATGTTCTCACCGTGCAAAAAGATAAAATCTTTAACATGCTTCATGTCAAGATCACGAAGTCCAACAACATACGATGACTCAACTCGAGAAGCACTGGAAGGTCCTGAACTGAAGGCATTGTCCTCTCCAACTAAAGCAGAACTGGCCTAACATCAAAATTCAGAATTAGGGGGCATATAAGTAACATGTACGATTGTTGATTGCCAATAAACACAAATCATACACATGCATATAATTTAATGGCACCATCTCCGCCAAGGAAAAAAACATATATTTTTTTTAAAGGTAATAAGAAATATTTTATTAGAGAGAAAAATTCACACGATGTGTATTACAGCAACTCAGACATAAAGGACACTAAGCTACTACGATCAGGAATGTGCTTAGATCAACATATTATTCATAGGTATGCCACAGGTATATTCAATTTCCTACTACCCTTCATAGGAGTACAATTACAATAAAATCAATACTATGCCATCTCAAGTGGCAAGAAGAATTAGCTGAACTTTCGATCTCTTTGCATTTCTATACCACTGTTGATTTTCAATTCAAATTACTGGCTACTACTGACAGATGTAGTGGATTTTTGAGCAAAGAATTTCAGGTCCGTCCGTACAGACGGGGACACACACACACACACTTGATTCAAGTCTCAGTCTGCATCACAGGCACAATTTATCTTACGTAACATGTCTGTGATCGTAAGAGTCTAATACTCTATTATGCATGAAGATCAGGAAGAATTGATATCTTCACCTGATAATATTATTCGGTAAAGTTTGTATCAGATCAAACAGTTGCTGAAAAAATTAAAGAACTCAAGTTTGTTGGTCATGAGTTACTCTATATAATTATCCAAACACTAAGCAAACCAATGAAATTTCGCGAAGAGCCTGAGATGTCAACACTCAAATTTTTTTCTTAGCCCACAGAGGTAATGCAAAGTTTCATGAAGGACCTAGAGATTCCACGGTCATGAATTTACATTAAATCGTATGCAGTAGCACGTGACAGTCATCTGCAGGAGTCATAACCACGGACTGCAGGATGCATTCTTTAATAGTCATACAGAGTGCCATACAGCTGAAATCATTAGCCAGTATTTACATAATCGCATCCAACCATCACACTTTCAAGATGCGAAGGCTAAGTCAGGTCCTAGGACAAATGGCCCTAGGAGATGATGGGAAAAAGTATCAAAAAAATTCACAAGATCAGGCATTCATATTGAGATAATTACATAACAATAGATAAAACAAAAGGGAAAACCTCTGCGGCCTTGAGCACTATCATCTGTTGTCCATAAGCAAGAACTGCAGCACACCGTCCCAGAGGATCAACTTTCACCAGTGGGCCTCTAGCAAAACATTCTCTGCCTCTTTTCAAGTGCGTCCAATCTGGACCCTCAAAACAATGCATTGAACTGGAAAACGAAACAGGCAAGTATGTGGTAACACAGGCTACATTTTCACAATAAGATATGAAATGAAGAATACGAGAAAAAATTAGCATGCTAATATGCAACCAAGACCATGATGAAGAATTTATAGATTGAGGTTCGATGAAGAAACCCGTTGACCATCCTAAAATAAGATAAAGAAGGCACGAAAAACAAACAAATGACTGTATGTTTGTCATGATTTGCTTTGAACTCCTAATCTGTACTTGAACAGGGTTCTAGTTTCCAAAAATATTTTAAGAATTTTGCCTCTATCGTACACTCAGAAATGCCAGGAAACTACATTCAAGAAGATAAACACTAATAGTCTACACCAACACAAATTTATCAGGATACAACTCTCCAGGTTAAGGTGTTAAGCACCAAGGCTCATGGTATGAAAGAGAGACACATGGAACGCATATTTGCTTTTCCACCATAAAACGAGGGGCAGGGTTGCAGCTCACCTAGTGCGGAGCCCATGTATTGAGTCATCGAACTCTAGAACTGAAATTTTAGCATCACGGAAACTCAATATAATTGAATCTCTCCTCCTTCCATCATCAGTACCACCATTTGGTAATACCACCAATGACTCCACATTGCCATGCAACCTACACCATAGTTGCAAGATATTACTTTTGAGCCAAGTAAATAAGTAGAAAATGAACCGAATTAATGTTATGCATTGATTGTAAGTGTGAAATAAGAGGAGAAATATCAGTCATATCAGGGAGAAATTTTAGTTTTCCAGTTTGGAGTATCTTAGATAACCATCTATCAATATATCCAATCAAATGACATCATCAACTATTTCAAGTATAAAGGGAACGGTATGCCAATTCCAAGCAGGTTTTTCTACTAGGGAAGACTAGTCAATGTGCCAAATATGACTCCTAACAAATGTCACAGATCAGAACTATTTAACTTAAAATAAATTTTTTTTGAAAAGTAATCAAGAAGGTTTTATTAAAAAAAACTGATGATACACGGGAAGTGTACTACAGCAGGTCAGACAAAAAAGAAAAGAGACTAGCACTATCAGGTAATGGATTAACTGCAGCCCCATTAAACCAATACAGTAGCAAACCAAAGAAATTCCTCAAAACGATCAAATAAATAAATTAATAACAGCAAAGAAACGATCAAGTACAAGGAAAATAACAGGTTATAAACATATGTGAACCCCATCCATTTCTCAGAAATCAGAAGAAGAAACAGAAACATAATCAAACTTTACAAGCACTGAACAGGTCAAATGTGCAACAGCATAATGTCTGTAAAAACTATGTTCAAAATAACTAGTCCATAAATCACTGAGCCATAGAAGCATGGACTGGTTTCTCCACTCAATCCAGGTTTGGAAAACAACAATATTAAAGTCAATGAAAAACTTCTTTCATAATAATTACTGTGATGAATAGACAGGGATGAGACAGTAAAATAACCAAAGCACCAATAAGAATAAGGAGATGATACCAATGATACGATCACTAAAGCCAACTAAACAATTTCTATACTAGGAAGCACGAATACTTCATCAAGCCCGACGTAACGTATCGATCAGATACATCTCCAAAGTGTATATGTCAAATTACTGCCAGAAGAATGTTTCCCGATGATCTTTTTGGGGGGTTAATAAGTTTGCCAAATATCAACACTTACTTCATGATGTACAAATAAAAAATAGGCTCTTATCAAATGAAACTTTAGTTGTTATTACTTGGAACTATTTTTTAAACTATTACTATTTTTTACAATGTATACTGGAATTCTGGAAATTTCAAAAAATAAGTAAAAATAAATAAAGGAATCTGTAACGCATCCTGTTTTGATTCTTCCAGAATTTATGTCTCCCTGTTTGCCAGTCGTATTGTACCCCTTTCCATGCTTCTCAATTTCTAAAAGACAGTAAAACATCACTAATGGCAATGAGTTGATCACTAAGACTAATCAAACTGTCACTCAAACAGATGAAACTATCTCTGAAACTAATGCACCGGTCCCTGGGAGCGAAAGAAGTACGGTCAAACGCTGACAGCAAGATTGGATATGTCAGTAGCTCGGTTTGTTGCCATTTGCCATGTTTTCTCTCTATTCAGCAATTTAATTGGCATGTCCTTTCAGGCTTTTCACTGGGAGTTGGACTCACATGAATTATCTCGGCATTCACAATTCACATTAGAAAAATAAATGCCACTCATCAAAAGTTCCACCCTACTTCTCTTATAATCAGGATTTTGCCAGATCCTTAAAGTTTGAGCACGTGAGAACACAGTTTAATACTCTATAAGAGCTACATGGTGGACCTTGATTTAAAAAAAAAAAAAAAAAAAAAAAAAAAAACTGTGGATGAACCAAGCAGATCACTGAATTGTCCTGTACAACTAAAAAATATCCCACCCGTGATATAAAACAGCTAATGCACACCAAATTCATCCCCGGAAATGCATGTTTCATAGACCACTTGTCTAAAATGGAAAATTACAATGAATCGTATACCACTTGTCTAAGATAGAAAATCAAACGGCAGTAATGTATTTATCTGCCCCATAAACTCACAGCATATTTCTCCTATAATCAACAAAAACAACCATACTTTTAAGTAAACTAGACTAAGCAGCTCACCACATATCCCTCTCCGACTAAACAAGGGCAACTAGTGCTACGAAACATAAGCTATAAAAGCACATGAATAAAACTAGGAAATGCATTTGTTTAAAACATAACTCAAACAAGTCCACAGTGAGTAATGTATATCCCTGTAGGTTGCAACACAATTCAACTCTCAACACTCGCGATTAGCTACAAGATGGACCACAGCCAAAACTAACTACCAATACACTAAATAGACTAAGCAGCTACTGCATTTCCCTCTCCAACTAAACAAAGCCTACTCGTCCTATAGAACATAACCTATAGAAGCACATCAGTTCATCACATGTGTCCAACTGAATTGAAGTATTCTAAGTACCAATTATATCTGCAATTATCATAATTGAATGGAAGTAATGTAATGCCAATTGTATCAGCAATTATCACAATTCAAGTAAAACTGAACCTGTAATGGCAAACGAGCTCGAGAAATGCTCCGGTGACACCGGCTAACACACCACCACGCTTAGTCTCAACATCATGCTTAGAATCAGGAGCAGCTTCCTGAATTCTAACAGTGTAGACTTCGAGAATGTTAGCGGCAGCTGTGATTAGGTTAGGAACCGGTCCGACGGACTTTCCGGTGGCCGGAAAATTGGAGTCCAAGTCGTCGGAGGAGAGTTGGGGAATTCGCGTGGTGAAATCGGCGGCAGAATGGGTGACGAAGCCTGAGGCACAATGCTCGATACCGGTCGCCCAGTGCATCATCTTGTACGCCGCGTAGCTCATCTTGTACCAGAGCTAGCTGAGAGAGTGGTAGTGGCGGGAAGTAACAGGGAGTTAGGGTTTCTGAAAAACCCTGGTGAAGAAGATGATGCGGATCTATTGTGGGACAAATTTTATTTTTTCCACGATGAAAGTTTGATAATTCGTTGAGTTTCACGTTTTACAAATACTTTGTTTGCGGGATAAATTACACAGAGTTGATAGTTCGTTGAATTTTACGCGTTACAAACATTCAATTTGCGGGGAAAAAAAGAATTTTGGTACTTTATTGTGGTGGTTTACTAATTTAGGTATCTTAATTTGTTAAATTTGTATAATCTATTGTGGTATATTAGCCAATTTATATACTCTGGTCAAATCGATCCGTGACAAATTAAGATACCTAAATTGGCAGACCGCCACAATAAAGTACAAAAAAAAAAGTTTTGCGGGACAACTTTTATATTTTTCCACTATAAATTCACAAGTTGGTAATTCGTTGAGTTTCACGCGTTACAAACAATTTTATTAAAAGACTGTTCATTTATTCGTCTTAAATGGAGTATCATTTTGTTTATACATTTGGCTTTCTCGTGGTAAGATGTATTTGAAAATAGTATAACTCGTTTTAAATGTCAATTACCGACTTTTAATCGGGTAGTTTGTTTAGCAAAAGTAATTCGGGTTGTGCTCAAATATTTTGGAGTTCAACTTGAAGGCTCGCAGTATTATATGTAAATACGTATACGTTATGGTCCACCTAAAAATCTAAGAAAAGAAGAAAAAATTTGAAGTTTGACATTGAAAGGAACTCTTGATGTTGTAACGGGAAGAGGAGGAGTTTTAGGGTCGATCTCATAAAACATTATTGAGTTTAAACTTGATTTTAAAGCTCCTATCAATATCAAACTGAACTTTGGCTCAATTAATTTAATCGCTCACTTTAGTTCGAGTAAGTTACACTACTATTTTGCATTGTAATATGAGCTTGTCACTCAAACTTGAACGTTGGTGACTTTGTGTAAATTTTGGATTCATCTTTTGGGAAACCAACTAGTATCTCTCCCAGAAGTACACACAAGGAAGGCATGCATTGTAGAAGAGTTCAAATCCAAAGAGGTCGGTACCAGATAGGCCGGTTCAAACAAGTACGGTTTCTACATCAAGTAGGATTGATGATATATGCTCTCAACCGCGGTCTAATAACCTAGTTAGGTTCAAAACAGAATGCTCTGCTCCCTTAACCTAAAATTTCACAGCATTTCATGTTTCTTGCCAATCAAATGTAAGGTATAATCGGCTCGTTTATCTGATCAGACCAGAGATGCATGCTCAAACCGGAATAAGAAACAGGGTACACCATAAATGCAAGAAGTTTACATGTTTTGACATTTGAATCAGAATAATTATCATTCATGTCCCATAACAAAGAATCACCACAAAATTGATCATGGATCGGAATGACTTTGCATATCCGTATACAACTTCTAGCATGTAGATTATTTCATGTGGCTCAATGATATCATGCTAGAGGGACTTCGCGACCTTTGGACTTCAGACAAGACTATATGACATTCAAGTTTTATATCCTTGTCAAACTGAGTAGAAGGGAACAAACTAAAGTAGGTCGAGATCAATATTCACTGTCTTGGCCAACTCTTTTGCCTTCTCATCATCAAAGCCTAATCGAGCTAATAGCTTATATCCCACGGACTCCTTTACCGACCAAATTCCAAGAAGCATATGTCTAGTTGTTAATTCCCCACTTTCACCTGCAACAAAATAAATCAATCAAATTACTTTGAAGGACAGGGATTTCTAAGCAAGGGAGTAGATAAACCGAAGAGTCATATTTAAGTTACATAACCAGGGAACAGGTGCCGCACAGAGCCTCTAACCCAAGCACATTCAAGTTTAAAATTTGACTGCCGGTAACCATATTAACCGGTGGGCTCTTACAATATACCTCAATTTCGTAATGCCACATATTAAAGGTACTGGAACGAAAAATATGATGATGAATGCAAAAAGGCTCCTCAATCAGTCAATTATGTATGCATATGCCCCCATAATCAAGAAACAGGTAAAAAATACATGGGGTAATCAAGCACTATACTTTCTATACGTGACTTGTAGCCCAGTGATGCTTTTCATAAGAGGAAAGCCAACAAATCTTTCCCCTATATTTCTACAAACCATATAAAATTATAAACTAATTGCTACCAGCCTTCAGTACAACTTTAACATAGATTTATTCTCAAACTTGAAGGTTTTCAATTAATTCAAGTTCCAAATCAAGTTCTCAAACCTCATCCATCTCCTAACAATGAAAACTGAAAACTTCCAAGAGATGACAGTCACGTGAGCAAATGTGTCGTTATTTCCACACATTCACCTCAGCCACAAGATAAACCCAGCTGAGCACCAAATCCCCTACCTAACGCATAATCTTACAAGTTATTAAGACAACAGAAGCTCTGGCAAAAGCTTAAATGAACCTATAATGCTATGTGTCTGCATTACTCGGGCAAAAAAATCTTGACAGTCTAGAAAGCAAGCAAGAGAGTACTCCAGTAGTCCTACTGAAGTCCTAATTCCAATCAACAGCGTAAGAATCCATCATTAACAACTGAACATTACCTTTCAGAATAGTATACACGTAAACTGACTGCTGACAAATGAAATCTTAGCAAACAGTAATGTATCAAAACTACCTGACTTCAACTTTGCTTCTACTGCCCAGTCAAGAGCTTTCTGAGCACGTTTACTCAAGGGTGGGTCCATGGGTGGAGGGTCATAATAGTCGCCAATTCCCCACAACTTCACAGTTGCATTTCGCACCTCGAAAAGTGTAAAACCATGTGCCCTCAAAAAGTTGGAAGCCTCGCTGGTTCCTACAATATAAACACATAAATGTACACATTCACATTCATGTATCCGAAAAAAGGAGTCATATGAGTCACCATAGTAACTTCCATAAAATCAATCGTAACACACATACTCATACTACCGCAGAAACATACTCATGGCAAATCAAACCATGTATAGCAATTGTTTGCTCTTAGGACAAACAAAATAAAGAGCATAAACGCAAACCTTCGATCATTATGCCCATGAGCAGAGCCTCAGTGCCAGTAGCCTTATACTTGAACTTCAAACCCTCACACACACCCCATCGAAAACGCCTTAATCTCCGTGGCTGACCATCTGCAAACACAAACCACCACTCAATAACTCCAACACAGAAACATAACAAATCCAAACACACCAATTCAATATTCAAAAGAAAATAAATTACTTTGGCTTCTTGTCAGCAGCAACTGGCTCAATTCTACAGAAACAAAACAATAAGTACATAAATTAGTTAAACGGTTCAACTAATCCGAACCAAGAACAGATTTTTATCTGAAAGATAGAATCTTTATGTGGTTGGGAGATTGCAGACAATGGAAAGACGTCTGTTGGAAGCAACAAGATTGAAACTTGACGGGATAACAGGTAGCTTTGTGCCCTTAAATGAACTTGTGAGACTGAATCTGTTCATGGGTTTTCTTGAGGATTTATGTGAGGTTGAAGAAGAGGGTATAGTTGAAACTACAGTCAGCCCGCGAGCTGCCATTACAGTCGACAAGAATTGAGAATGTGACGGTATGTCGGACTGAAAAAACCCAATTTCAATAGAATTTTGGGAAGTGGAATGGTGTGAAGCAGCAGCCAATCTATCTTGTGTTTGCCGCATTTGTACTTAAATCGTTGGATTACAACACGATTTTTTTTTATTGTAACAGCACATCTATGTGACGGATTGGATGAACTTGGGCCGTTCTCTTCATATGAAAACTCATTAATTTCAGTTCAGTTTAGTTCTCTTCCGTTTTAGTTCCGCTTAGTTGTTTGTTTATATTACAAATAAATGCATTCCATTAATACGAAGAGAACAGTGCCTTAGATGGTGCTTCTCAATGTTATTTTAATGTCAAAGTTTATGCACGTACACAATTAATAGGTTATATCGAATAACATCTTATGGTGTCAGGAACCATACTCCTATTGGAGCAAAGGTTCAATTCGATAAGAGTTCAGTGCGAGCTCGGACACGATGTATGCGACTTTGAACTCGAATTGATGAACATGTTAGGGTGGTGTTATCCGTCTTATTTCAATATCGGAATGTAAGTACACACACAATTAAGAGACTATGTTGAATAACTTCGGTGGAGTCAAGGAACCAAACAAAGGCTCGATTCAATAAGTTCAGAATGAATTCGAACATGCTGAATGCGACTTTGTGCTTGAACAACATTGAGTTGTGCCACCACAAATGGTTCGATTTCGGCTACCAGGGTAAATCTATAATTAGTAGTATGATACATTTGGGGCGATGTTGTAATGCATACGAAAATTGCACTAACTTTCAAGCTCGAGCTTGGAATAATGGAGCTGAGCTATTGAATCAAGTTCAAATAATGTAAAATATTATTGAATCAAGTTTGAACTCGATTAGATGTCAAGCTCAGTTATCTTGATTACTTATCAGGGCAAATTTCAGGCCGGAATGAAAAAGTGCATTTTTAGATAACGACACACAATTTTTTCCTTGACTTTCGATACGCGAATTGTCAAAAATGACCCTGCTTTTGAGGGGGAAGTGCCCTTGCTTTTTGCAAGACCATTTGTCTGTATCCTGCTGACACACTACTGAAGAGGTGTAATGTAATTGTATAATTTTTCATATTCTATTTTCTTATATGTCTTCTCCCCCAAATCTATATTCCATTTCAACATCCATTGAAGAAACAAGCTATATCAAACTTTTTATCTTACTTTGAGCTTCATATGGATATAATTTAATAGAGATATGGAGGAGTTCGTGCCAAGAAGCTGGGGCGGCTATGGAATAAGCTTCGATTTTATCAGTTCTCTCCGTCCCTTTTCTCTTCTTCAACCTGAAGAAAGATCAACCTTTGCATGCCACTCTCATCAAGAAGTGGGTTTGACTTTCTGCATTGTGGGATTCATTGGTGAGCTCGTGTTCATCACTGGGTTTCCACGAGTCAGACTCTATTGTTTAATACTAGCGTATAATCCGCTGTGTTAATTCTTCCTATGAGCAAAATCGACACCTAACTAAGTTTATAGAGATTTGATCTAATTCACGGGTTTTTAGAAGATAAACATGGATGGATGACACTTGGACACTAAATATTACTTCATCCGTCCCGACCGAAGTTACCCACTTTGACTTTTTACGGTCAAACTTTTCCAACTTTAACTACGAATTAATCTTAAACCGCAAAGGTAAAATGTTCAATTTTTTTATATAATGAAACTTTGGGACCAACAAGTTTTATGTATTTTAACTTGATCATTGACTAACAGCAGGCATTCTGTAAACTATTTATATACACAAGAATACAACTCCCAAAATGTTATCCAATCGAGCTTATTACATAATCATACACACAATTCCCCAAGAACGTCTTGCAGAGATTACAGTGAGCCTGTTCATGGGCGACCACCCTATATACTGCTTCGCTTGGACTAAGTTTTAATTGAACACTAATACAGAGTAAACCTCTTGTACGGTCAACATATGCATAACCAACAACATGAAAACAAACGCTCCATTACTTTGTTCAGAACGAAGATTTATATTAGTCTTTGGGCTTCCTCACAATCATCACAGAGCAGTGAGCATGATGCGCGCAGTTATCACTTACGCTACCTAAAACAGCCCTGCAAGAGCAATAGGCAACCAGTTGTCAGATCAAGAAAAGAAAAGTGTAAATCTTTAGTCAAGAAAGACCAATATATCCGTCATCAGAAGGAGTTGAGTTAGATGAAGACTAATAATACCTCTTGTGGCTCCATAACCATGACTTCCAACTACCACGACTTCAGCTTTTGCATAATCGTAAAAAAACAGCGGATTACACACTAGTATCTCATGATGAATGAGGCAAGTGCAAGCATTTAACTTCCTGGATGTTGTGAGCTAAACAAGAACGGATGCAAGAGAAATAAGAGGGCGGACTTCATGCTTGCTCAAATTCCTTATACATGTCGACCAGCTAAATGTCTAAGCAGTACCAATAACACCTATAAAAGTACTACCCGCTGAGATTCAAACACTGCACTCACTAAAATATATAATTACAAGTCATCTCTCCACACTGATGGATATTTATGGCAAAGGGTGCATCATGGCGGCAGATGAGTTAAGGATGACTAAATATGTCCCAAGAAAAAATTATCAGAACGAGGCAACAAAAACAAGATTGGGTCTGCAAAATGTGTAATTACTGTCAGCAGAACTACTCAAAATCTCAAACAGTAAAGGCTTATAAACAACCATCATTTTTTTATTTGAAAGGGAAATGCATGTGCTCTTCAAAATCAACTGCCAACACTTTCATGGTAGCTCAACCACAACAATCGTGTGATCAAAGGTTACTTATATTTACAGAATCTCAATAAACAGAACACCACCCAAATGCACATCACTTGAACCGGAATGTACATCAGCAATCAATTCCAACTAAAGAAAGTACGAAAGGGGAGACCAAGCACAACTAGTAGCTACCCACTCATAATCGCTACCCTAATTTAAAACCATCTAAGCACAGTTTACTGTTATTGGCCAAGCAAACAATTGTAACACGCACCAGTTTACATCCATGAAAATGAGATGCACAACCATATTAATATTCCACAGACAAATTCTCAACGCCAAAAAAAGCAACAACAGTCAAGATATTCATTCATGCACCAAATAACCAAACAAGAAGCAATACCCAATAGCCACAATTACATTACCTCATAATCAACGTTACCCAGGCAGACCAAGAAGCATGTTGTTTCCACTAGGTAAGTAGACGACATCAGATTTTCTCAAAAGAGATGCTACATTTTCTTTGGCAGCTTCTATCTTCCTCAGCTCAATCAGTCCCATACCGGCAGATGCAGTTGCTTCTGAAATAAGCTTTGCAGACTCACTTTCTCCCTCAGCCCTAATGACAGCAGCCCTACTTTCCTGTTCTGCCTTCATAACCACAAACTTCGATCTCTCGGCCTCTTGTTGGGCAACTTGTTTATGCTCAACGACCCTTGAGAAATCTGAACCATATTATAGATGTGTGATTGCGACATCATCGAGTTCAATGTTGAAGTCCTTAGCTCTATTGATTAAACTTTCACGCACAAGTGCAGACACGTTGGCACGTTCCGTAAGCAACTGATCATCATTGAATTGAGTGACAACAGCTTTTAGCACATCATTTCCAATTGAGGGGAGGACTTTCTGGTCATATTCCAAACCAAGGGTATTAAAGATGTAGGGCAGGCATTCAACATTAGGGCGGGCAAGCACACGGAGGGTGAGATTCACCATCTGCAGATCCTTGGTTCCTAATATTCAAAAAATGGGAATTGTCAAATATACATGTAAGCGAAACCATCAGCAGAACTAAATACATTCTGAGATAACATGCAAGATAAGTATTTAAGCAGTCCCGGATAATATATTCATGTCAACAGCCTTGAAACTTGGGGACTGTAAGGCTGAAATACGGAAAATAGCAGCTAGACATGCTTGGGAATTGTCATAAAGTACTCCGTTACACTCTGATGCATGATAGTCATACACTCAATACTCCACCAGATTTATTATTAGCAAATTACATGTAAGCTAAAAAAATATATAAAAAGGTGTTGAATAATTTACTCCATATAACTCATTGAAGTTCTACAACTTATATCAATCATGTTTCTCCGAAACAGCACATATTTTAAATATTCTCATCCGAACTCTGAATAACTATCTACTACCAAAAATATACAACAGCTAAGCATTAAATCCTATAAACTGAGTTAAGATGCTCCTGAAGATTTATCAATAGCAGTTACATGAATGCCTAAAGTCAAATATCAATAAGGTGCAGTAGTGTACTCCATAAACATGGATGGACACACATTTAGCTCATCTGAGCTGGATCAATTCGCCATAGAAGCTCTACCTCAAATACCAATTATGCTCTACCAAAACCACATACAAACGGTCCACACTCGAATAACTATCTAGAGCACCAAAATGCAGCTACACATTAAAGCACATCGGTGAAATTGAAAGCCAAATATCACTAAAACGCTGTAATTCACTCCATAAAGCTAACCGTTTGATATCTCTCACATCATTTTGCACCTATTTCCAACTGTTGATAGACATTCAAATACTAACCAACTACTCTTTAACACAAGCAGCTAATATGACAACTCGAGCTACAGTAAAGCACAATAACAAGAGAATCATGCCTAGAAAATGAAACAGCGAAGAATCAGGTTCAGAAAATCGATTACCAGAGGTAGAGGAGAGCGAGTGAGGGCGCGTGCGGATGTCGAAGATGTAAGGTGTCTGCAACCACGGAATGAGGAAATTAATGTGTACCATGGTGGAGATTTCTGCAGGGAGCTCACGCTGGCACATCAAGTTTCTGTGTAATTTCTGCAGGGAGCTCATGCTGGCACATCCAAACTAAGCTTCTAATGATCTCTGCTTGATTATATCTACAAATAAAGAGAATTAATACAACCATGGTGGAGATAATGCTCAAGAGGCAAATGACATGTGACACATCAAGAAATATATTGCTTACACATAAGCCATGAGACACCGCTTATTGCGGACCAATGAAAGGTAGTGTACCAGTGCTCCAAACTGATCAGATTTCATTGCTGCTTGAATGGCTACTTTCTCAGCTTCTGTTTTCCTCCTTTCATCTTCAGAACTCCCAATATCATCATCTGGCACTTGTGTATCATTCAATTTATTTTTCATTCTCTTGCATTTTCCAGTTGCATTACTAAATTAAATATCCGTGTGGCAAAATCATAACAAAGCTGCATATAAAACTCCTTATCATAACTAAATTAATGTGTACCTTTAAGAGTGAAACCCTTCTTCTAAGTTCTCAAATCTGCCAATACATCTTCCCCAAAACTAATTTATGAGCAAGTGAAAGCAATACAGAAACACTGAATTTGTAACATCCATTATAACAAACCAAAGATCCACAGTTCCATCAGCATCAAGTTCACAACAGAGTACACAAATCTGATAAAAAACTAAACAAAAGAAATAAATTTGTAAACAATTACCAGCTCCTTTAGCAGCAGCTCCTTGAATGAGAGTGAGCCCAATCATAAGAGCATTGGGAGGTACAGCTTGAGCTGAAACTCCATAAACAGACTCCAAAACCGACATAGACTCCAAAACAGACAAATCTGTTCTGTTCTTTCCAAAAAGCTCATCAAGACACGTTTGGAATCAATGACAAACACTACCAGATCGCTAAACGAGGCTAGAAATTCATACCGTTTTCGGATATTACGGCCAAAATTGGCGAGAAGGAACGAGATCTCGCCGGAACAATCTGGATGAATATATGATGAACAAATGGATGAACATATCCGATGATTAATATATGATGAACAATCAATACAAAATCGCCCAACTCGACAAAATCGAATGAACGAAATTTCATAAATAATTTTACCTTACATAAATCGAGCACAGAGAACTCCAGGTGATTTCAAAATTTGAATTTTGAAACTTGTGACAATACCAGTATATCAACAATCTAAAAAACAAAAGAAATGCAAGTACAAATCACAGTACTATGCTCTGACATGAGAGAAAAGGGAGGCAGGAAGAAGACGAGTAAAATAGGGCTTTCGCACGAATTTTTTGTTGAGTCAACTGGACAATGTCGTTTTTTGAAAGATGAAGTAGCTAAGTGAAAAGTCCAGCCTCATCTGTCGCTGGCACGAATTTGCCCTACTTATCAAGCCGAACTTCTTCGCACAATTACACCCCTTATCCTGCATTGCCTGGGCTTATTATCCCCCAGACTCAACGAGGATGCTGCACGTTGGTTCCTTTTTAGTAAGCAACAGCATAGACCTTGGAAGTACGTATAACACAGGGACGTGTTGTGGACGAGATGGAAAACTAAGACCGGGGACATCATAAAGATATGCTTGAACAATTCAACTACATGGTACATCATAAATGCAGAAAGTTTACAGCCTTATGGCATTTGAATCAGACAATACTATCATGGCCTAAAATACAAAGAAGCACCAGAGCTCTAAGCCAACACAAAGAAACTGATCAAAGTAATCGCAATGACCTTACATGTCAGTATACAACTTCTAGCGTATAAATTATTTTGTATAGCTCGATGATGCAATCTAGTTGGCTGCGAGATCCTCCACGAGAGACCTTTTGAAGTTCGGCTTTGCATCATCGTCCATCTGCATGGAAGTAATCATGCTAAAGTCAGATAGAGCAACAAAAGTAGTGGTTGTTTCTTTTTTCCGTTGCGTTTTTGCAGGTTTGGGTTGAGACTTACTGTTTTGGCCACCTGTTTTGCCTTCTCATCATCAAAGCCTAATGCTGCTAATACCTTATGTGCCGCTGACTCCTTTACTTCCCACATTCCGAGAAGCATATGTGCACATGTTAGTTCCCCATCTTCACCTGCATCCAAACAATCAACACAAACTTACTACGAAGAACACGGATATATTAGCAAGGAATAATGAAGTCTTCTTACAGCACATCTAAATTAAGTTTCACATTTGTGTAATGCACCATAAGCAGGAAACAAAGATATGCTCCATATATACACAATAAACAAGCACAATAAATTCCACAACCCTTTTTCGGAGGAAAGAGACATTGTAATGCAACCACCATGCCTTCTATATGATTTATTATAGACCAGAAATTCTTCCTGTAAGATATCTGCCAGTGTTTGAAGGTTCAAACCAGATTAACTGATTGCTAGCAAGTATCAACCTTTGGTATAATAACTTATTATAGATTATACTCAGATGTTTAGTGAGAGTTTCACTCAACACTAGTGGGGCGACCCCAACTTAAATTGCATGAATCAGCCCAACTGGATCATGATTTGCGGCCAATACTGGAAAACCGTAGGACATGAACGAGAACTACTTATACTGTTCCAGTACTCATGAGCTTTAAGCAATTTAGTGAATTTAGGATGAGTTGCAGCTTGGTAATAAGTAACCAATAGAATGTACAGTATACTCCTCTAACATGAAACTGGGGAAGAAATGCAAGATCCCAAATTTATTTCACTGATTACAAGCATTACCTAGAACAGTAAAGGAAGTGGAACGGGCAGGACTATGCAATAGCCAATCTGGCCATTAATTTGATAGAATTAGAGTGATTTTATTATAAACATGCTAGGGAAAACATGTAAAGTCACCCTGGAAGGGAGAACCGAGGGTCAAGTTAAATTTAGTGACATTACTAGTTGAAAATTACATCGCATGAAAGAACGCAATATATATAGGTTAGCTGTGTCATCCACAGTGATAGAAACCAAGTATACCTCGGTTTCAAGTTGCCTTCAAGGTTTGGTTTCAGAATATAATAACGAATAGCCAGACAGGAAATGTTCAAGTAATAATATCGTGATCCAGGTAATCTGGATTCCTCATAATATGGTATTTCAATGGCACACCGAGTTATTGTCACTCAAGCCAAATATTTACGCCACAATGAACCTCGTGTAGAAGACTGTTTTAGTTTTAGAAGATTTCAGACATCTGTCATTAGCAATTATTGACGATCTAGAAAATAATGATGTAAAAGGGTGGTCAATCTGAACTCCTAAATCCAATCAATGATACAAAGTCCATCATTAAGAGCATAGTAGTAACCAGAAGAATGGTATATATTGACAGATGAAAACTCAACTAACATATAGAAGAAAATACTACCTGACTTCAACTTTATTTCAACTGCCTGTTCAAGGCATCTCTTAGATAGTTGAGTGAAGGGTGAATGCTTAGGACTATCTGGTTGAAACTTGTCGCCTTTTCCTAGCAACTTCACAACTTCTTCTCGTGCCTTGAAATGTGTAATACCATGCTCTCTTAAATACTTGGCAGTCCGACTTGTTCCTACAGGATAAACACATACACCTCGTAACATGTACACTATCACACTCATATATAGATAAAAAAGGCACCCTGTGTGTTGTGTTACAATAGACCTCAAACAATCGCATAGCTTCACATTGAACTTCTCTAAACATGCTCATAGAGAACCAAACACTATCTCACATATGACTACGCTTAGGGCGACAAAATGAATATTTGAAAGGCAAATGAGGACACAAACCTTCGAGCAAAAGGCCCAAAAGCAAAGTGTCAGAGCCAAGAGTGGGATGCTTGAGCTTCCTAGTCTCAACATCTGCGAACGTATACGCCCTCAATGCCCTCGAAGACCATCTGTTAACACAACACAACCACTCAATAACTCCAGCAAAAACATGATTAACCCAAACACACCCAATCTAACATATCAATTCAGAAAGCCATAAAATTACTTTGGCTTCTTCTCAGCAGCAACTGCCTCCGTATTTCTACAAGAAGAGCAAAACATCAGACAATTTAGCTAATCAGAACAAAACAGAAGACATATTTATCAAAAGACAGAATCTTTACGATGTTGGGAAGTTGGCTATGGCAACAATTGGACTGCGTCTGTTGAACTTCAAACCCTCACACACACTCATCGAAAACGCCTTAATCGCCATTGCTGACCATCTGTAAACACAAACTACTCAGTAACTCCAACACAGAAACATAACAAATCCAAACACACCAATTCAATATTCAAAAGAAAACTAAATTACTTCGGCTTCTTGTCACCAGCAACTGGCTCAATTCTTAAAAAAAAAAAAAAAAAGTAAGTGCATAAATTAGTTAAACGGTTTAACTAATCCGAACCAAGAACAGATTTTTATCCGAAAGTTAGAATCTTTACGTGGTTGGGAGATTGCAGACAATGGAAAGACGTCGGTTGGAAGCAACAAGATTGAATTTCAGAACCTGTTCATGGGGTTTTCTTGAGGATTTATGTGAGGTTGAAGAAGAGGGTATAGTTGAAACTACAGTCAGACCGCGAGCTGCCATTAAAGTCGAGAAGAATTGAGAATTGAGGGTTTGTGGAAAACCCAATTTTAGTAGAATGGTGTGAGGAAGAAGAAGCCAATCTATCTTGAGTTTGCCGCATTTGTGCTTAAATCGTGTGTATCAGACGATTTTTCTTCAACCAGATAGGATAATGCGGCGGGTTATAAAATTTTGATTACTAAACTGTAATTCCTATGTAGTTAAAAAGTTAAAATAAACAAAAACTCTTTATAAAAATGGTTTTTAGTTGAATAATTTGTTAGATTTAACTACCTTACCAATTTCATAGTAATATAAATAACAAAAGTCTCATAGAATATGGTATTTAAATAACTTATCAATACTATCCAATCAAAACGTGGACTCCCTCCGTCCAATTGAAGATTTTATTATTACCGATTGAGATTTATTTATGGTCAAAGTTCAATTTTGTTGATCGCGAATTAGCGCAAACTGGACAACTGACATGAGATAGAGGAAGTATGTTATTAACGAAATAAGTCCGTTGTAATATGAAAAAATAACAATGTTGAGAACATAGGTGTTTTGATTAATAACATTGATGATCTTTTTGACAATATAAGTTCGTCTCTAGATAAATTATCTAGAGACAGTCTGAGCTCAATAAATAATACTATAATTTAATAGTTTAGTTAAATTTAATACATGTGTTTCAATGTTTTATTTGAAAAAATAAAATAAAAAAATCAATTAACACCTTAAAAATTCGATTCAAAACGATTTAGCACGTCTGATTCAAATTTTAGAGCGTTGTGTCGTAATTCTTGCAAGTTCGTTGAAATGTGCACGGGCCGAACGAAACGTGTTTCGGTTGAAAGACACGCTACCAATCACCCCTCATGTGCGGTCAACCTTGAAATGACACGGCAAAACATAGCAGACCCTGAGCATTCACATTGATATGAAAATCAATCAAGAAACAGGCAATGAAAGCATCATATTAAGCTCATGCTTGTCCATTGCTGACAAAACTAAACTAGAAGGTCTCAACAAGTAAGTGATTATTAACATCAAGATTGTATGTGTACTGGTAATAATTTTCAATATACTGCAATCATGTCACAGATCAGAAATGTACATAACTTGGTCTCATCCTAATATCTCTCTCTATAAATTCGAGCGTATAGATGAATTGGAATTGTGTCGGATAGAAAATTCATCTCTGGATTTCATAAAAGAGGCCATTTTCAAGTAGAAGTATGTATAATTGTACTAGATCAAATTTTTCTCAAACTTTGAGATACAGGTGCAAAAAAAGTCACTGATTGAGTATAACATGGGCTTAAAGAATTCATCTCAAAGGCCTGATTTATAGGTAACATTTGTTGCCGGAATCCACATGTCGCCTTGAACGAACGGGCCAACAGTGAACTTCTTAACCTGAGCAGCATTGAGATTGAGTTTCAAACCCTTCCACTGAACCCTGTTCCTTGTCCCAGCACCTGCCCCATAGTTCTGAAATTCGGCATAGAAGATCGTATTAGGAGCAGATGTACCGATCCAAGGCAGCCAGCCTGATGGACTAATAAAACTGTTCATCACACTGTTAAAGATAATCGTCGTTGAAAAATCCTTCCAGGGCCGACCCAGGAAAGTATTCACCCCGGTCAGGTTTTCCTTGGGCCAAATGGTGCAACTCTGGATTGAGATTCCGGTGTTCATGTTCGGGTCTTTCTTTCCTTGGGCCGTGATGGTGTTCTGTTGGCCTGGCATGGGCCTCCTGGGTAGGATGTTGCAATTTTGGAGTACAACTGCAGCATTTCCAAAGATAAAGTCTACTGTGCCATAAATGTCACATTCGCGGTAAAACTGGCGGTTAGAGTGGGTATAGAGGGTGTCCTGGAATGCATCCATGGTGCAACGGTAGAACACCGAAAAGTCAGCTGTTGACAACAAGGCAACTGCTTGGTGCTTGACTGCGCCTGCTGTGTTGCGGAATCCCATGTCTCTGGCTATGAATCCTTTGCCAAAAACAGCTGCAAAAAATATGACGGAATTAGCAAGTGAATTTGCAATTCTATAAACTCAAATTATAGGTATATATGAACTTACTGAATGTTGCAGACTGGAAAGTTGGAGTTCCATCAACGTTGTTGAGTCTAGCAGAAACGATGGTTGCATCTTTGCCATCACCAACCATCATCACATTCCATTTTGTCTTCTCAACAACTACATTCTCATAGTATACACCCTTCTTCACATAGATCACGTATCGCTTTTTGCTCTTTTCAGGAACATGCTTCAGTGCATCAGAAATTGTCTTATACTTTCCGCTTCCATCTTTAGCCACCACAGCATCAACCTTAATGCTTGCATTTGAATTTTGAATTAGCTTCCCATCTTTTGATGAAAGCCATAGCGGTGGTGCAGGAGTAGCCATCAAACGCCTCTTCCCGATTGAGCCTAATGCGCTAATCGAGTCATCAAACATGCTGATTATAGCAAGACTGTTGCTAGTGTACTCATTCGAGTTCTTAAAAGTTTGATCTAGAACATTGCTTAATGTTCCGTTGGATGCATCTAGCAGTTCGTCGAAACATGTTTCCTGATAAGTCCCTGCGGAACTCAACCATGTTTTTAAATCGTCGAGTGTGTTGGATAGGTTCGTATCTGTTACGGATAACGAACTGTTGAGATGATCCAATGCAAGAGAGAACAGTTCTTGGCAAGCTTCTAGAGCCGCTACTGTTCTCCGATCAGTGACATTTAACTTCTTGAAAAAAGTGTCAGAGGCATTGGAAAGTTCGGCAATGGCAACACGAACAGATAATCTGTACAAATCAAGAGGCTTGACGCTGCCTGATTTCACCAACGGCTCGAGGCTGGTGTAACAAGAGTCGGGATACAATGTGGTACTGCAAACAGCTTTGATCGAAGAAAGGGCTTGATTAGTACCACCAGCACCGGATTTGTTGTCGTTGGTTTGAGTCACTGCAACCACGGTGGCTACAACCACGCAGACGAGAACGAAAGAAGACACGCCAATGATTGTTAGGCGCTTGCGCGTTTTCCTAAGCGCAGTGAGACGTTCTTGCTCGGCTTCATCAAGCTTGCCATAGGGATTGATGTTGGCCATGGCTTGACTTTCTCTTTTTTCTTTTTTTTTGTTGGATTAAATCTGAATGTGATGGCTTGTTTGAAGAGGATGAATGGAGCTGTGTATACATAAGAGGTTGGTAAGTGGGAAGCATGAACAATGATGAAATGGAGATCTGTAAGGCATGGCAAAACTCTAAGTGGTAATCATGTTATGCAAGAAACTTGAGCCTTTTCTTGAATATAATTCTGCGATGAATAGTTATATGATTTGGTAAGGAACTGAAGTCAATAACTCCACCATGTAAGCAGTTTTGGTGCATATAATAATTATATCTCCATGCCAATGTAGAGATATATGCTTTAACTGATTCAAACATAGCTGTATCTAGGGAGGGTTAGAATCTGAGATGTTGAAATAGTCTTTTGGATTAATACATCTGTGAGGGCAGATCTTCAAATTCTTGGTGTATTTCCCTTGGACTAGTCACTCAACTGCGCGTGCCTGTTCCTACAATTTAACGCATACTTAGGGTGTGTTCGCACAGACTTGAACGAGCACTGGGTAGATTGCCCTGCACATTGGCAAGATTCTATCAGAGAATCTCTTTGTATAGATTATCGACGCCAACAAGTTCTTGAAGTTACCAATTTACAATGATCTGCAAGGCTTAGTGTTGCGGTTCTAGTTATGAAATACTGGATTTTTTTTGAGTAATCTAGGTATTGAAGAACATGAGTCCCCACTAGAGAACTGTCTTATCTCTTACTGAAAGGAACAGGTACTAATAAGATAGTGGCAGAACTCAACATGACAAAATTATACAGTCACCAGCTGAACAGATGCATTCTGCTTCTGTTAATATACCAGGTGAATACAGAATCTCAAAATAATTCAGAAAAACATTACAATACGCGAAAGATCACGATGTGTTTTTACCGAGCAATTGGTGATTACGCTGTCTACATTACATTCTAAGCCCTTCTGTAGATTACATGAAAGCATACACATTGATATGGAAATAAATCAAGAAACTGGAAAATAAGGGATCATAGAAAGCTTGTCCATTGCTGGTACTTCAGCTATAAACCAATGGTATCAGTGCCACCAGACCGCATCATCCAAGGGCAACAAGTCTACAACATGTAAGCATTATCTTGGCGGTCAACTGCTCCATCTTAACAGCTCTCCAACTACATAGTATGGAAGCCGGTCATCAACTAAGAAATAGGTCAACAATTCTAGCAGCACCTGCTGTAAAATGATGTCAGATTTTCTTTCGGTGATTATTCACATGATAGTGAAATGGAAAACTATAAAACGGAGGAACAATCAAAGACCTCAGGGGTATAGCAAGTCTCAACTTACATAGAACTTGCTCAGTCTTCATTCTCTGAACCAACGTTGGCTTGAATATTTATTGTGCCAAGCTTCACATTACATACCAAAAGAACATGTAGGATTAAAGTTGCTCATTGGCAGATATGAAGTACAAAGTAGCATACGAATACTTGTACATATGCATGTGCAAATGTTTGTTCCTCTTAGGCAGATACACACATGTAGATACATGCTTGTTTCAGCAATTTGGTAGGGGTATTAGCGAATACAGGTTGAAACCGCAAGGATAAAAAAAGCAGCATGGATAAAACTATGGCTATGGTGCATATATATATTCCAGGATGATAGTTACTATCAGGCAAGTGACACATATTCGAGGCCCGTTTACATGAATTCAAGAAAGAATAATAGTATTATACCTGATTCTGTGATACAGTAAGCTTTCAATGTCTGCACTTGCTCGGAAGCTCACTTCAATATAGCACAGAATTTAAGTTCCATTCTCATGGATACCTGCAAAACTTTAATGAATGCCTTACCTCTGGATGGATAGCTGACACCATACATCATGAAATCCACATGAAATAAGAATTGAGCACCAAATAGTAAAGAATAATTGATGCTGATAACCGTTGTATTCGATAAAAAGAATGAGACGACAAGAAGCTTACAAGTGGAAACGGGATACTATTACAGTATTATTCTTCTGTAAAGAAGATACAAGAGTATACTATGTAGACCTCATTTTAGCCCTAATTGTATCACTTCCCCCGATGTTACGAACTCTACAATGTTGAAGATGAAAACGGGGAAGACATTCTATATCTGAAGAACAGGCGATGTGTCTAATTAGCAAGAAGTGTGAGTCACTCTCAAGACGAACTATTCTGCCGGTCACTGAAGTCTCGTCTTATAATCTCAAATACCAGTTCATTCCATGTATCAACTGGACCTGGCATGCACCAGTGCAAGCAATCCTGTGGCGGTGGTCGGCCATCTGGGCCTCTTTTTGTAATCTTATGTGGATCGGGGCTTCGATATGGACCAGGATGCCCATCATGCCGATATGAAAACATTTCGGTAATGTCCAGTAGTTTCAGGCTGGATTTGTTTGATTTGTTCTTCATGGCACGATTAAAACCTGTCACCTGTTTCTCATGCATTATATTGGTGAACCCATTTTCAACTAATTGACCTTCTAATGCAGGCTTCACTTTTCCAGTGCATGATCCTCCAGTGTTCCAGGCTCCACCCTCATAATGATCTGGAGAAAAGCTACGAACAATGGTAAGACCCGTGTAATTTGGATGTGTGGCCAAAGATGTAAGAATGGTTTCGACGGATACTCCAAAAGCAGCAACATTATCAATCTTCATAGGTACAGATTTGCGTGGCCACCACAATTGTCCTCCTACTATCTCATTGTTCAACATGTAAACAGATTGCTTGGCAAACCAGTGGCCAGAAGAGAGCACAACAACGTCAAATTCACTGATGTACTCCATGAACACCTCATCAGGTTTGTCAAGGTGGAGCTTCACAATACCAGCAGGAGCAGAACCGAATGCCTCGGACGTTTGGTGGACAAGCCAGGAGGACCATATACGAACAATCATTGTAGATGTCGATCTGAAGTAGTAGCGTTGCATTTTTTTGTTACCTCTGTTTTTGGGTTCCTCAACCTAAGATAGGTACACAAACCACAATTAATCTTTGATGCTAAAAATGAAATGATGCTGTAAAATAAAGCAAACATTGGCCACTTGATATTTCAGTAATATAAAAAACAGTTTTTGAGAGTGAATCAATCACTTGGAGTGCTGATAAATATTAGTAGTTCATATTGTCATTTTTTTTACTCGGAATTAAATCTTGGGGGTCTAAGAAGCAGGCAAGTGTGTTGAGACCACGTAAAACAAAAGATGGCTGCCATTTTTAAGAAGGTCTAAAGAGTTTAATAGAGTCAAGTCCTTATCACCATGCAACTGGCTCGCGAACTCATGAAGCATGTATTTAAGGACTAAGGTCATGGCTTTACTATAATGTAAAATAAGTCACTGAAAAAACTCTTCTGGAGAATGTGAAGTATGTCTCCAAATAACTGAAGTTTTGAGAGCAGCACAAGCTCAAATTTAACTACACGTTACCAGATCACGTATCGATGTAACACAATTAATTCACATAAAACATTCTCATTATATATCTATATATCATTCTGTAGCTCTATATGCAGCCATACCTACCGATCCGATCATCTTGTTCTGCAGTACTAGTTATTGCTTGTAACATTATACTTCTAGAGACTTAAAAGCACAAGTAGTTCAAGAATCGCAATCTAATAAGAGGGTCATGTGAATTGTGAAGTTCATAATTTCTATACTACATTTGAAATGGAAGCGTGGAAATAGATGTAATCAAGAAGAGAATCACAAACGATAGACATGTGACCAAATATGTCATTACTTGCAGTACAAGAAAAAGGATTCACAAACCTGCCACAGGATACACAGCATAGATTCCATCTGATTTCTAGCAACTGAATCTCCAATAAAAGCTAATGTTTTGCCTCTCATTATCTCCAAAAACTTCTTCGGATCAAACCTTGGGAGATCGCACTTGGATGGTTTCCACCTCCAGTTCTCATATTCTTTGTCTGGTCTTCCGTTCCCTTGACAATTCTGCATCTGTGTGAGCACAGGACAAGAGTTATTTGTGTACAGTGCTCCAGTTGTATCATAAACCCACTTTCCTTGATAAAGGTCACAACCTGAAACGCAATCAAACTAAGTTTATCATGAAACAAAAATGGAGAAGTTTAACAAACAGAACAGAGTGATTTTATATAATACTGCAGAGTGTAGAAAAAGTAAAGTTGAATAAGACTGTAAAGAGAATGGAAGCTGCCAAAAGATAGTGAGGTTACACTTCAGATTATTGGATGGTTATAAGTTATAACTTAGCAAAGACTTTAAGCGACATATATGGAGAACATGTATCAATTTGACGGACTCAAGTTCAGGCCTTGAATCGACTTGCAGAGGAACTGGATAAATTTTTAGTCATACTTCATAGGGACTAAGATTACAGGTTTAATAATCCATAGGGGAGAATGGATTACAGCATCGAAAATATATATCACCAAAAGTAGTACTACTAGAACTTTTAAGAATGGAGGGACAGAATAGAGTACATTCCGCATTACTTCAAAAGACCACTTGTGACCATTTATTCAATACATCAACCAAGTAGATTTCACCGGATATGTACTAGTATGGCACTACCTATCTTACTGAAACATGCTACAAGGTATCCAGTATCCTAGAAAAGATAAACTATTCCAATCCAGTCTGAGCTATTGATCACCCAAAAACATGTCCAGCTTATCATATTGAAATCAAGCTGGTAGAGAAGATTATAATTACACATTACTGATATGATTAAAAAAAAAAAAGGAGATAATAAAATAATTAAGAAGATATAAAAAGATGACAGAAAGTGAATGGGTGTCTCAAGTTGCAAGTAATATATTACTCGAATCAAAAACATTAGCTTGACTCATGTTTCTAGCATCGGGAGAAGGCTCCTTACTGTTAGAAACTGGTTGTGTACCAGTTTTAGTTGAAGGATCCTTCGATTGAAATGTTGATTCCACTGGAGAACTTTTAGGTCCAACCTCTTGATTCCCAGAATGAGATTCTTTCTCTGCTGGACTCCTAGATTCCACTTGACCCGAATTTTCCAATCCATTCTTGTCCCCATGCTCCTTATGCCTCTCATTTTCACTCACAACTCCCTTACCACCGCTTCTACCAGAATCTTCAGAATTACGACTACTATTCTGAGAAACATTCTCATGTTCCTGGTCCCCGGGACCTGTAACATTCACCTCCACTCCTTCAAATGGGTTGACAATGTGATGTGACTTAGAATCTACAGTACTAGCTGAGGAATCCAAGTCAATCTTTTGCGAACTATCAACGCCATAGAAGTATCCGCGAACTGTGGCACCAAAGGGTTCCGAAACCAAGATCGTCGAAGCAAGAATCAAGAACACAGCAAGACCTCCCACCGAAGCTATAATCGTTGGGAATGACTTGGGATAGGTATTCCTAAACCCTTCCTTACTCGAGACCGTACTCATACCTCCCTATACAAACTCTACAGCACCCAAATATACAACATTTGCAGCAGATTGGAAGCTGACCCAGGTTCCAAAATTCAATCTTTTGATGATTAAATCAACAAGAAGGAGCAGCAAGGACTAAAACAGATCGCCCTCAGAAACTCCTTTGTATCAATCAAGATAATAGCTGGCATAGACACACACAAATTCTTAGAATCTAAATTGGCATTGAAATACAGAATCAAGCTAACAGTAATACTGGAGAATCAATCAAGATTTCCATACAAATTTGAAACAAACTGAATAGATTACAGATGTGTAGGAGAAATCTTAGTTACCTTTACAGAGCGAGTGATGAACTGAATGCTCGAAGCCCAATGTAGTAGTGAGAATTGATGATTATGATGATGATCCGAATTGAACAGAGTGAAGAAATGGAATTTTGGTTAGAAGCTTGAAGCTGATTATTTATGACGTTTTGGATCTCGAAAGAATGATTTGCGACGACAATAATGTCAATGAAAATGTTTTCTTTTAGCAAATATAAGAATAAATGAAATTGTATTATTCTTAATCCTAACCACTTTTAACTTGTTTTTGTTTTAAAAAATTTAGTTGGTTTTATTCAAAACTAGTTCTAACCCGTGGCGATGCCACAACATAGTTAACTTATTCTCCAGATTTAAGGTAGTATGACATAATTATAATTCAAGACTCAAATAAAATAGAAACAATCTATCATTCGATACATTGTATAATATAAAGAAACAATCAAATTGTGAAATTCCAGTCTGCATTGAGAAGAGAAGTGGTCGACTACAAAAAAAAACATATGGAAGATTAGTTAATAAATGAACGCAAAAAAATCAATATGTAATGATTATAAATATATACCTTAGAGAGAGCTAAAAACCTCCTCAGAACTACGTTGGTTGTCAGATCAATTGGATTACCATCCTCATCAAGAGCTAAAACCTTTAGTCCTTTCTTGCTAGTTACTCTCGAGAATGCCACATATAGCTGACCATGACTAAAGACAGGATTTGGAAGATAGAGTCCAACATGAGATAGTGATTGTCCCTGGCTCTTGTTGATTGTCATTGCATAGCAAATTGAAATAGGAAATTGTCTCCGTTGGAATCTAATAGGAAACTTAGTAAGATCGGAAGGTGTTAGTACCATCCGAGGTATGAACACCTTCTTTCCGGCATTGTTTCCATGTATAGTCTTCGCCTCAAGAACATGTTTCCCAATTGCAGTGACAATCAATCTGGTTCCATTACACAACTCTTCTGATTGGTCAATATTCCTGAGGAGCATAATAGGAATGCCAATCTTCAATCGAATAATATGATTTGGTATTCCAGACGCCTTAATAGTGTTTAAAACTCAACGAGTAAACATCTTCTATTTACGATATCATCTTCGTCTGGACATATGGAATCTGAACTCTTGAACTCAACGGCATCTCCAGGTAACATGTCCATGATGTAATCATTAACCCCCTGTACTATCTCATTAGTAGGAGCAAGAATAGCTCTATCCTGGAAGTACCTCCCATCACCAATATGAGATAATAAGCTCGGATACGTGCTCTTAACGATTGGCTCACCATTAGAACGTATCAAAATGTCTTCGGGTAGTTTGAAATCTACCTCACCATCATTTTCACCACCAACTTCACCATCTCCAACTTTCAATAACCATTCAGCAAATTCTCTGATTGTTTCTTTCTCGGTAGGTGACCTGCCAGCCTGATTACAAATATCATGAAGTCAACACTCATGCAACAAAATAAATACTATACATGTTTAACTGCATAAAATAGAATAAACACAAAAATAATTATGATGGGAAGTATGATACCTGTAGGCGCATGTTCTTTGTGAGTTTAAGTACACGACATGAACTCCAAAGCCTTTTAGATGAGCAAAGAGCGTGTACTATATCCTGTCTACTGCCCTTTGGTATGACGGGTAATATTTGTCCAAATCCCACCAATCGACAACCAATCCACCAAACGGCTTGTTCAACTCCCTTCCATCAGGACCTCTCATTATATCACTTAGGCTGCGATCAAGGGCCTCAAAACAGAACTTATTGGTCATGGGTGCTTCATCCCAAATGATCAACTTTGTATTTTTAAGCAGTCCTGTTAGTTCGCTTCCAGGTGTAATTCTACTACAGACGGTAGTCTCATCGACCTGAAGTGGAATACTGAATCTAGAATGGGCTGTGCGACCACCTGGAAGAAGAAGAGAGGCTATGCCACTCGATGCAACTGGTAGAGCAATGTCACGTCTACCACGTAACGCAGAGCATAATGTATTCCATAAATACGTTTTTCCCGTGCCACCATAACCGTATAGGAAGAAAACTCCACCATTACCAGAATCAACAGCATCCATAATAGTATGGTATACAGACCTTTGCTCATCAGTTAGACACGAATATAAACGATTGTGCTGCTCTATCATTTCATCAGCATCATAAGACATCTCTTCAACAATCAAATTGTTCATACCATTATTAATTACTACATTGTCTGGAATAGGCATACCTTCTATACCACTCAAGCTAAATCCATTCCTCGAGAGCAAACCTTCAATCTCAGCAAGAGCGAAATTCTTCAACTGTTCTTCGCTAAGTTCCAGCTCTAAAATTTATAAACAATAAATATTTTTAAGTACAGTGAATAAGAAAACATATTTATAATAGATATACTAAAATGAACAAATTAATGTTTAATGCATACCGGGATTTTTCAATTTTCTTCGCATCATGTACAGAATGTCGTCGCATAGATACTCCCATGAGTTCTCCCATACATGCACGGGCATTGACATACTATCGGACTGAAGTAGAATAGAGAATAAATGTCGAAGGAAACGTCCAGATCCCCAAAAACTGGCTTCCTTTATAGCATAAATATACTCCTTGTTTTTGGTTTTATTCAAAATTTTGGGTCGACGTCACTACTTCTATTATTACACACTTATTTTACTTTTAGGCTTTATTTGGTTTGAGGGAAATGAGGTAAAAGAAAAAAAATAGGGGAAAATAAGATTTTCCTGAAAAAATGTGAGGCAAAAACAACTTTCCTTATTTTGTGGAGACATATGTATTTTGTAAAGATTTTAATGAATTTTCCAGGATTTCCTGATAACTACTAAATGGTGGAAAATAATATTTTTTCCTATTTTTTTTCTTTTCCCCTATTTTCTTCCAAACCAAATGAAGCCTTAAGTAGTTATTTTTATAATGAAAATAGCATATATTATCTTCATTTGGTTTGAGGGAAAATGGAGTAAAAGAGAAAAAATAGAGGATTTTCCTCGAAAATGTGAGGAAAAAACAACTTTTCTTATTTAATGGAGATATACATGTTCGATATAGATTTTTATAAATTTTCCCAAGAATTTTCTCAGAACTACCAAATGGTGGAAAATAATATTTTCTCTTATTTTTTTTTCTTTTCCCTCATTTTCCATCAAACCAAATGAAGCCTTAGATTTGTGTAAATATGTGACTGTTTTATGCCACATCAATCTGATAATTGAAAAAAGAGTTGAGAGGGTTTCATAAAAAATGATCTTTAGATAATTGAGTAAGTCTATGGAGAGACGATGTAAATGTTGTAGAAAGATCAAAAAAGACGGACAAACATTACAATTATAACTGAAAACATTACAGTTTTTATTACGAATATACATTACATAAAAAGTGATATAAAATATTCACTCATAAAACATTATTGATATTGTTTAAAGCATTATCAATCCGTCTTTCAGGTCTATCACTAATACACGTCTCTTTCAATCTCTTTCAAGACTTTGTGAAAATTAAAAAGAATAAAAAAACAGATTTTGTAGTCTCTTTCTTTTACATCAAAAGCAGTTTGTAATCTCATATTTCTAGTTATTCTATTTGATGTTTTGTTTAAACTTCCTGATTACCTTCTCAATGAATTCTATTATTTCTAAATTCTGGTGGAGGAGATGGATAAAGATAAAATTTATTGGGTAAGATGGGATGCTTTATGTGAAAGTAAAAGGATGAAGGAATGGGTTTTCGAGATCTGCGATCCTTTAATATGGTTATGCTTGGGAAACAAATTTGGTGTATTATACATTATCCTGACTCCCTTCTTAGTAGGATTTTTAAAGCTAAATATTTTCCTTCCTGTGATGTTCTTGAGGCAACCCCTAAATCTAATGCTTCTTTTACTTGGAAGAGCATATTTAGTACTTTGAGTATGGTTCGTGAGGGTGTTAGATGGAGAGTTGGGAATGGACATAACATAGATGTTTGGTCTGATAACTGGTTGCCTAGAGATTCTAGTCTTCGTCCTTTCACGCCGGATTTATATGGATTTGGTTCTATTGCTGTTAGTAGTCTTATTGATCAGTCTACTGGTGGATGGGATTTTAATGTAGTTAATTCTCTGTTTTGGGATGATGATAGAGATACAATTCTGCGTATTCCTTTGGCTGGAACCAATGTTAATGATGTGCGGGTGTGGCATTTCTCTAAGTTTGGTATTTATTCTGTGCGTTCTGCTTATTATCTAATTCGGAGAAATAAGGTTACTCATATGCAGCAGCGCTTTGGAAGTTCTAGCACTACTCTCTGCCATAATTGGAGTTTTGTTTGGAGAATGGACTTGCCTAACAAAATTAAAGTGTTTCTCTGGCGTGTTTTATGGAAGATGAAAGAGGAGAGCAACTAGTTTATGAAGGAAGAAACTGGAGAGCGACTAGGGTTTCTTTTGGGAAAAGGCTTGAAATGAAATTTGGGTATGAAGGATTGCCAAAGTCAGAAGGAAAAGATGCTATCATTGTTATAGTAGACAGATTCACCAAGTATAGCCATTTTGTGGCACTCACTCATCCATTTATTGCTGAATCTATTGCTAAGATCTTTATTGATATTGTTTATAAATTTCATGGTATGCCTACTAACATTGATTCAGGCATGGACAAGATCTTTACTAGCATCTTCTGGAGAGAATTCTTTAAGATTGTGGGGGTACATAATTGCATTTCTCTACTGCATATTACCCATAATCAGATGGGCAGACTGAAAGGGTAAATCAGTGCCTGGAGAATTATTTGAGGTGTATGGTGAGTCAAAGACCACACAGGTGGAGCAAGTGGCTATTTGCCAGTGACCACTCAAGAGTTGTTCCTTAAAGTAACCCCATATCAATCTTTGTATGGTGTTGTTCCTTCACAATTTGCTGCAGGTCCCTATTTGCTAGTGACCACTCAAGAGCTGCAATAATGGCAAGCAGAGAGAAACAAAATGACTTATCTACTCAAGCAAAACCTAACTGAGGTACAAGCTAGGATGAAACTGTACAGTGATCAACACAGAACTGAAAGAAACTTTGAAGTTGGTGATGAAGTGTACTTAAAACTGCAACCATACAGACAAACTTCACTAGCTCTGGGGAAGAACATGAAGTTGACAGCTAAATACTATGGTCCATATCCAGTGATTCAAAAGATAGGAGCAGTAGCATACATACTTCAACTACCAACCAGTTCCACAATTCATCTAGTGTTTCGTGTTTCTTTACTTAAAAAGAAAATCAGTTCTAAACATATACCTTCTAATGTGCTTCCTACTACTGACAGTCATGGTGTGTTTAACGTTTATCCCTTGCAGGTTTGAAAGAGGCGCATGGTACCTATGAATCACAAAGCTGTTACATAATTGCTCATCCAGTGGACAAACTCTGGGCCTACTGAGGCAATGTGGGAAGATTATGACTACCTAGCCAAAACATTCCCAGAATTCGATTCAGAGGGACCTGAATCCACCCAAGGATAGGGGAATGTTGTATCCACAGCCCTCAAAGATACTGCATATGGCAATGTGAAGAAGATAAAGATCAGAATCAAGGCGCGCAATTTGAATTCAACAGAGCCAAACGATGTCGTTAAGGATTTGGGGGAAACCCTACAGACGCTCACGCTCTCAGATGTTCTAGTCCATGCAAGAAGTCCAGTTCGTTTAAATTCGTCTTAAGTCAATAACAGAGAAGTTTCCAGAAATGATCCCAGTCGTTGATTCCTTAACGGCCTGATCTGATCTGACGGCTCCTGAAGCAGTACGATGCCATGTTTTTCAAATAGACTAGGGACAGTTCAATGTATATGTAATTCAGGATTATTCTCTGATTTGTCGTATTTTCCTATTTTCCGTACTGATTTAGCCGTTGTCAGGCTTTAGTATTTCATATTAATAGTTGTAATCGCAGTTCTTAGTGATCATCTAATGGGAATTGTTCTAGTTTTAGTAACTTCTCTCTCAACTTCATCTCTTATCCTCCATTTCGTCTAAATCTTCCTCCTTTTCACTCTAGCCTCACTGATAATCTGTCATAATAGCGAAGGGACGTAACAGATAAAAGCAAAGAAAATAAAGAAACGCATCAATGTACAAAGAAAGAACATGAAGAAAGAAAAGGAAAACGAGGTAGGTCGTGTTGTGCCAGGTAGAACCGGTTTTACTTATACCTTAGGGTGTGATTGGTAGGAGATGCGTGTGTTTTTAAGTCAATCATTATTTTTACACGTGTTTTGGCCCGGTGTAAAAATGTGTGTGTTGACCAGTTTTCGCGTTGCTTGTTAGCCTGTTTGTAGTTGTAAAAAGGTGTGTGTTTTTTTAAAACTCACTGCTTGGTACAAAAGATGGTTTTACGTTTACAAATTGACAACTTCACCATTACAATAAAAACTCCATAGATGAATACTCCATAAAGGAATAAATTCCTTATAGTAATAAAAAATTTCGGTCCCAACTTGGGACCAGTTATAAATAAGAATAAGCTCCACATTGTAATATTTCATAACTTTTTCAGGTCCCGTCTTAAGTAGTTATACTCCCCTATAATAATAAGTGACATAATATTCGATAAAAATAATTATAAACATGTATTTTTTCATTGCATGAAGTTTATGATTTAAAATGCTTATTTAAAGCTGTCTATGATACTGACTTAAAACACATCTTTTACCTTATTTGCATTAGTAGATGATGTATATGCGAACCTTCTTGTTGCACCAAAACTTCGTTAACTTGTCAAGTAGGTTTGAAGATTTTTGACATTAAATTTTGGCTACTTTTGTGCTATCGTCTTCCAGATTATCCACTCCAATTCTTATCTAATTGATGTGATAATTTCGTATTAAGTTAAAACATCCACAATTTATTATCCTCGCTTCTTGTCTAATAAATATTTTTACTTATTTGTTAATATTTTATATATTTTTCAAGAAATATAACATTATTGTTATGCATGTGGATTTTATTTACAAAAAATATATTTTTACCACAAAACTCTAGTTAGGAATAAACTCTCTATAGGAATATTTTTTTCGGTTCCGACAATATGACTGTATAGAGTTTTTACTGTACATTTTACAATGCTTGGTATTGTCTTCAATACATGTAAATTTTTTGTTCACCTTTCCTTCCAAATGTGCATTTTTTGTTTAAATATCCCTCCAAATTTTGCACAAACAACCTACCAAAAAAGGTTTTCCCTCCAATTTTTTTTTTTTAACTATCTTTTGAATCCCCTTTTTTTTTTTTTTTTTTACAATTGAACTAGTAAAATAGTCCTTTTATTGTTAAAATATAAAGGAGATAAAGTTTCCCCTATACTTTGGTTTGGTAAGAGCAAGTAGATGTGGTTTGTGGAAGCAATTGGCCGTACTTATTTACATCAGTTCAACTTCATTACTCATAACTAAAAGGTTTAGTGATGATTCGAAAGCTAATTTTAATAAGAATGTTAATTTAGGTGGATTATATCAACAAACATCCCTTTCATTAATAGTGGTAGACTAATACAACTGGAGCAGGAAAAATTACGACTGAGTAGGTTTAGTTTCCTCTAATGGAACAATGAAGCATGGCTTAAAATTTTGGTATCGGTTCTCATCTCGGATTTTAAATTTTCCGAACGTGCTTCGGAAAGTCATAAAAAAATATAATAAACTACATTAAATAAGCAATACATATTACATGGACCTTAAATACAACTTTATGTTCTAACACCATAAAAAAAAAAAAAATTCCCATCTACTTCCTAAGTCGAAGAATTAGAGTTAGAAAGAGCAGAAGCTACCTACCAGGGATCACCTACAAAGTTATGTGAGGAAGAAAGAGCAAAAAAACCATTGGGGTTGAAAACCCATAACTCTTCAATCAGAATGAGAAAAGAAGAAAAAACAATTTCGCAAATAGACAAGGCTCAAGAAAGAGCATTTAAAAGTCCAAAGTCTTTTGTGAATAGAAGAGGAAAAACCATGCCGACTTCAGATGCGGTCTCCAAGTTATCTGTTGGCCTTTTTCGATAAATAATACGTAATTCAAAGATATACGAATATATATATATATATATATATATATATATATATATATATATATATAGATATATATATATATAGATATATATATATATATATATATATATATATATATATATATATATATATATATATATATATAAATATAGTGAAACAAACCGCCTTCAACAACATATTCCTTAAAGCAAATACGCCCTCTCACCTAAGGTGCTTGAGACGTCGAGCGTTTGCCTTCCATAATACAACGATTAACTAAAACTACTAGCCGCATAAGCTAGCAATTTTCAGCGAACTGAAATGGATGCTCGGTTTATGCGAAATTAGGGAAGGAGAAAGAACATTGAGAAGAAGATGAGAAAAGCTAATTTTGTGGGTCTCTCCTTACTGATTCTGAGACATTCAGGAACAAAGGTAACAGTTGCATCTGATTAATTTTGTAACAGCCAGCAACAAATGCCAGATTTAATTACAAAATCAAATTTGAGATAATGCAGCAACAAATGTTGTAACACCTTAGCTAGCAGTTACAAAACATGAATTTAAAACAATGTTTCTGGAAGGATCAGACCGTGAGCAAAACGTTGGCTCATGCAGCTGGCATGTGCCTATTTCGTCCGACATTCGTGTATGCGCGCATACGCCGCTTTCCTAAGTCCCACTAGTTTCAAAGACAATCTGGTCAGATTTGCACTTGCCATTGTCTTGCGTAGAGAGTCTTCCATAACCTTACCATCACACTTGAACAAGTACGTAGTATTGCATGATAGGTTATTAAAGAATAGAGCTAAAGATTTTGTGTTGTGTTTTTCATCAACCACGTAGAAGTATATATATACAAAGTAGTAGACAAAATCCTAATCAATAAAGAACTAGTATATGTGTAATTCTAATTCTAATTGGCATAGGTATGAGGAAACATAATCCTAATCTATATAGGTCCACTTCACTCCCCCTCAAGTTGGTGCGTGAAGATCTCGAACGCCCATCTTGCCCATAAGAAACTGCATGTTATCTGCCCCGAGAGCTTTCGTAAAAACATCTGCGATCTGGTTCTTACTGTCAATATAGGATGGAATGATTTCGTGAGACTCAACTCGTTCACTGACGAAATAACAATCCATTTCCACATGCTTTGTTCGTTTATGGAAAACGGGATTGTTTGCAATGTGTCGAGCAGCTGATTGTCACAAAATAGTGGAGTTGCGCAGTCTTGTACTGCTTCCAAATCAGATAACAACCAACGAAGCCAAATTACTTCACTGACAGTCGTTGCCATGGCTCGATACTCGGCTTCGGCAGAAGAGCGAGAGACGACAGATTGTTTCTTTGTTCGCCAAGATATCGGTGCTCCTCATAAAAGTATAATATAACCTGTCCTCGAACGACGTGTTAGCTGACATCTAGCCCAATCTGCATCACAATATGCCGTAAGATGCAGACCTCCCCCTGTCGGTAGGAAAATTCCTTGACCAGCTGTTCCTTTGAGATATCGCAAAATGCAAATGACAGCCTCCATATGTGCTTCGCAAGGATCAGAGGTGAATTGGCTAAGAAAGTTGATGGCATAAGTAATATCCGGACGAGTCACCTGTAAGTACAGTAGTCGGCCAAGGAGTCTCTGATATTGGCCTGCATCCACTTTCTTGCTTTGTTTTTCTTTTCCTAGACGCAGATTTTGCGCCATTGGAATTTTACTCGGTCGACAACCTAGCATTCCACTCTCCTTAAGAATATCCAATGTGTATTTTCTTTGACTAAGTACTAGTCCATCTTCAGTGCGAGCTACTTCAATACCGACAAAATCTTTTAATGGGCCCAAATCCTTGATGCTAAACTGATTGTCATTTTCTTCACTCATATCCACCAATTCAAATGGAAATTTGTTTTCAAAAAATTGAACATCTCTAGAGGTGTAAATTTTCTTATCGTGTAGATCAAAGACACGATAACCCTTCTGCCCACTAGGATAACCTACAAATATGCAAGGGCGTCCTCTCTCCCTGAACTTATTTCCCCCTTTCTTGTTATCCCGGGCATAGACGAGGCAGCCAAAAACTCTAAGGTGATCATAAGATGCTTTCTTTCCAAACAATATTTCAAATGGAGTTTTATGATCAATTGCTCTAGAGGGAATGCGGTTTATTATGTAGGTGGCTGTCAAAACACACTCTCCCCAAAATTTGATAGGTAAATGGGCTTGAAACCTTAGGGCTCTAGCAATTTCAAGAATGTCTCTGTGTTTTCTCTCCACTACTCCATTTTGTTGAGGAGTATCTGTGCAAGATGTCTCCAAAAGCATTCCATTTTCTACATAATAGTTCATCATGTAGGCAGATTGAAATTCCAAACCATTATCACTGGGATTCTTTTAACTTTGGTTCCGAATTGAGTATTAGCAAAAACTGGTCAAGCAAACTCCTACTTCAGATTTGTACTTTAAAAGAAAAACCTAAACAGCACGACTAAAATCATCAACAATTGTTAAGACATAATGAGCTCCTGAGAAAGAGGGCACTCGGTATGCACCCCATATATCGCAATGTATGAGTTCAAAACATGACGATGTCTCAATAAAAGTATCTCCAAAAGGATTTCTGGTCTGCTTAGCCTTCAAGCAGGAATTACAAGGATCATCATTATTTTTAAGAACTTTTCCCAAGAACTCGAGGTGTTGAAGCCGCCTGTGAGAAGCATGACCCAATCTTCGATGCCAAGTATCTGAATCAACGGAAACCGACATAGCTATTACTTCCTTCTGCACAACCGGCTCCAAACAATATAGACCACCGCTACACTTGCCCACGCCAATCAGGTTCCTCGAGCGTAAGTCCTGCGTTATGCAAAAGTCAGGAGAGAAGGTTATTGTGCATCCAAGATCCTTTGTTAACCGGCTATCCGACAATAAGTTACATTTAAAATCTGGGATATTCAAAACATGACCAAGTGTGATGCCATTTGGTAACCGAGTACTACCAAAACCTTTTACGGGTATACTATCACCGTTGGGAATTTTTACTGGTAACCCCATCTTATGAGGTTTTAAATTATCCAGGATGCCTCTATTGCATGTAATATGCTATGTTGCACCTGAATCAATTATCCAAGATTTATTGAAGTTTTCCTTACCAGCCATGTTTGCAACCGAGTCATTCTGATTTACCGTAGTAATTTCTTGTTCTCCACTGTATTGTTTTAGTAACCGAGCATATTGTTCGTGATTTAGCCCAGGTATTGGGCTTGAGCCCAATCCAACTGCTGCTGCGTGTGGGTAATGTTGGGCTTGATTTCTTCTTTCACCATCACGACCTATGGATCTCTCAGCTCTATTTCCTCGTTGTTCTCCTCCCTTGCGATCATTCACTGTCGATCGATCTCCACCTTGTCGTCGTGATTTCTGCCTATCTTCCCACCATTCCGGATAGCCAATGATCTCGAAGCAACCTTCCATTGAGTGTCCAGGCTTTCCGCAGTGCTTACAAGTTCTTGTTCCGTCTCGTTTGGAATCCCACTTCCGATTTCCTGTGATTGCACAAGTGCTGTTGCCTCAAGATTAGGCTTACGGGCAATTGTAATATGTTTTTGTTGCTCATCCTCCGATACTAAGTGGTACGCAGATCCCAAAGAAGGTGCCGGCTTCATACTCAAGATTTGGGTCTTGATGGTTGAAAAGATGTCATCCAAACCCATCAGGAATTCATACATGTGTTCTTTCTCTCTTGCTTCTACTAATCTTTTTGATAAATCACATTCGCATTTACCACATGTGCATCTTGGTGTAGGACATGTTGATTGTAATTCGTCCCAAATTCCTCTGAGTTTCGTGTAGTATGAAGAAACCGACATCTTTTCCTGTCGCGTCATGGTCAAGGTTCTCTTTAATTCATATGCTCTCGGTGCACTTTCTTTTCCAAAGCGTTCCTCCAGATCCTTCCAGATTTCTGCGGAGGTTTTTGCGTATTTGACGCTGGTTCTAATCTCCTTTTCCATTGCGGTGGTCAGCCATCCTTTTATCATAGCGTCGCAGCGCAACCAAAGCGTTAGAGTTTGATCATCCTTCGGTTTGGGAATAGATCCATCCACGAATCCAATTTTGTTCTTTGCGAACAAGAAGTTTTGCATCTCTTGTGCCCAATCTGCGTAGTTACCATCGTTTAGCGTTTCATTGACGTGCATTTGCCTAGCATAATCGGAAGCGTGCAAGTAGTACGGAGACATGTGATCAATTGGCTTGGATGTTGCTGATTCGTCGAAACCGCTATTTGTCATGGTTGATTGTTTTATGTGATATCAAATCGACTATTTGGTATTCTGATAGGTAGGTAGCTCGTCCTTTTGTTGTGGAGAAAATAGAATTGTTGATTTGTGGGTTAGGCAGAGGAGCTAGATTTATTGTTTCGTAACCTGCTCTGGCGCCATAAAGAATAGAGCTAAAGGTCATGTGTTGTGTTTTTCATCAACCACGTAGAAGTATATATATACAAAGTAGTAGACAAAATCCTAATCAATAAAGAACTAGTATATGTGTAATTCTAATTCTAATTGCATAGGTATGAGGAAACATAATCCCAATCTATATAGGTCTCACTTCAGTTATAAACTAGTGAAACCTTTTGTTATTTCTCAATGTGGAACAACCTCACTTATCCTTCCAACTTTTAGCAACTATTCCTTACTAACCCAAGGTCCGTAGAATATATCAAATCCGAGCTCTCACTTAGTAGCTTATGACTATATATTTAGTTTTCTGTTTTTAATTTAAAGGCAAAATAATTCTAAAATCTTCAACAAATTAACATGGTAGTCTGCCATCCTCCATCCATGACGCTTCAACTTAATTCCACAACATGATCCATCAGCAAATATTTGTTGAATGAGACTATGTCAATAACCACACGATGTTTATAATCGCGGGCAACACATATATGTTGATCAACTATTTCAACAATCAAAGTAATCCAATAACAAATTTAAGAATATTTTGTTCTAACTTGATCTCAAGACACTGAAGACTTTTACAGTAAATATCCGCAATCTTCTTCTAGTACTTGTACTACAATTAGCAGCAAACAAATAGTTAGAAGAACTGAATCACAAGAGGGCAATGTGATGAAATATGCAGATGCTTCTTCATGAAATCATTGTATTATGTCAAAAACAAAACCAATGCAGTGACACATGAAAACTGCTGATAACAAGATTGCAGAGAAAGAGAAATCATCATATTAAGTAAACCTACTAGCCACTAGAACATATAATGTGTCTCACTCTTTCTAGATTACATGGTAGATACTTTTTACCACAACTGTTCTCTTATTTGGAAGAATGAAACTTTGGTTTTGGAAGACACATATTATGGAGCAAACAATTTAACTCTCTGGTCCAATTAGATCAAATGAAACCAGTATATGCGGGCTCTTCTCATAGCTCTATCATTGTAGTTCTGCTTTTTGTAGAGATGATCATTTGTGCAATCTTATCAAATTTTCTTGTGTAAGTTTCTACTATCAAGTCCTCTGAGTACTTCATGTTTGCAAGCTACAGGTAAAAAAAGTGCCCAAACTTGAGTGTTGAAATATGATAAACAAGTCCAAGATGCACAAGAGAAATTCTTATTACTCATGCTACTTCTTGTTCTGCTGAAAATATGCCAAGGTAATTCCGCAAGTGTCAACACCAATAAGTTTGTTTTATATCAATAAATATATACAGTTAGTATAAGTAATTCACTAGAATATCACCCAAAAGAAGTGCTGAAACATTCTGTAGCTATCAAGTACCAACAATTCTACCCATTATTACTATACATCCATGTCCATTATACAGCAACAACAACCAAGAGTTGTTACTTCTTTTGATTGAGTTTGTGACTGTATTGCGTTATTCTTCATTTTGGAATTGCTGATATTCTACTTGGTTGAAATGTTTTTTTATGTATCCTGATTTTGATTGCTAAAATAAATAGAGAATGGTTGGTTCTTTTTAAGTATTCTCATTTTTACAGGCTATGATCTTGGATGGAAGAATTATAGTTGTTCTTTTTCTTTGATTTGGTGTATCAAGTCGTAAACTTATAATTGTCCAGTAACAGTTATTGGGATTTCCGTAATTGTATAGATGAATTAGACTGCTATATATAGATTAATGCAATACAGAAGAGACTCCAGATTACTTTTGAACCAAACATGCAACTCATGAAAGGCATAAGCTTTACTAATACTGCCTTTTCAGTTTCTACATTCACTTCCATCTCCAATTTTTGTTTTTATATCCAGATTTCAGTGATCTTCATCTCTATAATATTAATAAACAGCACATTGCTATCTATCTCTGGTCTACACTTCTTAGTCTCTGACATCTGTAGGTAGCTCTGTAAGAAGGCATTATTTTTTTGTGTTATAGAAGGCAACTGTATCTCCTGTTTTAAACTTTCTTGGTTTCTCAGGATAGGTGCATCAAGCAGAGATTTCTTAGTCTCTGACATCTGTAGGTAGCTGTTGCCAAGCATAATTTTTGAAGTGTTATAGAAGGCATTATAGTTGATACTTGAAAACTTGGAGAATGATGGTGAAATTTCAGTCATCAGTATTCTGCATTCTGGGATCGAAATTTCAGTTATAGAGCTGGATCGTCATATTCTTTTTGAAGTATATAAGTATGTGTTTGTTCAGCTCTTTAGTTTCAGTTCATCTGTTTTATAAGTTATTAAAAACAAAAACTCTATGCATTTAGTCATTCCTTTCTCTCTAAGAATCTCTTGAGCTTCCTTACTGCTCTTCTTGCATATATGCAGAGTTGTTTATGTCGTTTGGATCAAAGAAGCGCATTAGTACTTCAAAAACTGACCTGGGGCATTACTATGGGTCTAACTGGTAAAAATGTTCCCAAAACAGGTATGATGATAACTAGATGAAAGGGTCTGCTCCCTTATTTGGTGTGTTTGATGTGCAAACATATACTTTCTCTCTTTTTATCCTCTTGCAGAAAACTACTGTGCAATGTGCACAGGTGTGATGATGTTTGAATGCTACACTATGTTCCATGTTTCATTTCTATGCAAGTCATTTACATCTCATTGTAACCACTGCAAACAAATATGAGAGCTGCAAAGCATAGAGCTTATCTTCGGCAAGTAAATCTCCGTGAATAAGAAATAATAGTGAAATTTGTTCATGCATCCACTTTTACGAAATATGCATCATGTTCCTCTTTAATGTACAGTTCTATGATTGTTGTGTGATCATTCTTGTGTATAGTAGGTTTTTGGTTGTTTCCATATATGTGTACGGACTTCTTGATACATGTATTATGCACTCTTACAGATGCTTAGTATGAAAGCTCCAGAAAATGATTTCTGCAATTTGGGGACCTTAAAATGCTTAAAATTGCATGTGAATTTAGAAATGTATGTAAATTTCTTGACTGTTAATTATAGGCATGCTATGTAGATGTGATTTTGATTTAAAAACAAATTTGGTGAATGAGAATCATTAAGAAATATTCCACCTCTTTCTTATGCTTTCAGTTAGCCCGCAAAGTGTTTTTTTTTTCCTTTCAAAATTCTTCAGACGCACTTCCCTAACAAAATCAAGTTAAAACTGCTTTGATATCTTTAATCCCCAAACCGTCCACCTCCTTTGGCTCGGAAACTAGTATGTTATATAATTTTTATGGAAAATCTCTTTAATTGTCATGATGATTTTTCGAGACATAATTTATGAGTAATTTGTGATGAAAGTTCATAATTTATAGTAGTACAGTATAAGTATTTTTGTTGGGACCAAAGTAGAAGAAAAAAAGATAGTAGTGGTTCATTGTGCACATTAATAATTAAAATTAGGGATCTTTTAATATTGAAACCCCAAGTCAAAGCATTTGTAGCCGAGTGGCAAGTTGAGACACCCCATACCTAAGAGGTCACGGGTTTGATACCTAATTTTTTTTCAAATTTTATTATTTTCATTAAATGTAAAAAGACTGAAATGCTCATTAAATAATAAATTTAGAAAATAAATTACTTTTAGGATGGGCCGGGCCATTGTAATAGGGCTCCCATACCCCCCTCCCCCTCATATTTTTGGCCCAGCCCGGCTCAGTCACCGACCCGGCTCGGTATTTTTAGCCCAGTCCAGTCAGAAATTTAAGCCCGCCCGTAAGGATCACCACCTCCACCTGGGCCTCTCGCACAGCCCGCAGTTGTGTTTTTTTCCTTTCAAAATTCTTGAGACCCACTTCCCTAACAAAATCAAGTTAAAACTTCTCTAATATCTTTAATCCCCAAACCATCCACCTCCTTTGGCTCACAAACTTGTTATATAGTTTTTATGGAAAATCTATTTAATTGTCACGATGATTTTTCGAGACATAATTTATGAATAATTTGTGATGAAAGTTCATAATTTATAGTAGTGGTGGTGCATTGCGCAAATCAATAATTAAAATCTATGTTTTAAAATTCGGCTCTGACCGGCCGGTCGGACCGCTAAACCGGCATTGAACGGCCTAAATAGGGCTAAAAACCGGCCTTAAGCGGTTGCCCCCAAAATCGGGTTTGGCCGGTGACCCGGAACCGGGTTGGGCCGGGTTTTTATTTTTTTTTGCAGCTAAACCCCGTCACGTGCGAATTTAGGAAGAAAAGTATTAAATAAAATATATTTAATTTATATAGTCCAAGAATAAAAAATATAAACAAAAAAAAAAAATTTTTTTTTTTCTTCTAATCAGTCGTGAAGTGCGGAGCTTTTTTTTTTTAAATTAAGGTGTGCTTTTTTAAAAAACTCCAAAAAATCTTAAAATCCCTTCCATTGAGAGTAACTAGTTAATTGTTATGTATATTTTGAGTTTTCCATTAGGTTTACACTTTATAATGCAAATCAAACATAAAATTCATATTTGTTCTATTTATTAGTTATTCATTTGTTGGTCATTATATATATATATATATATATATATATATTAAAATGACATCATACCGGTCCGACCCGGTTAAACCTTTTTTGGAGGGTGACCGGCTCAACCTTCGATTCCGACTTTTAAAACATAGATTAAAATTAGGGCATCTTTAAATATTGAAACCCTAGTAGTTACTACAATTCATCGCCCACCTCTGTACTCTTTTTTGCTACTCTTCCTTGCGGCATTTTGTTGATTCAAGAAAATCAGTCCATCTTTTCAGGGTTTTCTTCCTTCTTTTTTCATCTATCATTCATTCATAAATGGGTATTGCTTCTGCTCTTGTTCGCAGATCTGCTACTAGCTGTTCCAGTAGTGGCTACTTGTTTCGCAACAAATCACTTCGTCTTCTCTACTTTTCTACAGCATCTACCAACAAACCAGCTCCAAACACTAGTCCTTCGTTTCCTCAAGAGTTCTTCATTGAGAAATACCAATTCTCTCCTGAAATTGCTTCCAAAGCTGCCTCCTTTTCTGCTCGTTCCAAAAACCCCCAAAATGCTGACTTGCTACTTTCTTTCCTTCAAGGCAATGGCTTTTCCCATTCTCATTTGGAGAGAATCGTTAGGCATTACCCTAATTTTCTTTCTTCTTGTGTTGAGACGAATATTGCACCAAAGTTTAAGATTTTCGAGGATTTGGGTCTCTCTGCAGGTGAGGCTGCTCGGGTAGTCGCACGTGATTTCCGGATTCTGCGTTGTGGAACTAACAGGACCATCCGCTCGCTGTCTGTGCTGAAGGGACTGTTGGGATCGAATGATCTTGTTATCAAACTTGTCAAGAGACATCCCAGCTTGTTTTATTCAAATCCAGAGAAGACTATTTTACCAAATATTCAATTCCTCAAGAGCTGTGGCCTACAAATTCAACAGATTAATACCATGCTCTATATTCATCCTAGTTTTTTATTCATAAGTCCGGAGAATATGAGAAGATGCGTTCAAAAGGCTGATGAGATGGGTGTTCAGAGGACGTCCCGAATGTTCATTTATGCTGTTGAAGCTGTTGGTGGGATGTCTGATGAGACATTGGAGATTAAACTGAAGAGCTTTCGGGATTTGGGCTTCTCTGAAGATGACATTTTTAGACTGTTTAGGACTTATCCTGTGATTGTTGCTGTGTCCATGCGGAGGATAAATGAGGTAAAAGAGGTTCTGCTGGAAACCGGGAAGTATGATATGTCTTGTATTATTAAGAACCCTCTATCACTCGCGTATAGTGTTGAAAAGAGGTATAGACCACGACTGCAAGTTTTGAAGGTGTTGGAAAGGAAGAGTCTAATTACTAAATGGCCCGGTCTTTCAACGCTTGCCAACATGACAGACAAGTCGTTCTTTGAAAGATTTGTTGCTCCTAATATAAATGAAGTAGGCGAGGAGTTCACAGCAAAGCCGGCTGCCAGTGGCAAAGTATAGATCGAAACTGCTTGGACCGAATTGAGATGATATGTTGGCTTTGACATTTGTTTGAGCTCCCAGCTGGTTTGGCCTTTAGGTGATATAGCAGCTTGTGTAATTGAGCTCTTATTTTGATGCCTTATTCTTAAACCATTAATGTGATCAGCTCTTTATGTGATTTGTTTCTGTGTTTCTCAGATAAACTAAATATCATCCTTGAAACTGTATGTCATGTAGACATGTATTGACTATGTCTTGCTACTAACATTTTCAGGTGACTCGATATTGTAAAAACTACAGGAGTACTGCATTTATATCAATGTTTTCTTTCTGTTTACTTGTTGGATATGAATCGGTGTTGGATAACTGATATATTAACTGAGTGCTTGGCATGCAGAAGCTTGCTGAATATATATATATATGTGTTGATTGATACATAAACTTTACCAACATGCACTCACCAATACTATTTGGTTTAAGTGCAACTCTTTAAATAGTATGCTCTAATCCTTGTAGGCGACACTGCATGAGAACTAGAGTTCCGACTCTAGACAGTTTTTGAGTTTTTTCGAGTATTTAGTTTATGAGCACACTGGATTTCGCTGTGTATTAAGCAAAAATAGGAAACTCTTCGATTGTTCTCATTTGTTTTGCATAAACGTTTGTTAGCATCGTTGGTTGACGACTTTCCTTCTTTCTTCATTCATCTTAAATGGCTGCTGCACTTGATAACAGATCTGCTACTATATGCAGTATTTGTTGTATGACTATGACCTACTTGTTTTGTATCTGCAAACCCCCTTCACCTGCTCTACTTTTCTACTAAAAAACCACCTTTAAACATGATTGCTCCTTCGTTTTTTGCCTACCCCTATGATCAACAGAGTAAAAATGCATTCACTAAACTAACTGTTGTATTCCCAGTTTTCTTATTGATCCATCACCGAAGCAGCTAATTAGTCTTCCTGTTCGTGATGCCTGAGATATCAGAAACCTCATTTCAAAAACAGAATAGTTCTGCAGTTATTTGCCCCCATCAATATCACTTTCTATCCTCCAATTAGTCTTCATTTCGTTCACTTTTTTTGGTCCTGATGCCTGATCCTTACCTCCAAAATAGTACCCCCAATGTTAACTTGTATTTCCGAAAATTATCTTTTTACAGCCATATGCTTTAGAGAATGTTCCATGTTGCTACTGCTGCTATGTTGGTTCTATCCACATTGCCCCTCAATTGCATTCTCGCTTTTTTCAATAGGCCCTGTATGCACCTCGTGGAGCTAACACGATCATCCACATGTATACGGAAGGGCTTACAATGTATAGTGCAATTACGAATTGCACAGTTAAAAGTTATCTTGATCTTTCGTTTGTAGTACTAGTATACTTCTGATTCATTTTTAAGATCTGTGTTCACCTGGTGTATTAAAAGAAGAAGTACTGTGATTGCGTCAAATTGTTTCTGCTGTAAACTTGATGCTTCTTCCTCTTCAGTAAGATATACTAGTACAATTCTGTGCAGAATCTCGGTACATCTCAGAACATGTTAGTACAGCATCACTAGGCCTTGAAATTCATAGTTAATATATTGTTAACTTCAATAACTTGTCGATTTCTCAGGACTTGAACATCTGGAAGATCTATACACTGTTTTTGATAACTCTTACCAATATGTGGGAAGATATTGAAGTACAGAAGAACTCGTTAGAGAACTAGAGCCCTAAAAAATCGCAATATTTCTGATTATCGACTTCAGGGAGTTTGCAGGAGCTTCTTAAACCGGATTTTGCACATATAAGACGGAAACAATTACAAGTACAGACAGAAGCTTTGAAACAGCGCATGTACTAATTATAAAATCCGTTGAATGTGTTCTAAAAGTAATCACAAACACCCCCTTCGTATGCGTAAAATGTAGGACCAACTGCGCGATAGTATCGTGACTGATCCAAGGGAAACAGACCAAGAACTTTCAGATTCTGTTTCCAGAAAAGAATTATACTGAAAGACTTTTTCAGCAATTCCCTGGCAAAATCCATAGATACACCTCTTCTGCAGCAAGACTATGTCTTGGACTGGTCTTGAAGATTTAATTATTATATTCAATTTAACTACTGATTGTATATTCAATTGAATTACAGTATTATACATTCAAGAAAAGGACTCAAGTTCCTTTCATAACATGAGAACCACTTAGAGTTTTGCCATGTCTTACAGATCTCCATCTCCATTTCATTATTGTTCATGCTTCCAACTTACCAACCCCTTATATATACACAGCTCCATTCATCCTCTTCAAACAAGCCATCACATTCACATTTAATCCACCAAAAAAAGAAGAAGAGAAACTCCGGTCATGGCAAGCATCAATCCCTATGGCAAGCTTGATGAAGCCGAGCAAGAACGTCTCGTTGCGCTTAGGAAGACGCGCAAGCGCCTGACTATCATTGGCGTGTCTTCTTTCGTTCTTGTTTGCGTGGTTGTTGCCACCGTGGTTGGAGTGACTCAAACCAACGACAACAAATCCGGTGCAGGAGGTACTAATCAAGCCCTTTCATCGATCAAAGCTGTTTGCAGTACCACATTGTATCCCGACTCTTGTTACACCAGCCTCGAGCCGTTGGTGAAATCAGGGAGCGTCAAACCTCTCGATTTGTACAAACTATCCGTTCGTGTTTCCATTGCCGAACTTTCCAACTCCTCCGACACTTTATTCAAGAAGTTGATGAACAACACTGATCAGAGAACAGTAGCAGCTCTAGAAGCTTGCGAAGAACTGTTCTCTCTTGCATTGGATCATCTCAACAGTTCGTTATCAGTCACAGGTACGAACCTGTCCAACACACTCGACGATTTAAGAACATGGTTGAGTTCAGCAGGGACTTATCAGGAAACATGTTTCGACGAACTGCTAGATGCATCCAACGGAACATTGAGTGGTATCTTGAACCAAACTTTCAAGAATTCTAATGAGTACACTAGCAACAGTCTTGCTATAATCAGCACGTTTGCTGAGTCACTCAGTGCATTAAGCTCAATCGGGAGGAGGCGTCTGATGGCTAGTCCAGCTCCACCACTATGGCTTTCATCAAATGCTGGAAAACTGATTCAGGGCTCAAATACAAGCATTAAGATTGATGCTGTGGTGGCCAAGGATGGAAGCGGACAGTATAAGACGATTTCTGATGCACTGAGGAACGTTCCTGAGAAGAGCGAAAAGCGATACGTGATCTATGTGAAGAAGGGTGTATACTATGAGAATGTGGTTGTTGAGAAGACAAAATGGAATGTGATGATGGTTGGTGATGGCAGAGATGCAACCATTGTTTCTGCTAGCCTCAACAATGTTGATGGAACTCCAACTTTCCAGTCTGCAACCTTTGGTATGTTCCATTTCAGTTTTTGTCCTTAGTTAAAAGGTTATGTTTATGTCACTTAAGGACAATATCCCTTGAAGGTAGATTGAATATCTTTCCGATCTTACAAATGTTAAACTATGTATTTTTGTAGCTGTTTTTGGGAAAGGATTCATTGCGAGAGACATGGGATTCCGCAACACAGCTGGAGCAGTCAAGCACCAAGCAGTTGCTTTGTTGTCAACCGCTGACTTTTCGGTATTCTACCGTTGCACCATGGATGCATTCCAAGACACACTTTATCCCCACTCGAACCGGCAATTTTACCGCGAATGTAACATTTATGGCACGGTAGATTTTATTTTTGGAAATGCCGCCGTTGTGTTCCAAAATTGCAACATCTTACCAAGAAGGCCCATGTCGGGCCAACAGAACACCATCACGGCGCAAGGGAAGAAAGACCCGAACATGAACACCGGAATCTCAATACAAAACTGCACCATTTGGCCCAAGGATAACCTAACCGGGGTGAATACTTTCTTGGGTCGGCCCTGGAAGGATTTCTCAACGACGATTATCTTTAATAGTGTGATGGACCGTTTCATTAGCCCGTCGGGCTGGTTACCTTGGATCGGTACATCGGCTCCCGATACGATCTTTTATGCCGAGTATCAAAACTATGGGCCGGGTGCTGTGACTTGGAACAGGGTCCGCTGGAATGGTTTGAAACTCAATCTGAATGCAGCCCAAGTTAAAAGGTTCACTGTTGGGCCGTTCGTCCAAGGAGACATGTGGATTCCGGCCACAAATGTTACTTATAAATCAGGCCTTTGAGATTGAAGTTTTGAAGCCCATTGCTCATATAGTCACATTTGCTCAATCTGTAATTTGTATAATTTGTTGTCCTTGTGGCTTTACATGTAGTACTTCTTTTTTCTTTTTTCTTTTTCAATTTGTGCATTTTATTTTTTTAAAGGTAAATAGTTATTCATTAGCTAATTATTAAAAGGTACAATACGAGTACAAGTACATTGTCCAAATTTAAAATAGGTACAAGCCAAGAATGCAAAAGTCCCAAACAAAATAGAAGCGGGTACAGTTTACAAATATTTTCAAATGTTTGTCGGCCGGCTTTCTTGGCAAGATGGTCCGTTTATTGGTTCATTAAATTATGAAGTCATCAATGTGGTGATAAAATTGTACAACTAACTAAGAAGCCGACTTTCTGAAAACGATTTGGAAAAATGACCTCGTGCATTTCAAATCATAGATTGTTCCATGAACTAAATACATAAATGAAATTTGGTAATCTAACTAGAAGCTCTGTGCGAGTGTGCCACGTTTATTGTGAGTAGCTCTTATGAAATACTTGACCTGAAGAACTTATGAGTAAGAAGGCCAATTCAGTATCAATTTGAAAAGCGTGACAAATACTTCAGTTGAAAAACATATAACTTCCTTTGGATACAAGCAAAATATTTTTCCAAGAATTTCACATAGTCCCTTTATCTCGAACTCAACTCCTCATTTTCCTTTTTGCCATGTCTTAGCATTAAATTCACTTTCTTAAATGGAAAGTATTTCTTCTATTTTATTCACTTTGTCATACTTTATTCACTGGGCTTCATTTGGTTTGAGGGAAAATGGGGGAAAAGAAAAAAAATAGGAGAAAATAAGATTTTTCTGGAAAATGTGAGGGAAAAACAACTTTCCTTGTTTTGTGAAGATATATGTATTTTGTATAGATTTTGATGAATTTTCTAGGATTTTCTGAGAACTACCAAATGGTAGAAAACAATATTTTTCTCTATTTTTTTTCTTTTTCCCCATTTTCCCTCAAATCAAATGAAGCCTAATTTTATTACAATGTTCGTCATATCTTATACCTATTCATTTTTTTCTTAAAATTTATTTATATTTGGACAAATAGCAAGGGCGGATCCAAGAATTTTTTTCTGGGTGGGCTGACGTGGTACTCATTTTCCGACTCTTTTGTTCTTTTCTCTTTTTTCTTTCGACCGTTATACTCACATATTCCGATTTTACCCTCTTTTTATGACTATTATAGATCTCATCATTCAAATATAAATACTATATAGACATTTCTAAAAACCATGTAAAACAATTGATGGAAGCAATCTAAATTAAAGATTTTTTTTAAGAAAATAACAACTAAGAATGAAAAATATGCAAGGAAATACATTATAAAAGAAAATATAAAATACAGCAAGAGTCGATCGGTCCTCAAATCATCTGATTGGTATACACTAAAGACAATTTCATTAACAAAATTACAAGTAATTAACCAAAACACATGATAAGCAAATAATTAGCATATACTACTATATGTTTACTCACATAAAGCATATCATATGTTTACTAACATCAAGCATATCTATTAATCAAATAGATAAACATGTTAAATTTATCTAAAGAAAGATAAACAATTGAATTCAATGTGTTCTCAAAAGTTATAGTAATTTGTTCGCTCTTCCTGTCTCCTATGTTAATGCACATGTGAGTGTGAATTGTCTTCGAGTTTTATATTTCAACGTGTGTAATTTGGACTATATGATTCCATATTTATAATTCATATATTTTAATTTGTAAAAAAGTTCAAGTTGAATGTGCTAGTCGAGTGGAAGGGTTCTTGATTTTTATATACAAGGCCAGAGGATCCCTGCAATTGACATTTAATTAATTTTTTTTTTTTGACTTTTTTTTTTTCTGGGTGGGAATTGAGCCCGAGATGTATTTGATAACACTACATGAGCATGGCCATGGCAATAATATTTATCACGGACAATAAAGTCAAACAGAGCAAGCAATATTAAATTCCATTTAACTTCTCATTTCTTTTTAAAATTTCATTTTTCAAAATTTCAAATCTCATCACCACATTTAAAGCCCTTTCTTTACATGTCCATTTTCAAACGGTCGAAATTTCAAAAGCTCCCAATTTTCATCTGTTTAGCTTACTCCACTCTCAATCTCAAATTCGCCGAATCAATTTCTGATCCATTTCTCCTGATTTCTGACCACGTAATCGATTTTCAGGTACCTTTCCAGATCTACGCTGTCTCACTTTATGTTAATAGTGTTTGGTAACTGTGGAAAAGATTTGTTCTTTCTGTACGGCATTAAGATTTTGTGTTTCGGATACGGATACGAGGAGTGAAAATTGGTAATGTGGCTGTGAATTGGAAAGAATTGAGCTTCTGTGATGTAATTGAGCTGATTATAGTGGCTGTTAGTGATCTAGGGTTTTGATTAGAGTTCATTTGTTGGAAAATGTTGCTTAAGGATTTCTAGATTTTGTCTACTTTGAGACGGTATCTTGCGATTTTTGTTTTGATTTTTGCTTTTAGTTCTTGCAAGAAAATTTCTGGGGTAAAATGTGGAGTTTCAATTTAAGTTCTAGAAAGGGGTAGTTTGGTTTGTGAATTGGAAAGATTGAGCATTTGTGATGTAATCGAGCTGATTATGCTATATTTTTAAGGGATGTAGAGTTCTTTTTTATCTTTCATTTTAATTTTTTATTTTATGGAAGTCTGGAAAAAAGTTGCCAAGAGTTTCTAGGTTCTCTGTCTGCTGTGAGACCATATCTTGGGATTTTTGTTAATATTATTGTTTTCATTTTTTCTGGTGTAAGCTGTAGTTTTAGTTCTCTGTCTAGCAGTGTTGTTAAAGCCGTATATTTCTGAGGTTAACTGTATGCACCTTTTTTTCCTTGAAAAAATAACCAGAATTTGACAAGAGAATCCGAGTGTAATCGAACAATTTGAAAATGTTTTTCGTTATATATTTATTTTGTTTTTTATATGCATTTTTTTAACTGTAGTAGTAGGGATATTGCTTTGTTCCTTTGTTTGGTTTTCCTGGTGTGCTTTTTGATTTATTGCAATGGCTTCTATGGATAGGTTGTGTAGTCACTGCAAGATGACAGGTCAAAGCAACCTTCTTTCGCAAATGGAGACGACATGTGGATCTCTTCTATATGAATTGCAGGTTTGTTTTATATCATTTTCCTGCCCAACACCCAATCCATTATTTTTCTTCTTCTAGGTTCTGCCTATGTTTGAGTGCTGATGTTCTGTGTCAATACTACTGTGATAAGATTTATTTATTTTCCGTTGATCAATCAGATAATCTGGGACGAGGTTGGTGAACCTGATGTCGAGAGGGACCGAATGATTGTGGAACTAGAACGAGAATGCCTTGAAGTGTATAGGAGAAAAGTAGACCAGGCAAACAAGAATAGAGCTCAGATAAGGCAGGCGATTGCTGATGCTGAGGCCGAGCTTGCTGTTATATGCTCTGCCATGGGTGAGATGCCGGTACATCTTAGAAAGGTTAGAATTGTGTAAATGTCCTTGTTAAATATGTTGAGTAAAGACTTGAATTTGAAAATTGATTACATTGGGGCCTCAGTGACACTTAATTTGGCCGAGTCCCGGCTCAACAGAATGAGTCAGTGAGCAGTATATCTTGTCACCCAAGAAAATCTTATTACTACAAAAGGGAATTAATTTTACTTCACACTCATATTTTCTAAGACTTTTGGCCTTTCCTTCAATAGCCTGATCAAGTCACTGGAAGCTTGAAGGCCGAGCTCGGTTCCATCCTTCCACAGATAGAGGAGATGCGGAAAAGGAAATTCGAGCGAAAAACTCAATTTATCGAGGTGATAGAACAGATACATAGGCTCAAGAGTGAAATCTATAGTTCAGGAGGCTGTACTTCAAATGACCTGGCAATGGATGAAACTGATTTGTCGTTGAGAAAGCTGGAAGAATTACACAAAGAGCTGCAGGCACTACAAAAAGAAAAGGTTTTCTTCTCTATCTTTTGAATTGCTTCACATCCTTAATGGTTTTCTATCAACATGTCTGATTCTGTTCCCTGAATGTGTGTTATTGCAGAGTGAACGCCTGAAGCAGGTCATGGAGCTCCTTAATTATATGTACTCATTATGCTCAGTACTAGGGTTGGATTTTAAACATACTGTCAGTGAGATTCACCCCAGCTTATGCGAGTCTGAAAGTCCGAGAAACATTAGTAATGATACCATACAAAAATTAGGGATTGCAATACAAAGATTGCGAGAAGTTAAAATACAGAATATGCAGAAGGTATGCCATTTCTCAATCCATCGTTTTAATTTGAGAGATAGCCTATTGCGAAAGGACAGAAGTTTGACTTTTCATTGTTACTTAGTTACAAGATCTTGGAACTTCATTACTGGAGCTTTGGAACTTGATGGACACGCCGATTGAAGAGCAACAGGTATTCCAGAAGGTTACGTGCAACATAGCTGCTTCAGAAGACGAGATAACAGAGCCAGATATGCTATCTGCTGACTATATTAATTATGTGAGTTAATTAATGGAGCAATGCAATAGCTCCTCAGCTATAGTATTCATATATATCTCACAGCTTCTTTGAAATTATGGGTACTGTATTCTTATAAAAGTCACATGTCTTTTATGAGCCAGGTCAAGGCTGAAGTTAGTAGACTGGAGGAGTTCAAAGCTAGTAAAATGAAGGAACTTGTATTTAAGAAGAAGGCTGAGCTAGAAGATATTTGCAGGAAGACACATCTGGTTCCGTTATCAGACAATGCATTGGACATTGCTATTGATGCCGTTGAATCAGGTAATTCACTAGTATGGATAAATCATAAATGAATCATTTCTTTCCTTAGTAATTTACATTTTGATTTCTCATTTTTATGCTCTTCTTAATTCACAATAGGAGCTGTTGATGCCTCTTCTGTGCTTGAACAAATTGAGCTGGAAATATCAAAAGTAAAGGAGGAAGCTCTTAGCAGGAAAGAAATCCTTGAAAAGATTGAGAAGTGGATGGGTGCATGTGAGGAGGAGAGCTGGCTTGAGGAGTATAATAGGGTTCGACCTTATGCGTAAAATCTTTACATTTTACATATTATATAGAAGTCATTGGTGCATATGCTGATACAAACCTTTTCATTTCCAGGATGATAATCGCTATAATGCTGGGAGAGGCGCTCATCTCACTCTGAAACGTGCTGAAAAAGCTCGTACTCTGGTTAATAAGCTTCCCGGTATAATTTGATTCTTGTACTCAAGAGTTGGCATCTTTGTATACCAGTATTTATTGGTGTAAAGTCGGTGGATTTTGATTATTTAACTGGACTTTGTGATCTGATTATGCATGTAACAGCAATGGTGGATACATTGACTGCAAAGACAATTGCATGGGAAAATGAGAATGGAGTTGAATTCACTTATGATGGTGTAAGCTTCTCGATCGTCATGGAATACAATTCATAGTTTGTCTGAATTTTCCTGTGAGCTTTTATCTTATCTTTTCTTACCATGTCTAGGTTCGGCTTTTGACTATGCTAGAAGGTTATATGGTCTTACGGGAAGAAAAAGAACTAGAGCGCAAAAGGCAGAGGGTAAAGGATTCTCTAAGCACCACTCTTGTCACTCTCCTTCTCTCTTCCTCTCTGACGTTGTTTGTGTGTGTTATTTAACATCAGGACCAGAAGAAACTTCAGGGACAATTACTAGCGGAACAAGAGGCTCTTTATGGTTCAAAGCCAAGCCCAAGCCCCCTGAAGAACCAGAGTGTGAAAAAAGGGCCCAGATTATCTTCGGTTGGTGGTGCGAGCAATAGACGACTTTCTCTTGGTGGAGCTATGATACATACCCCTAAGCCAGATATGCACTCTTCTGCAAAAGCTACTCCTAATACACGGAGTGTGAAGAAAAGTGATCGTATGAATCAAGACTATCACAGAGATGATGGATTTGCAGGTCTCTCTTCTGGTAAATATCTTTCACAATGTGCCTTCACAACTCATGCATTTCTTACAACTTGGGTCACATTTGGGGGCAGAAAAAGAAAATCATTCGTAGAATAGATTTGAGTCATAAAATCATTTTCAATCTCTCAAAAACAATGAAAAATGATTATGGGAGCATGGTATTTAGAGAATGCAGTCATGTGGTGATCAGTGTCATTGACATTATGGTGATCAGAAATCAACATTCCTTTATCGAGGCAGGTTTTGTCAGGCTATATAGGAAAGCAGAAACATGGTACAGTTAATTGCAAGTTCATACTTTACACACAAAAGCATTGAAGTAATTAAAACCCGTTACAAATTGGAAACATGTGTTTTGGTTTGAATGGAAATTGGAAACTTGGAATTTTTTCGAGTGAGAATTCAAAATTTTATGTTGCAGTTGTAGAGAGTTCACTTGCAGCTTGTTTCTCATTAACTTGGTTTCGATTTTGATTTCAGGGAGGAGAGGTTTAGACTTAGCTGGTCTTCCGGTTAGACAACATTCGTTCAATCTACCACCAAATGGTCATGAAATGGAGCCGCCAATGATGCGAACGCCATTCTCTCCAATTGCTTCCACGGATTCATCAAAATCTAACATAAACAATGTTCTGGAAGACCTGAACAAAAAGCATGACATTTTCCAGAAGACACTTGCAACTAACAACAACACACCATTCTCTACTCCTTCCAAGACCATCCAGCCTACCGAACAAGAGAATATCAGAACACCTCAAGCAATGGCAATTCCTGTACCTTCAACACCCTCGACAGTATCTATCCCAATGCAGACTGCCTTTACACCCGCTCCAGCCCAGAAATCAATCACACCAGCTATTTTGGCAGCTGGTTCTGTTGAAGATGTGATTGAGTACTCGTTCGAGGAGAGAAGAGCAGGATTTGTGGTTCCAAGACCAAATCTGAAGACTGTGATACATGTTTAACATGTTCCAAATCTTTGATTCAACTGGATTCGTCAGGTAAGACAATCGTATTGTCTTCCTCTCCTGTACATGGCCTACGAATGATCAATTAATCGTGGACTAGGTGTGTTCAAACTGCAATAGTATCTCACAGGCTCACAGCCTAATGTGATCTTGTTCCTGAAATGTCGGTTGCTTCACTAATTGTTTTGTTCTTTTTTTTTTTTAAATCGCCTCAGAAGCTAGAACAACTGTGTGCTGATTAGAGTGTTGATGATGATTCTGAAACATTATTTTTCCTTTTTAATGATAATTTCCTTGCTTTCATGTTTGTAAGAATGTAAGGTATGGATATCCATTATCCAGTTTGATTTAAGAGAATGTATCACCTTCCTAATGGTTTCTTCTTAAATTAAGCTGTATGATATAGCTTATGAGCGGTTGAAACTAAAACACTACGGAGTGTTTAGCTACAGACTGAAATTGAATTTTTGTACACAAAAGCTTAATTGGCCAAACACTCCACTATGTTTCCTCGTAAAATACATAAAAAGCATTAAAGCATTGATGTTATGTGTGTGTGAAATATTAATATTCATTTTTAAAGTTAATTATCTTTATAATGAATAAAGGTATGCTCCATTGTTGAATAATTAATTAATCAACCACTTTACTGAATAGTGCCTAAGCTAATGAGGCCTCAATAACAGCAAAAGAAGTTGTTCCCCACCAAATAATTAGGATTAATTAAATTATGTTTGCGACAACTTTAGTTGTTGGAACTGTACGAGAGAGTGGTTGACAGTTATGGTGTATTAAGACATCTGCTCCTGGTTGATTAGTCTATAGATTAGTAGTATATAAATAAATGATGACTTTCATTAATACCATATTAGTTGTAATCCAAAATCCATAGAATATCTTCACTTTTGTAATGATATGCGCCATCTTATGCTAGATGCGTGTATCAAAATTCATTAGGTAATTTTGTAATAATTCATGATGTTATTTGGGTTTAAACTCTATACCAAGTGAATGTTTAAGTTCTCATTAGGTATGCATATTATGTATTTAGGATTTTAGTTACATGAATAAGTGATATTATATGAGTTTGAACTCTAATACCGGGTTAATGTAACATCAGCTCAAACGATTTAGCTACTAGCCTACCACCCCACTTAGCTAATGTGTCAAAATTCATTAAGTACACGAATAAACAATATCATATCAGTTTGATACCAAGTGAATGTGACTCCAACTCAAATAACTTGGCTAGCGTATCAAAATTCATCAAGTATACATAAATAAGTGATATTATCTCGATTCTGACTCTAATACCAAGTGAATGTTACTTCAGCTCAAACCACTTAGCTACTAGGGTACCACCTACTTAGCTAATATATAAAAATTAATTAGGTATATGAATAAGTGATATATGTTCGAATTCAATTAAATACCAAGTGATTGTAACTTCAGTTCAAACTTCAAACCATTTAACTACCAGCCCACAATCCAAAGAGACTATTTTTATGCGTACAATACTTATTGCACATTCAAAGTGTATGTAATTATCTATAGACTATGATTATTAAGTTTGGGTCCCAAATGTTTTGAATCACTATGCCACATGAACCATGACTGGACGACTGGTACCATATGTTTTAAAGAATGTAATTTACAACATGTTCGTGTGGTGTTTGATATAAGACCTAACGGAGTTGTTTTAACCGATGTTTAACATATAAATAGTAATTCAATTTTATGTAAGTTAAATAGTAATTTAAGAGAGATTTTAGTAGTATGACAAATATGAAAACTAGTGAATAGTGACCTAACAACGTTATTAGTTGATTGCTAAAGAGTTCATCAAATATTTCAAATCAATATAACACTGTAACATGACGTATTATAGATAGAGTAAACCGTGTCAAACAAACCGTGAAACTTACAACAAATAACGGTCGATCGACTATCATACCAACGATCGACATCCGACACGCTGTCCGGTATCGCCTAAACCGCCGCTTCGCCTCAACTATTGTTCTGTATCGTCTTTAACCGCTAATTTTTTTAAAAACTATTAACTTCTTCCAAAAATTTTAATTATTAAAATTTTAACTCTCCTTCCCCAATCCCCATCACCACCCACCACCACCACCACCACCCACCATCTTCTTCACCACCACCAACACCGCACACCATCACCAAAATCACTGCCGGAGTTTCCATGACGGAAAGCTGATAAGTTTTTTTTTCTTTCTTTGAGCTTCCGCCATCGCGGAAGCTCAAAAAAAAAAAAAAAAAAAAGATCGGAGCTTCCGCCACCCGACAGTGGCGTGGCCGGAGCTCCGGCAGTCCATGGCGGAAGCTCCGATCAAGCTTTCGTGGCGGCTTCCGGTTAGATTTAAAATATTTTTTTAAAAATATATTTAAATAATTTAAAAAGCGGCGTGGCGGAAAGAACACGTAATAAGAACACCTTTTGCAACACGAGCGACACCTCATTGCAACACTTAGTGCGAAATGTAACAGATTATTCGATCTCCATCGTTAAAATTTTAATCTAATGAATGAAAATAGATAACTGACGTTAGTCAGAGCGACACCTTGACTGACGGTAGAAAGCCCGGTGAAACTTTGACTCATTGCCTACCCAACCACTCTTTTCCACTCTAGGTAAAATAGTTTCATAATGTACATTTAATATGTGTATTTCAAATTTCCATTTTGGATGCGTGAATCATTTTTCAAATGCATCAAAAAATGGAAAATTCACTACAGAAACACCTTCAAAAACTTTATTCCAGTTTGACCATAAGGGTCAATCCCATTGGCTGTTGCCACGTGGTCCCCAGCCGCCATTGGGCCCACTTTCTTGACGAAACGCTCATCTCTCATTCGCTGCGTGTTGCACACGCGCCACATTATGCACGTGAGAACAGAAGAAATACTTTTAAAATCGTCAGCAAAAGTAATACTATAAAATTGGAGAATTTTTTAATATCTCCATATTATATGCCGTATACATATCAGTATACATATCAACGCACAAGTTTTCATATATACGATATTAGTATGGAGTACATTTATTGAAAATAAATACTACTATAGTATAATGTTTAGTAAATAATTAATAGTCTCTCTACTCGAATAACTTCTTACATTAGGATCGGTGTGTTTAAGGTGATTTTTTTAAATGATAAAATATAAATATTTGGTGAAAAGGTTGGCAAAATGTAATTTGTGTTTGATGAGTGTATGTTAGTCTTACTTTTCTTTTTTTTTTATTCTTCATCAAAAGAAATACTATAAAATGTTGAAATTTAGACGTTCAAAATGGAAGTAATAATATCAATTGAGAGGAAAAGCATACAAACTATCACACCCCTAAGACCCTAGCTAACGAGACGCGAGTCTATGTGCAATATCATTACCATCTTTGGGCACAAAAATCAAACCGAAAGAAGCAAACGAGCAACTTAAAAGTCTTGACATTATCTAAAATTGGGTAATGTATAAAGTCATGTAGAAAAATTAAAAATGACAAATATATGAGGTTGTCCGAGACGTATGGAAAATTTTAATCTTATGAATTTATATAGACATGACGGATTTTATTAACGACATATCAAAAGATTTTTAGTAGTTTCAGCTTTCAATCTTTCATAGCTTTTATTTTACGATAAATTCCACGTTAAAAAACCGCTCCGTATATATCAAATCCGATATAATATATGGAAGATACGGAGTATCAAAAAGTAAGCATAAAAAAATGCACAAATTTCCTTTGCCTTTTTCTCCCCCGCAGACACAGGAAAGACCTTCACTTTCTCTCTCTAAACTCTCTATCACAGTCTTTTACAGAGCCAATGCCATTCATTTCTGATTTCTCCTCACTCTGTTTTCTCTTCAGCTTCATCTAGACAATTTATCAAACACCTTGTCTACAAAGTTCCAATTTTTACTTTTTTCTGTAGTCCAGTCTTTCCGGTGGAAATGCCGGAAAACGGCGTGGAAATCCGGCGAGACCGGAATCCCACGTCTGATTGAACCGAATTCACAGTTCCCAAACAGCATAAAAAGCCTGCAGCTAGCTTCCAAGAAATGTGAACCAAACACTCACCTATTATCGACCCATAAAAATTGAATCTTTTGTCTTTTCCTTTGTTTTCTTTTTCACCAGAAAAGTCAGAAACTTGGACACCCTTTTGCCGGAAAAGCAGCCCCTTTTCAATGTCTAATGCCAATTCGAGCTCAGTTGATGCTTCTGAAGATGTGGCGGTGAAAGCAGTTTACAAGCGTTACGAAGGTTTAGTGACTGTCCGTACAAAGGCAGTGAAGGGTAAAGGAGCTTGGTATTGGGCTCATCTTGAGCCTGTTTTGGTTAGAAATCCTGACACTCACACTCCTAAAGGAGTGAAGCTCAAGTGCATTCTATGTGAGACAGTTTTTTCAGCCTCTAACCCTTCCAGGACAGCTTCTGAGCATCTTAAGAGAGGCAATTGTCCCAATTTCAGCTTGATGGTGAACCCCATTTCGCAGATTCCGCCTCTTGCTTCGCCTTCTTCGCACGGGAAGCGAATGCAGCGAGATACGATGAGCGTGATGGTTAATTCGTACGAGTACTTGAGGCCGAATCCACTGCCTTTATCCGGTGGGAAAGAGGATTTGAAGCCATTGGCATTGTTGGAAGATAGTGTTAAGAAGCTTAAGAGTCCTAAAGCTTCTTGTAGTATGAGTGTTAGCAGAGAACAGGCAGATAAGGCGTTTGGTTTCTTGGCTGATTGGTTTTTTGAGTCATGTGCAAAGGTTTCATTTTCGAGTCTTGAGCATCCGAAGTTTAAGGCCTTTCTTAGCCAGGTTGGGTTGCCAGTGGTGTCTAGAAGGGAGTTTTTGGGTGCTAGGCTTGATTCGAAGTTTGATGAAGTGAGAATGGAGTCGGAGGCTAGGATTAGAGATGCAGCATTCTTTCAGATTGCTTCGTATGGTTGGGAAGGAAAGAGCGGTGATAGTAATGAAGCTAAGTGCTTGGTTAAGTTTATGGTTAACCTTCCTAATGGGACAAGGGTGTTTGACAAGATGATGTATCATGATAGGGGTGTGCTTCCATCACATTATGTGGAGGGAGTCTTGTGGGAGACTGTACGAGGAGTGTGCGGAAATGATCCGCTTCGATGCGTGGGGATTGTTGCAGACAAATACAAGGCGAAAGCTTTGAGAAACTTAGAGGTCCAAAATCATTGGATGATCAACTTGTCTTGTGTGCTTAAGTCATTGTTTAGTTTGGTCAAGGAGTTTTATAGAGAGCTCCCGTTGCTTAGATTTGTAACTGAGAAATGCTTGAAAGTTGCAAATTTGATTAATTCTAAGCCGCAGATTAGGAATATCTTGCATAAATTCAGTTTGCAGGGGTACATTAGAGTTGTTCCTCCTATAGGTGATGTCGTCTCGAAGAGCTTGTTAGGACCTTTTATTGCAATGTTGGAAGATATATTGATTCGTTCACGAGTGTTGACTGTTGTGGTGATAGATGATTCTTATAAAGCTGTTTGCTTGGAGGATGTTGCTGCTAGGGAAGTCACTGATATTGTTCAGGACGTCGGGTTTTGGAATGACGTGGAGGCTTCTCATTCATTAATGAAGTTGATCGCAGGAATGGCTGATGAAATTGAGACAGAAAAGCCGCTTGTTGGTCAGTGCCTTCCTCTTTGGAATGAATTGAGCACCAAATTAAAAGATTGGTGCACGAAATATAATCAAGACATGGGACTTGTTGAGAGAATCACAGAAAGACGATTCAAGAGGAGCTATCATCCGGCATGGTCAGCTGCATTTGTTCTTGACCCATTATACTTGATGAGAGATTCGAGTGGAAAGTATCTCCCGCCCTTCAAGTACTTGACAAATGAACAAGAGAAGGATGTTGATATGCTTGTAACGCGGATTTTACCAAGTGAGGAAGCACCCATTGCGTTAATGGAGCTTATGAAGTGGCGTTCGGAAGGTTTAGACCCCTTGTATGCTCAAGCAGTTCAGGTGAAGCAGCAGGATCCTAAGACGGGGAAGATGAAGATAGCGAATCCTCAGAGCAGTAGACTCGTGTGGGAAACGTGCCTGAAAGAATTTGGGTCTTTGAGTAAAGTTGCTAGTCGGCTTCTTTTCCTTCATGCAACCTCATGCGGAATAAAGTGTGATTGGTCATTGACGAGAACTCTAGGCCTGGAGACGTCTCAGAAGCTAGCTCTTGTTGCAGCTCATGCAAATCTTCAGAGACGAGACTTCTCCAGTGCAACCGAAGAGAAGGATTCCGAACTCTTTGGTGCTATGAGTTGTGAGGATGACATGCTGAATGAGGTTCTTGCAGACCATACTTCATTAATCTAATGTACTTCATTCTGTTAACTTTTGTAGAATTCTTGGTGTAGATCTTATTTATCATGATTATATTATGATTTTTTCAGTGAAGATTCCTGTGAATTTCATTAGCTCTTCAAGCACCGGTAGAGAAGTTAGACGAATAATACCATTTATCGTTGTGAAGAACTGCTGAAAGACAGAACGTTATTGTTATTCCACATATTATCTGGGAGAGATTAATTGTTCTGTAGAGAGGAAGCATTCTTGTCATTAGAACAGGAAACTGTATGTATCATAGTATGAAATTCTTGTTACAGAATCAAAGGATTTTTTTAGGCTAAATGACTACTTTCCTTCTGTGCTCTTTCCATTTTATGATGCGAATACATGAACTTGTTTTCTTTAGCATTTTACCTTCCAAGTTATCTGACAGACATACTTTCTTCTGTTTGTTGTTACTTGTTTCGTCCATTGCTCACACGCACCTAAAATGCTCAATGCTGACACAAGAACTTGCATTTTGCTGTGCACACTACATTGAGTTTTATTCCGTTTGAATGCATCAGAAGAGCTTAAGGATTCATAAAGTTAACGCTCCTTTCGTCTTTCTCTGTGTAGTTTCTGCTGATATACTATAATCTTATCACTTTACAAACTTTTCTCTGGTAGTCCTGTAACATCCCTGTTCTCTCTTGCTTTTAAGCCGGTCCCTTCTGTCAAGTTTCCGAGTGTTACAGTGTCAATACTTACCCTAGCCATTACAGTTAAGCTTTCACTAGTTACTTTCGGACATTTAGTCTTTTGATCAACCTATAAGCAAGGAAAGCTGTCGGTATCCTGTACTCATTCTGTTTCTGAAATGGATCGCTCAACGAATATCAAGCTGATTGACAGCTTGTATACAACATTGGCTGACTGTATGTTATTCAGCTTAGCATCATGTTCCTTGGAGCTGTTCCTTTTCGCTCTTTACACATATTATACGCTCATACACCCTCCATCTGGCAAGACCTACTTCCAGTTAACGGAGCCTCATCATCTTTTGAACATCTAAACACCAGAAGTCCAGAACTCATTCTGATCAGAACTAAATACACTTATTCTGCAGTCAGTTGACATACTGGTCAATAGACGAACACATGTACTTTGTACTCACTCGTTTCAGAAGGGCGCTACAGACATGGTTGAAGAGGGTACAATTATTCAAACTGGGATGAAAGAAGGGTGTCAGGTAAAAGGTTATAATCAGGTAAAGGTATGTGCATGATTATGCATTGAAGACTTTTATGATGAAATGGTACAAGTAATGGTAGCTAAAGGTAAGGCAAGATGGGAAATGAGAATGTACAGAAAACAACTCATATGGGGTACCCTCTATGAATATGAATATGGAGTCATCATCCCACTTCCCCCAATTATAGTTGTAAAGTATTCTACTTTTGGTATTCAATCATACTTTTACCACAGTTTGTCTTTTCCCTTTCTAAATCATCTCTATGCTATACTCTTCTCATCATACCACACCCTCCATCAATCACCAGTTTAAACTTTCAAACTTGTTACTTTTCTTAAAACTATGAACCTCATAAGTCATTAACAGTTTATCTATCTGACAAGTCGAGTTTTAATTGTATTTGTAAAGACTCGTTATAGCTTGAATCCGATTTTAGACTTGTTTCTCTAATGAGTGGAGTTTAGCCTCGATTAAAGATAAATTCGAGTCGAATTATTGATGCTCTTATGGAAGATTTTCTTTTTGATACATTACAATGAAACAGTGCTACTTTTCATAAGGTAAAAATGTATCGTCCAATTTCAATACAGAACAATAACCACCTTCAAAATGTATTATGAAAAGTCACACTATCTCATTGTAATGTAAAAAAAAAAAAACCCTCTTCATATCATACCACGCTCCATCTATCACCAATTTAAACTTAATGACCTATAGAGGTGTTACGGGATTGTAGCTAACGAATACTCAAGTGGGCTCAACTATTTAATGCTCTAACTCAACTTGATTCGATAGGGTTCTTGAGTCAAGTTCAAACTCCATTTGCAAGCTGAATTTTGATCGTCTTGATAGTACTTGTTAAGTAGCTGGAACTCGATTTTAGAATTTTTTTTCCGGCAACGAATCGAGTTTATCGTCCGTATAGCATCACTAGCAACCTACTACATAGGTAGCTTTGCCACTACAGGTAAGTATGATCTTACCAACATAATGTGTTGACCTCCACACCACGGCAATACTATTTTTAAGTTCTGAACACTAGTTATTTTAAGGCGTTATGTTTTCCATGTTATAGAGTCGAGAATGATAAACGTTATTTGTGCATATATGGATTTTAGTACTTCAAACAGCCTTCGCCCATCCCTCACTAAAGCAATGTGACCCACAAATGGTGTGCATAGTATTAATTAGAGAGGGTTGAGGATGGAAAACTTATACGAACCTTCACAACCCACTCGATTACATTTCCATACTGATTTTCCATTTTTTTGTGACATGTGCCTACTTTTAAACAATCGGCCTTGAGACACGGTCACACACTTGGTTATTAATTCAACAATAGGTACAAATATTTGGTGAAGGAATATAATTTTATGGGTAAAAGTATTGACTACTCACCAAACGAGAAGAGAAGAAATAGCTTTTCTTGATAATTTGTAAGGTATGGCTCCATTGCTCATTCTTCCATGTTCTAGTTAAAGGAGAAAGAGGTATAATCATTAGTATAGTACTCAAGACAACATTCCCTTTCCATGACGATCTACCTCTATTCTATGCTCCCTACCTATTTTTCTTCTTATCTCCACTTTTGTGAACTCAAACTCATTGCAAGTATTAATAATTCACATCTAACTCCTCTTGTTGGGGCTTATCTTTTGCTTTTTATGACCAATAGATTCTAAACGAGTGGTTGGATTTGTTTCAGTTTAAACTCACATTATCATTCTTACATAGTTATATTTTTCTTAAATCGTACCATCATTACATAAACGGACAAACGGGTAGATCGAGGTGAAGGACCATGCTTGAAGTAGGTGGTAAAAATGGAGAAAAGATCTAAAATGATGAGTGATATGGGAAATGCAATAGTGGAAACTAGTAAAAGAATGAGATAGATTGTGACAAGTGAGATGAATCATTTGATTGGGCATTATAAGTAAAGTGTCTCGTGAATTAAGGATTAAAGAACGAAGATGGAATGTGGTCCTTCGATTACAATAATCTTAGGGGTGTCAATTAGGTTTCTTTGTGTGTAACATAATTTAACAACTTCACCTTTCGGTCGGAACTAACTACAATGTTTTTCACGTTGAAAATGTAGTGATTGTTTGGATTGCAATTAACTTAAAATACCTGTGTTGGAATAGTTTTGGTGAACATTGGAGAGAGTTAAAAAAATAGTGGAATGAGTGCTATCGGGGCCAGAATGTTGTTTTTGTTAGTTTTAGTGTTTGAATTGCTAAAATAAATTACTCATTTAAAGGTCCTTTAACTTACGAAAAAGTTAAGCCGAGTGTTCTATATAGAGGTAATACTACTCTCTTTCGAACTCAACTTTCCACAGGTTCGGATATGTATTTTAAGAGTAAATTATACAAATAATTATGATAATTTATAAAAAGTAGGTATAGTGTATAAAAGTATGATATACTATTGAATGAAGTATACGAGAGATAGTAAATGTAGTAGGAGAAATGAAAAGGATTGAATAATGTAACAGAGATGTACTAAATTAAAGTATGCGAAATTGGAATTGAGAAAAAAAAGATGAAATTGAAAATTTTAGTAGGAGCCGATAATTTAGCAAAATGTGCACACAACCTATTTGATTTTTATGCATGTACTTGATGTATTGATTAGGTGCTAAACTAATCACTTCGTCAAATATACAATATAAAAACAATTATAGTAACGCAAGTTTTAATTTATAAACTATCAGTAGTGTTTCCTAAAATACTTACTGGAAAGATAAATTTATTGAACTTAACTAGTAACCTATCCCTTATATCAAACTCACAGAGTACTTGGATGTCCTTTCCTGAGTTTGTTCTGCACTGATTTCATTTATGGGAACGTTATCGTGTGCACAATTTCGCACTACCCGTACAGTACTCCCTCTTTTAATTCATGAGCAATTTATTCCCACCACCTATCACATAATATATTGTAGATTAAATACGAAGGCAAAAATAAATAGAGGTCAAAATTATACTGTAATTCAGATTTTCAGAATATACGTTTTGAAATACTACAAAATACCTGGCATCAAAATACTTATACTCAAGGGAGCGTAAAAACCGCTACCGGTAATACTCAAACTTCAGTCTGTGAAATTGTGACTATGGACAAACAGCTATTGTCACTGTTTTTATTTCCAAAGGGTAAAAAATGAAAAAATATAACCACAGTAGAAAATGTAGCATGTAGTTTTCCTACGATGTAAAGGTTCAAGTATCACACTCTATACCATGCGATCGTACCATATTCACATAAACCCGCTTCTTACTCAACCTGAGCACTGGATGCTTCCATCATTCCATTACGTATCTGGTCGCCGATATCACGGACATGACCAGGACCATGGGGTAGGAAAACTGTAGTGTTCTTGGAGTTATTACCAAGATCCTTGATTGTGTCGAAATACTGTGTGATCATGATGAGGTCCATCACCTCCTTAGCAGATGTGCCCTCGACTTTATGAGAGAAGTTCAGGATATTCTCTCGGAGACCATCTGTAATAGCTTGTCTTTGTCTTGCAACCCCAACTCCACCAAGATACTTGGCTTCTGCTTCCGCTTCTGCTTTCTTGATCTGGAGGATTTTCTCTGCCTCACCTTTGTATACACTTGCCAGCTGCATCCTTTGAGCTGTCATATCGCATAAAATGCATTTGGATAAAATACAACTTAAAAGTAATTAGCAAATAAACTGAACTTAAGATGAGCACGGGAAGAGAGACAATGACAAAGAAGAAAAGAAAAGAATATTGAAACAGTGCTGGCTGTTACTCATACGGGCGATAGTTTCGCATGTGCTTATTACTTAGTTGTTAGGCCATTTTCCACTTACCGAAAGTATTTTATGTGAAGGTGGAAAAGGAAAATTAGAAGTGATCATAGTTTACAAGTGTGGCAGCCATATACTGTAGCATTTAGTCTGGGTTTTAATTTGTTTACTGAAATAAAAGGGTTGGAAAGGTTTTCTGATTTCAGAAATCAAGGGGTTGGAAAAGAAGCTACGTTCTAACCTGCATTAATCTCATTCATTGCCTTGCGTACAGCAAGATCAGGAACGATGTCGACCATCAATATATGCTCTATGTTGTATCCATAGGCTCCCATCACCTGACACATGAATTGCAAAACTTGTTATATATGGGATGCAGCAAATGATAAGATCTTCAAAAGCCAAGTGACAACAATACAAGGGAAAAGACGGTACTGGAATCGATAAAATATAAGCTCTTGTCATTTGATGAAAGCGATGGGAAGAATTTTCCTTTCCATTTTTGTGGCTGACTGGATTGTTGACCAAGCGAGTGCATTCTATCTGGGGGAATTGTGCTAGTATAATTTTTTCAAGATTTATGCAGACTGATAATGGTTTGGGGCTATGCCTTCAAGGGTAGTTTATTGTGTTCCTTGGTAATGTTGCCACTCAGTTTCATTCTTGAATAGTCTGTGAACTTGGATTGACTATTGTCTAACCTCTTAACAAATTTGAACTGTTTAATAGAAAGATGGATTTAGAGCTTTCGACTGATATTTAATCAATATATCATACACACAAAGGACTTGGTAGCTACTCCGTGTGATTTACCAGTTAACACACCAAGCTATATGATTAAGAAAATACAAATCAATAAACGATATGAAACATGTATTATATCAGCTATAAGCTTGATCAGTTTCCTTTTCACTTCAAGGATAATTTACCTCTCAATGATTGCAGTTCAAGTCATAACAGTAAACACAGTTTTGACAAAGAAGGGGAGTAAATCAATGCAACTTTAGAGCAACACAGATCCAGAGTAATTTAATTTCTATTTTGACGATGTCAGTGGTTAAACTCTCGTGGAAAAGGCACTTGATCATAAACGTAAGCAAAATTCTGATAAAACAAGTTATGTGCAAATGTAACTTATCCCAAATTACCTTCTCAAGTTCCTCCAGGACAGCTCGAGCTACATCACTCTTTTGCTCAAAAAGCTCATCCAAAGCCATTCTAGGAACATGAGCTCGGACAACTATAGAAACAAGAAATGGTAAGACACATGACAAACCAACTGAAATATGAAAAGTATTAGACAAATGGTATGTGAATGCATGTTGTTACCATCAAATACATAAGCCTGAATCTGCTCTTGGGGATCTTGTAGTTCGTAAAAAGCATCATCAGCACTATGCTTGATCACTCTATATTGAATTGAACAATGCAACTGAACAAAGACATTGTCCTGTTGAAATAAAGAAGCATTAATATTCTCTCATAGACCTACGAACAGCTTTAAAAAAAAGTATAAAGCAAAAGACAACTTACGTGCACAACTACAAGACTACAAATCTTCAAACTCACACAAGTTAACCACGTAAGTTGATTCAAGAGCAGTATCAACGATTACAACATGCAATACTATTATAGAGTATTTTATAGGCTTTGATAAGGAAACACACTCTCAAAATATCAACATTGGGATGCCTCTGCAAACTTTTGAGTTGCATATATTATTCAAATGAAAGGAAATAAATAAACTAATGCCATTTTTAAGCAACACAAAACCTCTGCATATCAACATTTATTTTGCCGAAAGGCCAGAGTACCTAATCTGATAGTGTAATTGATAAGCATTCATAAACTTTCAGCATCTAATTCTTTCTGACAAATTTCAATCCTCAAACACAGTGATTCATCCTAATCATTTGAAACCTGCATACAATTAACATAAAATGCTATTATGTGCCACCAAGTACCAATCAATCACCTCAGGAAATAGGAAATGAGAGTTCATGGTCAAGGTCATAGAAGCACAGTGTTGAAGAATGTAAACTGCAAACTCTTGATACAAGTACAACAATAAATACGTACAATAAACAGCACCGGACACTGGACAGTAACTATACATTAGTATGACCGGAAACGGGACAAGATAGTAAATCTCCCATCAACCAGCTATGTGAACATTCATTATTTGAAACTTACAAGAAATAGAAAATGCCAGCATGCTAAGGAGATTTCTACCATGTAAAAAGTAATCACAATATGGAATAGTTCAAGCTCATGGGTGTACACTGTACAATGTTCATGAAGGATATAAACTGTGAACCTTGATGCAGCAATAGACATTACCGAACAGTCTACAAACATAGGTATGTCAAGAAAAGTGACCATCTAACATTGTGATTACCTTAATAAACCATCCTATAATGTATATAATGCAATTATAGACACTCATTAGCTTTTGACAATGAAATTAACCTAATTTTCTATTAAAAACTCACTTAAACCAGCAAAACAAACATGACCGAAATCAACCTATATTCCAACTAATCCATCCAAATGAAATACAATAAGTCAATAACGGAAGCTCAAAACGGAATAGCAATGTAGTTATACAATACTAATCATGCATAACTAAAAAATTCAATCAGCTGTATCAACAAGTATACAAGAAATTACCTAGCTTCCAACTAGTCAAACTCAATAAATAATGAAAAAGTCTAATGCTAATGAAAGAAATAAAGTCGAAATCCACAAGGTCAATATCGAACACCTAATCATGCATCACTAGAATTCAACCAACTATACAAAGCTCAAAATCGCACATCTAATCATTCATCATTAGAATTCGAACAACGATACAGAAACTCAAAATCGAACACCTAATCATGCATAACTAGAATTCGACCAATTACACAGAAGCTCAAAATCCAACACATAATCATGCATCCTAGAATTCAATCAACTACACAGAAGCTCAAAATCAAACACCTAAACACGATACGAAGCTCAAAATCCAACACATAATCATCCATCACTAGAATTCGAGCAACTATACCGAAACTCAAAATAGAACACCTACTCATGCATCACTAGATTTCGAACAACACAGAAGCTCAAATCGAACACCTAATCATACTAACTAGAATTTGACCAATCATACGGAATCTCAAAAAAGAACACCTAATCACGAATCACTAGAATTCGACCAGCTATAACACAGGAAGCTCAACATCGAACACCTAATCCTGCATCATTATACTCCAAACAACTACTGGATAATACAGCGAATCAGCTCACAATCCAAACGCATAAGCAACTGAAATCGCGCATAACTAGACTTGAATCTGACGAGTTAACAGCACAGAGGCAGCGAAATTGAACCTTAGTTTTGGTCTCGACTTTGACATCCAGAGACTGGATCCTGGTGGATAGTACACCGGCGAGGCATTCACCGGCAAGCGGATTGAAGGTGTGGAAACCGGGATGAGCAAGGCGATCATACCGCCCCCATTTTTGCACGACTCCTATGCTCGCTTGGTCTATGCATCCGCAAAACACACAATTTCCCATGGCTAGCTCAATCAATCACTCAGAATATGGATGAACACAGATCAAAGTATCTGATCACGATTCAATTTCACACGCAGAGAGAAGAGGGAATTTGGGGTTTTAAGCTATTTCTACGTGGAAATGTTGAAGCCACGACGATATTTGATTTTTCGAGTGGAAGACATCTAGATATGTATACACTTTTACGCACACGATTTTAAGATACCGATTTTTTTTAACATTTTTTTTTTTTTTAATTAAAAGGTGGAGTCAAGCTCCTATTATTAAAATAAAAAACATACAATCACGGGGTTTATAGTAACCCGAGTACATCTCCAATAAATTACACAAAAGAAAGTCCAAACTAGCACAAAAGACGTAACAAAAGCTAGTCCATCCAGGAGTTCTTCCAAGCTACAAGTTGCAGTCTTCACTGGCAGAAAATCAGAAACTATGGTCAAGCTGCACCATCAAAGTACCAAACATCCAAGGTAAAATTATACACCAACAAATTCCAATCCACCAAAACAAGTGTCGATGTGCCAATCCTATAGAATAGATCTTCATTTGAATTTATGGGGGCTATACCGACCAGACCTGGACTTTCTCAACACAGCCTTCAACATTGAAAGAGAAGAAGAATAAGAAGTTTTAGACGAGTTCTTAGTTGTTCTTCCTTTTTTCTTTTCGGGTGGCTGGGGAGGGGGCTCAGGGGATTTTGCCAAATTACCAATAACAGGTGCAACCTGCTCCTCCACAACATAAGACCCTGATAAAGGAACCTGCTCCAACAAATCGGCTGATTGTGAACAAGGATCACCAAACTTCTCCACAAGAGGAGGATCACAGTCGGGACTAGCATTAGTAACAGCAACACACATCTCATGTGACACTGAAATAGGCTCTTGCACTTGTTCCAGGATGTCTACCAAATCCACAGGAAGTCGGCCTAACTCCCTTTCTTGAACCTCTAGGTTTTCCAACACCGCAAAATTATTTTTTTCTTTCTCTATGTTGGTCCAGATAACGGCAAAGTAAAAGACTAGGGGGGGGGGAGGGGGTGAATAGTCTTTTAAAACTTTTGTCGATAAAAATTATTTCTCAGATATCTGTGTAGATATCTGATATTTAGATTCAGAGCGCGGAAAACTTAAGATAGATAAGTGCAGAAACAGTTAAAGTGTGTGTGTTGCTGAAATGTAAGTACAGAAAAGTAAATAACACAGCAAGTATAGTGGTATCTGGAGGTGGCGTAATCCTCCAACTAATCCACTTCGGTCTTCCAAAGACCTAGAATTCACTAGAATAGATAATTGAGGTCACCTTACAAAAATCCCATTCTAAGATTCCTTAAACAAATGGTTCCCAACCAAATGTTCCCCCTGAGTTGTTCCCCGGCTTTCACAGCCAAGTACTTCATGTACTCAGAAACCTTTTTGAGCTATTCCCTAGCTTCCCAAGCTAAGTACTTCCTGTGCTCAATAACCTTGGAGTTATTCCTTAGTTTCTCAAACTAAGTACTTCCTGTACTCCACGCCAGTGATGGTGTTGGTTTTTGGTTTGAGTTGTCAGATGAGCTTCTTTGTTAACTTTTCAGTTAATCAGATAGCTCTGTGAATCAAGTATACTTAATACACTTTTCAATGTATGGTATCTTGTTTTTTTTACTGACCCAAGTCTTAGATAAATGTTCAAGAGAATGAATCTCAGATACTTGATCTTTTGATTCAACTCTTTCACAGATAGCTGCGCTTGTTTAGGATCAGGACACTTAGAACTTTAGTGCTACTTAAGATCAGGAGCTTTGGTCGCAACAGAAAGCTTTGAGGATAAGTAGTTTGCTTGAGAGAATATGTTCGTGTAAATGTTGTTCAGTTCAGCGTGTCTTCTCAAGCAGTCTAAGTGTTGATATTTATAGATGAATTTGAATGCCGTTGAATAGTATCCGTTAGGCTTAAATCAAATTCAAACTATCGATATCTGTGTATAGTACTGTAGCAGGTTTTTCTTCTTCTTCAGAAGGTACCGTTGCTTTTGTTCAGACATCTATGTCCGTGCATTAAATGCATTGTACTATACGTTTTGTCCTGTAGTGCCAACGGAATTATGCTTTGTATTAGAGACTTAACTTTATCAGTTTTCTCTGAGTTTTAGCATGTCCTTACCTTTAACTTCAGATACCACTTTTATTGAAACAACTTTGTTTGCAATATATATTTCTTTATCAGAAATGTGGTTTAAAGCTCAAGTGTGGACACTTTCCTTGTTTTCCAGATGGACCTCTTGACTTCTCAGATATCTCTTGTGACATGATTTGTTTAGCAATCATTCGTGTCTTCAAGAAATCTGGCCAAGGTATCTGCAAAACTATTTCAGTAATCTTGTGCAGTTTCTTCAAATCTTCAATGTCGTTGAACTTGTTCTGCTTGGATGTCTTCTTCTTGGTCTTCTCTTCATAAAATAAAAATTACATTTTGAGACCTAACATCCTATACAAGATTAGCTAGACTATCATACTTAGTGGGTTTCCTCTTTTACAATGTTCAAGTGAACCAAGAGCACTAATCACCTTTCTGAGACTAAGATAAGTCATCATGTTGCTGATCAAAATCTAAACAGATATTTCTAACAAAATATCTAACAAATTTCCTAACACTCTAGAACTGATTCACCTTGACCTTGTCTACCAACACTTCGAGAAGTTTTAGACGGGATTTCCCAATTAGAGTTGCCGCTATTTTTTCGACCTTCTGAATTAACAACCTGATGAACATTTTTTGTGATAGAATCCTGCTTAGACTGCAAATCCTCAGAGGAAGCACATCTTTGGTTCAAGTTGCTAACGGATTTCAAATGCGGATTTTTTAAAAAACAAGCTTCTGCCTTGTGGCCAATCTTACAGCAAAATTCACAATACGAAGACAAAGAATCATGAGATACCCTAATTTTAACCTTCTGCCCTTTGAACTCAACAAATAAAGCTTCTGGTAAAACTTTTGAGATGTCAACTTCCACTAAAACTCTTGCTCTTTCCAGTCTGGTAAAAGAAGCTGTAGCAGAATCTACTTTCAAAGGTAAGCCCAAAGGCCGGACAATTTCAAATAACGCCTCATGGTGAAACAACATAATAGGAACTTGTCTCAAAGATATCCAAACCGGAACAATGGGAGAATCCATAGCAGCATTGAAAGATGGAGTCCATTTAACAAATCTCATTTGACAGTTTTCCACATAGATGCATTGTTTCATCCAAAGATACTCAAAGTCTTCTTTGAAAAACAATCGAATTATCACAGTTTTTGCATTAAAAAAGCTGGCAGAGAAATTACCTTTCAGATTTTTGGCTTTGAGGGACTCCTGTTATTTCATTTTCTGATGATGAGATTAACAAATTATCTTCGCCTTTTTCAACAACGTTGGTTGGGAAATTCTTCAGTGGAGTCCCGTCAATTTCTGAAATATAGTAATATTATGTGAGTAGAATAGTGAATTACAAAAAAATTAAGCTGCATATTAAACACAAACTTTTTATACAAGACTTAAAAGGGTGTTAAATTGTTTGGCAAACAATGTTGGGTGAATTTCACATATAGATGCGGGTGGATAGTGTATTGAAGATGGATATCTGGAACACAACACAAAACAAAACAAAATGTTTATACTGCTGAGCAGGGTGGTCCTCGGTCCTTAAGACTTTATTTGTCCCGCTCTGATGTTTACGGTTTACGTAACAAATAGTCTTCCAAGATAGAACAGCAGTGGCGAATTAGAGTTCAAACACTTGAACAACTAACTCGACGAATTACTACAATAATGGATTTATAATTGAAGTACAATAGTGGACCGGGGCTGTTAATATTTCCCCAAAACTAATTTTCACACTTTTAGCCCTGCCCTTATATATTACTATAAAAATAATCTGACCCTTCCTCAGCCCCTTTTTACCACGATCAAAATTTGTTTGCAATTTTTCTCCAGCTGCCGCACGGCCGAATTGGTAAACTCCTCTATTCCATTTAATCCACGCCAAGTTTCTTGATTTCTTAATTTGTTGCATGCAAATTCACGTTCAAGCTTTTCAACTACATGCTATTTTGTATTATTATTATTATTATTATTATTATTATTATTATTATTATTATTATTATTATTATTATTATTAATGTTCTCTCAACCAAAATTGATCACCATTGATCCAACATCATTCAGCAACTACCTCCTTTTGACAAGTGTGTTTGACGAAATGTTTCGTCGACTTCTATCACCAGCTGGGGTCACGAATGGTTGTCGTTGCCATCCAATACGAATTTTCTGAATCAAATTCTCATAAGAGGGAATGATGCTATAGAAGAATGATAAGGTGAAAGATTTTGAGCCCACAGAAATGTGAACTGTAAGTTTTATTTATTTTCTTTTTTTTGAGAAAGAATGAAATTTCATTCATAAAAAGGAAGATTACAAGTTGAAGAAAAAAACTTCAACACAGTTTGAGCAGCTACAGAACGGAAGCTGGTACAAAAGAAAAACTAAAAAAGCAAGTTCAGAACTACAACTTAAGGTGGCTCAGAGAATTCAAACGGAAGAGTACCGAAACCAGTCGAATTTGTCCCAATATTACGGCTCAACTGATCAGCTAGTCCATTAGCCTCTCTTCGGATGTGGTGAAACGAAGCAGCTACAAGAGTCTCGAGCAGGATTCTTGTCTGCTGATACAGATGCCCTGCAATTCCAGAATCATCTTGGCTGGACTTGAGACCTCGAATAACCAACAAGTTGTCACCTTCAATCATAACCAGCTGGAATCCCATACTATGCGCCAGGTGGGCTGCCAATCTTGCTGCGTAGGCCTCCGCTATTTCCGTTGCGGGTGAGCCTTGCAGTTTCTTCCTCGACCAAGCCAAAATTAGTCCCGTATGATGTCTTGCAACCGCTGCGATTCCTCCCATCAGTCCATTACGGGGTGTTGAAACATCAAAATTTATCTTCACCCAACCGGGTGGCGGAGGGGCCCAAGGGCCGTGCCTTGTGATCTGTTCCGTGTCATCATGGTGTCCAACAGGATTATAGACATTCGCCGTAAAGAATGAGACATAATGGCGAGCATAATTCACAGACTCCAAAGGTGAGAAACGAAGCTGTTCATGAAACACACGGTTTCGATTATACCAAATGCACCAGCAAGATACAACAAAGAGATCAAACTCGCAACTATCCATCCGGATACGCACACCATTGATCCAGTCCCAAGTCGACTCACAAGTAAAGTAAATGGAAGAGGAAGTTAGCAAGAGCCCAAAACATTCGGGAAAAGTGACAATCCCTCATGATGTGGAGGGCTGATTCAGAATTGCCCTCGCAAACATGGCAAACCTCCTCCGAGGCAATATGTCTCCTCTTAAGTTCAAAAGAGGTAGGAAGAGAGTCATGTAGTAGTCGCTAAAGGAAATGTTTATCTTACCAGGGAGTTTCAAGTGCCACACAAAGTTCCAATTCCGAGTATTAGCATGAGAGGGGCTACCTAGAGCAGCTATCGAGTGCTTCTGCTTGATAGTCATGGCCAAATGGTAGGCCGAGGAGACCGAATACTTACCATTTCTTGAATGGTGCCATATCAAATTTTCCTCCCTATCCCTATGTGCAATTGGGATCTTCAAGATTTTCTCAATGTCATCCTGCCAAAACAAATGGTTAAGAATGGGCAGGTCCCATTCATCAAAAGAGGGATGAATAAGAAAAGAAACAGGGAGAGGGCCCTCATGGTGGATATCCGGGGTTCTGACTTTGAAAGAAGTGGAGCCCGGAATCCATTTATCCTTCCAAATGTCAATACGATCACCATTTCCAACTCTCCAACGGATGCCTTCGTTGACTAACTCTAAAGCTGCACAGATGCTTTTCCAAGTATAAGAAGAGTTAGACTTAGGATTAGCATGGAGAATATCAGAATGAGGGAAGTATTTAGCTTTAAAAACACAACTAAGAAGAGAATGAGGATTTTTATGAATCCGCCAAATCTGTTTTCCAAGTAAAGCCAAATTAAAAGCGTGGAGGTCTCTAAAACTAAGGCCACCATCCCTTTTGCTCATAGTCATGGTATGCCAATTCACAAAGTGCATCTTATCTTTACCATCGTCACTCCACCAAAAATTATTAATTAAAGACTCGAGGTCTTTTATAAGATAATCCGGGAGTTTGAAGCAACTCATGACATAGGTGGGGATGGCTTGGAAAACAGATTTCACAATGACCTCTTTACCTGCTTTGGATAAAAGTTTACCATCAAAAGATTGGGCTTTTTTCCACAATTTATCTCGCAACCAACCAAAAACTTCTTTTTTATTTTTCCCCATGGTGGTAGGGAGACCCAAGTACTTTTCATGCTTATCAACAACCTGGACAGTAAGGACAACTTGAATCTAATTTTTCAAGTTAACATCAGTATTTCTACTAAAAACAATAGTAGATTTTTCTAAATTAACCTCTTGACCAGAGCCCAAACTGTAAGTACGAAGGATACGCATAATGGCATTAGCAGAATCAACAGAAGCTTGGCTAAAGATCATGGTATCACCAGCGAAAAGGAGGTGAGAGACAGAAGGTGCACTAGGATTCACCTTCACCCCCCCCCCCCCCCTTAATTTCGCCTCCACCAGCAGCCCTCTCAAATAAAGAACAGAGAGCCTCAGTACAGAAAAGGAACAAGTAGGGGGAGAGGGGATCACCTTGTCGAATACCTCTACTGGGATTGATAAGACCATGCTGACTACCATTGAAAACCACAGAATAAGAGACAGAACTAACACAAAGCATGATAGTGGTTACAACAGAATGATGGAAACCAAGCTTAAGGAGAACACTTTCAATGAAAGGCCACTCGACTCTATCAAAAGCCTTACTAAGATCCAATTTTAGAGCAAAAAAACTTTTTTTACCACTGGTCTTACGTTTCAGATAATGATTGATTTCATAAGAAACAAGCACATTATCTGTAATTAATCTTCCAGGAATAAAAGCAGACTGATTTTCGCTAATAATTGAATTCATGAAAGGCTTAAGTCTGTTAGTAATACACTTGGAGGCAATTTTGTAAACAACATTACTCAGACTTATTGGTCGAAACTGGGTAATCAACTCAGGATTTTTACACTTCGGAATCAAGACAATATGAGTGTAATTAAGCTTAGCATAAAAAATCCCAGAGTTAAGCAAATTCAGACAACAATAAGTCACAGCACTACCTACAATACGCTAGTATTTTTGGAAGAATAAAACAGGAAAACCATCTGGCCCCGGAGATTTCAAAGGATACATCTGAAAAAGCGAATATTTTACCTCACTCGCGGTGTAGGCTGCACATAGCTATTGGTTCATCTCCGAGCTCACCTTAGGGACCACATTGACCAAAGCGTCTTCAATGGAAGCAACAGTAGGACTTATAGAGCTGAAGATGGACTTGAAATAGTCCACTGCAATCGAACCCATCCCGTCTAAGTCAGTCCGCAAATCCCCCCTGTCATCTCTCAACCCTTTGACATCGTTCTTAGCCGATCTTTGTGACACCTTTGCGTGAAAGAATTGGGTATTGCGGTCTCCCTCTTGAATCCATTGCACTTTAGAACTCTGCCTCCACATGTCATTCTCTCTTTCGAGGATTTCGTCTAGCTTGGCTTTGAGTACTGCTTCTTCTGATTTCGACTTCTCAATAACAACATCCTCCCTCAAATCGGCTACCTGTTTCCTGAGTATTCTGATTTGTCCCTTAATGCTACCGAATTGATGTTTACCCCAGTCCACCAGGCCGATTCTGCAATTATCAATCGTGGAGAGGAAATTCGCAGATGGGTCCCAATGTTCAGCAACCACCTTTTCGCAGTCGTTGTGTCGAACCCACATGGATTCGAACTTAAAACCTCTTCTTCTCTGCCTCTGAGTAACTCGGCTACCCTCAAGTGATAGATGGATCGGATTATGATCAGAATTATAGCAACGTAGATGGCGAACAGAAGCTAGAGGAAAGGACTGACGCTAAGAAGAATTCGCATGCACTCTGTCTAACCGGATTCTGATTGTATTGGGCTTGGGTCTCCTATTGTACCAAGTATAGTCATAACCATTGTAACCCAGATCTGAAAGCCCAATGTGTTGGATACAATTTCTGAAGTTATTAATCCGATAAGGTGCTACGGGTCGACCTCTAATTTTTTTTCCGAATTAGCTAGGATTTCATTAAAATCGCCCATGCAAATCCAAGCTCGATTTGACGAAGTACCAAGACGACGCAAGAGATCCCAAGTAATTTTCCTTTTATTTAAATCCGGTTCTCCATAGAAACCGGTGAATCTCAAAATCAAATCACTATTACAAAGTTGCACTAAAACATCAATGTGATACTTAGAAAAATTCTGAAGAGTAACAATAGTTTCCTTAGACCAAAGGAGGGCTAGTCCCCCCCGATTTACCTTGAGCACTAACTGAAAAACCAAAAAAAATAAACTTTGCTTTGCGCCTATCAATCCCACGATCATCAAGACGAGTTTCCATGAGAAAGACGAGCTGGGGTCGATTTTCCTTGATGAGATCTTCAAGTTCTAGAATTGTCCAAAGCCCCCGCCTTGACAGTTCCAAGCTATGCAACTCAAGGTGATAGGCGGGGTTGCTTAGCAACCTCCGCCTCTGGAGTTGAGTCATGGATGACAATGCCCGTGTTGTGGCGCTTGTGGGGTCTATCAACCATGATTTCATCTTTATCACTTGAATCCTTCTTCTTAGACACGGTAACGATACGCTTTCCCTTGTCCAAAGTGGAAGGGCGGCCTCGTTTTTTGGGTTGGTTGCCGCCAAAGGGAGGGTGGATGCTGGGCATATAGCTCGTGGTTGGGCCTTGGGTGAAGGAATGTAGCGATGTGGGCTAGGTGAACGTTGGTGAATGGCTTGGGCTGGCGGGTTGGACAGATTTGTGGGGGGCTGTTGGGCCGAGTGGAAAGGGATGGGGTTGTTGGGCTTAGGGAGTTGTGGAGTAGGTAAAAGTGGCCCATAATTGGGTAGAGGACGTGGGCTGCTGTTTTAGGTTGTAAAGGGGTAAGGGGTGGGCTGACTGGTGAGAGGGAAATTGGTTTGAATTGGGTTTTTGGATTGTTGGTTGTCAACAGTAACGTTGAAAGTAGGGGACAAGGGAAATGAATGAGAAACACCTTCCAAATTTGAGACCAAATTGTCAACCATGCCATTTGAAGCCACAATCATTGCCTGTGATTGACTAGGAACATTAAGTACCTTGTCCTTACAAAAGATAGAGCCCGATTCGACGTTGATGTTTTCCAGTGATGGGTTCCGATCAACGAAGATTCTCATTGACGAACTAGTATCCGCCCCCACCCAATAAACGATTCCGTTGCGGATTCGTAGTAGCTCTCAACCAAGGACCCCATTCCATTGTATCTTCCGAGACATCTCCACAAGCTGCTTCGATCTCAAACTGGATTTTGCAGTCCTTGAGCAAATGCCCAATTATACCACACCTATAGCAAAAGTTAGATAGACGCTCGTAAGTGAATGTAACAATGACAGATTCACCATTGATACACTTAACACGCAAAGCTCATTTGAGTGGCTTAGAGATATCTAAATTGACCCGAACACGTAGTAAGACATCATCTGTGTTAGAGTTGTTGCCGACTGGAAATTCAAGGAACTCTCCAATGCCATTACCAATCACAATGGCCATAGTTTTGTGTGTCAAACCAAAGGGAAGACCGAATACCAATACCCAAAAAGCAGCCATAGTAAGCTTAACCGTAAGCGGATCATCTCCGGCTGAGATAGGAGTCAACAGTATCAAGTTCTTTTCAAAGGACCATGGTCCTTGTGCCAGAACTCGTTTCTTATCCTGCTCATGATTGAACTGAAAAAGGAGTCATTCATCATTGAGTTTTAGATAGAAGAAGGGAAGAGAGGGGGGGGGGGGGGGAGAGAGCTCTTGATTAAACGAGAGAAAAGATCTCCATTAGGAGGAGAGAAATCACTCATACGAGGAAAGATGTTGATGATACTCATCGGGAAAGTCACCGGAAAGTTTTTACGGCTGTAACCCACATTCAGTCTGAAAGGTTTTTTATGTAGTTATTTATTGGTGGTTAAAAGTACAAATGTCAAACAAAAAGTTTCCACCTTGCCTTTTTAAGAAAAAAAAAATCTTTTTCAGTTTCATTGAACCCACTTGAATATGTTATGTTGCAGTAGTATGTTTGTTACATTCATTTAACATTGTTAATATATATATTGGAAAATTTTCTCCCATGGCTCCCTTTTGATTATGAAAGTGCGACTACCAAGAGCACTTGTTTTTTTAATTAGTTCAATGTTTGTGGTTGTTTGTCAAATGATTATATTGCAGGAAACAATATTTGATACTTGGACTAGAAGTTTGCAAAGCTGGAGTCAAAACGATGACTTGAGGAAAGAATCTAACAAGATATGAACAAGAAGGAAATATATTGAAGAGATATTCATCTATGGAAATTTCCTTCTGAGAGATTCATGCGAAGCAAGAAAGAAGAAGCAGTTTCCTTCTTCAGTTCAAATTGGTAACTGCATTCCTTCTGCTGTTCGACTTAGAAGAAGTCGACTTGGACTATATATATTATATAAAAGAATGGAGCAGTATGCATGCAGATCTTTTGAGCAGAATAAAACGATATTGTTGAGAGATAGGTTCTACTAGACTTTGATATCGTAATCACTTGTGAGTGATCTTCAGACATTGAGATTTACTCTAGTGTTGACGAACTAGAATAGGTGTTGTTACTCTTTATTCTAGGTCTAGTCTTTGTAAGTTTAATTAATCGTTTGTGATTGAATTAAACTTCTTTCTGTAATTCTACTTTTACTGATAGTGGAAATTTTGTCTGTGGCCTGGTCGGTATTTTTATGCTGGCTTGAGTTTATTTCTGGTTGTCAGTTTTTTCAGTCCGCTGCTCTCTGTCCTTATCTGTTTACTGTTGTCAACCATTATTGATGACGTTGTTGACTCAACATCATAGGAAACATCGCCTGGAACCGTTCCTAGTACAAATCCCGGTCCAACAGTTTTAACAAGTGGCATCAGAGCCAACCACCTAATTAATTGGTGTCTGAATTTGGTACTACAATGGACGGTGTTAACCCAAGTGTCAATAGGATACCTGTGCTAGATGGGTCGAATTACCACTACTGGAAAATAAAGATCAGAACGTACATCAAATCCATGGAAGGGCGTGCATGGAAATCTGTTCTTGAAGGCTTTGTGTGGCCTACCATAGGACCAGATGAAGATGGAGATGCCATTCCAAAGCCAGAAGCTCTATGGACAGGTGATGATTTTCTGGCTAGCTCTTACAATGAAAAAGCTTTGAATGCTATTTTTTCGCATGTTGATCCACATATGTTTAAGCTCATTCAGAACTGCACTACTGCTAAACAAGCTTGGGATTTGTTGCAAAATCATTGTGAAGGTGACAACAGCATTAAGCAAACCAAACTTCAAATGCTTTGGTCAAAATTTGAAAACTTAAGAATGGCAGAAGATGAAACGATTGATGCTTATTTTGATAAACTGCTTACTATTTCAAATGGCATTCAACTTCTTGGAGATGCTATGTCTAATAAGCAGTTGATCTTCAAAGCCGTTCGCACTCTCTCTTCAAAATTTGACATTAAACGAACTGTTTTGGAAGATACTCAAAATCTGACTACTATGGATTTCCATACTCTGATGAACAATTTGAAAAATTTTGAGATTTTGCAAAATGAGCGCAAAGGTACGAAAATTCGTAGTATGTCTCTTCATTCCAAAGCAAAAAATCTTGAGCCTGAAAGCAGTAGTGATAAATCTGATGAGATGACTGAAGAAGCTTATAATAACTTGGTGAGAAAATTCAACAAACTCAGATTCAGAAAGAATTCTAGAAATAACAATAGCTCTCAAGCAGTTCTAAAGCCAATAACAAGCTCAAAAAGGTCGTAGATCCTCCTAGTTCTAGTCCTACATCTCTAAGCAAAGTAAGATGTTTTGAATGTCAAGGATGGGGTCATTATCAGAATGAATATGCTAACACTCTTCGAAAGGAGAAAAAGACCTTGCTTGCTTGTCTTAGTGATGTCTCAGGTGACGAACAGGAAACTGATACTCCAGAAGGAAGTGTTACGGCTCTGTCCTCTGTTCTGGACGATGTTGAAGATACATGTTGGGTCAACAATGAGTGATCAACATTGCCACAGACTCTCTTATTTGACTATGATGATTCTTAGATCTGTGATAAGATATTTTGTGATAAACCTTTGATCTCTAAAGATCCAGTGTCTACTGACTATTTGTGCTTGCATGGATCAGTTGATTTATCTGTAGATTATCCCTTTGAAGAAGAGTTTACTGCTGAACAAATGGTGGAAGAACTGAAACTGATGTATGAAGAACTTTTGAAGGAATGGAAGAAGCTCAAGAAGCTGTCCAAGAAGCTAGAAAAGGAGAATGATAGCTTAAAGGAAGCTACAGTAAAGCTTGAAGTAGCCTTGACCAGGAAGGATACTGAACTTGAAAAGGTAACCACTGAACTCAATAGAGAAAAGAAAGTGATTGCTAAGTGGAACTCCTCTACCTGTAAGCTTGATGAAATGCTTGATATGGATAATGATGGCACTTCTAGTTTAAGCTATACAGGTACCTATAACTCTTCTTTTGAAAACAAAATAGGCTGCAACATGCATTGCAAGTATGACTCAAATGAGTCTGATGAGAGAACTGAAACTGTGGTTATTAAAGAAAAAGTTAAACCTCTCTCTGATCTTGTTGATGCTCCTGTTTTTGTCAAAGAAAAAGGTAAAACTGTGAAAAGTACCAAGAAGACTTATGTGTGTCAATACTGCCTTAAGATTGGTCACAAAAAGCCTTATTGTTTTGTCTACCAAAAGGACGTAAAGAGGGGGTAAGATAGAGAAAAGTGTTGTTGAATCTGAAACTCCTAAAGAGTCTGTCCCTAGAGTAGAAAAACCTGAAGCATCTGTGCCAACCTCTCCTGCCTGGGCTATCTCTGAAAGGAAACCCAATGATGAGACTAATGTTGAGTCAACATTGACATCAACGGCGTCTAAAGCTGAAAGTTCCAAAAGGTTAGTCTCTAAAACTGATTCAATTGCTCCTGCTCAGAAAGGTAAAACCTCTGCTTATGTGAAAAACTCCAAAGAAAAACATAAGAAAATCTGGACTCCAAGGGAAAAGATTGTCTGTAATGTTGTTTTCTCTGTTGCTACCTCTCCTAACAATGCAGGAAAATGGTACTTTGATAGCGGTTGTTCAAGACTTATGACAGGAACCTTGAGTTATCTGTCTAACTTTGTCTCACAAAAGTCTGGATTGGTAACCCATGGTGGTGGTTATAAGAGTAAAATACTAGGTAGAGGTGTGTTAACTCTTGATGGCTTTCCAACCTTGAAAAATGTTCTTTTGGTTGAAGGTTTAAATGCTAATCTCATCAGTGTTAGCCATTTGTGTGATGATGATCTGAAGGTCAAATTTAACAAACGTGCTTGTAAAGTGTATACTTGCAAGGAGAAAACTGTTGTAATAGCAATGTGTCAATCGACAACTGCTATGTGGTGGCTGATCCCCACAAGTGCAATCTGGCCAAAGATGAAGAAGCTATGACATGGCACAAGAAGCTTGGACATGTGAACTATAGGAACATGGAAAAGCTCATCAAACTGGATGCAGTTATTGGATTGCCAAAACTAAGCAATACAGGGAAACATGTGTGTGGAGACTGCCTAAGAGGTAAACAAACTAGGGCTGGGCACACTTCACTACAGTCTGAAGGACAAAAGTCAGGTACCTCTAACTGTTTTCAACTCTTGCCTATGGACCTGATGGGTCCCATTGAAGTAGAGAGTCTTGGAGGTAAGTGGTACATATATGTCATTGTTGATGATTTTTGTAGATACACTTGGGTAAGCTTTCTAAAGGAAAAATCGGAAACATTTGATGCATTTAAGAAGCTGCATGCTAGGTTCAGTACCCAATACTCTACAATAGTTCAAAGAATAAGATCTAATCATGGTAGAGAATTTGAGAATCAAACTTTTGCTGACTTTTGTGAAAGGAAGGGAATTTTCATGAATTCTCTGCACCCAAAACTCCTCAACAAAATGGGGTGGCGGAAAGAAAGAATCGAACCTTACAAGAAATGGCTATGGTCATGTTAAGTTCTATGAATCTGTCAAAAAGGTTGTGGGCTGAAACGGTTAATACGTCTTGCCATATAATCAATAGAGTCTATTTTAGACCAGGAACTTCAACTACTCCTTATGAGATCTTGAATGGTAAGAAACCGAATCTTAAGTATTTCCATATGTTTGGGTGTGCTTGTTATATACTCAATGATAGGGATCATCTGGGAAAATTTGATTCTAAGAGTGACAAAGGAATTTTTGTGGGTATTCTCTAAACAGTCATGCTTATAGAGTTTACAATCCAAGGACTCATTCTGTTCAGGAATCTTTTATTGTTACTTTTGATGATTCTATGCCTTTTGTTCAGAAACTCTGTGACACAGGTACTGATCTAGTACAACGAGACAGGGCAGATACAGGTTACAATATGTACTGAATAAGATCCCTCAATTGAAGAAGGTGTCAACCCACCAGTTGCAGAAAGTCCTTCAAGTCAAAACAGGGAAGAAGCAGTCAATGTTGATCACAATGTTGATTCAACATTGAGCCCAACATCCCAGTCAGATGTCTCTAAATCTGATCAGGAACTAGTTGAACCCCAATTCAATTCTCTGGATAACATCAGGAGAGAACCACCACCCAGGATACGTAAAGATCATCCAAGTTCTCAAATCATTGGGGAACCAAGAGGAAGAATGACTCTAAGAGGTAACACTAGGAAGAACTACAAAGAGATGATCAGACACATCACTCCGTGTCAATCTGTAAGTGCTTCCTGTTTTGTCCCTCTTACTGAACCCAAGAATGTGAAAGAAGCTCTCAAAGACGACTACTGGATCAATGCTATACATAATGAACTACACCAATTCAAAACCAATGAAGTCTGGATCCTAGTTCCCCGTCCCCCTGATGTAAATGTCATAGGAACTAAGTGGATTTTCAAGAATAAAAGTGATGGAAAAAGTGTCGTGATAAAAAAAAAAAAAAACAAAGCTCATCTTGTTGCACAAGGTTACACTCAAGTTGAAGGAGTCGATTTTGATGAAACTTTTGCTCCTGTAGCTAGGCTAGAATCCATCAGACTTATCTTAGCCATAGCATGTGCCTTAAACATTACACTGAAACAAATGGATGTTAAGGGAGCTTTCTTGAATGGCTATATTGACAAAGAAGTTTATGTGGAATAACCAAAAGGTTTCGAAGACCTTAGTCACCCTCACTATGTTTATAGACTGCAAAAAGCCTTGTATGGTTTAAAGCAAGCCCCTCGTTCTTGGTACGCTAGACTCACAGAGTTCCTAGTTGATTTTGGATTCAAAAAGGGTGAGGGCGATCAAACCTTGTTCATTCTTAGAAAAGGGAAAGATCTTTGTATTGCACAAATCTATGTTGATGATATTGTGTTTGGTGCAACTAACTCTTCTATGGTGGATAAGTTTGTGCAAGCTATGACAGGAACCTTTGAGATGAGTATGATAGGAGAACTCAGTTTCTTCCTTGGGCTCCAAATTCAGCAAGGCAAGGATGGACTATATATGTCACAAGAAAAGTATGCACGAAACCTGATCAAGAAGTTTGGTCTTGAGAATTCTAAACCTTGCAGTACTCCTATGGCTACATCTTTGAAACTGAACAAGATCGATGTTGGAGAGGATGTTGACCCAACATTGTACAGATCAATGATTGGAAGCCTTTCGTATCTGTCTGCCAGCAGACCTGACATCATGTTCTATGTGTATGTGCGTGCCAGGTATCAATCCAACCCTAAAATCTCCAATTTAACTGTTGTTAAGAGAATCCTTAGATATATATCAGGAACTGTTAATCTTGGATTATGGTTTGCTTGTGATACAAACACTAATCTGGTGGGATTTAGTGATTCTGATTGGGCTGGTGATCTAGATGATAGAAAATCTACTAGTGGAGATTGTTTTTATCTTGGTCCAAATTTGGTGTCTTGGTATAGCAAGAAACAGAACTGTGTGTCACTTTCAACTGTTGAATCTGAATATGTAGCAACTGGGAGTTGTGTGTCTCAACTAGTGTGGTTGAAAAACACGTTGCATGACTATGGTCTTCAAAGTGATACCCTTTTGATGTTCTGTGACAACCTTAGTGCCATACATATTTCTAAGAACCCAGTTCAGCACTCACGCACAAAGCACATAGACATTAAGCATCATTTTTCTTAGGGACTTGGTCAATAAGCAAGTAATTGACATAGAATACATAGATACAACCAATCAGCTTGCAGATATCTTTACCAAGCCTTTAGATAGTGAGAGATTCTTCAGCCTTCGAAGGTCTCTTGGTCTGTGTTCTTTGTGATTTTTTTTGTTGGGTCCAATGTTGACTCAACATCACAGTCAACATTGGCAGTCTAGAAAAAGTGATGTTTTTTGTTTTTACTTTATACGTTTTGTTTCTGTGTTTTCGTGCTTCTGTATTTGTCTCTGGTTGTTATTGTTTTGTAGCTCATGGTGGTGATGCTTAGGGTTTGAAAGGCTGTTTGAAACCAAGGTTTAAAGGTATCGGGTCTCTTGTGTGCTTGATTTATGTAAAACCCACTTTTGCTGATTTTGGCTCCGTTTACTCGTACCTTGACGCGCACTTGATGTTGCCTCCTGTCCTTTATGCTTAATAAATCTAATGAATTATGTTACAAAGGGCTCGAAGTGTTTCCGTCGAGGATCGTGTTGGGCAGGTTCAAATACTATCCAGATATCGACGTGGCCAATGTGCCATATGTCGTGAGGGTTGATGGCATGTACTGGAAACCGACACGCACAAAAGTGCTGATTCTCGTAATGCTGCTGGTTCAATTTTTGAGTACCAAATTGCCCAATGTGGTCAAATGAGTGATCTTTATGCCATGAGACGTGTGTTTACCTAACTCCGCATAGGCTTCGACTTTGGAGCGGATTCATGCGTGTTCCAATTATTTGACATGGTTCACTGTCTCATGGTCATTCCCACTCAAATTTATGCTAATTATTTACTTTACATTTTGAGGCAATGTTGGGTGTGTTTCTTTGGTATTCCTTTCTCTCTCTGTTTTGCCTTCAGCATTCGTGGTGTTAATCGGATCTGCACATTTTGAGACTTGGTTTCATGGTCTGATTTCTCGATGTTGTCTCCATTGTTGAGTCAACAATCTGTTCAACAGTGACTTTACATGAAGTTTTTGGTGCTTATTTATTTTTTCTTGTGTGCTCTCTTTTTGTGTGTTTTGGTTGGGTTTGAGGGGGAGTCATTTTTCTGTTCTTGTGTGGTTTTGTGTGGATTCTGTTCTTGTGTGTTTTGGCTGGTTTTGGGTAGCTTGCTTGAGGGTAGTTTGCATCTTCTAATCTTGCATGTCGAGTCACTATTTTTAATCAAGTTAGTTTTCAACCTCCCTAGGGTTTGGCTATATATCTTGTTACTCTGACTTGGCAGATACTTGTTTCACTGGCAACTTTAATCCTTAATTAACAGTTATGTGCAGTATGTACTGTGCTTTGATATATCTCTGCAGAATTTCTTGTAACAAACACCACTCAAAACACTCATGCACACCATGTCTTGGAAGTTGAACCCTTGAGCCCACAATCTCCACTAAAAGCAGGCCCACTCTTTACCCCTCTAACCTCTCTATCATCTTGTTTTACCCTAATCCTTTTCCCTCCTCCCGCCAAAGATCTTTTACTGCTCACCATCGTCATCCTCCCATGGCTGCTCCAAAATTGCCTGGCTTATCCCTGTTCACACCGACCGGAGAAGAAATCTACCCACTCCCGGTCAGAGCCGAGCCGGCTAACTTTGAGATTCCAATCTCTGAGCTTGCCTCCCCATCATCTGAATCTGACATAAGAATCCCAACTCCAACACAGTCCAAATCTCCAACTCCTCCTCCATCTCCCATTCCAGTCTCATCGGACACTGTTCCGGTCAACCCTGCTCCGGCATCTTCCTTTCAATCCGTCGTGGATACTTTCACAGAAGTAACTTCCCATCGTGTGCGGTTTGGTTCTATTTCACTGGAAGAGCCGATTGATCAAATAGACGAAGAGATGAACCCAATTGATGATGCAAATAGGGCTCCGGTGCAAGAAAATTCTCCGCCTCCTGCATCTCAAGATCATACTGAAGAAATTGGAGATAATGTGGAAAACACGAAGAAATTGGAGATAATGTGGAAAACACTGAAGAAATTGGTGAAGGGGGAGAAAATATGGCAGTAGACCAGTCTGATGAGTCTACTTCAGTTATGGGAACTAATCCAGAAAACTCTTCTTCACTGCACACTGGTGAGAGTGATTCTGATGACACTGAGATAAATGAAGCTGAGGAATCGGATTCTGAAACCTTGGAGGCATCACTGGCTACTGAGGATTCAATTCCTCCCGAGGTAAATGTTAACCCTGGTCAAGAATCTGATTATGAAGGTGAAGCTTTCAATTTTTGCTTCTATAAAAAGAGTGATTCTGACAAATACCAAGGGCTCATGTCTAACTATTTTGATGTTGAGCGGGTCATTGATAACACCTCCTTTGCTAGAATTCCTAAGCAAAAGGAATTTCTTGTATGCGGTTATTGAATTTGAGCCTTATGTTCCTGCAATTGTGAGAATTTTGACAAGGTTGGGGGTGGAAAATATCACTGTGTGTACTTGAGATGAGAAGTTTACACTATTGATGCTAGGGACTTGAATTATATACTGCATAGGAAGCGTGATGAGGTAGAAACTCCCTTGACAGTTACTATGGATGAAATTGCTCAAGAACTTACTCTGAACAAGGTGCAAAAATGGCCTAAAGGTAGCTTACCTGTGAAGTTTTGCTCTTCTCTAGTATCTGTGCTGTTTAGGTTGAGTCTATTCAACTGGATACCTTCCTCTAACAACAACTCCTTAAGCATGGAAGCTGGTGTCCTACTGTATAGGATAAAAATGGGCTTGAATGTCAACCTGGGAGAAAGAATGATACAACATCTTGAAAAGTTCAAGAACAGGGGGCTGTCTGGTCATTTGATGCTTCCTGCCACCGTATTTGCTCTCTTAAAACTGCAGGGTCTGCAACCTTATGATAGAGAAATCTACAAGGGGAACTTTTTATCTGTTGGAGGTAAATAGACAACTGCTGGAAACAACCCACATAATTTGTGACCTCCCCTGGGTGGATCCTGATGTTCCCACTAACATGGAGATTCCTGCAGATGCTACTATGGGTGAAACTTCAACTGCTGGTGCTGCTGATCAGCCAGTCAATGTTTATCTCAATGTTGAGCCCAATGTTCAGTCAACATCTATTCCCAGTCTGGATTCTTTGTCTGCAGGTACCCTAACTGAAAATGACAAGCTCATTTTGGCACAAATCAAGACTCTGGATGATCAGAATATCTCTCTTCAAGATCAGATTACAAAAAATCTGAAGTTCAGAAGTACTTTGGTGTCTTTTCTTTCCTCACAAAAAAGGGAGATTAGATTTGCTTGTTCTTCATTTCTGTTTATTTTTTAACTTGGTCTGTAATATTTTAGGATATCTGTGTCTCTGAATTATCTTTTGGACTAAAGGGGAGTTTGATCATTAAGGGGGAGTATTTAGTTTGCATAACTGATCTTAGGAACTTGTTTCATTTCTTTATGTGGTTTTGTGAAGAAAGAACAAGATTAAGGGGGAGATTGAAAGTGCGACTACCAAGAGCAGTTGTTTTGATAATCTTGTTTTTCTTAATTAGTTCAATGTTTGTGATTGTTTGTCAAATGAATATATTGCAGGAAACAATATTTGATACTTGGACTAGAAATTTGCAAAGCTGGAGTCAAAACGATGACTTGAGGAAAGAATCTAACAAGATATGAACAGGAAGGAAATATATTTAAGAGATATTCATCTATGGAAATTTCCTTCTGAGAGATTCATGAGAAGCAAGAAAGAAGAAGCAGTTTCCTTCTTCAGTTTGAATTGGTGACTGCATTCCTTCTGATGTTCGACTTAGAAGAAGTCGACTTGGCCTATATATATAAAAGAATGGAGCAGTATGCATGCAGATCTTTTGAGCAGAATAAAACGATATTGTTGAGAGATAGGTTCTACTAGACTTTGATATCGTAATCACTTGTGAGTGATCTTCAGACATTGAGATTTACTCTAGTGTTGACGAACTAGAATAGGTGTTGTTACTCTTTATTCTAGGTCTAGTCTTTGTAAGTTTAATTAATCGTTCGTGATTGAATTAAACTTCTTTCTGTAATTCTACTTTTACTAATAGTGGAAATTTTACCTGTGGCCCGGTCGGTATTTTTATGCCGGCTTGAGTTTATTTCTGGTTGTCAGTTTTTTCAGTCCGCTGCTATCTGTCCTTATCTGTTTACTGCTGTCAACCATTGTTGATGACATTGTTGACTCAACATCATAGTCAACATCGTCTGGAACCGTTCCTAGTACAAATCCCGGTCCAACAGTTTTAACAGATTACAATTTCTGTTATGTTTGTGGAATAATTTTGAAGAAAGAGGAAGCAGATGAATGTTGATCGTTAACCATGATTTGTGTTGAGCTTTATAAGATACAACAACAAAGCTAATATTCTCTCAATTAATAAATAAGCTGATATGATCTTGGTCTTGGATCAGCTCTACCTAGGAACTGTACCATGCACGCACTTTAGAATGTATCCATTTGCTTTTGATATTATATATTCTCTTCACATTTTATGTATCATATCATCTGTATATAGGAGCTTGCTTCTGCACATTATGAAATCCATTGATTCAGCAATAGGTATGAAGTCTCTTGTGTTGATATGGCTTTAAGCTGAAGTAGTGTGATGAGATTGCACGGGTGTACATATGGATGATCGGTCTAACCTACTAAAAACGAGGATATATGTGATCGTATTGCCCTGGCCCAAGATGGTTCAAACTATGTTTTAATTGTCCAATAAGTAGTAATTTATGTTTAGATTTAGGTTTGTGTTGGAATTGAGTTCCACTATATAAGGTTTTGGAGAGTTTGCTTGAAGGTTCAAGAGGCATGTCCAGTGTTCATTTAGTCATAGTAGATTATTGTAGAACATAGAACAGACATGCATATTAATCCAGAAATATGCCATCGAGTTTCACCTTTTTAGAGTGGAAGTTGGTTAACTGTTTTGGATAATTAAGTAAAATTGTTGTAAAATTAGTGTGCTTTTAGTACATGACCGAAGTGATTAGCGGATTCATCCAATTATAGTAATATGATGATATAAAGCATGTAAGCGTTACCGTTGGAACAAATAAAACAAAACCGACATCAAATTGGAATAAATATTAAGTTGATTTATAATGCACCTCGCATGCGTAGCGTGTGACGTGATTTCTAGATGTAAAGGTACATTAGTAAATATCTTGTTAAGTAGTAACTTGATACTGTATTGTGTAGTTTGTTGGCAAGCTTTAAAAACTTGCTACTAATTAAGTTATCCACAATTCTCATGTTTGGATTGCCGGATTCATGACTCGGGTTGGATATATAGTTTTACTATTGACCTTCATCAGCGAATTTTGAGGACTGAAGCCAAAGTCAGGGATAAAAGTGCGGAAAATGTTGCTTTGAAGATGAAATGGACAATATATGGAGCAATCAGAAGAAAAGATGAAAGCTTTGGAGATAACATGGCAAGATCAACTGACATATGCACAGGTAGGATGTTTTACATTCAACGTAATTTTTGTTGATCTTTTCTTAAGCAACTAAGTGAGTTTTTGTAAAAAATGAATAACCCGACTAAATAAATCTATTTAGTATAAAAATATTTCTTAAAATATATTGCTGGCGTGACATGCGTATCCTAATGTAAATAATAACAGCCTTTCTACTTTGTTATTTCTGGTCAAATATCATAATTCAAACACCTAAAATATATTCTTATTGTATATATATTTAATCGGTACCAGATTTAGAGATTTAAAATTTCAATTTATTTCTAATAATAAAAAATATTGATTATAATAGAAAGAAAAATATTGAAGATATGAAAAATAAAAAAAAATTATACCATCATGAATTGAACACAAAACCTTTTGTAAATTAGATATCAACTTTACCACTTGGAGAAAGAGATTGAATTGAACATGAGACCTTTTGTAAGTTAAATATCAACTTTACCACTTGGAGAAAGAGATTTTAATGCTTTATTATTACATGGAAACAAATTTATATATAACCTCAAATTTAAAATTGAACCCCTCAAAAATAGAGGCAATGACGCCAATACGCTTTCTGGCCTGTATTTAATATGGAATACATGTATTTAGCGCATAACAACTCATGTGTAGTTAACCAAAGCTTGCGCATTCGAAATGCAAAATAACTATATGTCTCGTCATATGCATTCGTTGTGCTTCAACACCACAATCCACATAGCCATTATCTCTCGCCATTTTATTTCTAAATAAAAATGAGAGAGCTAAAAGATATGCTTACGTCTCTCAATCTTATATTGTTGGCAGTGGATAATTTATGGTCTTGTGTGAAATATCATATTGAATTGTTGTATTATTGTTTAAACGGTATAATGATATGATAGAAGCACACCGAGCGCGAACAATGAGGAGCGATGTGAAAACCAAGCAATTTTGCGACCATTTCACATGCACTTTTAATGCGAGCAAGTTTTGGTAACTACACGCTTGTCATGCGCAAAAAGATGTATTCATGTTATGTACGGAGTCATGTGTCAAATCAAGTTCTATATTTCTTAATACATATGTCGCTCTTGATTTAACACCACCCTTTTTATATCCTCACTATTTCAAGATGGGCTGAAATGACAAGGTGCCGGAGAGAAACTAAACGAATATAGAGCTAGAGGTCTAGCGAGTTTTAATCAAGGTTTAAGAGAAAATATATATTCAACCACAACAAATCATCAGGCCAAGACAAAGGCCTAAAAATATTTTTCAAGAAACTAGAACCTTTTACCTGCACACATATTTACTACGTACAGTTGTAGTACTAGCTTAGACCATCATTTGAAAATTTTCTCCGCGGACCACTGGCATAATATTTGCTTGCCTCTTCCCGGACAGCAGCGTAAAACTCATTCGACTCTTTGAAAACCTCAATCGCTTCTTTCCATGTGCCATCTCGGAAATCTAAGAACTCATTTGAGGACTTAAATATCTTCACTGCGTCTTTTCTCGTCTCATCAAGCATGTTCGAGAATTCAGTTGAGGATTTGAATGCCTTGATCGCATGTTTCCTGATCATATCATTCATGTCCAAGAACTCATCTGATAATTTGAATTTCTCTATGGCGTCCTCCCTGATCTGATCAAGGCACCCCAGGAACTCTTGTGAGGATTTGAATTTATCAATGGCTTCTTTCTCGACCCGTTCCATGTTGTCTAAAAACTCTTGCGAGGATTTGTATGCCTCAATAGTGTCCCTCGTGGTCCTATCACGATGTGACTCGGAGTCTGACTTGAATTTTTTCAACTTTTTCTCTAAGCTTTTGACAGCTTCCCCCTGTGAAGAGACCTTATTTTCATATTGAATTCTCTTAGATTCAGATAGCTTGAGCTCCTGCTCAAGCTTTTGAACTTGGGATGTTCTCAAGGTGAGCTCAGAAGTGAGTTCCTGCATCTTTAAATCTAGCTTTTGGTGAAGTTCCTTCTCCACATACATCGACTCCAGAAACTAGCAGTAAGTATCCATGAAATTAGTAAATATAATAAACTATAACTATATTCACATATCATCATAAATCATAAATAAACTAAAGAAAAAAACAAAGAAAAACATGTTGATTATATTCAAATTCGAGGAAACAAAAATTGAAGAAAATCATGGGCAGAAAATATATGAGAGCCATAATAACGCAATAATGAAGAATTTCTTAATGCAACATTCTTTCATAATTTCTTGTCTAAGACCATCTGTAACTTTGAGGAAGAGCAATATGTGGAATGAAATCTAAGGTACTCTTTTTTTTTTTTTTTGCTATTTCCAACTTTTATATCTGATTAGGTATATATTGTGGCAACCTATCAAATTGGGTACCCTGATCGCCTAATTCTAACATGAAGTATATGTTTACCAAAGGTGTCATAATATTACTTTAGCGCAATAATGTATCAAACATGAAATTGCACATAATAGAGAAATAATATATATAAACTTATCCCAACCTGTGACACGGCAAGTAGATTAGGAGGAAGAGCTTGAGTCTGAGCACGGTCATCTGCCACAGCCACTAAAGTTTGATTCTCGCGAGCATCACTGGGAGATGCACTAGATAGTAAATGTCGGTGATTGACTGGCAGTGTGTCTGATATGTTAGGCTCAATTGCAGGAGTTTCCATTGAAACTGGACAAGGATCAGCAACATAAAAAGTGGATGAGGATGCTGGCGGAGAGAGTCTGGAAGGATTTTGCGTGCTCCCTTTCGGGAGCTGTTTGATCTTGTCCATCAAGGACCCTGTCGAAGAAATGTATTATCCATTAGAACCTAGATACGAATAGCTCATAGATCACTAAAAGTCTTAATGCTAGTTATTATTTCTATGAATAACCTTTGGGTCATAATCAACTTCTAAATCATTAATAGCATAACGATTCTCATTAAATTGTTTAAAATTACTTAGAACATATCTATATCATCCCATAATAAAGAAATATGCTTATTCTTCTCAACTTAAAAGTGATATTGATACTTACTAAATACTTCATGAGATGGGGCTCCGGATTTAATTCCCCCATGCACGAGAATCTCCTCCTGCAATAACTTGTTAAGTGCAAAATGGTGTCTGGTTAATCCCAAATTGACTGCTGATCTAGCCAAGGAAGCATTGGATGAAGGCCTCAAACATGCTTTATTCCACTTCGTTCGACAGTTCCAAGAATTACTCTTTGCCCGTAAGAAGAAGAATTCCTCCTTCCACTCACTCTTGATCGAAGGTATACTTTTCAAGAATTGAAGCCCCTTGAGTGCACAGAAATAAACACCCTTCGTAGGACTGATCCGAACTCTGAACAAGCTGAAAAAGTAATCGGTTGTCATGGGAATGTTGTAAAATTGGGCACACAAGATAAACCCAACAATCATGGTGTGTGCGTTTGGTGACAACTGTCCAGGGGACACATCCATGGCATTGCAGACCTCAACTACTAATTGATGCATCGGGAACGTGAGGCCAGCTTTAATCTGTTTCTTGTACACCGTCATGTACTCTTCTGGAGGCTCGTTTGCCTGTTGACCCTTCGAGGGTATCACAATTTCATACTCGTTGAAGCATATACCAGCAGCCTTAAATAGAGCTGCAACTTCAGTCTCGGAATGAATGTTTGATGCATTCTCCACCAAGATGATATCTCTTTTAGAACCTGAGCAGGATGGGACGTCCTTATTTGGCTGGTCGCTCTTCTTGGTAGGAACCTTGAGATTCACTTTCAGTTTCCTCTTTCTCTTGTGATCAGCAGGCAAAGAGTCAATGGGACAAGGATGCGGTGTTATAGCTGTAATCTCCACCTGGGAAGCCCTATATATGAAGCCACATTCAACAATCAAAATGCAAAACAGTCGGAACATATAAAAAAAAAAAGAATCAAATTAAAGTATAACATATTGTGAACTTCATGCGTTCATAGTGACACAGACATGCAAAAAAAAAAGAATCAAATTAAAGTATAACATATTGTGAACTTCATGCGTTCATAGTGACACAGACATGCACAGATATAATACTGACATCTAAATATATACCTAAAGTAGAACCGAGCAACAGGAAATGGAATGAATCCCAATCAATTGATCACCCACATACAATGCAAAATAAAAGTTTATAACTTGATAACTGAGGCATTTAGTATTTCCGAGTCAGGGAAAACATGATGCTAAAGATCCTTCAATGATTATGATATGTCAATGCTCATCCGGCCTCAAATCAACTCCTTCAACTTGAAGTTTTAGGAGATTTGAAATCCAATAGAGTGCAATTTTTTTATAAGTTCAGGGAAATTGCTAAATGTTGTTTGAACTCGAAATTCATTAGCAGATTTTGCTTGTTGCAAGAGAGTTGGCTTGAATAACATATTTCTTAAAAGGAATCTGATAATTCTTGCAAAACTGGGATGTAAAATCACATGTGCAAAAGTTGTACTACCATTTATGTGCATTCGTGCAAAAAATGTTAACACTATCAAAACCACATAAAATGACACATAGAACAAAAGATTTATCAATGGAAATCGCATATGATCAGGGAAATAAAAGAAAAACCAAGCTAAAAACTGAATTTTGGCTCAAGTAAACAAGAACAAAAAATTAAAGAATGGCAGAAATCTTACTTCTCACCACCAACTTTTACCCTCTGGCCATCGAATATCTCCAAGTCGGAATCGTCATTGACCAGTTGAGAATCACCACCAGTTTTGCCTCTAAGAACCATTTTCAGTCGAGTTTGAGAGAAAGAATGAATGTGAGAGCCGAGTATGATTTGTATGATCGATTTGTGCGGGAAGTGTTGGAAGATGCAAATGTTTCACTCAGTTTAGTATTTGTATGATTTGTGTGGGAAGTGTTTATTTAATTACTTGTCACCTTCATTTTTAAGTAATAAATGAATTTTTGTAATATATGTACTTACTCTAAATTATGATTTCGGGTCAAGGTTTTGTGCTTTCTAGTTAAAATTAAAGGTAAAGATTATGAAAATATCAATAACCTTTCTAATTTGTTATTTCTGGTCAAATATCATAATACAAACACCTAAAACATATTCTTATTGTATCTATATTTAACATGACGAATACGTTTATTTAGCGCATAACAAGCGTGTAGTTAACCAAAGCTTGCGCATTCGAAGTGCGAAATAATTACAATTGTTTACATATGTTTCGTCATATTTCGCATTCGGTGTGCTTCAACTCCACAATCCACATTGCCACATATGATATTGCATTATATTTACGATTATGATAACAATATACGCGCAATTACTGTCAAATTGAGATACAGTAAGAATATCTTTTAGGTATTCGAATGTGATTAATATCTAAATTATGTTCCCAGGTCAAAGAAAAAATTATAGTCAAAAAAAGAAAGAATTATATAAATATTAATGGCCTTTCAGTCTTTTCTTCCTAAATAAAAATGAGAGAGCTAAATGACTCTTACGTCTCTCAATCTGATATGGGTGGTAGTGGATAATTTATGGTGTTGTGTGAACTATTACAGTCGAAACTAAATTATATCATTGGAGCCGGAAAAATTATTCCTATATCGAATTTATTCCTAATTAGAATTTTGTGTGAAAAAGAAAATATCTTTTCTCTAAACAACAAGCACATTCATAACTTACAAACTTGTATCATAAAATTGTATTCGGTGTATGTTACATATATTACATATAACAAATGCAACATATCTTTGAGAATTGATTCAAGCATTACAAAATTCAAAGTACAGTATTGATAAGTCATGCATTACCGGTAAATTGATGAAGAGAATATAAGAGCTGTGATGGGAAACATGTTAACGAGGATGAGATATAGTGAATCCGTAGAGGTTAGTGTGGGTTCGCATAAGCGTGTCTCGAAGCCCAATAAACGTTATTTCTAATTATTTATTTACTTATTTTGTTAATTTAGTTAATTAGTCCATAACTGTAGAAGCAGGAATAAAAACATGTGGCCTGTAGATTAGGACAAAAAAGTCTTTGGCCCAGGAGTAACCTTAGCTAGTTGTATCGTACTCGTTGTAGAATAAACATGTTACATAACATGAACCCTAGTTTTGTAATTGAGTTTCCCCTCTTTCTATTCAATTTCGTGCCAATTCACTGTTGGAGGTAGTTCGTAAAGGATTAGAAGTCGTCATAATTCAATAGATTCATCATCGTTGTCATCACTTGGCCTCAGAGCCACGTTTAACACTTCCGCAACGTAAGAATCTAGCAAATAGGGGATTGGACGAGTTGAAGAATCGATGAACAAGATCTGAAGCATGTTAAAGGAACTAATGGGTATGAACAAGGAGACCGAAGGAACCGCGATACCTCCCGGCAAGAGCCAGCGACCGTCTCGGCCCTCTTTGGCTACGTACTACTGCCACGTGCAGCGCGCATGCACCGCACGGCCAGAACGTGGTCAAAGCAACCACCGTTCTAGCCAACCTAGCTCTCTAGGCCAGGACGCTAGCCTACCGTGCTTGATTAGAGAAGAAGAAATTGACCAGGGAGAGAAGAACGGCAAAGAATAATCCAAGAATGCACTCCAGGTAATATCTATCTCGACTATAGAAGGTAATTACCATAGAGCTCGTAAATTTCATCGTCATATGGAGGAATTAGATGTGAGAATATTGGTTGATTGTGGTGCAACTTTTGATTTCATCACTCAAGGGATAGCCCATAAATTAGCAAAACCACCAACATGTCACATTACATGAACCGATTTTGTAGTTTTTAACTTTACGGTAGTTTTTAGTTAGTTTTATATATTAGTTTCTTTTGTGTTTTTGTGTTCGACTATTTTTTCAGGTGTGTGCTTATACATATAGAGACGAAGCTAAAATGATGCATTTTGATGTATTAACGGAAGTAAGAAAGTTCCAAGGTCTCAATTGGATGGATGAGCCATGCTTGGGAGCAAGTGTTGTACAAGATCTAGTCAAACGTTCAAAACGGAAGTTGATTCAGAGCTCAAATGGCCATTAGAGAGTTGTTTGAGCGAAAACGTGAGAAAGTGTAAACTTTTGAGAAATCCTAGTATTTTGAGCACCAATTTCACATATGAACTCCTGTTGACCTTAAATCAACGACCATGCATAGAGGACACCAAGATCTACAACTTTTGTGAAGAAACCATTGCCAAATTTTGAGTGTAACTGGCTGGAAACCGCATGTAAATCCATGCGAGGCGCATGGCCGCATGGATTTTTGTGAGGTTTATTTGGAGCTTTATACTCCCAGTATTTTTCTTCTTCCTTACTTCCAACTTTTGCTATTTTCTCATACTTTTGACCTAGAAACTCATCCAAAGCAAATTTTCTCATCCATTTGAGAAAATTGAACCGTTCTTTTGTAATTCCGACTTTGGATCTTTGATTGGCATATACAGTTTACTCTTTCTACGATTTAATTAGGGATTTATACTAGAAGATCTAGTGACAACTCTTGGTAAATTTGTATGAAACTCCTCCTTTTTTAGTTATTGAGTTGATATTGATCATGTTTAATTTGTGTGTTGATATGCTTGTGATTATGTACTCCATATCCATGTGTAGCTAAGCACCCATTATGGGGTGGTGGTGGATTTGTATGCATGTTAGCTAGGATTCATGTGCGATGAATTATACAAATTGATCATATAGTCTTTGCTAAACTGATTATGATCTAGCATATGTGGGCAACTGATTGCTGGTCTTAACACCAATACAGGAATTCATATTCCATTGTTTTGACCAACCATTGAGCTACATTAGCTAACAATCCATAGCTTGGTGGAATTGACACCTCCACTATTGCTATTTGTTGAGTTTAGTCACCGTAGAAACTCCATAAGGTAGGCTTAAGTAGCAACTAGTAATAAATTAATTCGGTTTTTATTGTCATAGCTATCAACATGCCTCATTAGTCATGAGGTTGCTACCGGTTGGTAGTGTAATTTCTCGTTAGGCGTGTCAGTATTAACTAGAGGATTTTTTTCATCAATATCATTCATCGTTGTACCGAGCAAGCTAGTATTGAAACATCATCACCACTCCATAATTCCCTCTCATTAGTGAAAAAGCATTTTGTGTAGTTCTTCTTGGCTTTCGACTTAGCAAATTTTAAAAATTTCACTTTCGCTCCCGAATCAAAAAAAACTTTTCCTACTTTTCACTAGTAGGTTATTATCCGTAAACAAGACTCAGCCTAGTTGAGAAAACTACACTCGGGTTTGCTTATCGCTTGCTACAGGTTTTCATAGTGCTGAGGTACTAGACTTTGGCTAAATACAAATATTAAAACTAGGTGTGTAGGCGACGACACGTCAAGTTTTTTTGCGCGAAGGTATTGTGTTGTATTGCTATTATTTGAAACATTTTTTGTTCAAAACTTGAGGCTGGCTTGTTTCTATATTGTTCTTTTTTTACATAAATTTTTGGTTTCTGAATTTGATCTAAATACATTGCTTTTCCTTTAATAGGCTAATGATCATCATCAGTCACATGAAAATATCTCAGAAGTCTTGCTAACAATTTGTTTTTCTTTGAATAGAGATAAGACCACTCCCAGTGGTCTTAGGGGCCGGTCGTGGGTGCTAGAGCACCACGGCAGGCCGCCCCCGAAATCAGCCTTAACAAGGCTAATTTCGGGGGTGGGCAACCGCCCAGCCCAACAACGGCTGGGAAGCCCAATGTGCCCCACCCTCATTTTTTATTTTTTTATTTTTTTAAATTAATTTGTAAAGTAATATTAAATAAAAATACACCAACGGCTATATTTTTTCGAGATCTATAAATACGACTCATTCACAATCCATTTCACCACACCTCAATTTCCTCTCATCTTCCACTTCTTAAACTCAAAACGCTAAAATGTCTACTCCCAACTCCCAGAATTCGAACTCTACTCCAAACTCCACTCCACCAAATCCATTTGAACATCCGACATATATATGGCTCACTCAATAAGGAATGTTGGATAAAATACCGGCATTTCTGAATGAGTTTTATGGTATCACTCCCAACTCCCAAATCCCCATCTCACCCAAAATCTAACCGGAACCTTCATTCTACGATACGACCGGATGCTACAATCCATACAACCCAGACTCTTCAACTTATCCACCGGAGTCTGTTCCGGAGACTCAACTGGAACCTACGGCAAAAGGGAAAGGAAGGAAACCTCGCAAGCCTACTGGAAAAAAGGCAGCCTCAACCGCGGGGAAAGAGAAAAAGATGGGTCAAGGAGTTTATACTCTGAAGAGGAGGATCGTGCTCTCATCCAGATTTTCATGTCGTTAAGTGAGGATCCGGCGAAAGCCACCAACCACACGTATACTTCGATGTTTGTGGAAGTCCAGGAAATCTGGGAGCAAAACATTAGAGATGGTCATCCTCTTACCGGTCTCACACCTCGAACTGCAAATTCACTACGTGGTAGGTGGACTCGGATGAAAGAAGATGTAAACCACTTTGTCTCAGCTTATGATGATGCGGAAAGATGTGTTGGAGATAAAAGCGGTTACAAGATGTTATCAACATGGCCAAAAATCTACACAAACAGAGGCAGGGCAGTAAGTTTAATAACATGCATTGTTGGGAAGCAATGAGGCACTATCCGCAGTGACAATCTCACATGAATTTCACCAGTGCAGCCGGGGTGAGTACACTACAAGAAAAACATTAAAAAACGAAATCCGTCGCCCCATAACGACGGATCGCCTATTGGGGCGACGGAATCTATCCGTCGTCCCAATTCACGACGGATAACAGTTATCCGTTGCTTATTAGCGACGGATAACTTATCCGTCGCTAAATTGGGCGACGGATAATTATTATCCGTCGCCCAGGTTTGACTTTTTTTTTAAAAAAAAAAAAATATATATATATATATATATATATATATATATATATATATATATTTTTAAAAACTGGGCGACGGATAGATTATCCGTCGCTATAAGGCGACAATTCTATCCGCCGCCAGATCGGCGACGGATCGGGCGGCAGACATCGTCCGTCGGCCGAAGTTCTTATTTTCCTAGAAGCAGAGGCGTAATCCTCATTTCTTCATCTTCTTCCTTCTTCTTCCTCATTTTCTTCTTCTCCTCAATCCCGTTTCCCGCCAATCATCCGTTATTCCGATCTTGGTGCCTAATCAAGCTCGTGTGACAAGGAGTTTGGTTCTTCGATCAATTTCATATTTCTACCGATTAATCAAGGTATTTTGCTAAAACCCTAGTTTTTAAAAATTTGGGGATTTTGTTTATTTTGATTAATTTGAGCAATTATATGTATATATGATAAGTATGTAGTAGTTAGTTTAGTTAATTTGATCAATTATATGTAATTTGTTCAATTTGAATGATATGAATGTATGTAGTATGTTAAGTTTGGTATGTATGAATGTATGTAGTTAGTTTGATTTGTGTGTTAAGTATATATAGTTAGTTTAGTTAATTTGATATGTTTGTTAAGTATAGAAGTATGTAGTTTTGATTTGATAAATTCGTATGTTAAGTATGTAATTTGATATGAATATATGTAGTAATTCGATATGTATAGAGTAATTAGTTAATTTGATATGTATGTTAAGTATATAATATATGTACTAAGAGGTTGAAATGGTTATTATATATGTCCAATTTTGTAACACATCGAACACTTAATTAATAATTAATTTATAAGGAACATATAATAATTAACAATTAACCTCTACAATCTTCTTATCCGAATTGGAATCGATCTAATAAATTAAATACGATCTAATCAATTGGAACGACTCAGGTTAAAAATAAAGTAAACAATGAATTCCGACCGTTCATGGATGTACGATCGCATGCGGTAAATGATGTAGTTTCTAGGAGTTTCGTAGAAGGGTTAAAGGTTTCATCTCGCTTGCCATGGGACATCCGGTTTGTGCAATTGGGGTTGATAAAGTGTCCTTGCACATTGAAACTCCGGAAACAAGCAATTTATGACGCCATCTGCAGATTCGAGCACTTGCGACGTTATGGATTCATGCACGAGTATCATGTATGGATTCATCACGGCGGAAGCACCGTCATGGCATACCTCCTGGAGGAGAGGCGGAGTTTGGGGCCGCCTATTGAGTGCCTTCGCTTGTGAACATGTGCATGGTGTATTGGGAGGAGGATGTAGATCTGTTGGAATGCAAGTTCTGTGGTAGGGAGCGTCACAAGTGATGAGGAGGGGGGTGCATGAGAATGAGGAGTTTCATCCGTTTTGTCTCTAGGCTTGTATAACTAGTAATCATTAGTTGATATATATATATATGAAACCAAACATTATGGTAAAATTGAAGCTGATGTAACTTATATTATGTAATGCCTTAACAATTGACTGAAGCTAATATAACTTATATTACGTAGCAATTGATTGAATTATTGTGAAATTGATTTATTACCGTAAATGAAAGACCTCGATCTAATGAATTCAAACGTGTCGTTATTATCTAATTATTCAATGAATACCGATCGTGGATGGATGTATTGTACTCTCAATGGCAGAGTTCAATGGAGTTTTCTGAAAGGGGTTGAAGGTTTCATTGAATTTGCAATGTCAAATCCGTCTTGTGTAAAGGATGGGTTGATAAAGTGTCCTTGTGCAATGAAACAAAGGCGTAAACAAGCAATACGTGACTCCTAAAGTGGTAGTCCAAACTTGAGGAAAATGGATTCCTTCCTGCGTATCGGTATGGAATCATCATGGTGAGGAAGCGACCGCCCAATACATATGACCAATACGTACAACGTGGAAGGAAGAGAAAAATGAACAAGTCGGGAACAATCCCAATCAAGGCGATGCTATTCGAGCTCGAGTCGAACAAATGGTGTACGATCTTTGCGGGCGGAGTTCGTGGACACAACCAACATCGAAACCGAGGTGGAGGTGGAGGAACCACCGAATCGAGGATCGGTTGTTCTTTGACTTGTTAGAATCATCAAGGAAGCCGGTTTACCCGGTGTAAGCTCACCGAGTTGTCTTTGTTATCTCGGCTAATGAGTTGTAAGGCTAATGGCCAAGAATCAAACGAGCTTCAATGAATGGGTTGACGTAATGTCGGACCTTTGTCTGAAGAAACCTAGTTCCCACCAACTTTACCAAGCGAAGAAAAGATGCGGATTAGAAATGCTGTGGTAACCATGTATCGTTGTCCAAAATGTGCATGATATATTGGGAGGAGGATGCGATCTAATAGAATGCAAGTTACGTGGTAAGGAACGGTCAAGCGTTACAAGGAGGGGGCAAAGAAACGACAAAAGAAAAATCTCTCACATAAGAAAATGTGGTGCTTCCTCTAGCACCTCGTTTGAAAAGATCAGATGCTTCAAGTGCTTCATGGATAAAATGCGGTGGCACAATGAGCGAGTAATCTCGGATAATGTCAAGGTGGTAGAATGGACCATCCAGCAGACTCACCCGCATGGAAATCGTTTGACAAGACATATCCGAGTTTGCACCGAATCTAGAAATGTACGTTTGGGACTTTGTACGGATGGTTTTAACCTGCTTTAGTGAACGTAAATACTCTTGTTGGCGATTATGCTCACACCGCATAATCGCCCTTGAGTGCATGAAGGAGCCATTCATGTTTCGATTGCATTGGCTCGGGCGAAAGATCCTGGACGACGTTGGATGTTTTCTTGCAACCCTAATCAAGGAGCCGATCGAGTTGTGACGGATGGTATCCTCGCATATGATGTGTCGACAAAAAGAACTTCACCTTGAGAGCGACTCTTCTTTGGACCGTGAGTGACTTCCTGCGTACTCCATGCTATCTGGAAGGAAAACAAGGGAAATATGCATGTCCACATTGCTTGGAGGATCTGATGCATTTAGACCGGGGTAGTGGAAAATTTTGTTGGTTTGATTGTCACATCGTAGGTTGCTAGAAAGTGACCATCCGCTCAGAAGAACAAGGATCAATTCTTGAAAAATAAAGTCGTCAACAAAAAGCCCGACAAGACTTCTTTGGTGCACAAATTCTTGCGGAGGTTGATAGATTGGGTCTTATGAAGGTGGTCGAGCTTGGGTGGATGAAGCATAACGAGAAAATTGGTAAAAATGTGGTTGGAGGAAGAGAAGCATTTTCCGGGACTTGCCTTATCGAGCGATCTTCTTATCCGTCACAACTTAGATTTCATGCACATTGAGAAGAACTTGTTCGAGAACTTATTCAATACACTTTGCAACATTGAGGGAAAAACAAAGGACCATGCGAAGTCTAGATCCGAGTTGTCGACGTGGTGTAAAAGGCCTGAGTTGACAAAGAAGGATGAGAATGGTAAGTGGCCGAAAGCGTGCTACACAATTGACAACGCTTCTAGGTCAATTTTGTTTGATTGGGTGAGGGCATTGAGTGTCCCAGAGAATTACGCCTCAAATTTAGAGAGGTTTGTGGATTTGAAGAAGACAAAGGTTTATGGGATGAAGAGCCACGATCATGTGTTCATGGAGAGGCTTATCCCTAGCATTTCGAGAGCTTCATGAAACACGTATGGACTGCTATCACCGAGTTGAACTTATTTCTCAAAAATTTAGGCACAAGGGTGGTTCATGATAAAGTGTTGGAAAATCTTGAAAGGAACATACCATTGATTCTATGCAAGCTCGAGCGTATCTTTCCACCGAAATGGGTTTGATTCTATGGAGCACTTGTCGGTTCACCTTCCTCATGAAGCGAGACTTGTGTCCGGTCAAGATCGATGGATGTATCCATTCGAGAGGTACTTGGGGAAATTGAAGAAGTATGTCAACAACAAAGGTAAACTCAAGGTTCGATTGCCAATGCCTACATTCGAGAGGAAACGCAACCTTACGCTCTTATTACTTTGATGAACACGTCCCTACGAAGACAAAGAAGGCTCGAAATGCGTACACATTCGTAGTTCAAGCGGATGATGAGTTTTCCTATCTGCCTTCGTGGTATTAGGAGACCTCTTGGTGCGACTAAGAAAGAATATCTTACGGATAAAGAGTTGAAAGCGACTCAATATTATGTCCTCACGAATTGTCTTTGAGGTTGACCAAGATATGGTACTATTTATGGGTCAAGAACCATTTATTTAAATTTTAATATAGCTACGCAAGTCTCTACTTCAATTATAGACTTATCATCGAATCAATGTTTGCGCTTTTTTCAAAAGCGTTGTTTGGAAGAAAATCCTCGATGATGAGGATACACTAGAGGAACTACTTGACTCAAAAATTCCTCTGAATTTCCAGTTGGTTCAGAGTATGTCCGAATCCTATTAACAACGCCACATGCATATACTTAAAGGCTCTCGCAGGGTCCATTCAAAAGGTCTACACATTCCTGTGTTATATAGTCAATGGCCTTAGGTTCCACATTGAATGTAACACGCCATGCATGGCAAGCAACTCCGGTGTGTGTTAATGGTGCGTAAGAGTATGGAGACGCTACTTTGTTTGATTTCCACGGCAAGCTAAAACGAATTGTGAGGATTGAATATTCGGATTGCCATTTAAACGAACCTTCTTGTTTGACGTTGAGTGGTATGATCCTAATCCAGAGGTACGAGGAAGAACGAGCGGTATGAAATGGTTGATGTGAACCAAAAGAAGAGGTACCAACAAGTATGAACCATTTATTCGCGACTCAAGCACGACAAGTGGTGTTTCTTGAATATCCAAGCGTAAAACGCGATAAGGGGAATGGTTAGTCATGTACCTATTCGTGCTCGCTCGAAAGTGGAGTACATTGAGAAAGACGACTCAATTACCAACTCGTACCAACAAGAGGATGTCGATAAAGCGTAAGATCCCATAGAAGCGTATGATGAGTTGTTTGATCCGCACGAGGACCAATATGTAGTCTTAGAGGACGGCTATAATGGTATATTATGTATTATGAGTAATTATATGTGTTATTATAATCATATGTATTATAACTCGTACTAACACATTTTTATCAGTATTTATTACATTTTTGCAGATGACAGAGGTCCGTCCACCTATCGTCCCCCCACGCAATTGCCGCATGATAGTGGTGGGTCGGGACACCGTCGACGTGGAGGGCTCAAGATCGTGACAGAGGTCTCGATTCTGAGACCCCAGGCAGAGAGAGCACCGTGGCTCTACCAAATCGGCCACATGTCGGAGGACGACCACGACGATTGTCCCTACCTCGTTCGATCCAAACAATCCCAACGTCCACGGGACGGCTGTGATTTTCCCTATTGGTCCTGCCAAGTAAGTATTATACATTCTTCTTAAATATGTAAAACATAACTGATAATGATAGTTGACAAGTATAAATTGTTGTACTAAAGTAATGCATATTTGTTTCTTGTATCTTATACATTGACAATGACTTATGGCCCTGGAGGTGCACAACAAACTAGGTGACATCTTCCTGAGGAGAGAGCCACCCAAGGGGTGGTGAGTGTTGGAGCCACATCTCGGAGCGCATGAGGCCGAGTACTGATGAGTGAGGGTAAGTTAAAATATGACATTCATTTGTTTGTAATTATAATCGTTTTAATATGAGTGGTATGTTAGCCACTGTATGTGAGTGGTATGTTAGCCACTTTATTTGGGTGATATGTTAGTCACCATTGTGTTAGTAAATTTTAGGACAATGTGAGTGGTATGTTAGCCACTGTATGTGAGTGGTATGTTAGCCACTATATGTGAGTGGTATGTTGCCACTTTATTTGGGTGATATGTTAGTCACCATATCTGTTATGTTGTTAGGACATGTATTGACTTTGGATGTTGTATGAAATTGGGAATGTAGAAGGAGTACTTCATTCCAAGAGTTGATCCCACGATCCGGCGTTTACGATCTGTGGGATCCAAACTGAGGATATGGTCTGACGTGGAAGGCCATTCGGGATCGGTGGCCCAATCCTCCACAGTTGATGCAACGGAGTGGGCCTTTGGGATGCCCATCGGCGCCGAATCGATGTCCGTGACGTTGCTTGACCAACAGTAACCGGCATCCTACCGACACGGCAGAAGGGCCGTTCACCACCTTGGTAGCGATCTCATCATCGATTATTATCAATCGGCGTATATATGTGTTTTTGCAATCTAGCATTACGTGTATGTATGAAGTCTCTCCGCTATTACTTGTAGATGATAAATTGTTGACTAGATCTGTTTGATTCAGTGGCACGGGGAGGTGACATCCAAGTATGCCATCTTCAAGAAGGCCAAGGTAAGGGCGGTATGGACCGACCGGGCCTCGTCTATCATGATATGTTTATGTTGCTTAAAGTTCATATTTGTACACTATTACAAGTTACTTTTTAAAATCAGTAACTGATCATTATATCTGCTATTTACGATTTCAGGCTGAGGTTGATGCTCAGGTGGCGAGGCAGGAGGACGAGACGGGTGATGTGTTGTCAAATGAACAAGTTGACAACATCTTCCTAGAGGTCAACAAACCGGACAAGAAAGGACGAATCTATGGACTCGGAGCCTCGGTTTGCATCTGGCTAGTCCGGGTGCTCTCATCATCATCCCAGCCGTCACGTCGCCATATACGTGACTGTGTCTCGGAAATGGTGCAACAAGAAGTCCGGAACATGTTGCTCGGCTAACTCAAGAGATGGAGCAACAAAGGGACGAGATGGAGCGCCGCGACAGAGAACGAAGGGAGGAGAACGAGCGCCTTGCCATGTATGGAGCAGCCATGTCCCAGCCCGCCATCACCCACCCCCGTCGATAGCTAGTTATGTATCTCAGATGTTCGATTTTTTCATATTTACACTTGTTTGGATAATTTCTCCATTCAATATTACTTTTTATTCATTGAAACATTTTCCGTATTTTTGATTTATTATCGAACATTATATTGATTAAATAGGTGAACTACGAAAAATAGGGATTAATATGAAATAAATAGTGACGGAAGTAGTGACGGAATTCACAGTGACGGAATTAGTGACGGAATTTCAAATTCCGTCACTAGTCCAATTAAAATATTTAGCGACGGATAGGATCTATCCGTCGCTAAATATAGCGACGGATAGTCCGTCGCTATATTTAGCGACGGATAGAATCTATCCGTCGCTAAATTTCGGAATTAAAAAAAAAAAATTGGTCAATCCGTCGTCCAATCCGTCGAATCGACGACGGATTGCTATCGTCGCCACAGCTCCAGGGGGGCGACGGATTTTCTATCCGTCGCCGGAGCGGATAGGCTCAGTGGCGACGGATCTATCCGCCGCTACGAACAGCCGATTTTGGTAGGTGCAGGGTGCAACCTCGGGCATATGGTGGTGGATCAGCTGATGAAGCTATCAATGTTGAGGTTAGTGGTGGGAGCGGTACCAAAAGGGGTTTGGAATGCACTGATGATGCGAGTGAAACTGCATCGAAGCGCCCTATGGGTCATGAGAAGGCAAAGGCCTTGCAAAAGCAGGGGGTTCGAGTGGAAGCTCGATTATGGACGGTTTGAATGAATCCTTCCAAGGCATGAATACAATTGAGGAGAAGAGGCTTGAGCTTAAACTGAGGAAGATTGAGGAAAGGAAGCAAGCTGAGGCACGGAGGCTTAAGTTTGAGGAGAGGAAGCTTGAAGTGATGCGAATGAAGGCGGAGAAGAAGTCTGAGGACGTGAGAGTGCTTGCTGAGAGTCAACATCAAGCTGCTACGTTGGGGAAGTTCCAAATGATGATCGATCTACAAAACAGGTTCGATAACTTGTCACCGATGGAGCTTTCTATCATGCAGAAGCTCCAGTCCGAGCTCGGAATGTGATTCCTTCTATATTTGTTGTTGTGTGCTTTCATTTCATTTCAAGTAGGATTTCAATATTATATGATGTTGTGTGTTTTCAATTTCAATCATGTATTAGGACTGTAATGTTGTGATGTTGTATCCGTATGATTTCAATATATGAATCTGCGTGTTTTTAATACATGTTGTTCCGAACGAATTTAAGTTTCAAACGGATTAAACAACGACTATATTTTTCAAACGGATTAAACAACGACTATTTCAATATATGTTGTTGTCGTCGTCGTCGTCGTTGTTGTTTTGTAACCGTCTGATTTCAATCTCAATAAATTATAAAACGAGTTTTCAGAATCCAATTTGAATAATTTCAACTTCTAAACACTCTTATAATATGTTAAGCAAGTTAAAAAAAATATAAAAAAATACGAAAAAAATATTAAAAACATTATTCACTGCCTTAGCACGGCCTGTTGGACAGTTTTTTTCTACAGTGGTCGTTAAATCAGCCTTAGCTCACGACCGCCAGTATTCACGGCTTTAGCTAAGATCCACTGGGAGTGGTCTAACATGTACTAAATCAGATTTCAAACGTTTGGAGCCCATATGAATTATATGAATGATTCACCAAATAGTTGGAGGCTCACATGTTTAACTAAAATTCTTAGTTCTAGGCTCTATGTCCTTCAGTTTTGATGTTCAACTTGTTGTATTGGAAAGACACTTTTTCTTTCCCGAGAGGTGAATTATACTCAAATATATATTAATTAATAAAACACAAGATAGTATTTTCACTAATCTCGTCCGTCGATTTTGAGTGCGACTACTCCGATTGATATCATATGTACTTGAATGAAAGAGCAGATGATGATCATTTGTTTAGCTAGGCTCAGATATGATTATTATTATTATTGTTCAATATACACGAGCAGTGTATATTGCATATTGAAGAGAGACAGGAGACAGCTAGGGTTTAGATTGTTTGAATCTAGATAAGAATTCGGACCAATGTTGAGATGAAGTTTCACATGAACTCTTTAATTAAACCGATGTATACATGAACCAGTTGGTAATGAACTACGTCGATCGATCACATGTTTGCAACCCATGCCATGCCATGCCATGCCACTATGTTCTTGCTAGTGTTACACAAACGAAATTGGACCATCACTTTTTATCTTCCATCAATTTTCTTCAATTACACTTGCAATTGAATGAGCTCGTTAAAACGGAGACAAATTGTCTAATGAGTATTGGGACACTATACTATTGTAGCCAGACAAGTAATCATACATGGGGTAGCTTTGTTCACTTGTTCTAGTTATCTACGGACCAGTTCTTTTAATTGGTATGGCTCTATAAATTATCTTTAAGTAAGAGTTGTAGCGGACAAATAATTGATGGTTCACTGACATGTTACTATCATAATATTAACACGTCGTTTTGCGACTAATATGAGTAGATACGGAATCAAAAATAATATTCAGAAGGTGCAAAATGAAATGCTAAAATCTTCAAATTTCAAGGGCGAAATTACGATTTCCAGATTATAATTAACTGAACATTCAATTTTGATTGCCTCACTACAATATTACACTTGCTCAATCTTATTCGACTTAGTGTCTTGCTCTTGCATGTAAGAAAGAGCTACATTATTTGTTAGATTGATGTCATATTTAGTAGCAATAGATTATCAACGAATTCAAAGATAATGAACTTATTCTTTAAATAATTAAGTCTGTATTCTAATAATATCTAATAACTTGAAGTTGTTTATAAACTAGTTAGCTCGTTTGTTAAACTGTAACAGGTAGCTTGCTTTTTAAATAATCTAGATGATTTTTTCTCATATTCTATACTCTATTTAATTAGAAATCAGATAGTTTTTTTATTTTATCAATTTACAAATTATTAACACCCCTAAAAATTAACTTGTCTATCCGCTACCAACTAAGTTCGATAAACGGAGCCAATAAGCCATAGAATTAATGTAAATACAAGCGAGCTAAGCCATCAAGTTTAATTATCAAGTGTGCAGCAATTTTGAGTACGTACAAGAAGAAGCAATTTACTTGTAATTTAAGTAAAGAAAACAAAGATGTCTTTTTGTGGAATTTTTAAGTGTTTCTTAAGAAATTAATTACAACAAAGAGGACAAAATTTGTTGTTCTTTTTTAGTCCAAGGTTTGAATATCCCGTGGACGTTCCATTATCATGAATATATCAATTAGAGTAAACAATCAGCTCAGTTAAACACTTATCTAGAATCTTAAGTAACTCCATTTTTTCCTTCTCAATTATTTTTGTCTTTTTCCATCGCATTTTTCACTATATATTGAAGTACCAAGTCCATCCAAATCAAACCTCTCATCACACTATTACAACTTTGAATAGAAAATGACTCACTGGTCTGCAGAAAACGCTACTAATGCCTATCTTCAAGCCATAAACATGGTAAGTACTAAGTATGTTACATTTTTCAAAGTTATACAGACGTGTGAAATCTAGGTCGTCATTTGTATGAATTCTCCAATAACTTGTGCAGGGAGAAGGAGAAAAGGAACCCAATGCGTCCGAGTTCATCTCAGCACTTGTTGCTGGAACAAACGCGCGATTACTAGTCCAGGCATGTGGAGCTGCAGCAGATGCCACCACCCTAGCACTAGTAGCAGCCGCTTATCAAACAAATGGAAAGGTCATATGCATTCTTGGTAGCACGAAGGAGTTGCAAAAGTCGAAACAGTTTCTGAATGGAAGGGAAATGTACGTTGAGTTTGTAATTGGGGACGCAGCGGATTTAATTAGGAGTGAGTATAGAGGAGCAGATTGCGTTGTTGTTGATTGTAGGCTTAAAGATTGTGACGGGATACTTGAAGGGGCGAAAAGTTTTGTGAAAGGGTTGGTTTTGGGATACAATGCTTATTCGATGGGAACTTCTTGGTGTTCAGGAGTCGATTTGCATCTGGTGCCGATAGGGGCAGGGGTGCTAGTGAGTGGAATGATGCGACCGGGTAAAAAAACTAGTCGGTGGGTCGTTCAAGTAGACAAATACACGGGTGAAGAACATGTTTTTAGAGTTGGAAGAAGAAATTTACACAGAAAAGATCGAAAAGGTGTACTCCAAGCGTAAGCTTCATATGGGATTAGATTTGGATCATCAATTTTTAACAAGATTGAGATTTATATGCATGTGTATAGGATATAGAGCATTTTGTGCAACATTTGGCGTGTTCTATTGAGTTGGTGTTGTTATTAGTCAAAGAAAAGTTGTACCAAAGGAGAAGACTTAATTTTAAATTGACTTATTTCAGAGTTTACCCTTTTCAACTATGGATCTTTGAATGGAACTATAAAAGAAAGTTACTACTAGGTAAAAAAAGGCTCACAAGAATTACAAAAATTATTCTTATTACAAACAACTCTAAAAATATAAACCTACAAGCTAGGGAGAGTATAAGCTGAAAATGTAAGAGTTTCTATATTCCACATAAATATGGAAAGAAAATCAACAACTCCACACAAATATTCAAGGGAACATCCACAAAATTTTACTTTTCCTTTAATTCTCCTTTAATTTGTTCACAAGAACAGGAAAATCAAATAAAAAATAGAAATTGTTGCTGCCCAGGATCGAACTGGAGACCTTTAGTGTGTAAGACTAACGTGATAACCACTACACCACAGCAACATCCGATGACAAATTTTGGTAGTGTTTTAATCTATTTGTGTATTAATGAAAGGACTTTATTTAATTACTTTTATTCTACACCATAAAATACTGTAATAAAAATTACATTATGAAATTTAATTTAATTTTCTAATTTAGTGTGATAAGAGATTTGATTTGGATGGGGTAGGCCAGGGACATGCTTAGTGCCTACCTGGTCTGTCGATTAAATGTAGTTGTGTTCGTCCATATCAATTTTAAAATGTATTTAAGTTGAAATTGTATATTTCCCTAATATTGAGCAACAATATCATATTGTTAATTTCTATCTTGCTTGTCCTTTTTTGCTATTCGTTGTTACTTATTGCAACTATGTTCTATTCAATTGGTTTGGTTTTGGAATGATAATGCATATAATAACTTATCTCAATATTATCCCGTTGATGATCTATGACATTAGGAAATGATGTAATTGATATTGTTCTATTTATATATAGTACTCCCTTCTCGTATTGTAGTACTATATAAATAGTACTATGAGATTTAAAATCAGGATAAGTACGTAGCATTTATATCACCTAATAACATCATCTTTTATATTCTCAAGAATTACATATAGAGATCTAATGCATGTCCGAAAATAAAATTAAGACAACACTTATGAGGTGAAATCTAACTATTTTAGACGCCTTGTAATTATTGAAAGCATAAGCAATAATTTTTACTTGGAATATTGGTCATGGACTCAGGATGGATGGTTTACCATGAGGAGGCCTAGCTCATTTAGTTATATTGAGGTGCTATAACTTAGAGGTTATAGGTTCAAGTCCCGTCAAGTGCGGATTGTGTTCTATTTGTAATGTAGTTGTCATAGTTGATTCATTTGTAATGGTTGATAGACTGAATGATATATTAATTGATTTGATGTAATACTCATATGATTGTAATATTGATATTCTCAAAAAAAAAGGATGGATGGTTTATATGATTCACCTGTATTTATTTGAAGCGGAAATTTTTCTTTACACACAAACCTTTGGAGCGAATTTGAAGTTACACATTAACCTTTTTTTTTACCAATCGACACCTAAACGTTGGTCAACGTGTCAAGTCAACACACACGTCTGGATGGTGTTAGTTTTGGCAGTCAGTTGGCGTGTAATTCACGCGCCTAGTAAGGGCAAAATCAAAATTATGTGAAAGGTTTATGTAGCGAGTTAAACACTTTGTAAAGGTTTATGTGTCGAGTGAAATAATTTGCAAAGGTTAATGTGTCGACTGTAACAATTTGCAAAGATATCAGTGTGCAGAATTGTAAACCAACACAGCAATCTTGAAGAAAAACATGCTTACTTGATATACCATTTCAAAAAAAGCAATTCATTACAACATTATTAAACATTTAAGAGACACTTAAATCACCCATTACATAAAAAAGACTACCTAATTTAGCCTACTTCAATTCATACTCATTACATCACCTACATACTAGTTAAATCCAACTCGAATACGCAACTCCTCAATCCTTGCACTTAGCTCATCTATCTCATTCTTCACCTCCTCTAATACACCACCATCAACCTCAGATTCTTTAGCTAGCATACCAAGAAGATGATTGTTTTCTGCCCTAAGGCTTGCATTTTCTTCCCCCCAAAGCACTAACTCTTCCCTCATACTCATTAATCATTCTCAACAAACCTGGGATGATTTGGATAGATCTTATGCACATTACTGGGTCAATCCAGATCTAATGTCTACATCCTCTTACAGTCTACCAACAAAAACAGGGGAATATCAACATAAATCGATGCACTTTACGAAACAAAAATCATTCGCCATTTGACTAACTCAACTAAAGATTAACAAACTCCACTGAAAATTAACACTACTTACACCAAAATTCGGACACCTCTCAAACCTTCTGCCGGGATTAACGTCTGTCCAAGATGTGATTCGATCACTAATTAACCCACACCAACAAATCGTTGGTCGCGGATCAACACCCGACATTTTCAAATTAAGAGAACACGGCCAGAACTTGTTGGAAATATTGAAAGGATGTTTTAATGTTTAGGGTTAGAGAATTGGGGCTGATTTATAAGGGGAGAGCTGTTTTGGAGGGAAAATCGACAAGAAAAAGAAGGGAAATAGGTTCCCAGTAGCAAAATGACCCTTTGGCCCTTACTAGGCGCGTGAATTACACGCCAACTGACGGCCAAAACTAACACCGTCCAGACGTGTGTGTTGACTTGACACGTTGACCAACGTTTAGGTGTCGAATGGTAAAAAAAAAGTTTGTATGTAACTTTAAATTCGCTCCAAAGGTTTCTTTAAATCTCATACCTTATTGAATTTGAACATTTTAATTAATTCCTATATTTTCAAAATTACACCGAATTCCTATAACAATAGTATCATTTTACAAATTTAACTAACGTTTATGTCAACTTATGTCATTTTGTCCTCCTGTTATCATCATTAGAAACGACACCATTGAATGTAAGATACATATATTTGGTAAGTAAAAACCCCTTCGAATTTGAGTAGTAACGCTCTACTATGTAACTAATCAAAGGCCAAAACCCATCAAACAACTTTCCAAGTACTAATTTTGACATTCGACCAAATAGATCATCAACCAAATATGAATTACCCTACATACTAACTCCTAACATCTAATACAAAAACTTGTGAAAGTCATAGTTTTTGTGACATTCTAGAGAGTCCTGCAATATTATATACTAATTTTACGACTTTGTGTGTAAATTGTTAATTTTTATCTATTTGTAAATTGTCTATTGTTATATACTAATTGTGCGGCTGAATATAATAAACGGAAAATTCCAGCAACCTTCCCAATTCCCATATTTACCCTCACCAGTCACCCCTTGAAAAAATTGAAAAAACACTAGTCGCTCTTCCAAAAAAGGAAACAACAGAAAGAAGCAGAGAAACTCGAGAAAACCAAAAATGGGGAAAGATCTGAGCACCGATCAGGTTTCATCGATGAAGGAAGCTTTCACCCTCTTCGACACAGACGGCGATGGCAAAATTGCTCCGTCAGAGCTCGGAATCCTGATGCGTTCACTCGGCGGAAACCCTACCCAAGCACAGCTCAAATCCATAATCGCCGAGGAGAAGCTCAATTCTCCGTTCGATTTCAATCGGTTTATTGATCTCATGTCCAAGCATTTGAAGCCAGAGCCGTTCGATCGCCAGCTGCGTGACGCGTTCAAGGTGCTCGATAAGGACGGAACTGGATGCGTCGCTGTTTCGGATCTCAGGCACATTTTGACCAGCATTGGAGAGAAATTGGAGCCGGCTGAGTTCGATGAGTGGATCCGTGAGGTGGAGGTCGAGTCTGATGGTAAGATCCGGTATGAGGATTTCATTGCGAGAATGGTGGCTAAGTGAAGGTATTTTGATTCTGCTTTTGCTGTATATATATATCGAACTTTTGTTGCTTTTGGCATTTGTATGCTTTTTCTCAAGTTTCTTAGCTGGTTGCCTGGTTTGATTGGAGTTATATGATGATGAGTAGAGATGATTGATAGTTTGTTACTCCCATGCAGTCCGAATATACGAGTAGCCTTCGTTTTTCTTTAGCAGTTATACTATCTATACTAGTATTTTGTACTGGTTACAGACTATCAGTGGATTGCATTTTCAGTATAGCGTTTCTGTCTACCATTCATAGTGATGCAGTTTACAATTACGACACAGGACTTGTTCTGTTTCTCATAGATTGTTACATGGAACTGGAAATAAACAGTAATCTGTTGTTGAACCTATGGAAGACAATTTAATAGACAGAGATTATTCTGTAGCAACATAAAAACTGGAGTATCTATGCTGGATTCGGAATAGTTTGTATTGATATATATACATCAATATTCACCTTACCTGCTCTGAACCGATAGGCCAGCTGTGGATAAACGGCTATATCAAAATTCATGTGTTTAGCTAGTCTTGCGTTTACTTATATATTCTGTGCTGATAAGAGATGAATAAGATTACAATGCTGTAGGAAATAAATAATGAAACACATTCATACGTGCAGTCTCCAGTTTCTTTTTTCCTTGAACAATTATACAACATTTTAGACTGGTTACAAACTTTTAATATATTGCTTTTCAAAATTGTGTTTCTATGAATCTATCTATGATGACTTGTTTTGGTTTTGCTTCCGACAGACAAAAAGATTAAGATACAAGATTGCCTGGATTTCATAATATTCACTAGCTTTCACATCTTATATTTTACATGGTCATGTATATGTTCCGTATGACCTTTTCATGTGTAGCGAGAATAAGGTTCTCCTTCGTTAAGGGAACAAAATACTTAGTTGCTGTATCATTTTCTTGCCCCTCGTGAATGAGAGATATTATTGCTGTGGTTAGATAGATTGAAAAACAAAATATGAAGTGAGTTAAGCATGTTATAACTGCATTGATATTGTGTATGGGATAAAGACATGCCCCTTCCCCATTGGATGTGTAATGGTCAATCTTTATTTCTCCAATTCCGTGTAATATATGAGAACACAAAAGATTGGAGAACTCTCCTGAACAATTACCTTTACTCTTTTTTATAAAGCTGAGAGAATCATGTTGCCTACGTTGGCTATCTTCTTACATAATTTCTTCCCACTAGATATACTTCTATTTCCCATAATTAGTCTTATAACTCAGCAACTGGGATACAGGAATAGTGTTTTTTGGCAAAAAAACTTGTGGTTGATAGTCCAACAGTTAGAGACATACACACCTTACACCTTAGAATATGACCGCACCACTACCCAACCAAGTGTTGGCATAGCCCCCCTAATTTGCACCTCCACGGTAAATACCATGAATAACTAGCCCCCAACCCCTGTAACTGCAAGAGTTAGGCACATTCCCCTAGAGGGCATCCATTTGATATTTTGATCGTTTAACAAGTTCTTCTCTTTCTTTTTTGTTATTTGTTTTTTTGTTTGGCAACATTTTACTGGATTTTTGTATCTACTCAATTTTGAAGTAACTATTGGAGATTTCGTGTGATCTTCTAAGAACCTAATATCACCTCCTAGCAGTCTGAAAATGACCTGACTAGGATGCTAGGTTTCGACTTTAAGTTCGCGATTTTTCACTGCCTATGAATTCAGGTTACCTATGAATTTAAGTTGCGATTTTTCACTGCCTGTAACTATTCCCTTGTGTGAGAACATTTTCTGCAAGGAAAGGTATCCAGATGGTCATTTCTTACAGCAACGTATATGTTGTGTGATACACAGTTTACTGCAATGGCATCAAAGTTGGGTCTGTGCAAGTTGTCTGCAATAGTGCAATATGCTCTGGCTAATAGCTTCCATAAACCTTTAGGAATCCGAGTTGGACCCTTTTCACATAGGGGGTGCATTCTTCCTGTTCTGTGATCCAATATGCTCTTGTTGAGCAATGAGCTATGCTGTGAATTCGTGGACATGTGATTGTTTGTAACCAGTATGCTCGCTCATTGTTATTTATCAGTTCTCAGTGCATGCTTTGCATATATTTGAAACCCAAATTTAAGCATGATTAACTGTAGAGCTTCTGGCTACTGATCCATTCATGTTTATTTTTTATATTAAATGCTGCAATTATGTAGTTGCGTAGTACTAGTAATTTGACCTTGCTGATACAACAAAAGATGACTATGCCCCCCCCCCCCCCCCCCCCTCCCTAACGAGCCCTTTTGCAGTTCGCACTGTGCATGTGTTGTGTGCCAGGAAAGGCCCTAAATGACCTCATAACTACTGACTGCTCCCTTACCAAGCTTTTGCTGCTCAATCTAGATAGCTTCTCATCGACCTAAACCATCCTCAGATAAACCAAGGGGGCACTGAGGATGGCATTGATGTGGAATCTTGTACTTACTATTTCTTTTTTTTCTCCCCATTCTTCAATTAGATTGACTTAAGAGAGCGAAGCTGTTGGAAAATTTTGCTGGCCAATTATTTCTACGTTCTCCTCCTTTCACTTGGCATTCTAGCGTAGAGGGGACCAGGGCAGTGAGGCCACTACTAAACTGGTTTTTGCATTATAGTTTAGTTACCATATCTTAAATGAGCTTTCCCCATCCCATATAACTACCTGACGATGATAGGACTAATTGGATACTCGACCCTTTGTTCTTTGACATCAATGGAGATCATTAAAAGTGTCTCCATTTGCCTAAGAAAAGATACATCAGGTAGTTGCTTTTACCTCCGAAAAAAATACTTTGTCATGTTCTTTGCTTGGTTCCACCATCATCTCTTTATATATTTGAAATGGCATCTGCACATTACATATTCTTATAGAAAGTGTGAGTTTTTACAGACTTACTCCAATCATCTGAATGATATTGGCTTTTTCTTCATTTTCCTTACGTTACTACCCCCTGTTTTTCCGCCAAGTTGGAGCCATTCATCTGCTAATAGAAACTTACATTACTTAACAATCTGAGGCATGCAGTTTAACTCAATACTTCTGTCTGCAGGTGATCAAAGAGCCAGGTTGTGTTTCACATTCACTCGAAGTCTCAAACCATGACGTTTATTCTTGTTGTGTAGTCCTTTTCTGCTGAAGCGCATTTCATTTATTGTAGTCTCTTAATTTTCACTTGGAAACGTAACGAAGGGGCGTGTTAAATTCTAAACACAGTATTGCATGATTGTTAGTAGATTAGTTGCAGGAGAAAAAGCAGTCGAACTGCTACTTGTGTTGTTGAACCGCTGTGTATAGTTCGGTTGCATCTAAATCAGGATGAGCTTGTCGTGTTTGTTGTTCTGTTTATGCAAATATTTGAAAATTTTATCTTCATAATTTTGCAACATAGACTGGGTTCTCTCTAATTTGATCGTCCTTGATGGATGGAAGAGGCTTACACGATTTAGTCTATGCTACAACCAAGTTGTAGTGCACCATGGAATATTATGTGTTGTACAGCTTAGCATTTATGTTATCTAGTACTCCCTCAATTGCAGAGAAAGTGTTACGTTTTGACTTTGACCGATCAACTGTCTTCGAGTTTGATTATAAATTATTCATGAACGATAATAGTAAATAATTTAATAAAATTATATAATAAAATTTTAATTACTAAATTTTAATTATATAATTTTATTAATTTATTTATTAATATCGTTTAAGAGTAAATTTTGGTCAAACGCGAAGACAGTTGACCGTAAAATAGTAAAATGTAACAATTTTTCTGAAGTGGAGGGAGTACTTCACGATTGGTACAACAATGGTGTCGATGTTGTCCTCATTTGCTTATTTCTAAGAAACTTTTAACAAATTATATGGTTAAGGAATGGTAGTATAAGTAGCATTATGCAAAAAATCACATAAACAATGCCCCATTGTTATTTCAACTAAAACGTACTCCAGTATTACTACGATTAAAGATCTTTCAAAAATCATGAAGATGTACATTTTGAGTGTGATTTCTCCTTATAAGGGAGATTAGTTACTAGGAAAGTACTTCGACCATAGTACCTCACACATTACAATCGGTATCTATGAACTTTAAATCTGAAATCACAAGGATGAGAGACTTGAGGAGACACATGCACCCAACAGTTTAACATTACACGCGTTTATAGGGAAAACAATCGTTGCTAGCATTTGACACTTCAAGTATGTGGCTCGGATTTGTCAATATTCATAACCTTCACGTCATGTGAGATTTTGTACAAATAGTTCCCGAACTTGTCACATGTGAGAATTTTTTAAATGTTAGGGGTATAACAATTTGTATACCTATAACTATCGGGGGTTGTTAAACGCAACACAAATATTTTGTAACTTGACGGAAATGCCCTTAGCTAAAAAACAAACTTATAAAATACGAAAAAATTAAAAAAACTCGTATATGGAAATACGAAAACATTATGCGAACATGTACGGACACTAATTAACATCAGTAAACACAAATCGGAAAAAATTTTAAATTTTTTTTTCTTCGAAAAATATTTCGGTTATAAAAATATTTACAAAAATCTTGAAGTAATTTCGAAATTTTTTTAAAAAAAAACCGGATTTATGAAATGGCCGGTTTTAAAACCGGCCATTTCATAAATTCGGTTATTTTTTTAAAAAAAAAAAAGTTCCTATTCATGAACTGGCCGGTTTTAAAACCGGCCAATTCATGAAGTAAAACCGGCCACTTTATGATATGGCCGGTTTTAAAACCGGCCATATCATGGTCACAGTATTTTTTTTTTTTTTTTGCTTTTTTGGGTTTTTTTTTTAACTTTTGTAAAAACGAAATATTTTCCGGAAAAAAATCATAAAATTTTTTTTCCCGATTCATGTTTAGTATTGTTATTTTGTGTTCCATCGTGCATGTTAATGTTTTTTGTATAAACGAAATATTTTGCGGAAAAAAAAATTTGTTCATTTTTTTCCGATTCATGTTTAGTGTTGTTATTTGTTTCGATCGATGCGTATTAATGTTTTGTGTTTGTATACGAGTTATTTCGATTTTCGTTAACTTTGTAAGTTTGTTTTTTAGCCGCATTTTGTCAAGTTTATAAATATTTCATGTCATAGCGTTTAAAACGCGTCATTAACATTGGTTGGTGTAACTATCATGGGTGCAAAAATAATTACGCGGCTTCTAATAATCGATTGAATCGCATCGGAAAAAGGATCAAAATCAGAGATTGAGGTTCAATGTGTAAGGGGCCTAAGGGCCTCCTAGCCCATCATCAATATTGGACCAAATGACGAAAACCCAATGGACTGACAGTCCTTCAGAACTCAACTTGGCTCATCTCATCTCCAATTCTCCATCAAGGCAATAAAACCCTAATCAGCATCACCTACTTCAACAGATAGGAGATTAGGGTTTCCGTCCTCGAACCACCACTTCACCACCAATCTGCACCGCCACCATGGGTCGTATGCACAGCAAAGGGTAAGTAACCAGTAACCATCGCCTCCTTCATCAACCTTTTCTCCGATCACTGATTTCATTTTTTTGTTGCTCCAGTAAGGGTATTTCCGCTTCAGCTCTTCCGTACAAGAGAACTCCACCTAGCTGGCTGAAGACCGTCTCCGGCGATGTAATTTCTCTTATCCTGATTCACCTCCATTTGATTGAAATGTGTTTTGTTTGATTTGTGTTTCTAGATTGAGATTTGATTTGCGTTTTCTGTTCATTAGGTTGAGGATAACATCTGCAAGTTTGCGAAGAAAGGTTTGACGCCGTCACAGATCGGTGTGCTTCTCAGGGACTCTCACGGTATTGCTCAGGTGAAGAGTGTCACCGGTAGCAAGATCCTTCGTATCCTCAAAGCTCATGGTATTGTTTCTCTTCATTTTGGCTATTTGAGTTTCATTGAGCCGGAGAATCTGTTGATAATTTTGTAGTATATAGTAATAGCTAATTAGTGTTCTTCGGTTCACAACTGTATCTGTTGATCTGAGAGTTTGAGTGAATGAGAAAATGTGTGATGATTGACAATAGGAGTAATTAGTGGTAGTGCTTACAGTTGTGTTTTTGCTCATTTGTTAGTTTCAGTTTGATTGGAATCGAAAATGTGTGTAGTTGATACTTGGGTATATAGTAATTAGAAGTTCGTTTATTGGGTTAGTATCTGTTGATTTGAGAGTTTTAGTGAATGAGAAAGTGGGTGATGATTGGTAACAGTAGCAATTAGTAGTAATTTAGCGGTGCTTAAAGTGGAGTTTTTGCTGATTTGTTAGTTTTGGTTTGATTGAAATTGAAAATGTGTGTAGTATATGTTGATGATTGGGTTATAATTTACTGCTAGGCCTTGCACCTGAGATCCCTGAGGATCTATACCACTTGATCAAGAAGGCAGTGGCCATCAGAAAGCATTTGGAGAGGAATAGGAAGGATAAGGACTCCAAGTTCAGGTTGATTTTGGTCGAGAGCAGGATTCACCGTCTTGCCCGTTACTACAAGAAAACCAAGAAGCTTCCACCAGTCTGGAAGTAGTAAGTCTTCTTAACTTTGGATATGTTCTGATATGGTTACATAGTTTGGTTATGACCCTTGAGATGTGGTTTATTTGTTGGTTATTCAGTGGAAATTTATTCCTGTAGTTATATACTACTCCGTGCTTCCCATAATTAACTTCCCATTGAGTTCATAAGATTTAGGAGTAAACTATCTAGCTATAATTAGAATTATTTAGGAAATGTAATGTTGGATGGATAGAGGCTATAAGCTAGCTGGTAGCTGATTGGTTTTTATTAAGTGTTTAGTAAAAACTGAAACTGTGAAGTTGAGTTCGGGACGGTAGTATTAGGTTCAAGTTCAATGTTTTGTGGTATATCTCTTTGTTTGTCTTGGAAGTAATGTTCAGTGGTAATTGAGATGTGTTATCCCGTTCATATTCATTGTACTATGCAATTTTAGTTGTTTTTAGTAAAATGTTTGCCAAAAGAACGCAACTAACTAGGTATTTAAAAGCAAAAGGTTCTCTTTATTCTAATACTTCCCAACTCCTGTCGCCTATAAACAAATCCTCTCTTTTCTGCTGGGTCGTAGATGTATTATCAAAACAGAATGCAGAAAAGCTAACTGGAGTTTGGAGGTGTTAAATCTTAATTTGTGATTGCAACTGACGATATGATTTGTTGACTAAAATTTGCATTTTGATTAATTTCTGGTTCTATAAGTTATCTTTATGCAACTTATCAATGTAAACACTCTTTTGCAGCGAGTCCACCACTGCGAGCACACTTGTGGCCTAGGTTACAGGCAGTGCCTGACCTATTTTTGATGAGCAGTGAAGATAAAGTAGTTCAGTTGATGATATCAGTATTATTGGCATATTGTACTTGGCCTGGATTTGTTGATTTTGAGTTTGTCTTTGAATAGACAATATTTTACTTATAAGTTTGGATATCAAATTTGCGTCCCATTTTCACTGGTGTTTCTTAACATGATAACACATTTGCAAATTCTTGGTGATATGATCTCTTAGATTATGGCGAAATACTAAAAATTCTTGAAGATCTTTTGCATATATCATATATTATGCATGACCATCACATGTATAGGGTCGAACAGTCACATGTTTGCCAAAGGTGTTAATTCAAGGAATGCAAAGTATTAAAATAATAACAAGTTTGTTCTTGGAGTGATCAATTCAGCATCAAATATTAACGTATAAACATCATATGTATGCATTAAGCTTATGTTTGAATTACATGTATTTTTTAAGATGGAAAATACAAGTTCTATTGATGGAGTGTTACGTAGTTTCAAGATGTCCTATTGCCAAGAACAATGATGTGGATTCTCGAGGAGAAGAATGGTCGGACTTTGAACAAGAATCCATTAGGAAGCTTTACAAGAGGTGGTCTGTTTCTAGTGTACATTTTCGAGTAGATAAAGGCATAAAGCTGATGAAACTACAAGAATGGAGGCCATTGAATGTGATGAAGTTAGTTCTCAATTGAAGACTAGCTTAGAATCTTACAGGTTAGTTTCTTTGGATACTAACGAGGAACTAAAAAGAATTCTAGTAAGTTCCCTTGTGCCTCTTCTCTCCCTGTCCGGTCTCCTATAAACCCAATGTATTGCTGGGATTATGCTTGTTGGAATTTGGATTGTGTGTAGCCGTCATCTGATTTGTCTATGGCCACGAGAATTTAAATTACAAAGTAATAACCTCAGCTAATTTATCATGATTTTGTTTCACATAGGTACAAAACAAACACTCAATTAAATGAAAGAACAAATTGAAAAATATAAGTACTACATGTAAGGCAACAAGGACAACAAATTATACAAATTACAGATTGAGCAAATATGAACAATGGACTTCAAAATTTCTCTCAAAGGCCAAATATGTAACATTTGTTGACGGAATCCACGTCTCCAGATTGAGTTTCAGACCATTCCAGCGGACCCTGTTCCAAGTCACAACACCCGGCCCATAATTCTGAAACTTCGCGTAAAAGATCATATCGGGAGCCGATGTGCCTATCCAAGGTAACCAACCCAACGGAGTAATGATTCGGTCCATCACATTATTAAAGACAATCGTCGTTGAGCAATCCTTCCAGGGCTGACCCAAGAAAGTATTCACCCAGGTTAGGTTCTCCTTCGGTCAAATGGTGTAGTTTTGGATTGCGATTCCAATGTTCATGTTCGGGTGTTTCTTCCCTTGCCGTGACAGTGTTCTGTTGGCCCGACATGGGCCTCCTCGATAAGATGTTGCAATTTTGAAATACAACCACGTATTTTCAAAAATAAAATATATTCACGGTAAAATTGACGGTTCGATTGGGGATAGAGTGTGTTTTGGAATGTATCCATGGTGCAACAGTAGGACAACGAAAAGTCTCATCGGTTCACAACAGAGCAACCGCCTGGTGCTTGACTGCTCCGCCTGTGTTGTGGAATCCATGTTCCTCGCAATGAATCCTTTCCAAAAAACAACTACAAAAATACGTGAACTGATGAGTTGTAGAATTATTCCAGTATTTGCGAATGAAAGGATCGTACCATGATGAACTGTACATTGCAGGTGATTTCATATCAACACAAACGTTCATTATATATTAACAATGTCTCGTAAACCGTGTTGGAGCTTCATCGAAACCTTGATTCATTTAGTGTTCAATACATGTGGCCCTATGGGTGACGTAACATGGTGATTGTTCTACCAAAAAGTGTTAGTTAGATTAAGAAAAACTTATCTAGAGACGGTCAGACGGACTTATATTGCTAACCATGAAACCTCCATATCACTAATTAAAACGTATACACAATACAAAATGTTTTAATTAACACTATTAATTATACTACACAATGAGTCCATAAAGATCACAAAAGATAAATATAGTTGGGACTGAGCTTGAGACCACTAGGATATCACTACACATGACCGACTAGACGAAAACTCCTCAAATTCTATCAACTATCTTCTTAAAGAAAAAATAGTTGTACATACAAACATATCAAATCAGCTAGACTATCAACTATGTACCAGCTAGACATTCACATAACTCGCAACATATTTATTACGAAAATAAGGTCGATATTATGAAACTCGATGGGTTTGTACCCGAATGGATTATATCCAGGTAACCTAAACCCAATTTATATGGGCCTGAATCGTACAAGCCCAATAAAAATCCTAAGGGAACGAACTACAAAGAAGAGAATACAAAAACCCTAGTCAGTCTCTTCTTCATCTTCTACTACTACTACTACCTGCCGCACTTCATCTCAGCACTTGACCCGCCGTCTCTCCGCCACCGGTAAATCTCGACCTCATCATCTCCGTTTTCACCTATTTGATACAGATGAGTGACGATGGTGTTTTAATTTCGTTTGCAGAAGTGTAATCATGGCGTACGCACCACCCAAGCCAACCAAACAGGGTCTCGAGGAGCCAGCGGAGCAGATTCACAAGATCCGCATCACGCTTTCTTCGAAGAACGTTAAGAACCTCGAGAAAGGTTCGGGAATTTCTGTTTACTCGATTGATTGTCTGGTTTTGCATTTCTTATTGTTTAGGTTTGTGTGATAATTGCTGTGTGACTTACCTGTGTTTCAATTGCTCTTGATTTTGATGCCGGATTAGTTGTTTTGATTAGGATTTATACGAATGTGCAATGATTGATGTATGTGTAGTTTGTTAGCTTCTGAGTATTTGGTATGTTTGGTTCTGTATGATTCATTATCCGAACAAGCTGAGAGATGCATTGGATATGTGATTTTGTCTACACCGTACTACGTATGCGTTGGGTTGTTCAGTTGCTCTTTATTGTATTGTGAGTGGTTGCTTATTTTTACTGTAATGTTTGTTTTCGTTGGTTTTTTGTTGAATGATTGAGTTTGTAATGTTGTATTAGTGGTATCGTCTATATGAATGCACGATGATCTATTAGTTGGATTTCAGTTTGGATGGATACGGATGCAGAACTTAAACCATACAAAATAATAGTGTATATAATTTGAAAATTGTCCTGTTTCTCAATAACAATCAGTGAAAGTATATGATTTCTATTATGGAATTTGAAAATGTGATATGTACAGTGATCTTTTAAGTTTTAAGAAACACAGATCACATGTTTTTATGGCATAACAACTTAGCAGTTGGAGTTTGATTTCGATCAGAATAGGAGTGATCAAACTTTGCTTATTAATATATATGGTTGGTTTGGTATTCTTTGATTGCTTGTTAATGAACATTGAAGCTTAAGCTTTTTCGTGTTTTTTTCTCATGTGAACTTTATTTGGTATGAATAACTATGGAATCTGCTGAAATTAGCATTGGCTCAACATTGTATCTTGTTTAGTCTAATATTTAATCTAGATTGAAGTTCAATTGATATATGTTTTGGTTACAGTATGCTCTGATTTGGTTCGTGGAGCCAAGGACAAAAGACTCAGGGTTAAGGGACCAGTGAGGATGCCCACCAAGGTTCTTCACATCACCACCAGGAAGTCTCCATGTGGGGAAGGTATATACTTCTGGTTATATGTAATCTTGCACTATAAACAGAAATCACCCTCTATGAAAATTGATTTGTAACGAGAACAAGTTATCTCCTGGTAGAGTTCTTTAATGTTGAAAGTTCACACTAGCTCATTTGCTTACAACGATACTAGTTAAAGTTTTGTTTCCAAGAGGCGTCTAAGACCTAGGTTGTCATTGTACCTGGCAAATGGAGCTTACTATGAAAAATTGAGGGTTGACCGCTGTTGTGAATGATTCTCTTGTCATCTGAAATTTTAAAAAAGGAGCATTACCTTTGAGTCTCTCAGTTTCTGTTAGACTGGTTTTTTAAAATACTTTTTTATGGTTTCCTCTTTCTAACCTCTGCTTGGTATAAAGTTTATTCCTGTAGAACATAAAATCAATGTCTTGCTTGCTGCGTTTGATCTGAGCTTTCTCTACCATCCACCTCTGAATCTGCATATTATTTCCTTGGTATATTGTTTTTGAATTCTGTTTATGGTTCTTTACCAGGTACGAACACATGGGACAGGTTTGAATTGCGTGTTCACAAGCGTGTGATTGACCTGTTCAGCTCACCAGATGTCGTTAAACAGATTACTTCGATCACCATTGAACCTGGTGTTGAGGTTGAGGTCACCATTGCCGACCCTTGAGCTATCATCCCTTAATATCTATGCTTTTGTTACGTTAGTTAAAAGACCAGTTCACAAGACATTTTAGGAGCTTCGAACTTGTGTATTTGGAGCCTTGAATGTGATGGGGTTAAGTTTTTTAGCAAGGTTTCACATGCATTTCTTTTTGTTATTTACAATTTTGTATTACAAACTATTGGAGTAAGTTTATTTTGCTTGTCTTGGTTTATCTTTGAATGCAGCTTCTGAATTGTGAGAAATGGTATATAAACAATTCCCTCTGGTTTTGAACAAGCTTTAAACGTTGAAGATATGATTTGCAAATGTTTTAAAATAACCTGGTCGAATTTCTGTCATTGTTTGAAGCGGAGATTTCTCCTTGATTTCCAATCTTTATTCATGTTCCCACTCATTTACCTGGTCGTTTTTGCACTTGATAAGTAGTGACGACGTTTAAAGAGACTGCATTTGTATAATTGTCGTACAACATTGTGTGACTCGGTTTAAAATATTTAGTACTACACCATATTCATAATATCAATATACGATGAGGCACTACAATATCAATATACGATGAGAAATTGTCATACTCAGGAAGACCCGAATAGCCTTACTCGTGCATAAATAATAGTATCATGTGTCAGTCGAAGCATAATGAGTGTGGTTTGTTAAAATAGTTGCATAATTGAGATTAGGGTTGAGCATCGGTTCAGAACCGAACCGAAATAGTATGGTTTTGTCAAACCGAACCGATCTCAGTTCGATTTTGGCTCGAACCGAACCTTTTTTTTATGTTTTTTCTTTTTTTTTTAATAAAGTTAGGTTAAGTTCGGTTCGGGCCAAAATCGAACTTAACCTAACTTTATTAAAAAAAAAGAAAAAACATAAAAAAAAAACCAAAAACAGCATATTAGAATCTGACTATGAAACCGAAAAATGAAATCTAACAGAACTGCATAAACAAAAATGAGGAATCAGTATGGTTTTGGATTCTTCACAGCAAACAAGCTTCAATTCCAATTAACAGAAAAGCCAAGAATTTGCAGCAGATTGCAATCTGCTTCTCAAAACCAAGAATTTGCAGCAGACTCCAAAACTAAGAATGGACTGCTGAAGTGAAAGAATGGCGGGGTGAATTAGGTTTAGTATAGTATAATAAAATATGATTAATTCATTTTTTTCGGTTTGGTTCGGTTTGGACCGAAAACCGTTGGTTTTAAACTGAACCGAACCGAAAACCGAATAATTAAAAATCTTGGAACCAAGAACCGAACCTATTAGGTTCGGTTTAAACCGAAAACCGAATTTTTCGGTTCGGTTTTGGCCGGTTTTTCGGTTCGGTCTCGTTTCTGCTCATTCCTAATTGAGATCTCTTTAATCATTGCCAGTAGCAAATTATGGCTAATCACCATCATTTATGTTGACAGCGACTCTGATTCTTATCCTTAGAAACCGTTCAACATAGTGATTGATTATTGCTGCAAATGTAAAAATATGGATTTTTTACAAATTAGTCACTAATGTGATAACTTTTTACCGTGAGACACCCATAGATTTTCGCCCAACGAGCAGGTCACTTTGGTTACGAGCAAGTCACCTCGGTGTCGGTACCGGGTATCAGTCCCGGTACCGAGCATCGGTACTGGTACCGGACATGGGTGGCGGAATCCGGTGGTGTGGGTGGTGGAATCCGGTGGTGGGTGGTGGAATCCGGTGAAAGGAAGAAGAAGGTGAGACGGAGAAGAAGGTTGAAATGAAGAAGAAGGGAGATTTTCAAATAAGTCACTAAGGATAAAAACGACTTTTCATACCAATTGGTGATCTAGACATAAGAGTGTAATCTATCGGTGCCTTACGGTAAAAAGTTGTGCAATTGGTGACCTATTGGTAGTGTTATACATATACTGCATATAAATATTGTTTTGTTAAAGTAAAGTACTATATTTTATGTAAAAAGACCGATATTCACATATAATAGTAAATGATAGTACTATAATACAATAAAACATTCAATGATAGTGGTGCATAAAATATTCAACCAGAAAACATTATTGATACATTATTTATACTATTATACTTGTATTTACGAGTGTTGGTCCGTTTTTCAGACCAATCACTAATATACGTAACTTTCAAGAATTTGAATTTTCAAATGAATCAAACTGAATTTTTGAATTGAACCGTCAACCACAATCTGTATGAAATATGACGAACTGAACTAGAACATAGATGCATAAGTTCGTTCGTCGAACACGAATCGGCCATACCTTCAATTCATGTTCACTCTTTTTGGGCCCGGCCCTTAAAGTTGGCAACATTGTGGGCCATATTCCTCTAAGGCTCTGTTCTCTTCAACTAAAAACTCATTCGATTCGATTGATTCAATTGATTCGATTCCATTGATTCGATTCGATTCGATTCTGCTTAGTTATATTTTATACTACAATTCAGTTCAGTAAATTTCAGTTGAAAAGAACAGAGCCTAAGCATTAATCCTGAACATACAATTGAAGATTAAAATTTGCAGCGCCATTCACTCCGAAATTAACATGTCAGTGAGATCATATGGCACATGCCCTCTTCAAGTGTCCCTCACACGGATACTACCTTTTCCTTTCATATCCTTTTATTCCTTTTCCGAACTTTCTAAAAGTAACACCACACAAGGTACCTGGAAACTATGTTTTAAAAACCGGAACCAGAGGTTGAGCCGGCCACCCTCCAAAAAAGGTTGAACCGGGTCGGACTGGTTCACTCGGATAGAGCCGGTATGACGTCATTTTAATATATATATATATATATATATATATATATATATATATATATATATATATATATATATATATATATATATATATATATATATATATATATATATATACACACCCCCCCTAAATTATTGATATTAAATTAAAAGGTTCCAAACATAGATAGATTATAGAATCATAGAAATGAGTCCAATGACATAAACATAAAGAGTCACAACTTCAAATCATCATAAAAATGGCATCAAGCCATCAAGTCATCTACATTACAATCATAAAAATCTACAAGAAATTCATGAGATAAGAGAGTCCCAAAGATCAAACTCAACAATAATACGAGAGTTCAACATCATCGTTCTCATTCGTTGCAACATTTTTCGCATCTCCTAAATACAAAAGATATAGATTATATAATGACCAACAAAATGAATAACTAATAAATAGAACAAACATGGTTTTTATGTTTGATTTGTATTATAAAGTATTGGCATAAAGTCTAAACCAATGGAAAACTCAAAATATACATAACAATTAACTAGTACCTCTCAATTGAATGGATTTTAAGGTTTTTTGGGTTTTTTTTTGCAAAAGCAGTCATTAGTTAAAAAAAAAAAAAAACGCCCCAGTCCCTCACGACTCGATTAGAAGAAAAAAAAGATTGTGCCTGTATTTTTTATTCTTGGACTGTATAAATTAAATATATTTTATAAGTTCGCACGTGACGGGGTTTAGCTGCAAAAAAAAAAGGCCCAACCCGATTTTGGGCCGAGTTTGCCGGTTTTGGGGGCAGTGGCTTAAGGCCGGTTTTTTAGCCCTACTTGGGCCGTTCAATATCGGTTTGGCCGGTCGGACCTGAATTTTCAAACATATCCTGGAAGGGATGGAAGTATGAGTCTTAGTGAGGAACCTGAAATATCGTTATATCGACCGATATTTTAAAAGTAAGTATAATAGTTTAAAAAATAAAAATAATATCTTATGAATGAATATGTATATTGTGTATATATGCATCCTAAGACTATGACTATAACCATATAGTTTATAGTCCCCTTCATAAAATGATTTCCAACGAGACTTACTCAAAGCATATTCATTTGATAGACCAATGTACAAAGTTTACAAAACTCAGCTAATCACCAAGCAGAGTATTCTATTTAGATACCATCTTTACGAACAACAATGATAAAGTTCCAAACTTCTCAATGAACACTCTAGCTTCCACAGACAAGTATTTGACAAATCTCATGTGAAAGTTAATATGCCCCAAAAAGGATTGAAGTTCCTTGACGTTGGTTGGCTGTGGTAGCATTGATATCGTCTCCACCTTCGCTTCGTCTACTTTTATTCCTTCTTTCAAAATAATATGGCCCAGTACTATTCCATCCTTTACCATAAAAGTACTCTTTTCCCATCTCAGAGTCAGATTGCACTCAATGTATCTTTCCAGAACTAGTGATAACTTCTGAAGACAGTCTTCGAACGATTTTTTTTTTTTTTTTTTTTAACTCTATCAATCATTCTCTGTGTATTTGGCTGGCTATTGACCGAGTTGAACGATCTCAATTTGAATTGAGTTTTGTAAAATTTTTGTGTATGTATCTCGACTATACACTATGTTATTCAAGTTGAATTATTGTTAATCAGCTTCAAAACTCAAAATTTTAAAATACTAATAAAACCTATCAATCTCATATGCAAAAGTTCAAATATCAACTACAATTGAGTTAACATTCATCAACTCCGAACTTCAACACAACTTGATTTTTGAGTCGATGTCCAAATACTCATCAGTCATCAACTCTCAATAACGCTATGTCAAATATTCGATAGATCGAGCAGTCTCTCTAATACTACTATATTAGTATATTACTATTGACAACAAAATATATATGTACCCGTACAATGATCAATGATGACTATGAAACTCATTCAGTAAACAATAAACCATAGAGTGTTGATTATTCATCGACTTTAAATATCACTCCCACTAAAATAAACCAAAGCTGAATTAGAGTTTTTTTTTTTTTTTTTTCCGATTTTTCGTTAATATCCAAGCGGTGTTTTTTACATCCACAAGGCTCAAACCCAAAACCTTACTTAAGTGAACTCAAGTTCCTTACCACTTGAGTCAACAAATTAGAGTTGTTTATAAGTAATTAATTAATTAGATAGCTTAGATTTTATAAACTAGTCGTCTCCATTAGAGAGCTGAAATCGAGAGCTTACGACCACTCATTATGATCGAATTAGCAAGGAATCATGTACAAAGCTAGTGTTGTCTCATGACTCTGTAGCCTGCCATATGGCCATCACATTTCACAATGCATATCCTTCAGGAAGCTAGAAAGCACATAGTCACAAACCAATCCATAGCAGGGCGAAGGCAATATGTCCATAGACCATCTCACAAGAGCTCAAACGGGGTTGAAAATGCTGTTGCAACTCTGTTGTAACTCCAACAGAGTTGCAATACCAGTTGTAAGTCTGGGCTCCTGGGACTCGTCCCAAATTTTAGGCTCAGTCCCAGCGAGTCCCAAAACATATACTGTAATTGATTATTTTTTTTGTTCTTTGTTTTTCGCATTATGTTTTCTCTTTGTTTTTTGTTTGATTTTTGTTTCATGTTGTTTTTTGTTTTCCTTTATCTTTTAAGTATTGTAATTTTATTTCAAGTAATGTAATTTTTCAATTTCATGTATTCATACGTTATATAGTATAAAGAAGCGTGTGAGTTTCTCGGATATGATAACAAGGGTTTGCATATAGTAGCTTAATTGTTGTAATTTTCAATTTCAGTTATTGGAATTTTCGATTTCAAGTATTGTAATTTTAAGGTAATGTAATTTTCATTTTCAAGTAATGTATTTAAAAAAAAAGTTAATGTGATTTTATTATAATTGATTCACGATATTTAAAATAAATTAAAGAATAAAGTTTAAAAGAAAAAGAGAAAAGAACATGAAATGAAAAATTAAGCTCGAAAGAAATGTGAACAGAAAATAAATTTGGGTCTCAACTGTTATAGAATTGTAAAGAGTCGCAAAGAAGGTTACAGTGAGTGGAATGCTGATGTAGCAGAGAGAGTGAGTTGTAGAGAGTTGCAACTGGTGGATATAGTATTAGGTACCTGCCGACACTAGGAAAAAAAAAATCCTACATACATTATAGTGTTATTTGCATTTTTCCCCTGGTCAATTGAACTTTTGCCCCCTCAAGATCTAAGACAATCAATTTATTTGGACTTTGTATTTGCTCAATCTTTTGCCCCCCAATAAGATATGACAATCAAGTATCAGTTACTTAATGAAGCTCAATTAGTTGCTTTTATTTTGTAGTAATATGCTCGAGTCATAATAATTTATCATAGTCTCTAGTATTTTAAATTTGTGATATTTGTTGGTTATATTAACTTACCTCTAAATCCGAGAAACATATTTATAGTAGTATTTACGTTATAGTTTTCATATTTTTTTCCTTGCACTTGTGGGGTTTTTTATATGCTACATCATATTATTATGTCCTATAAATAAGTCGATGGTAAAAAGTAAGATATATAATCCATCCATCCATCCATATGTTATGTAAAGCACAAGGTCTAAAACTCACCAGATTAATTCAGTGCTACGTGGAATTTTATGGAATTAGTTACATTTTAGTCTGTATATATTTCAATGTTATTTTTGGTATGTTGACTGCATATATAATTTTTATTAAATCTTATATAACTTTATCTTTAAAAATTCAAAAAATATATGGAACATATATTTGAATTCATCGTGACAAGACGAATCCATAGACACCAATCTTGAATACTATTATTAATTAAATAAATTATTTTATCTATTAAAATAAAATATAAATTTATTAAATAAGATAAAATGAAATAATGGAATTTTAAAAATAGAGTATTTATTAAATTAATTCAATCCCGTGGAATTAATTGCATTTTCAACCGGTATATAGATATTTCACAATTTATTTTTGGTATGTTGGTTGCATATATAATTTTTTTTATTAAATCTCATATAACTTTATCTACAAAAATACGAAAAATATATTGAACATATACTTGAATTCCCCGTGACAAGACGAATCCATAGACACCAATCTTGAATACTATTATTCATTAAATAAATTATATTATTTATTAAAATAAAATATAAATTTATTAAATAAGATAAAATAAAATAATTAAATTTAAAAAATAGAACATTTATTAAATTAATTCAATCCTATGTGGAATTTTGTGGAATTAGTTACATTTTCAACCAGTATATATTTCACTGTTTATTTTTTGTATGTTGGCTGCATATATAGTTTTTATTAAGTCTCATATAAATTTATCTACAAAACTCCGAAAAATATTTATGTTTATATTAATATATATTTCTATTTTCAATTAATATATAATAGATATTTATATTTTCAGTTATACATTTTGATTCTACGGTTGAGCAGATTTCGGGGGAGAGAATTTTGTTGCATAAAGTTTTGCCAGGTTAAACGTGAGGAACTGAGGCTAATGTTTTAGCACTTAGATTATCAGTTGGGTGTTCTTATATAATATAATATAATATATAAAATTGATGAGCTAAATCCACCAAATTCATTCAAATTCCATCCATCCTACGTGAAATTTTGATTCTACGGTTAAGCAGAGTCTAAATAGGGGAACGTAGTAATGTTGTTGCTAAGATCATGTGAGCAATGTTATTGCTTGGTGACAAAATTTTATGTCTTATGGTTGCTAAAAATGCGGAAGACCATGAATAGTGTTTTTTAATAGATTATTATTATTACTATTATTATTATTAATTAAATAAATCATTTCATTCACTAAAATAAAATATTAATCTCATATAACTTTATCTACAAAAATCCAAAAAATATTTTTAACATGTATTTGAATTCGTCGTGACAAGACGAATCTATAGACACCAATCTTGAATACTATTATTAATTAAATAAATTATTTTATTCATTAAAATAAAATATAAATTTATTGAATAAGATAAAATGAAATAATAAAATTTTAAAAATTAAAAATAACTCATTAAAATACATTATAAATAATTAACGTAGCATCAAGCATTCAAAAAGATATTCATTTTAAATAGTTTAGCATCAAACATTCTGGACAAACTAAAATATACGATTATTTTGATTAGCCTCATATATATAACCATACGACCATACCATTTGCGCACTTTCGTATAGTTTTCTACTATATTCTAAAGTTGATGGTTTACTTTGAAGCACACATGATCCGCATGTGCATAAATGATACTTTGGAGCGTTTTCTAATTACGTGGACATTTTCTAATACAAAATTAAAGTAAAAAAGAAATTCATTTTAAGTTGTATTAACTCTCTACGTTTTTTTTTTAAATTTTGAATTTAAGTTCCGACTTTTCTCTAAATACTTATGTATGAAAAATAATGAATAGTCGTAGGAGATAGTGAATAAAGTAGAAGATGTGAGAAGATAAAGAATAAAGTAATAAATTAATTATCAATTTTTAGGCATGTGAAGATGAGATCTATCCATATATTATAAAGACCAGTTTTTATTATCAATTATATCTATGGTACTTTGGCCTCAAATCAATGTGAGAAATTATTTCATTTTTTTATATTAAAATATTACAAAACAATTATAATTAGGGTAAATTTATTTTTGATGCCAAGTTAATGCGTATTTGGTTCTGTTACCTTTACAATTTTAATCTAATTTCAACCTTTGCAACTATTTATAAATGTAATCAATCAAATCTTCTAAATCCCATAATTTATCAAAATCGCCACCCACACACTAATTTTCTTAATGGGCATGAATCCAAATTGGAGGACCATTGGATCTATGCTTGACATAGTTCCTTCAACTAATCTTCTGAGAATGTTTTATGAATCGTGTACTAGACGTGCTATTTTCAGTTCCAGAAGATAGAAGAGACACACGTGAGCTAATTGGTGGGGGTGTTGATCTTTACATGTTTATTAACATTTTTTTACATGTGAACACTTTCAACTTCCTTTTCTTTATGTATATGATTAGATCGGTAGGATGAGGTATAAGGTTTCTCTTCTCTACGATCTCTGGCTTGAAGGACTAGTTCTATCCAACCCGAATTCCAACCCCGTTCGAAATAATGATGTTCAGGTCCGGTCTGGTATATACTCGAACCCGTTCCATACCTTTGTTACAAAACCCGACCACAACATTTTATGATTAAGTTAGTAAAAACTACATTTTTTCGGCCGGGGGGGAGGGAGTCTGCATATACTCTCTAGGCGGGGAAACTCTCTTCGATCTTCTCTCTACTTTCTTGATACATAACGGGCCTAGGAGATCTGATACTCTATAGGTGGGGAAACTCTCTTAGATCTTCTCTCTACTTTCCTGATCTCCATAACGAGCCAGGGGGATCTGATACTCTCTAGGTGGGGAAACTCTCTTAGATTTTCTCTCTACTTTCCTGATCTCCATAACCAAATGGGAGGCGGGGATCATTGATACTCTATCTTGAGGAAAATGTCTTGATCTTCTTTGTACTTTCTTGATCTCCATGACGGGACGGGAGGGGTCCCAGATACTCTAGGCGGAAACTCTTCTATCTTCTCTTTACTTTCTTCATCCATAACGGTTTCATGTAGAGGGTAATCTGACAATGTGAAATTATGTTCGTATAATAATAATTTTTGTGTCTTTGGTGGGGTGACGCATACCACCGCGGGGTTGCTGGGAACCGTTGGGTTGGAAAAAACAACCGTAACATGTGAAATTACGTTTGTATAATATTTGTGTGTGTGTGGTGGGGTGACCAC